>CAIGQV010000001.1:5589231-5649512 GCA_903798115.1 Danio jaintianensis
CCGCTGTGGCGACCCCAGATTAATAAAGGGACTAAGCCGAAAAGAAAATGAATGAATGAATGAATATTGTGAATGTAACTTCAATTGCAGCTTGTGCTGCTCATACAGTTGCAGTTTATACTGATATTTTGATAATGGCCTGCTAGTTGTAAATCTTGTTGCTGCAAATAATTGCTAAAGCTTTTATCACGGTATACAGTATTATAACAATATATTTACCTAAGCTGTGAAAAAAAGATTACTTTAACAGATATAACAAAAAGCCTAAGTAAGAATTTTGCATGCCATAATATATGAAAATTTTAATAATAATGTCTGTTTGAACATAAATCACCTATTAAGTATTCAAGCATGTGGTGCTGTGATGAACAGCTACTAATACAATCTGAATATATATTTATAAAGCACTCTAAAAGCTTAAATAATTATCAATATTGTGCATATTGATTATCACAACATATTGCATTATTGAATATCGCTATATGTCTACCTCTACGGGAAGCCCCCATTAAAAAAAAAAAAAATTGCACATGATCTTAGTAAGCAACTTGACAAAACAGTTGTTATTTTTTGTACTGCATCTTTTGTACTTTTGTCTTTTGTACTTATCTTTTGTACCCCCCCCCCCCCCCCCTTTCACTAGGCTGGCTATTACGTGTGAGGGAGAGACACTCAAGTATGTTCATGCATTAGCCATTGCAAATATGTCGATAAGTTTTAATATTCAAGCTTGTAAAACATTTACATTTGGCCTTAAGGGAGAGCAGGAAATTGCTAGTGGTTTCCAGGTTTGTACTTTATGATAACCAGTGGAGAAATATGTATGTATGTATGTATGTTTGTTTGTTTGTATGCCATGGGAATGCGATAAACACTTACTGAAGAAAATAAGGAATACTATTTTTTTTAAATTAAATTCCAAAAGTTGAGCTTGAATCATTCTCTTAGACATGTTGAACAACACAGAAAAGGATAAAAACTTTGTGCTGAGGTCTATTGGTTATTTATTTAGATATCATATAGTTATTTTTCACAATTTATCATACATAGAGAAGGATAATGTTTTACTTGCATGAAAAGTTTTTTAACATTGTATAATGTTCAGCATTATTTATCTATTTCACCTGAATTATTAATCTAATTCACCAAAAAGAAAAAAAAATGCTTTGGTATCATCATGACACAAAAAGGTCTAAATTATTGAAACAGTCATACTTAAGATAAACATTAAACATAATGATATAGTAAGTAATTATGGGATTATTTTTATTTTTTGTAAGTTTTCCCTCTTCAAATGGAATATATGGGCTTAGTATTTCTCTATACTTGTTCATAGTGCTTACCTGGTCACTGTGTTCAGGAAGAGATAATTCCTTATGACTGGAATCCCGATTCTTACATCAGCAATGTCTGTAATTGGGTTTTGAATCCAGTAGAGTGTAGGATAATGTTAATGACATTCCTTTTTGAGAGCTCTCAAATCAAGATTGTACACAAATGGCTCGATCTTAATGATTTGACCTTTCAGCAACCTTTTGTATTCTGTAATTACAAAAGAACATCTGAGTACTTTTTGTCGCGTAGAGTCAACTTTTCGTCACATACTGTGGAAAAAGTAAATCTTTGAAATGAATGCATAGTTTATGCCACTTAAGTAAAAGATTTAAGCCGATTATGTTTTGATATATAATGAGAAGTTAACTCATGCTTTCAATGATATATGACAGATGCAGATTTTGGTGTCATGTAAGTTTAATTAATGCGAGCGTCTCCAGAGAACAATTCTACAGCTTAATTAGTTTCCTCCTCCTCTCTCTGATATGGTTCATTAACAGGATGAGCTGTGTTAGGTGTGGGTTCCCAGATGTGTTTTTGCGTGGTACTGTATTTTGTGTGCATGTAGAGTCGTTACAGTGCGGCTGAATCACAGCTTCATCTGTCATTCAGTTTATCACCTTTTACTTGTTTTGAGAAATGTGTTGGAAGAGCTTCTTCATCTGCAGACCCCTGGCAAAGTTTTAATTTCATTTTTGTTACAATTTCATGTCTGGAAACGTCTTGATTCAGCTTGCGGGATATTATTGCTGCCATTTGGGGTGGTTATCTGGAAAAAAGGCAGCTGCTGGGGAAATCACAAAGGATATTAATGCCATGAATGAAATAATAATAATGTCATACATATAAATACTTCATAATGAGTCTCTCCCTGGATTTTTTTTTTTTTTTTTTTGCTGACACAGCAATAACGGAAAGAGGTTTATTGCTCTCAGTTAAGCGATGAGGGCTATTGATATTGCATATCTCATGCTCGAAATGTCCCTGAAGGATTTCAGAATGAGTTTTCCCTCAGCCTCAGGAATGAATAGAGAAAATCCACTTTCTCACCCCAGTTTCTCCTTCCTCTTCCTTATCATTTATTGAGAGAACCATCTGATTGGTTGCCACCCACTGTTCGTTTATATAGTACCTGAACAGGGCAATGTACTTTACAGATGCATATACACTTCAAACCATAGTGAGCTACTAATTGTAAAAAGGCAGTAATATGGTATCAACATTGTGCTCCTGTCTTGACATGAAAGTTACTCCCAAATGTAGCTTAAACATGCTACATTTTTTGTCTGTCTAAATTCTAAGGCAGCCTCTTCCTCATTATGAATACTTTGTAAGTTCAGAGATAAGAAAAACGTATATTTTTCTCACATAAAATATATACAATTGTAATTATTTTTAATAGAGATACTATTTTTTTCAACACATTTTTCAACATAATTTTTTTAAAATTACAAATGTATTTAGACTATAGATATAGTTAATTCCGCTGTGGCGACCCCTGATGAAAAAAGGGACTAAGCCGAAGGAAAATGAATGAATGAATTCAGATGAGTCAAGATAAATGTCAGTTATTGCTGCAATCAGAAATTCAGTAAAACTACTAATGCTATATTGTGAAATACACAGTTTAAAATACCTATTTTTAATTAGTTTTAATATGTTGTAAATGTCACAATTATTCAGAAATCATTAAAAGGCTGTTTTGTTTTTCTATATCTGTCTTATTAATGTCAATAATGAAATAGTTGTCCTACTTAATATGTTTATGTAGACTGTACTATATATTTCCAGTCTTATATAGAGCAATAGATGAATAGAGCAATTGGTTTCTTTAATTAGAAATCTTCTGTAACATTATAAATTACTTTTGTTGTAACTTTCGATTATGTACAGTATTTAGTCTCCATTTCATGATCTAAAAAGTTCACTGGGTTTTGGAATGTTGCTTTAGACTCACATTTATTAACATTGCCTACAGTATGCCTTAATGTTTATGCAAATGCAATATCTGAAGCTTTATGGCAGTTTATTATGTGCCACTTGGTCAGAGTCCCAAAAGTCACTTGCACTACTCATGCTAAAACAGTTTCACTCTCAGAAGTTATTACAGTAAGTGGCCAGCTCCATATTGGTCTCCAAGCCAACCCTATTTCCATATTTCGCTTGAACTGAAGGATCACAGAAAAAAACAAGTTTGAAGTCCCAATAAAGTCCTCCGAGTATTGTTTTGGAGGCTTATAAACACTGAATAACCAAGCAACTTCCATATGCTAATTGAAACTGACCTCAGAACCCTTTTCTGTCTGCCAAATCAATGACCCTATACGAGACTCAAAATGCTAATATAAACAAATCAATATCCATCTCATTTATTCAGGTGATTAGACCTAGAAAGGATTTTGGAACAGCCACTGCTGCCAAAAAAACCAGCCCCTGCGTCTTTCTCTAGTATCCCCACCAACATTATTTGAACGCCATCCAAGTAAGCCATTTTCGCCTATTTGTTCCCCACCCCTCGCCCCCCACCTCCGCCAACTTTTAATTTTCTCATTCAAGCTGTACAAGTGGCAGTGACTGATCTGCTACAAATACATATTCATTATTTCAATTGATCCGCGAGCTTAAGTCGTCTCTGAGGAGAGGTTTGTAAGAGCGAGGTCTGCTGGAGCTTTCGGTGATGTCATGAAGAGATTGTTAGCTCCATTTTTCCCCAGACGCCTGGTGCTCCTCAAATTGTAAATGCCGACCGCTTGCTTAAGGATGAGTTAATGGGAGTGTTTTGTCTTTCCGCTGCCTTTAAACATAGACGATATTTCAATGTAAGCAGGTTTGCCAACTCTTAATCATGACAGAGTAGAATTTGTTATCAAAAGCTTTTACCCTTTAATTACATTAGAAGCTTTGCTGCAGGGAGGGGGGCGAGAAGGGGGGGGGGGGGGGGGGGGGGGGATCCTGGAACAGTTGAGGAATTCTGCCCGTGGCTTAGTCAGCACATTGAATGGGAATAATACCAAGCCACTTAAAGCTATTAAGTCCACCAGCGAAACCACAT
The DNA here is from genome assembly GCA_903798115.1 of Danio jaintianensis. Classification (NCBI taxonomy): domain Eukaryota; kingdom Metazoa; phylum Chordata; class Actinopteri; order Cypriniformes; family Danionidae; genus Danio; species Danio jaintianensis. The sequence continues at coordinate 5,593,619 of CAIGQV010000001.1, forward strand.
CTGCAGTGTGGATAAACCTTGGCTGCGAAATCAAGCGGTGCATTAAGTGTGGGACTTATCAAGCCTTTTAAAATATTACAGTGGGTGTATTAGCCATTGATAGGGTGCCTGTACCCACCGACTGCATGAAAATGTGGAGTCATCACATTGCCGGGCTTCTCTAGGATGAGGGTCTTGCCCTTCACATCTCTCTGACCTCGCAAAAACCGCTGCGCTTCGGTTAATGACTCGAGCCCTGGGTTGTGCTTTTTCAGCCTCTGCTGTTTAGAGGACGGATGCTAGCATGAGTGCTAGCTCTCTTCAGCTATGAAAAAAAGTGGATGTTAGTCCCTGTGTGGGCAATTTGACTGTGTGCTGAGGAAGATTTTTCATCTTAGCGCACTGTAAACAAAGGGGAGCTGACATTTAAAAGCACAATTTATTATACATTCAGTATTATGGTTTGACCTAGATTTATGGGAATCAGCTATGTTTGTGAAACGAGATCTGCTTAATTTTACTTCCGTGGTGATGGATTTTTATGTCAGAGTGGTGTTGATGTAGTGGGGTGAGATGTGTCATGAACAAATGTAGGTTGGATTTAATTGAGATGTATTGTGAATGGAGTGATGTGTAGAGTGGTTGGTAGAATGACTTGTTCAATTCTGTGATTTCTACTGTGGTGGCTTGATTGACTTTTGGTTGATCTGCTGACTGCTGTTCGTCACCCACCGCTGCTCTATACTTTCGACCGCTGTGCTGTAAAGAGTGTCTAAAATGTCTCTTTTACCATGGTTGAAAGACTGCAGCAAGTACAGAGTAGTGGAACAGTAAGCACAGGGCCTAAATGAAAAATAAAAACTTTATGCAATGAAATATTTGTTAATTGTGATACATGTATTTACCTTTTAGAAATTCTGTGTTTAAGGCTGGCTGAAATAAATGTACTGCATTAGAACTGTGGAAATGTCAGATAATCAGAGCAGATTTTGTTTTCCTTTTCATTTAACATGGCTAAGCTTATGAGGTGAACTATTTATATTTGATAATTGTACATAAATATAATAATAACAGTGATCTTAATGGCATGAATTTAATGTTGATTCTATTATTATTATTCATTCATTCATTCATTTATTTTCTTTTCGGCTTAGTCCCTTTATTAATCTGGGGTCTCCATGCTGGATAAGCACGCGGAATGAACTGCCAGCTTATCCAGGATATTTTTCACACAACGGATACCCTTCTAGCTGCAACCCATCACTGGGAAACACCCATACACACTCATTCACACACATACACTACGGACAATTTAGCTTGCCCAATTCACCTATACCGCATGTGTTTGGACTGTGGGGGAAACCGGAGCACCCGGAGAAAACCCACGCAAACACAGGGAGAACATGCAAACTCCACACAGAAATGAAAGAATATAAAAATGAGCACATGAATGATATTTTATTTGCTTTTATCTGCTGAACCGTCCACAGAGATAATGTGAAAATGTGCCATCAAAATTTTTCTGAAGACTATGAGCTCCCATCATAGACCAAACATCCACACCTCCGATTCACTGGTAAAGTCCTGATTAAAAAACCCCGCAGACAATTCAGTTTGTAATAAAATAAATAAATAAATTGTTTGGCTTGTTTGTAATCTTAAATCAATTTGCTTCCTTTCTGGAATGTCTTTGTATATCTGATGATGTCAGTCTGACATCTTGGACTGAACATCTTTAACCATTCCTCTCCAACCATTAGTTTACTTTGAGTTAACAACATTTTAGCTGGAAATACGTCAAATATACTGAAGTGAAGTCAGCTGGAACTTTCACTTATATTTCAGTCATGTTTCATGCATCATGAACAGTGAGCTGATCTGTCTGTCATCATTGCCAATAGATGTTTCTGCTGGAAACAATTTTTAAATACAAACATATAGTCCACTCTACACATAAAAATAAATCAACAGATGCACTAATATATTGAATTAAGCCTTTGTATAGTACATTAAGTATAGATGTTTACTCTGGTTAAGTGCTGAGATTTTCACAGTTGGAAAAAAAAAAGCAAATCAAATGTGCTGCTAGTTTATTTAATTTTAAAACATATCATACAAAACAACACTAAGATTGACTGTTATAAAAACTAGCTTGACGTATAAATCTATTCTTTACAGTGTTGAGTATGAAAGGATCGAATGTCAATAATGAATAGCAACATTTGGTCAATATCATAAAAAGCAACTTTCAAGAATATTGGCTGATTTTGGGAATATAATTAATTCAGTTTAAATGACACTCTAAAGAGGCAATTGTGCTAATTACGACTTGCTGGTATGAAATCCACCAATGAAAGTTGTTTCGGTATCTCAATCATGTTTTTCAGACTGTGCTTAATAGGGATGCAACGATTAACCGATTTCACTATTAACCGCACTTTGTGAACTTTATTTATAGACTAATTTCGAGAGGATCACGTGCTTATGATTGCTTGCGGCTGGTCCCGCATTATCCAATTTATGATTCACCAATCAGACGATTTCTAAGCCATTATAAATACCCTAAGTTCCGTATAACAGCCATCTTCGTTTTGAAGAATCCCCCCTTCCACCCTTACTCCTCCTCCTTTCCTAGATGGGTGGCACGGTGGCCCAGTGGTTAGCACTGTTGCCTCACAGCAAGAACGTCACTGGTTCTAGTCCTTACCAAGCCAGCCGACGTTTCTGTGTGGAGTTAACACGTTCTTGTCATGATCACCAGCGATCTGGGACTCTAGAGATCGCTGATGAACTACAACATCACTACAACTACATTTCCCAGCATTCCGTCACACACACCCGGTCATCACTTACACTAATCACTTCCGCAGCTGCATCCCGTTCACCTCTGATTTGTTGGACTTTAAATATACCCTGCACCCATCTTGTCTTTGCTCTGTCATTATATGTCTTCTTGTTTCCGTTGGTTTTGATGGTATGGTTTTTGCTCATGTCATGTTATGTTTTAGTCCCGCTCTTAGTTTATTGTTTTGTTATTTGTTATTTTTGTTACTTTGTTTTTCCGATGTTTCACCAATAACTGCACATGGATCCTACCTCTTGTCCCGTCTGCAATACCTCCCGGTAACGTGACAGTTCTCCCCTCTCACGTGGGTTTCCCCGGTTTCCTCCCACCGTCCAAAAACATGCAACTTAAGTTAATTGACTAATCCAAATCGGCACCATAGACATGCACCTAGTAAGTAGTTATCTCTTAAGAGCAATCACTATCTGTTCATTAGCTACTACAGCAGGGGAGTTCTCGAGATCTACCTGAGCTCAAACTCCCCTCTCGCCTTGCAAACGGGAGGGAGCCCCGGGCTTGAGGATCTTATGAGCTCAGGGCTCTCTCCCGGGACAGCATGCCAAACAAGCTTTATAATCAATCATTAGCTAAGTGTGAACTCTTGAAAATTCGTCACGGTTAATTAATCGTAAAGGCTTCTCAACACCGCGTTTCTGCACGGAACAAAACTGCTGCAACTAAACAAAGTTACGCCAACTGTGTTTGAAGTTCTGAGCTTGTACACCGAGGCTAATACGCACGCACACTGGATTAACTATGGCTGAGGCTATTAACTAAGGGCTGTTCACATATCGCGTCTTTTGTGCGTGCAAGTTTCCAATGGAGGCGTGTGGCTTGCGTGTGCATATTGAGGGTGACGCGGGACATGCTCACGCTTTCCAGGTGCACAGTTAAAAGAATGCCGCGAGCGCACTGCAGGTCACGTGACTATATACACACTTTTACTCCAAAGAGAAAAAAACAAAACAAAATGAAAATACCAAACAAGTTCATAATGTAGTTGATTAAAAGTGCCTTTCAGACAGAGGTTCAGCAGCCTTTGACTTCATTTGTTCTCTTTAAAATGGAAATACTAGATTTACATTAGACAAATACAATGTTTAGTATTTATTCTTATTTCTATTTATTTATTTATTCATTGTTCTGTCATTTATTTTCAGTGTAAAATTATTGCTTATGTTTAAAAGCCAAAAGCTTTTTTTTTTTTTCTCACTTATATTCAAGTCCTAAGAGAGAAATGAACTATTGTTTGTTTTTTATTATTATTTTGTGCTGTGTTATTTAGTTACTGAGCAGCAATAAATAACACTTTAAAATATAAGGAGTTTTCATGTGATTTTCTAAACTAGTAGTGTTTTGAAATGAATGAATGCATAATAATCGAGATAACTGTGCAACCATGATTATTCCTCAGACTATAATCGTACAACCAAAATCTATAATCGTTGCATCCCTAGTGCTTAGTCAATCCCTGTGGTGCCCTTGTGCTGCCTGGTAAAGTATTTTGTTTCTTTGTGCATCTGTGCTCCATCTTCAGTGTCTCAAGCCTTTGGTAACATGGCATTTACAGATTTTATAATATGAATTGATTGCAATACGCTTCTGGAGCAGAGATATCGGTGGGGGAAAAAACAACAACCTGCCATAAATTCCAATAAATCACAACTAGACCCTTTATTTTCCTCCTACAAATGTCCGATCAGCAACTGTCTGATTCAGACTTTGTTTTATTTAAGAAACAAGAATGCATCAAGACATCAGGGGTATCTGTAGACCTTGTAACTGATCTGAAGACTTGTAAATAATGGGAGTCTGTAGAAATCTTCAGAGGTTTTTTTAGGCATAAATAAGGCATGAGTCTAAGATGTTGTGATGTCGGGAAAACAAGGCCAAATCCATCTGGCTCACAGTAGTGTTCTCATGCTATGCACTTTGGATGATTATTTTTTCAGATTTGCACATTATTGTTCCGTATCAATAATCCTCACACACATGTAATCTGCATCTCGATATGTCTTTAACTGTGTGTTAAAATAGCTGTTGCATATGTGGGGGGCTCCACGGGAGGCTAGCTTACTTGCATTGAACAGAGCCTTTGGCAAGAGATGACAGAATCGGTAATTATTCTCACTTGAATGGGCATAACTGCATTAGTCTATGTTGATGTGCCCATTAGCTATTTTTTGCCACAACGTATGGCCTTCAAAGCAAATCAATAAAATATGATCAAGGATTTGTGTTTTGGTATGCAAACACAGGGAATTAGATAAAGTCTCACTGGAGGACCGCTACAAGCTGCAAATGCTCCAAAATGGCAGAGCATAAAGGCAGAGAGAGAGAGAGATTATGACACAAATGTCTTCATTTAACTAATTACAGTCTGTTTAAAATTGCGTAATTGAATTAATTCGCTCTCTGTTTTCAAAGCGGTCGTTTGTGTGTGTGTGTCTGGTAAATAAGCATTGGAAATAGTCTCTCTGTCCACAAAGGCATCGGAGTGGCCCGTGGTGACAATATATCAATATTAAATCAACCAAATTAAGCAGAATCCTTGAAAAAGTGGATCGTTTCTCATCATTAAATGAACAGAGAGGGTATATTCAGGGGACTAAATGAAAATTAATGGCCGCACTTGCAGTTACATGCCTGTCAGGTCCTAATAGATCTTCTAAATCAGCACTGACTACAATGTCGGGAGGTCTGAACACCTCCTCTCGTCCTAATGTCTCTTAAGCTTCCCGAGGATCAGAGGAGCAAGACCGTGCTTCTCCTCCAGGGACTAATATTTGAGCATGAAGGTGACATTCTTCCTCTAGGCTTTTGTCTTTAGCAAAAGAAATTTCCATATTATTGTCACGCTTAAGATCCGCTTAAGATAAAGATCAGATTTGGCTTTTTTCTCTGAACTATTTAATGGCTCTGATCAACTGATACGGTATCTTCCATCTCGCTCAGAGTGGTTAATGCTTGATCCTGAAGTTTTCGTATACACGCTGGGCTCTTTATAATCTTTATCTGTTCATACAATTGGGTCCGTTCTTAACTTCTAATGACTAATGGCTTGTTTGTAGCAATTTGTCATTATCTACGCTAGGGCAACAGGGTGCACCCTCTCATCACGATCCGCGTCCTGTTTTACTGGTTGTTTCAGTGCTGCCAAATTCTGACGTATGGAGCACCCCTCCTGGTGTTGTGAGCCAATTATGTTACGGTTAAATTGGCCTGTCTAGAGCAATTTCTACGGTGCTCTGCATAGAATCATCAAATACACTGTGTGTTTATGCAGACTTTTTTATGTCGCACAGAGGCGGACTAAATGTATTTACACAGATTCTCAATCATGTCAAACAGTGTTTTTCTTAGTCAAATATTGATTAGCTTTACACTGTAAAGATGCTGTAGGAGTGCTTTTTTGTCCAGGTAAATGGCTTTCCTGTGGTGTGAAAGAAGTGTAGAATTGAGCTTCATTTTAGTTTCTGCTGCTTATGTGCATCACGGTACATTCTGCTGATTGGTTAACCTGCTAAACCCCGACAGATTCAGGCTTTTACAGAAAAAGGTTAAATGAAGAGAAAAGGATTTAAAAGGGGATTTAATTGTCATAAATTACACATTTTGGGAAATCCTTAGACCTCTGCATTTTGTCTAAAGGGCATCACACCTAAGACTAAAAGCCTTTAGGTCTCAGGAAAAACAATGTCAAGTGTCAGATTTCGTAACGCCTACCTGAAATGACCTCAGACAAAGTAGAGTCAAACAAAAATGCCACATAGGTTCCTTATCGTCCAGAGCACCTACCTTTTCCCCATTATAAATGCATTATTGCCATAATTAGGTACAATTTAATGTGTTTTTACTGGCACAGACATAAAGTCTTTGTGCTTTTGCATTCATTTCTGTGTATTTTCGAGGTAAATGAGTGCATAATAAAGATGGATGGATGAATGTATAAATATATAGATATGAATAAATGTCTGAATGTGGAGTAGTCAGAGAATATGACTTAAATCTTTAAAGTTTGGATGAATATTTCTGTTTACAAATATAATTTTTATAGTTATGGATATATGGTTGGATATACAGTATTGATATATAGATGGAGGTAGTGATGGATACCAATGTTATATTAGTAAGCAAAAAAAACAAAAATTGTTCATCAAAATCATTTTGTTTTAATAAATAATAATATTAATTAATTAATAGAATATAATAATCTTAAGTATCAAAAATCTTAATAATTATTAAAAATAATTGTTTTCAGCACTCATTATGTGGTGGAAAATCAGTTTATAGATAAAAATGTCACAGCCAAACACATCAGTCAATTTATGATTATATACATTTATTTTAAAAAAATACATATTTTCTATAAAACTACCTATCTTTTATCTTTTCTTCATTTGAAAAAAAGCAAATGACATGTTAACTACACATCTTTAATATAAAAAAAGTTTGAATTCTTCACAATTTTTACTTTTATTTGTTGCATTTGTAACGTTTAGTGTTTGTTCAAACTATTGTTTTATTTTTATTACTAAGAGCTTTGCACAAGAGTTAATGTAAGTTGTTTATTATTATTATTATAAAACTTAGCTTTTACTAGAACTGAAAATTAATATATTAAAAACTATATAGAAATGTGTTAAAAAATTGAATCCACTAAATACTAAAACTAAGGAAACCACAAGCTAAAAATAAACTGAAACATACAGCAAATTTAATAAATAAAAACTCATTTTAAAATGCTAAACCATAATAACCTTGATGGATACAAATATATCGCAGATATGGTGGATGATACATGGAAATATAGATGATATTTTGATAAAAATACTAATGGATACTGTATATGGATGTAGAAATTGACAAATAAATTGATAATTTGATCAATCTACACTCAGTTTCTGAATTCAATTCAGATTGACACTTGTGAACCGAAGGAGAGCTTATTCTTCGGTTATGAATTTTGCCTAACCTTGGATCACAGGGGGCCTCGGGATTAGTTGGTTCCCCACTGTTTCCAAATGCTCCAATGACTGAATTAGATCTTCTTTTGTACCTGCTGCAAGCCTTAATTATCAAAGGCAAAACCTGCCAATATATGTATGAGCTATTGCACTGATGATCTGCTTTAATAAGGAATATTGTCTGTTTTGTTCACATCACTTTACATTCGTGTGTTTCTCTCCCTTTTTAATTTCGATCCTTGCCCTTGAAGATTATAACATTTTTGTCAGTAACACCGATGCGTATCTGTTCATCACAAAAGCACTCACTAACGCCAGGTGACTTTGAAAGGCTTTTGAAGTTGGAGAGCCATACAGTGGTGAAAGAGATGCAATATCATCAAAACCACAGGTTTGACAGATGAAAGAAATCCAATAAGACAACTCCTCTTGCATCATTAAACCAAATTACTTTTAATACACAGTAGCTCCTCGGGGTCAAGTGGGGCTCAGAGAGAGTCTGATGAGCCATTAAAGTAACTCCGTCTTATAGCCGCCTCTGATATGCATGCAGAACAGGCATGTAAAAACTCCATTAAAAGGCATTACGGAGTGGAACGCTGTCTAATCAAGCAGGGCTGCGAGGCTTTTGCTTGGTGACTTTTCTCACCACAGCTTGCGAGCTATACCTGAAACTGCTTATAGGACATTATTATGGCAACAGGCTACAATTATGGATTCTTCATTGGGCCGTTTTGTCACATTAGAAAAGCACATTTTCTTGATGGGAATTTGAGTGCCTTCAGAAATGAACACAATCCTCTGTTAATGTTTCTGTTTGTGTGTGCTTTGGTTCTCTCTGTCCAGGTTTGTTGCCTTGAAGCGATATTGCGGGTTCAGTACAAGATAAGCTCAAATGGCAGCATTTAAGGCATAATGTTCAATTTCATTTCAAAAAAGGAATTTCACAAAAAACATTGCACACATTACAGTGGAGGATTTCAGTGGAAATGAATGAGGCCTGCATTTGGAGGATGTATATGTATATATGTATGTGTATATATATATGTATATGTATATGTATATGTCTGAAAAAAAAATGATCCAAAGTGCATAACATGAGAACACTACTGTGAGCCAGATGGATTTGGCCTTGTTTTCCTGACATCACAACATCTTAGACTCATGCCTTATTTATGCCTAAAAAAATCTCTGAAGATTTCTGCAGACTCCCATCATTTACAGGTCTTCAGATCAGTTACAGATCAGTTATCAGTTTTTTAAATAAAACAAAGTCTGAATCAGACATATGTATATATTTGTATGTTCTGCATTTTTACATTCAAGGGTTAATTTTCCCCCACAGTTCATTTTTGTATTCACAATATCAACTTCTAATATCTTTTTAGCAAATAGAGATTTATGTTCGTCCAATGAAAGTCTGTTTGATCACAACTCTGAAGAAAATGTTCATAAAGAGATTGCTTTAATCCCTGTCCAAGCTAATTAATTCTGCTGTATGTGAAAGTTATTTATTTAATTCACCTTGGGTGGTTCAGTGCACACCAGATGTGATAATCTCACCCTACAATCAAAAAAACAACCCAATTTGGGTCATCCTGGAAACTCAGTATACTTGACTAGGTTATGTGTGGACAAATATTAAATGACCAGGCTTTTTAAAAATGTTATTTATCTCAATATTGTTTACAAATGACAGCATTGCTGGCTTAAAATGAAACCAAAATACGTTTGATATTTAGAAATCCCATTCAGAAGTATTTTAGGGAACAGCAATAATCAGAAGGTGAACAGTTATTAACTTGGTTTTGTAATAAAGCAAGAACACTCCTGGACAAAAATGCAGGACAAACTAAATTATTTTGGAACAACATAGTTAATATCCATATACATAATCTACATTTAAACTCATTTAACAAGAGACAATATAGCATTTAAAAGTAATGTTTCATTTCAAGTGTATACAACCATTCTCTATTATAAAAGAAAGAGAAAAATGACACAAAACTGCAGCCAAAGTTGTTACTCACTTCGGAATAACTCTGAATTAGCTTTATTGGCCAGATTCTTCTACACAAATACATCTGTATTTAACATAACATAAATTTGTACCACCAAGACTCTAATGACTTTCAACAATTATCTCCTCTGATCTGAGTCCAGTACATAGACTAAAGAACTGTAGCCAAAGCACATACATACTGAAAGATGTTTAATGCTGATGAACATCTCTTGTTCAAATCCTTATCACTAGACATCACTATAACAATTAAATCAGTATGAATCCCTGGTAGCAATTATTGTGTTTCACAGCATGTAATTGCATTTATCTTTATACATTTTTAAAAACAAGTTAGTCATAACCACGAATCACGCTGTTGACTCTTAACCTGAAATGTAAGTAAATGATTCTTGAATGATCTTTTTTTTTTTTGTGGTCGATCTCATTACAACTGTGCCGATCCCCCAAGTTGAACGGCATCTGCGCACGGGGGAGAAGAGACGTCAGAAGCGTTGATATGCAGCTCTTGACAGGGTCAGGTGAGGCCTGCCGCCTCCTTCTAAAGATATTTTAATTATCTCTCTGTGGATTTGTGTACTATATGATAAGCTTTGTGAGACTTGCAAGGCAGAGCTCCGATTCAGAAAGCAATAAATGTTTTCATCAGTCCCGCATGGTTACGGGGTCACCTCCGAAAGAAGCCTCTGGAAAGATTTCATGAGATGGAAGTTTTAGACAGATACACAACACAATTTCATTAACCGGATTGCATACCAACAGCTCAATCTATTTGAAAAGTTCTTCTTTTTTGAATAATGTACTTTTATTAAGGGTATTAGGGTTTTCAGCGCTGCCATTCACTTGCTGCTTCTTTGTCAGAATCATTTAATAATAAGTTCTTTGTTTCCTTTCATCTTTTTTTTTTTTTAAAGGAGAAAAAAAAATACAGTATGCCATGTCTGCCAAACTGACTGACATTTTAGAGCCTTTTCCAAATAATATCACATTTAATTGGCGTGTTTTAATTATAACTAGTTCATCTAAATCAGCCCGAAAGTAGATGAAGAGTTGGCTCCCGTTAAAGCTCCAAACAGTATTGTGTTACGTGTGACTTTTCAAAAGATATGCAGATTATTTTTGTGCTTGACATTAGGCTGCTCTGTTCTTTATTAGCATTTTTTTTGCAAGCATTTCTTTCCCTCTCTGACTTGGTGGACGATGAATAATACATCTGTGACAAAGCTGTTCTTGATGAAATGAGTATTTTTACACTTGTTTATTGTGTTTTTAATGAGCTTTCCCGAGCTAGGGGATGTGCAATTACAGTATATTTCATATTTCGCTCTACATTAAAAAGAGTATCAGAGTGTCCGTTGTTTTATTAGGGTAACAAAACTGAGGTGTTAATATTTACATTAAAAGCCTCACAAATCTTTTTTTTTTTTTTGAAGGAGAGAGTTCAGTTTATTGCTTTGGTGAAGTGTAACAATTAATTTTCCATCCCTAATGCCCAAATCAAAGCCAATGACCATGCCCCTTTCATGCCTCTGAGGTATTTCCATTATCTTTTTTCATGTTCTTTCTCTGTGTAAACAAAAGCGGTAAGTAGCTTAGAGTCTTGCACACAGTAAATATGGTCTCAGAAATGTTCCCTGATGAACTACTTTGAGCTTGTGTTTGTTCTTGGGTTCATTTTAGTTCTGGACTGCACCTTTGCTTTTGCTCGTCTTCTAGAAAGTTCCTACTCATAATCATAATGCGATGTGCATTTTGATTAACCTTTTTTAAAAGTTCTTGCTGGCATTTTCATATTTCTGACTTTTTTTTTTATTCCAGACAAAGACAAGATGTTTTTTAGTGATACGATCAACTGAAGAGGAAACTAGTGTAATCAGTGCCTAATGTGTTTTTTTTTATTTCAGCGCCGCCACACAGAATGATGGGAAATGAAGTTTGGTCACGCAAGCCTGTATTTTCCGGCAGTTAATAGCTTTATCAATAAATGCCAGTGCTTTACAGGGATAGTTCACCCAAAAATGAAAATTTGCTCATGATTTACTTACACTCAAGTGGTTACAAACCTTTATGAGTTTGTTACACACAAAAGAAGATATTTTGAAGAAAGCTTAAAACCTATCGACTTCCATATACGTAAAATAAATACTATGGAAATCAATGGCTACAAATTCCCAGCAGGTTTGGAACAAGTAAAGGGTGAGTAAATTATGACGAACTTCTCAGTTTAAATCGTAACTTCCATACAGATTTGATAGTGGTGTTTATATGGGCTTGATTTGTAAATATGAAATAATTTAATAAAAAAAACATACTTTTATATGAACTTTTTAAGCTTCACAGTGCTTCATTTATTTAGACAAAACATCATTAAAAGTGAATGATGTGAAATATCACATTTATTTGCTATGCATTTTATTATATTTTTTGTCAAATCTGACTTTTCAGCCATTACTCTTTTAGTCTTATGACTCACATGCATTCTAACATAGGAATTAAGTCCTCAAGACACAGTTCTTTTCAAAAGTAAGTTGTAGATTAGCCAAGTTTTATAAGTTGTAGGACTTTCCTGAAAAGCTTGGTTCATGGGTGGTGTCAGAACATGGTCAACCAGTTAACTAAGTTTAGGTGCGGGACTGGCTGTTTGTCTGGCCAATTTACAAAAGGGGAAGTTTACCTTCCACAGTTACTCATAACTGTTATGGGAAACTGCCTTTTCTTATTTTATATTTCTTTGTCTTTTCTTTGAGGCTGCATGGTGGCGCAGTGGGTATAGCACGTTCGCCTCACAGCAAGAAGGTCTCTGGTTCGAGCCTCGGCTGGGTCAGTTGGTGTTTCTGTGTGGAGTTTGCATGTTCTCCCAGTGTTGGCGTGGGTTTCCTCCGGGTGCTCCGGTTTCCCCCACAAGTCCAAAGACATGCGCTGTAGGTGAATTGGGTAAACTAAATTGTCCGTAGTGTATGTGTGTGAATGGGTATGTATGGATGTTTCCCAGTGATGGGTTGCAGCTGGAAGGGCATCCGCTGTGTAAAACATATGCTGGATAAGTTGGCGGTTCATTCCGCTGTGGCGACCCCAGATTAATAAAGGGACTAAGCCGAAAAGAAAATGAATGAATGAATGAATGTCTTTTCTTTTCGAGAATTTTGAGACCTGGTTGAGGACAATTTTCTCAGCATCTTTTGCAGATCCCAATGCGGGAGGCTTTTTTGTGTGAGCTGGTGCTAACGGCACAACTGTGAATCATCACTTGAATCATCCTCTTTTCTCATCCAGGTTCCATTTCCATTTTCATATCCTCTAATCTCACTTTACCTTTCAGCTTATTTAAAAAAAAAAGATCTTTCTTTAAGTTTCATTTGGTGGTAAAATACTACATTTGAATAGATAAAATAATTCGAATAGACAGCGCGCAATATTCTTGCTGTCGACTGTTTTTATCATTATTAATCAAACAACAAAAGGACAAAATCACTCACTGCTCTTGACTGAAGGACTTTTGTAGCTATAATTAAAGTTTTTTTTCTTACAGTGAAGATGCTTAAAGCACAGTTTGTTTCATATTTTTATTCTATTGTATTTATTTCCCTTTTACAGGGAGGAAAATAATTGTATATAAATATACAGTTGAAGTCAGAATTATTAACCCTCCTTAATTATTAGCGACCCTTTCCCCCCCCATTTCTGTTTACGCAAAGAAATTTTTTTTTCAACACATTTCTAAACATAACAGATTTAATAACACATTTCTAATAACGGATTTCTTTTATCTTTGCTATGATGACTGTGCATAATATTTGACTAGATACTTTTCAAGACACTAGTATTCAGCTTAAAGTGACATTTAAAGGCTTAACTAGGTTAATTAGGTTAAAGTTAGGGTAATTAGGCAACTCATTGTATAACAGTAGTTTCTTCTGCAGACAATCAATAGAATATATTGCTAAACGGGGCTAATAATATTGATCTTAAAATAGTTTTAAAAATATTTAAACCTGCTTTTATTCTAGCCAAAATAAAACAAATAAGAAAAAATATTATAGGAAATACTGCGAAAAATTCCTTGCTCTGTTAAACATCATTTGGGAAATATTTATTAAAAAAAATTTACTGGAGGGCGAATAATTTTGACTTTAACTACAATTATGACCAAAATAATCGTGACTATGATTTTTCCCATAATCGCCCTACTTTAGATAAAGAATCTTTGAATACTGAGACTTTAAACTCTAGCTTTATAACATTTTTATTTACAAATTTTTTGGTAACACTTTACAATAAAGTTGTATTAGTTGCATTTACTAACATGAACAAACAATGAACATTGCATTCATTACAGTATTTGTTCATCTTAGTTAACGTCAGTTATGAAAATGTTTATTGTTAGTTTATATTAACTCATTGTGCATTAACTAATGTTAACAAGCATGAGTTTGGATTTTAATAATGCATTAGTAAATGTTGAACTGTGATTAATAAATGCTATGCTGTATTATTCATTGTTAGTTCATGTTAGTAAATACATCAACTAACGAAACCTTATTGTAAAGTCTGAGCCATTTTTTTATTACACAGCACATTTATTTTTACACATACGTAAGTATATGCATCACCATGCATTCCCTGGGTATTGAACTGATGATCTTGGGATTGCTAGAGCCATGCAACACTTGCTTTGCATATTTGCTGAATATCCCTCCCTAGCAGTGTAGCAAACAGTAGTAGCTAGCATGTTGCTAGCAACAACAAGGTCATGGGTTTGATTCCCAGAGAATATGAACTAATGAAATGTATACCTTTAATGCAGTCACTTTAGATGAAAGCGTCTGCCAAATGCATTAACATTTTAGTAGAGAAGCGAAGTAGTTTTTCCTTCTGGCTGTGCCATATTGTCTGAGGTCAGTGTTGCTGTTCTTGGCTGTTCTGAAAAGTGCTGTTTACAGCATTCTCTGAAATACAATGCCATCTCAGCATTGGCCGCAACATCCCTGGCCTTGTGTGTGTATGCCTGTGTGTTAACTGATACCCGCCTAGATTCAGCTATTACACCCCAAACAACAAGGCTTTGACATAACCAACAAAGGACGAGACAGAGAATGTAAAAGATCCTTGGCTCGTTTTTTTTTTTTTTTCCCTGAAGATGTTAAAAGTATACAAGAGCCCCACTGCAGCTCAGCCTCAGACAGACTGATGTCCTTACACAAGGAGAAAAACATTTGCAGCAGAGGCATTTAACATCTGCTGATAGCGAGAGGTAGTCTGATATGTCTGACATGCTGATCCATTACCACAGGTCATGACATCCTTTGACCAATTGCTTCTCAATTTGCGTCATTTTCTCAGTTTTATTTTTTTTTTTGCAATTCAGCAGTGACTGTGTGAGCTTCTGGTATAAACTGAAGGAAATATATATATATAAATATATATATATATATATTTAAAATGTTAAAATAAAATAAAACTTTCATGCTTTAATCCATGGAGATTCCCATATCATTTCAAATATACGCAAAAAGAAATCAGTTCATGCTTTTCCTGGGTATTGAACCCATGACCTTCATGTTGCTTTCGCTATGCAAGACTATTTGAACTACAATATGATTAAGGCTGCTCCATGTGTGCATATTTGCTAATATCTGATTAGTAAACTCAAACAACTACTAGCAACAGCAAGGTCATGGGTTCAATTCCCAAGAACCTGTGAAAGCTATTTCATTTTACTCCCCAAATTAAGTTTATCTGCTTCTTTTTTCCTACAATCTTTTTTGTTGTGGTTTTTGTTCTGTAAAAATCTGGATACCATTTTATTTCCCTATTTTTGTTTAGTTTAAGTTTTGATAGTTACATTTAAATTTAGTAATCAAATCATGCAATTACATCAGCGTTATGAAATTTTACAATTTAATTACATTTTAGGAACAACATGAATAAAGCGTGTTAATTTCTTTCTCAAACTGCATTTTATTCAGTTAAAATTATTATTATTATTATTATTATTATTATTATTATTATTATTATTATAGGCACATAGAGATTTTTTTTCCATGCAGTTCTTTGCACAACACCAAAACAAATAAATAATAAAAAAAATTAAAATACCACAAAATAACTTAACAGTGTTTTTGATTTGTAATTAAATACATCTGTCTCATCTATCGACATATGGATAACTTTTATGTGGTCAGTTTGCTCTGTAGTTCACTTTCTATGTTGTTGTACTTTTGATGAAGAGCACTCGGATTCGAGTGTGATGAAACATGGTTCCACAAAAAAACATAAAAGCAATGTAAAATCAAGGTTAAGCTATGTGGTCAAAGTGCACATTTCTCTTACGTTTGTTTTTAAAAACACTATTGGTTGGATTTATGGATTTATGTGATCAAACAAGCTCCTCCTTCTCATGGACATGTACAAGAATAACTTGTATCTGAAATGTACAACAAAAGTACCCTAATAATGTATTTCAGATTTGCAAAAATGTGGACAGCGCCCTCTAGTGGATATGTAATCTGAAACGTGCAATGCAAAGCATTGACTTCATATTCAGACAGCCTTTTTAAATTTTCACAGTCATTAATCAATATTGTGATCTGATTAGGTGTGCAGTCCCATTTTTCATTTATTTATTCAACATATTCCAAATTCTGTGACATTCCTCAGTCTGCTGTAAATTCGATTTTTATAACTGATTCCAGACACATTTTCTGCACTGGGTAATTCATAGGTCCCTACTACAAGATTGTTTTGAGCATATGGTATATCATGTTAACCAATGCAAATAATGTACATATTTTCCTCAAGCTAAAGAGCACAACATTTGGATTCTTGGAGCAAAGGGCTGTCTAATACATGTTGCCATGAGGCAGGCTGATAGATGAACAGATGGGGGTAGTTATTTATAGACTCTATTATCACAGTCCATCAAACACTCATTTATTCCACATGCAATAAGATAATGCAAAAATGCACCCTTCTCCGACCTTAAGCCTGTACCTAAAGCTTAAATGCGTTTTTACAGGCTTCCTCTGCATGCTATGACTACACAACTAAATCTATTTACAGTGGTTGGCGCTGCCCGTGTTGTTGCTGTGTATTGTATGCTGTGCCTCTAGAGACGGCGAGAGATGCTGAAATGCCTCCCTGACATTTACTGAAGGATCGTACTCTGGGAGGATATGCTCTGCTTTTGTCAAACGAGGTTAAAACCCATTGACATTTCGCAGGCCGCTGGATACCATCTGTGGCGGTGGTCTCTCGCTGGTCTTTCGCACACTTTCCATTCCCTGGGTTAAAAACGCTGTGACATTTGCCTGGCATGTCAAGCACTTGCCTTTTTGCCCCTTACCTCCGCTCCATCTCAAACACTTCTGGCGCATCAAGGCAGAATTAGTCTAATCTATTTCTTTTCTTTTTCCCCCTCACATTGTTTGCTTCAGAGCTTTCGTTCTTTCACTGGCATGAGTTTGAAGATGTAATTGGGAGCAAGCTGGATGGAGATCTTTTCCTCCCAGGAGTATCTGGCTCAAACAAAGCTGAAAGCGCAATATTTCATCTTTTCCTGTCAGGTCAGCTGTTTCCGAACACCTAAATCTATTCACAGACTTGTAGAACAGGCTCTCTGTCTTAGATTAATCTAAACGCCTCAGACTGTGTGAATCACTCAAGTCTGAATGAAGGATCCTGATGTGAATATAATCAGTAAACATTATTCTGCACAGACCAGTTTAAATTGATATTTGTGAAATTCTACATTTAATATATATATATATATTTTGTAAAATTCTCACAAGTTGTATGTGTTAAATTGTTTGTTGTGTTGTCTGCAATGAAATACAAGTCAAAGTAAATTTAGAAATCACTACTTTCTTTTTTTAATTGCGTTGTCCATACTGTCCAAACTTTTTCTGGTTTGGGGTTGTATTTGTTTTGCATAAAATAACAACAACAAATAGATGTCAAGTTTTCAGAGAGTTTTATACTGAATTCATACTAGACAAAAAAGAAGAAGAGTTCAATATTTGGTGAAGGAACCCTGATTCCTAGTCACATCAAAGTAAAACTTGTTATTCTGGCCAAATGTCATTTCTGAATAATAAAAATATATATTTTAATTACGCACAAATTGTTTGCTACTAATTGGCACTGTGCAATAGAGCTTTAATTGTGATTGATAATTACAAGAAAGAGTTAGTTATCACTTTAGGTTAAGTAACCATTCTCACTATTAAATATTGACTTATTACCTGCCTATTATTATGAAGATATTGGCTGTTTGGTTGTATGTATAAGTGGTTTATAGAAATATTGTCATATCCCCTATCAGCTCAATAAAATTCATAGTCTACATCCTAATCCTACCCAATATTTGCTGTAAACTACTACTACCTTATAGCTATAAGCTTAATAGCTAATATATTGTATTTGTTTACTTTATATATATATATATATAGTGTTTATGCTCACCAAGGTGGCATCCTTTCATATATTTGTATATTTGATGCAAAATATATATTTTTAATAGAAATTAAATGGCTTCCCTGTCACTTTTGATCAGTTTGTTGCATCACGGTCACTAGTCGCAGTCCTAAACGGCTGCATATGTGTTTTATTTGATGCAAATGTTTTGGCCTGTGGTGAAACCAGCAGTACGCAGGAGGCCTGGCATCATGCAGATGTGTAAGCAGGATTAAGCAGTGTTTGCAGAGCGATGGGGCTGCTCTCTGCCCTGAGAATCCAGCAGAGAGAAAGAGAAGAGCTCGCTACTGTCACTCTAGTGTTCTGATGAATGGGAGCAGAGCACTGTTTAATTGATCTACAAGCTGTGCTGGGCAGCGGGGAGGCCTGTGCCTTCAGGCAGACACACACTGTAAATGTACCGCTTGCATACAGTACATGAGCCCTCTTCGCCACCGCTCTTCTGCTCGCCATTTTCTCATCACTCTTAGCTTTTCAGAGAGCTTAGAGACAAAAGCTTTCTTTCTCTCCACTTAATTTCATTTAACCGTCTTGTTAAAACTTCAAATGTCAGGTTGACATGACAAAGACTGCTTTCATTGGAATAATTCACAAGCAGTTCAACCTTTTTACATGCTTCATTTTGTTAAAAATACCTCTTGGTGGCATATGACTTCAAAATGTGAATTAAAGATGTAAATGTGATGACAAATCAGCAAGAATGTATTAATGTGTAATAAAAACATTAAATAAGCAATTCCCTTAAACGCTGTCTATTAAAGTGTGATGTTTCTATGAAGGATTCAGGACATTGCTTACTTTTTTAGTCGATTTAATATCCACGTACTTGTGACCAGACCATCTTTACTCATTTGTTCTTGCAAGCTTTTGATTAAGGTTTAAGATCAATTTTACACATTTCCTTATCCTTCTTCTTTTCTCTTATGATGCATGCTTATTAACTCTGTTCCTTTTAAATGTGCTATAGAAAAGCATTTTGACTTTACTTAACGTGTGTCATATTTTCTGTCGCTTTTTCTTGTTTCCTCTTGTTGTAAAGGCTTATTTGAGAGAAGGCTTTTATTCTGACATTGCAGTCAACATCATCAGCCATTACGGGTAGTCTCGAGAGTTGAGCCACTGCTGTCTGCTGCTCACTGAATCACTGAAAGGACATCTAATCTGGTTAATTAGTTATTTGCTGCAGATGTTTATTGGAGGTGTTAGTCGTTGACCTACAAACTAATTCCTCTACTGCCTGTAAAGGAGGAATACCTGTACATCTGTGGCATATTCTCTGCTAATACAGTACCTCAATCTGACCACCTGACTCTTTTATCTAAACCCTTTTAGCAGTGTGGACAGCATCCTGATGTTCATTTATTAATATACTGTATATGACTAGGAGTTTGCATGTTCTCCCCGTGTTCGTGTGGGTTTCCTCCGGGTGCTCCGGTTTCCCCCACAGTTCAAAGACATGCGCTATTGGTGAATTGGGTAGGCTAAATTGTCTGTAGTGTATGTGTGTGAATGAGAATGTATGGGTGTTTCCCAGTGGGTTGCAGCTGGAATGGCATTCGCTTCGTAAAACATATGCTGGATAAGTTGGTGGTTAATTCTGCTGTGGTGACCCCAGATTAATAAAGGGACTAAGCTGTAAAGAAAATGAATGAATGAATGGATGTATGGAAGCTGTTTTTAACTTACGAAATCAAAATACTAAAAATATTGCTGTCAGTATTGTAGAGCATGTAAGTTACCAGACATGCCTCTTAGTGCTGATTGACTGCAAGTGTATTTTGGTGCCCATTTTTCAAATATTGCTTAATGCACTTGTTATGAGGTTTGGGAAGCGCTTATATTTTTTATATATTTTATAAGCGCTTGACCATTTTTAAATCCTGTAGTTTTAATTCTGTATCTTTATAAAATGAAAACCCATATAGATAATACTCTTAGTTTTTTCTAAATATGTCTATATTTCATTCTAACATTACTTTGTTAAAATTACAAAACACAACACAGTTCTGCCTTGAATGGCCATAACGGTCATATTGACTGCATGCATTTCAGCATCTACTAGCAAATTCCTGCAAACAAAAACATTACCTTCTGATAGTAAATTAGTAAATTAAAATCTGATAGTTTATCTTAGACATGCTTTTAAAATTTTCAAAAACAACATTTTTTAATTCAAAAGAAAATATATTTTCTCTGCAGTGATAAAACTGATCTCCTATTTGCCGGAAAAGTGAATTATGCACCTTTGCCAGCGGTCTAGTAAGTTGTACACAATTCAAGAGTTCGCCCTTAGCTGATGATTGATTATAAACTATTTGGCATGCTGTCCCAGGAGAGAGCCCTGAGCTCATGAGATCCTCGAGCCCGGGGCTCCCTCCCGTTGCAGGGCGAGAGGGGAGTTTGAGGTCAGGTAGGTCTCGAGAACTCCCCTGCTTGATAAAGGTGAATTCGAATTATGAATAATTATGGAGAGAAATTGCTGAATTAATCGCTCGTCTATGGTGTCGATTTGGTTGGTCAATTTACTTATGTTACATGTTTTTGATCTGTGGGAGGAAACCGGAGAGCCCGGGGAAAACCCACGCAAACACGGGGAGAACATGCAAACTCCAAACAGAAATATCAACTTGGCAAGGTAAAGGCTTGAGCAAGTGACATTCTTGCTGTGAGGCAACAGTGCTAACCACTGGGCCTCCGTGCTGCCCTGTCGAGGAAAGGGGAGGAGTTTGGGTGGAAGGGGGGATTCTTCAAGACGAAGATGGCTAAGGTAAGATACTCTGGTTATTTATAGTGATTTAGGAATCATCTGATTGGTGGATCATGCATTAGCTAATGCGGGACCAGCTGCTATCAATCATAAGCACGTGCTCCTCTCGAAATTAGTTTATGAATAAACTTCACTTATGAGCTATATTACAAAAGAATATTGTATTTTGTGGGTAATAGAAGCTTTGAATGTAAATATGACATGACAAAAATACATTAACAGTTGCAGAAGTTTACAATTTGTCAGCTATGATCCTCGGTGGATGAAACAGCCAAAACAGTCTAAAAAAGAAAGCGAGATAAACAGTTTAGTTGGAATTAGGCATGGGACGATAACTGTTTTCAAGGTATACTGTGGTTTGGAAACGTTGACTTTTTCTGCTATACCGTTCCTAAGGTATGAGTAAAATGTTTTATTTACGTTTTTTTAGGACAACAGTATCTCCAGCAGAAAAGATATCCAAAGATGCCATTTTAAATGGTAAAACAATCTGTGTTTTTGAAACTAATGAAGACAGCAGAAGTCAACGATTCATTTGAATTATTTAGCCTGACATGTTTACTGTTCCAAAATATTTTAAAAGTTTCCCAAAATAAAACATATGGTGTTCAATGGGGAAAAAGTTTTAGTTATAAAAGAATATATTTTAGAGCAGTAATCACAATATCGTGAAACCGTGATATTTATATCCAAGGTTATCATACCATCAATATCTTATACCGGCCCTTGCCTAGTTGGAATGATTTTCATTTGGATTAGACCGCTTTAGGTGTTAGTATGGTCACTTTACTAAACTATCTTCTAAATTAGACACTTCAGTAAGAAAGAAGGATCCTTTCAAAAATCCTTTCAGATAAAATAAAATAGCCAATGTTGATTCAGGATTTATTACATACTTTTTCCACTTTTGCATATGCTACTTTGTATGAAGTTTCTAAATTTATAAACAGTGATTTGTTAGTTCAAAAGGTCCATAGTCAATATTTCTCATATGCTCATTGAGAACCAAATTAGTCAACTACATGCTATTCCTACAAAATAAATGATTCTGAGTAGCCGATTCTTTGTTTAGAGATATGACAAGATGGAACGGAAAAGGTTCATAGTGTTTTAAAAAATCCTCTTAGAACAAATTATTATATTATTCATTATTTATTTATTTATTTATTTTTAATCAAGTGCTTTCTACCTCCCGTCTGCCTCCAAGCTCTCATTCTCTCTTGCTCCACTCTTATTACGGAAGGATTTCAGGAGCCAGCAACAAACCTCTTTTTAGAGGAGCAGATCAATACACAGACAGCCCTCACATCTGCTCATTTCTCTGATAAAGCTTCACCACTGCTAACAGCACTCGCACACAATGCACACCTCATATCAGCTTCTAATGCCCACTGGTGCACTATTTTAATGATCTACATCCACTACACAATATGGAGGAGGAAAACAATGAGGAGCCAGAGTAGTTGCAGCACTTTTTTGCCACAGTATCTCGTTACAGAATGAAAATAACTCAAATAAGACTGCCACATGGTTTAAAACAAATTGATTTAATTAAAGGATGTGTGAAAGGATCTCACATTATATTTGGTTGAGAAATTGCCTCCAAATGAAAATAAAAAGACTTTTTTTAGTCAAAATTTATTTGAATTTTGAATGTTGTGTCTAAAATATAACAGAATAGAAACATCCTTTCTATAACATTGCGCTCATTGCTTATATCATATAAATATGAGACAAACACTCATTTATGCCCAATATCTTAAATTTAGGGGCAAATATAATATATTCAGGGTCCCTGCGGGGTCTTAAATTCACTGAAATATTATCTTATAGGTCTTAAATCATTTTAAACAGGTCTTTATTTAAGTAAAGCTACCCAATCGGGAAGACATCCTTCCAATCACCAACAATCCATCACAATAAAAGCTTTTTTTTTTATATAAATTTTTAAAATTTTACAATTTACAATAGCTGTTCGACATTTTTTACAGCAATTTCTCTCAATTAACCCTTTACTGCACGCACTATGATAAATCTATAAAAAAAATATTTGACTGTTTTTCTTTTCTTAGAATGGCTTAACTTGAAGTGCTGTTAAAAAAAAAAATTGAATTTTTTTTTTAAAGGTACTTTATGACATGTTGCCATATGGCAACAACATCCAATAGTGGATCTAACTTAGAAATTTATCATTTTGAATTTTCCTTATAACTAATAATTTTGTTGTTTGAAATAATTTAATTGGTGTTGCAGTATTATAAGCTTTAACACAGAACTTATAAATGACACCTTATACATACTTTCCAACAACTGATATTCCAACGGCTTTCATTTATTCCATTCTTTTTTGCTGAATATTATTGAAAACAAACATAATATTGTATTATCATGTATACAACATACAGTAGGTAAATTTCCTTCTGTAAATTATATAACAAATAAATAACAAGTCTAATATATCCAGATGCATCAGAATAATGTAGCTACTAGCTAACAATGTTTATATATTATTCTATATACTATACTACGCCTGTCTTATATGTCTCTGAGCTAACTTACCTGAACTGTCTGCATCACTGCTCTTATCAAATGTTCAATCTGCATCATTCTCATGGTCACTAAAACCCATCTCATCTTCACTTTCATCTGCAGGAAGAACCAGTTCTGTCCTTTTCTTCTTTCACTTACTATAGAACATGGTGGTGCTCGCTAATACACTGTTCTCTGTATTTATATCTAATCAAAAGTATTGCCATTAAAATTTGATTTTATCCATAATTAAAATGCCATTACCATATGACTAATCAACATTATACTACTAGCATTCATGTTGTTATTGTTACAACTTAAAAGATCACAGCTGACCTTGCTAGCTAGCTAGGCTATTGCAATATTGCACATTCCACTATTGGACAGTGTTGCTATTTGGCAACACATACATTTGATTGATTTACAAAAAACTAATTTGATAAAAAAAAATTTGAGTTGTGAATATGTCATCATAACTCACTGGAGGTGATGTTTCAGATTTCTTTGTGGATCTGACATAATTTGATCCTTTGTTTTTATTGACGTTTACATTAGCATTCAGCAATTACTCACAATAAACGCCAGTCTGTCAGAAATTGCGCCACAGAAAACCACTGCATGTCATGTGACTTAACCAAAGCACATCATTGGCTAAGCTAAGGTCTTCTCTTTCCAACAAAAAAATTAGAACGTTGGTCTTAAAGAAACAGTGGCAGGGAAATGAACATAAATAGCATGTTGCCATATGGCAACACCATGCGGTAGAGGGTTAAATTCCTTAATCAGGGAAAGAAAACTAAAAACAGTAACACAATTCCTCATTATAATAACAGAGCAACGTATCACTTTGCATGATACATTATACACTATCAATTTGGCCAACAAATGTATAGTTTGATTATTTATGTCATTGTCTCTACAATAATATACCTTTAACAATGTTAAACTTGTCATTAAAAAAAAAAAAAAATCTAAATATGTAAAAAAAAAAGTGTATAGAACTAGAGTTTTGTTTTGAGACATTAAAATATGTAGTTAAGAAATAATTACTTTTTTATCTTTTTTGTGGCAACCGACCGGGCCATTAGAAATAATCATTAGTGTTTAGCCCTGTATAAGTCTCAAATTTAATTCATAATGGTCTTAAAAGGGTCTTAAAAAGTCTTTAATTTGACTTGATTAAACCTTATATAATATTTATCTTCAATCATTTAAATTAAATGCAAGGCAGAGCTTTAGTATGCTTTAAATGCCTTAAATGTAATGTTTTTTAATGGCTACTGAATAAAAAAAAAAGTATTTAATTGTTCGGGTAATGTAGTTGTTCCATTTTAAGCCTTGTGGTTAAAAATACCCTGTTTAGTGCTGTGTACATATTTATACCAAGTTTTCAGCACAAACGGGCCACCTTATTATGTAAATTAGTCGCATTATATCTTGCATATGTATATTTGCTTTTAATTTGAAGCAAATCACTAACCAATTTTCACCGAAAACAACACTTAATTTAAAAGATATGTCTGTGTATATTTTCTGTCAATAATAAGGCATATAACCACATCAAGCACACGTTCTGCATTGTAAAGAGTCTGAATCGCTGCAGTGGAACAGTGCTGTAATGTAAAAAGTATACCAAATTACGATAGGCTGCTGGCACTCAGTGCTTTGTCAGTTACCTGATTTGCATAGTTCTTTCAGTCAGTTGGGTTCTAAAACAAGTGAGCTACTCTGTCAGCAGCTGATAATCATTCCCGGCAAATTCACCCCTGAAAGTAGCACCTCTGCAAAATAAACGGTTGAATTTCCAGTTAATAGGGAGGCAAAAAATAAAATCCCCAGGACACACCTGAGCATCTGGATTTTGATATTAGTCAAGATATTCTCCAGGAAAGCACATGCAATCGAGGGGTTTTCAGAGGCCTGACGAAAGGCTCAGGATGGGAGCAGATGGCGGGACTGTGCTAAGCTCACGCTGCATTTTGCATTGTGCAGCAGTTTGAGTTCAGTGGTGTGGCAGGAATTCCTTAGAGCCTGGGTCTCATCTGCTCTTATCGGTCGCCTGCAGTTGGGGAACGAGGTTAAAGACAGAGTTACAACATAAGGCATAAGGCGTAAAGCTTCAGGGGCAAGGTTGAGCTGTGCTCCAGAGAGGGAGAGAGAGAGAATATTCCCAGGAAAAAAAAAAGGCTGATAAATGCAGTGTGCATTTGAGTAGTCCGTCATGTTAGGGCCATCTGCACACGTCGTGAGTTTTACATTCATCACCCAAGTCATTTTTAAATGGAAATGTTCAGGGCAATAAATGGATTCCTTGTCCCTGACATCCCAATTTAAACACAGTGTTGAGCTGGAAGGTTTAGTTTTTTACTAAAAATAAAGAATATACATAGTTTGAATGGACTCTTAATCTTTCAACGCTAAAATTCCAGCCAATGTTGGAGTTCTTTTAAAATGAAAATAGTGTGGATATAAGATTATGAAGTGTAACGTGCACTCATTCTTAAATGGGGACACGACGTCATTTGTTGGTCGGATGAGAAGTCAAGACCTCACTGGATATCTGCAAAAGAGACACTGGTCCCCTGAGGACAGTTACTGTATCTTTATGGCTGGGCTGGTGATACGCTTTTAAAGGGTTAGTTCCCCTAAAATGAAAATCCATCATCATTTACTCACTCTCATGTTTTTCTAAACCTAGAAGACTATTGTTCATCTTCAGAACACAAAATAAAGATATTTTTTAATTAAATCTGAGAGATTTCCCTCCATTAAAGGTCAATTTTACTTTAAAACGTAGTAATCCAGAGAGATCCGAGTAAAAACAACAAAAAAGGGAGGTAAATCCAAGTCTTCTGACATGATTACTTTATTTGATGAACCAATTTTATCTGGATTTAATTTTGCAACCCCCCAAAATAGCTTTCTTTTTTTCTCACATTTGCGGGTCACCTGGTGTATGTAAAAACACAACGTTCTTTAAATATACTGTCTTGCATTTATTTGTAGAAACTGCATCCCTTTGGCTTCATCAATACACTTCAAGAGGTCCTATTGCATTGCACAACACACAATAAAGTTTGATCTGTTCATTCTGAAATTCACAATTCCAAACTGCACATTGTAATCTTAAACGTATAAATTTATGGCTGCCAGTGGTGGAAATAGTACTGAAAAATCATACTCAAGTAAAAGTACCAATACTTGCCCAAAAATGTAGTGCAAATAGAGTAAAAGTAACTGTTGTAAATATTAACTCAAAATATGAGTAAAAGTAGCCCTTTGAAAAGTATTTTAGAGTAGGGAGTGAGTATTACACTGTGAAAGGTTGATGCGTTTACATGCAGTTTGCACATCCATCAATACAGTAGGCATCCATCATCTTCTCATCAGTGACATGCAGTCTAAACAGTCTCTGGGACATTGTGTGTGATTATTTTGGAAATCTTCTTGGACACTTTTCAAACATATCTTGAAATTATGCAAAATTATTATTATTTGGTTGGACTGGAATTGCCGGATTGATTTTTGTACTTTAGCCAATCCCAAAAGACAATAAAAAAATAAAGTAGTGACTGCAAGTTGAAGATAAATAGTGGAGTAAAAGTACCAATACAGCACTAAAAATGTACTCAAGGGAAGTAAAATTACACATTTTTAAAACTAGTTAGTAAATTACAATTCCTGAGAAAAACTGCTCAATTACAGTAATTTGAGTATTTATAGTTTGTCACTTTACCCTACTGATGGCTGCGATATACTGTACATAAACCTACAGACATCCTTCATTTGGATTTTTCTGATTGACTTATCAGTAGAGGAAAAAATCAATTTTTGTCACATAACATTGGTAAATTTCACAATAGCCTTTTACCGACATTTAGAAATCTTTAACAGAAACCAGGCTACTGATATAAAGAGAAAGAGACGCTGTGTCTTTAAAACAGTTACAAAACAGGGCTAGCAAATCAGAGCAGCGTTTTGAAAATAGTCCTTTGTTTAAGAGTACAGAGACTGTTTGAACCCACAGTATTTCACCTGTACTGCTGTATTTTACCTTTGCTTTTGCCCCAAGGTTATATTTTCTTTGACTTCCCTCTGTTGTGTAGACAGTAACTGAGCACCTTTGTTTTTGTGGAAGCATTAAACTTGTTAGTGGGCAGCAAGGCATGGAAAGATATATGCCCTACTAGCTCCTTTTCTCTCTCTTCCTCTCTTTCTCTCTCAACCCTTTGTTCTGTAGTCATTCAGACTCAAATACGAGGCAGACCAGCTCGTTGGTCGGTGTCTGATGCTGCTGTAAATATTTATAAAGCACGAGTTCTGAGATGCACACAAATCAAGGAGAGGCAGAAAGACAGCGAGAGGTTTTGGAGGTTTCAAGGTATTAATATTTAAGTTTGTCCTGCTGCTATTGATGTCGCTGTGTTGCAGACTGTGGTTGAAGCGAGTCTGGTTTGTGACATTGAATTCATTAGTTTAATATGAATTTGATTATAAACCAATAATTTAACTTGACTATAAATTATACAGTCCATAATGGTCATGGTCATGGTTTGAATTTAAGTCATTTGCAGCTCAGTCGATTAATGCATTAAAGTCCATAGGAACCGGAAATTGCTGAGACTTTGATTTCATTATGTTGATGTACTTCCAACTAAAACAGAATATTGGGGTGGGGCTTTCTTTTTGTGCATCATTCTCTCATAGCAAACTAATGGTAAGAGGGGCATAATTAAGAATATTGTGGCTGAAGCCGTCAAAATGACGTCAACAGAGAATGACCGCCACTCCAAACTCCAAATGGTCAGACTTTGAAGGTTACCATAGCAAACATTTTTTCTTCGGTGGATTAACTTGTTCACCTAAAGGCTAACAATGTGCGCTAGCAAATTAAACATTGCAAATTTTGCTTTCACACAGACTTTAAAAGCACTTGTTGTATTATGCTTTATTAAAGGTTTGCAGTTGGTTTGCATTCCTCCTAAGTGAAAAATCTGTGCAACTTTCTTAGAAAATTTGTGCAGCATCAGCTCTTTCCTCAGTGTGTCACAGTGGTTAGCCTGTTATGATTGGATGCCCATCACCATATCTGAATTTCCACTCTTTTGTAAAGTCAAATGAGCAGTAACAATGGCATCCATTTTACTGTATCATTTCACCTCCTCATTCATGCTTTGGAAGTGCTTGCGAAGCAGATTTGCTTTCACAATGTAGTAAGCGGTGTCTTTTCAAAATGTTGACAACAATAACTTCTTCAGGTCTAAGCTACAGCTACAGATCAGCTGAATGTAGGGATTACAGATTTTTTGTGGATCTTTCTTTGAATTTGAGTGTTTGTATCAGGAGTGGCAACATATATTTGTTTGCATTTTTGGTTTTGTTTTAATTTTGATTTGAATGCAGGGTAAATGTTACATGCTAAATAAACATGTCGAATGAACATGCTTTTCACAACTTAATGGCAATAATAACATACAGTATGAAGTTCTTTATTATACATGTAATAATTGCACCCGATTGGAATGTTATCACTCGATTGAATGGGAGTTATCAGTGAATATTAGCTGATAGATATGGGCCAGTAGGGGCCTTCTGCGCCTCCTAGTGGGCTCAGAAGGTTGTAATCATCCATCCACATGGTTAATCAGCTATTCTAATAGAGAACAGTTCAGATCCAGATGTGTTTTTACATTACTGTGACGGTTGGGTTTAGGGTTGGGGTTGGGGTAGGTGTTAATAAAATACAATTAACGGGAAATAGTATAATTTCATAAAAAAAAATCACGCGTGGCGGTATACACGCTTACCTCCATATGAATGGATTTTCCACTGTTATCAGTTTCTCCAGTGGCTCACCGTGTACGTCAGCAGACTTGAGACGTGGAGCGGAGTTCACAGTGATGACTGGGTTTGAATCCGCCGAAAAACAGTTTCAGAAAGCAGTTAAGACAAAAGTTAATTATTTGTTTTTATTGCTTTTTTAAAAACAGACGGTTGGGATTAGGGAAGGAGGAGGGCAGGTCAATCGGAGCGGCCTCTGCTGGATTTACGCGAGAACAGCAGATTAACCATGTGCATGTAGGAACAGTAGGCGCAGTAGACCCCTACTGGCCCATATCTATCAGCTGATAAACCACTGATAACGTCCATTCAATCGACTGACAACACTTGAATCCGCTGATAATTGCAATTAGGAATCTTGCTAAACAATAGTGGAATTACATTCTAGAATTGAATTTTGTGGATGGGTTTTGTCAGGTTTTACAGTGTGGTAAAATGACTGAAGGGAGATCAAAAATGCATAAAGAGGCAAATGTACTTCAGACTATTTTGTAATATTATATAAGTGCAGGGGTGGCACGGTGGCTCAGTGGTTAGCTCTGTTGCCTCACAGCAAGAAGGTTGCTGGTTCGAGTTCCGACTGGGCCAGTTGGCATTTCTGTGTGGAGTTTGCATGTTCTCTCCATTTTTGCGTGGGTTTCCTCCGGGTAGGCCTGTTTCCCCCACAGTTCAAAGATGTTATAGGTTAATTGGATGAACTAAATTGACCGTAGTGTATGAGTGTGTGTGTGTGTGAATGAAAGTATGGGTGTTTCCTAGTACTGGGTTGCGGCTGGAAGGGCTTCTGCTGTAAAACCTATGGTGGAATAGTTGGTGGTTCAGTCCGCTGTGGCGACCCCTGATAATCAGGACTAAGCCGAAGGAAAATGAATGAATATTGCGGATTTAAAATAGAGTAAATTTAAGTAGCAGAGTTTATCACAGTATTTCACAGTATTATTGCTTTGTGCATTTTAGATTAAAGAAATGCAGCCTTGGTGAGCATACGACTTCCCACCAAGCAGTGCTGTGTTTAATAGATGTCTAAACATAGACACCTTGGCTAAAACGAGGCTAAATGTGTGCTGTCAGTGAAAATCTAATCGATGTAGTCTATGGACTAGTCATTAAATATACAGATTAGACAGACTTAATGTCTGCTTATTCGTTCCTGTCTATTTTACTAGTTTATTTTTGGACAATTGTTAGATGTCTATTTGATTTTCACTGACAGCCCACATTTAGCCTTGTTTTAGATGTCTATTAGACATCTATTAAATACAAAAATGCTTACTGGGTTCTTTCCAAAAACATCTCAGCGACCCAAAACATTTGAACCCTAGTGTATTTATACTCAATCCAATTAAACCAATCCACCCTATCACTGCTCATACCCTCCATGTACTGTACATCTAATTAACATCATTCTGCAAATATTAATGTGTATCTTGTTTGGAAATAGAAATGTGTGGAATGTGCAATACTGTGTGCTGCATTCACATTACGTAACTACGCTGTTTTTATATAATTGTTTGCCTTTCTCCGGTGATCTGTCATCAGAGTTGTGGGCTGAGATTGATGACATTCTGCAGGCTCCGTGAAGCCCATTGTGCGATCATTAGGATATTACTTGCCACATGTCGTCATGCTACATTTGCCAAATTACACTGATGTCTTAATGAGAGCGAGGAGGGCTGAGTCCTCGACGAGCCCGGCTATAGAAACCCT
Source organism: Danio jaintianensis (assembly GCA_903798115.1). Lineage (NCBI taxonomy): Eukaryota > Metazoa > Chordata > Actinopteri > Cypriniformes > Danionidae > Danio > Danio jaintianensis. The sequence goes on from CAIGQV010000001.1 coordinate 5,624,746, forward strand.
GCAGTTACAACATGCCAGTGTATCGTTTCACCCTTTGTTCTCCATTTTTTTCCCTGCTTGTTTTTCTCTCAATCTCTCACTCGTTCTTTTTCTCCTGCTCGTGCGCTCTCGCAGACGTAGACATGCCATTTGACTCCTACATCACATAACAGACAGCTTGTGCAAGGCCCTCAATTCGGCCAGAGAGCCTGAGCAATTACTCACTCGGAGAGCCAGGCCTTCACTCAGCCCCGCAGCTACACAGCCCAGACCAGTTATCACTCGCTTTGCGCTGTTTGTGGAAACTCCTTTGGCTCGATTGTCATGATTTTTCATACGTCTGCTCTAAAAGGCTGTGAACTGAGAAGAACAGAGAGGGAGGACCGGCAGTAAAATACCTCTTTAAAAAAAAAGGTTCGTAAACACAGGGTGTGAAAGAGACAGATTGAGTGAAGAAACATGAAGGGGAGAGTGAAATAGTTCGAAGCGAAAGAGAGAAAAGAAAGAGCGAGCACCAATAGACAGAGATGAGAGAGAAAGGGAAGGAGCAGGAGCAAGATGAACTGCCCTGGGATGTAAATGCTGACAGATTGGCTGTAAGAGTCGGCGGCTTCCAGCTGGAAGATGGCCACACTGGGAGATCTCACACCGCTCCGTGCTGCCCGCTCATCACAGCAGGCCCTGGATGAGGAACTTCTGCAGAACACAACATGACAGAAGTTCAGAAGCACACATTAAAGAATCACTTCACTTAAAACCCTGTACTCGTGTTGCTGCTAACCTGCATTACTTGATCTCTTCACAAAGGTATACATTTTGAGAAATTGGACCTGCTACTATTGTCTTTGCCCTTACAAGGTTTTGAGTGTATTTACAATTGCATACTTCCCTACGTTGTAGTATGTGGAAAAACAGTTTGAGAGCTTTGAAAAACAGCAGGCGAGAAGTACCCGTGTGACGACCTACTTCTGGCTAGGTTCTGAAGTGCGCGTTCAATGGACACTTTAATGTTCTATGAGGCCACAGGAGAGAATTTATGAATGGGAGTAAAGCACCGCAACTTATGCGGGTATCATGTGAAAATGACAACATGGTGGATGTAGTATGTCCAAATTCGTTTCATACTACACATATTCATATTCATACTTGTCACAAACCAGTTGGACTTTTGTTTTTCTTTTAAACACAAAAGGTAATATTTTGAATAGACTGAAGCTAGAAACCTGTAACCATTGACTTTCATATTATTTGTCTTTCCAAATATAGATGTTCAATGGTTACCGTTTTCCGGCATTCTTCAAAATTTGTGTTCAACAAATGAAAGAAACTCTTAAAGGTTTGGAACGACTTGAGGGGAAGTTAAGTGAGTACATTTGCATTTTTAGGTAGTATGCGATTTCGGGCTCAGCATTTCATTTACAACGATTGCATTAAGAATAATTTTTGAATGGTTTTGAAAAAGGACACACAATCCTCAAAGCTGTCATGAACAGATCAGCTTTTGTGTCATAGAACAACTTTGTGTGATGAACAGATTAATATTTAAAGGGGCTGTATATATAATTCAGAAGTTCTTGTTATAAGAGCACTAGTGGTCATTAAAGGGATAGTTCACCAAATTTAATTAGATAGGCTCTTAGCATGTAAGCATCATATGTTTTGGATTTTCCTCGCAAAAAATGTCCTCAGTCCTTTACAAAAAATAAATACAAATCCTGTAACATTATCAATTTTCTTTCAGACAATCTAAGAAATCGATGCTTATACATTGTCAATAAAGAAGTGATTAATACATGAAAATTCTTGCAAATAGCCTCTTTAAATGGGTAATTCACTGCAGGCTAGTGGGCCTTTACATTGATGTTTATGCAGTACAAAGATGTAAAACATTTTGAAATCAGTGCTGCATGAGTAGAGAACAAACAATGTGTGGAATTCCCCTTTAACATAAAGGTACAGGAAAATGTTAACACCCATATTACACCGTTTCTATCTATAGCCGTGTTCACGCCCTGCATGTCATTTTCGAGATGACAAAATGTGAGAACACCTGATGCTCTACTCTAAGCTGTTCACAACCTCAGATTCATAATTATGCTTTACTATGGTAACACTAACATATCGCCTAAATGAATGTCAATGTGTCAATGACCGAGCTGGTGCTGCGGTCACATGGTACAAGTCGTAGCTCTCAGAACATTTCCAATTTACAAGTTGTAATTTTTAGGAAGTGAACACTTTTTGCAAGGTGGATTCTCATAATTATGGTAATTCTGTGTAAATATAGCTTCTTTCCTATCTGATAGTCCATTGCTGCCTATTATGAGTGGGAAATACCTAGATAATTTTATTCATAGTAGCTTGATGTGATGACTTGATTGCATATTTTGTTTTCAGACAAATAAATTGGGATATATGGGTCTAGTTAAAACAGTAAATAAGTAAACACTGTTTATTTGAATATATGTTTTTTTTTTGTTTTGTTTTAGTTGGATTTATTGTAAATATGTTTTTTTTACAGCTGGTCTGAACATTTGTTTTATTAACTGACTGACCTTGTTGAGTATGGTTATACTGTAAGTATCCAACAACATTCTGGTCTGTTCCTAACAGGACAACTTGTATGGACAACTTTTTTGGCACTTTGTGTCCTTTATTAAAGCTAAAAGTCATTTTGAAATCTTGTTTAATAGATTTTAAGTAGTTATTTTTACTCAAAATGTCATACAATAACTCAATCCTCTGATAAAACAATAGGACCAGATTTATGAATAGATTACACCATCAAAATCCCTCTTTTGACATTAAAACTACTGTTGGGATTTACAAACACATTCAGGTGAATATTGTTAGTGAAAAAGCATGGATTATTTGTTGATTATTTTAATGAATCATGCAAGGTGATTTACTAAAGTTTGGGATGGTCAGTTTACTAAAATTTTCCCCCAGAAAAGAAGAATTGACAGTTTTACACCTAGAGTAAAACTCTTTTACACCTACCTTTTACAGCAGATTTGCACCAGTGTTGTTTGTGACCTAATTTGTGGATGTTTATGTGGATGTTGCTTTGTTCATTCCTAAAATCCACTATAAACTTGGATTCAGATCTGCACCCATCTAGTAAAATATGTATAAATCCAGATTCCTGCACTACATTGTGTTCCCCACAGTATATTTTACTGTAATTTAGGTCATAATTTAGTCTGTAAACAGTATGTCACAACAAAGCTCTGCTACTATTTCTGGTACACTTTGACTTTAAAATCATATCGTTCCTTTGGGCACTAATTAAATGGAAAAGAGCGACCAGTACAGTGCTGGTCATATGGCTTTGCAGCAACATACAGGGGGGTGAATGATGAATGAATTTCCATGTCACTAGCCCTCTACAGTACAACCAGTCTCATATCATTATATAAGCTGCACTGTTTTGTTTATCACCATACTTGTAAAGTGGACCTGTAATTGAGAAGATCCCCACTGAGCATGCTCAGTGGAAACTCCTCTGTCATCAAATTCCTCTTTTAATGAAGCCCATTATACATTAAGCACTTGTGGATCTTGATTGGAGTGCAGGATTTCAAAGTGAGTAGAAAAAATAGCTTCAAAGACTCATGAAAAAATCATTAGAGCAGAAAAATCAACACAAGCACGCAATGGCCAACATTTTTGGAGGCCGCATCCAATGAAGACATCAGACAGCTTTAGGTAACATTAACCCATCTTCCTGCTTTTTGTTCAAGTCAATGTTGCACTGTGGGTAATCTCAAAAATTAAGATTTCTCAGAGTCTCAGAGCATCAATTAAAGATGGATACATGGAAGCACAGCCAATCGGGGCTTCCCGTGGCTTTCTGATGAAGGTCTACATCGAGAATATCAAAGTAAGAGCGTTTGGTGTATGCTGTGCTGCATATTTCATAGATTTCCCTTTACAACTGTTTCCTCTGTGTTTGTTTCAAAATCAATGTATGCTTTTATGCATGTACTTAGGAATGTTTTTTTTTATTACATTGAAGTCAGATAGATAGCCTCTGGTCTGAGCCTCTGTGCCTGAATCTGCTTTCATGGGTTCCAGTATAAAGACTGATCCTGGCACTGAACCAGGTTTGATGTTGTTTGGCCGCCTACACTGTGACTTTCTCCTCTTTTGTGTCAGAGGGGGGAGTAGAGATGAAACCGAAAGCAGCAGTTGAGGGAGTGTTGTTTTAGAAGTTTATTGATTACAAAATTAGAAATAAATCCAGGAATTTATAAAGATCTTTCCCTTCGCCCACAGCTCACAGTATAGTCAATCTGAGATGCTCTGTAAATTAATGGACAAAAGTGACTGTTTAAAGGAATGGTTTACCCCAAAGTTAAAATGTTGTCATCATTACTTCTACCCTCCACTAGTTCCAAACCTTGAATGAGTTACTTCTGCTGTACACAATAGAAGAAATGTTATTAAATGTACAGTTGATGTTAACATTTGATTTACACAGTAGAAACACTTTCTTCAAAATATTTTCTTTTGTGTTCAAAAGAATTGAGGAATGCATATGAGAATGACTAGTAAACATGATTGATCATAGAGCAGTCACTATGTTTTTTCCCATGAGATCCATTCATCCATCCATCCATCAATCTATTATTCATCCATTTAGCCATCCGTCCATCCGTCCGTCCGTCCGTCTATTCATCCATTCATTATCATTTTAATGTTTTTACCAAATTTAGCATTTTCCTGTACAAGAGGTTACATTTTTTTGATGATTAAATTAAGCCTGTCATTAAAATCAGATATTGAGCAAATATCCTTTTGCAACATCACTTTTGGGCAAAACTATAAATGTCTTTGTGAGGTTCATTTAGAAGAGACATCATGGATCCATATTATATTGTATAATATTATATTGTATGTGACACAAAGGTATGACGCAATACAAAGTTTTTGACCAAATTTAGACAAATTTAGATTTGAATATGTGGTTTCTGGGCACATGCATATTGAGAGTTTGCATGTAGTCTAAATGCATAACATTTAAATACAATAAAAAATTCTAAAAATACAGTTGTGGGCAAAAGTTTTGAGAATGACACAAATATTAGTTTTCACAAAGTTTGCTGCTAAACTGCTTTTCGATCTTTGTTTCAGTTGTTTCTGTGATGTACTGAAATATAATTACAAGCACTTCATACATTTCAAAGGCTTTTATCGACAATTACATGACATTTATGCAAAGAGTCAGTATTTGCAGTGTTGGCCCTTCTTTTTCAGGACCTCTGCAAATCGACTGGGCATGTTCTCAATCAACTTCTGGGGCAAATCCTGACTGATAGCAACCCATTCTTTCATAATCACTTCTTGGAGTTTGTCAGAATTAGTGTGTTTTTTTTTGTCCACCCGCCTCTTGAGGATTGACCACAAGTTCTTAATGGTATTAAGATCTGGGGAGTTTCCAGGCCATGGACCCAAAATTTCAACACTTTGGTCCCCGAGCCGCTTAGATATCACTTTTGCCTTATGGCACGGTGCTCCATCGTGCTGGAAAATGCATTGTTCTTCACCAAACTGTTGTTGGATCGTTGGAAGAAGTTGCTGTTGGAGGGTGTTTTGGTACCATTCTTTATTCATAGCTGTGTTTTTGGGCAAAATTGTGAGTGAGCCCACTCCCTTGAATGAGAAGCAACCCCACACATGAATGGTCTCAGGATGCTTTACTGTTGGCATGACACAGGACTGATGGTAGCGCTCACCTTTTCTTCTCCGGACAAGCCTTTTTCCAGATGCCCCAAACAATCGGAAAGGGGCTTTATCTGAGAATATGACTTTGCCCCAGTCCTCAGCAGTCCATTCGCCATACTTTTTGCAGAAGGTCAGTCTGTCCCTGATGTTTTTTTGGAGAGAAGTGGCTTCTTTGCTGCCCTTCTTGACACCAGGCCATCTTCCATAAGTCTTTGCCTCACTGTGTGTGCAGATGCGCTCACACCTGCCTGCTGCCATTCTTGAGCAAGCTCTGCACTGGTGGCACTCAGATCCCGCAGCTGAATCCTCTTTAGGAGACGATCCTGGCGCTTGCTGGACTTTCTTGGATGCCCTGAAGCCTTCTTAACAAGAATTGAACCTCTTTCCTTGAAGTTCTTGATGATCCTATAAATTGTTGATTTAGGTGCAATCTTAGTAGCCACAATATCCTTGCCTGTGAAGCCATTTTTATGCAACGCAATGATGGCTGCACGTGTTTCTTTGCAGGTCACCATGGTTAACAATGGAAGAACAATGATTTCAAGCATCACCCTCCTTTTAACATGTCAAGTCTGCCATTCTAACCCAATCAGCCTGACATAATGATCTCCAGCCTTGTGCTCGTCAACATTCTCACCTGAGTTAACAAGACGATTACTGAAATGATCTCAGCAGGTCCTTTAATGACAGCAATCAAAAAGTTTTTTTCAGGATTAAGTTAATTTTCATCGCAAAGAAGGACTATGCAATTCATCTGATCACTCTTCATAACCTTCTGGAGTATATGCAACTTGCTATTATAAAAACTTAAGCAGCAACTTTTCCAATTTCCAAAATTTATGTAATTCTTTAAACTTTTGGCCATGACTGTACATAAAAACTCTAAATACAATAAAATCGGTTCTTTTTGTGTAAGAGACATGGCTGACTCTAAATTGTGCGATTGACAGCATTGTAGATATAGTATATGTCTTTTGAATACCTACTTTTTGAAAAATGTAATCACTCAGGTCCACTTATTATAATAGTAAATCTTTCGGTGTTGTTAAAAGCTTATATAGTGCGCACATGGTGTAGAGCAGTGGTCTCAAACTCAATTCCTGGAGGGCCGCAGCTCTGCATAGTTTAGCTCCAACCATCTCCAACACACACCTGCTTAATAGTTTCTAGTAGTCTTGAATACCTCGATTAGTTGGATCAGCTGTGTTTGATTAGGGTTGGAGCAAAGCTGTGCAGAGCTGCAGCCCTCCAGGAATTGAGTTTGAGACCTATGGTGTAGAGTATATAAATTTATTTAGATTTATTATGTATTAGTTTTTGTTCTTGTTGATTTATTTTTCCTACCAAAATGTGGCAACATGAATGAATCTAGGCGTATACCTCTTTGCTTGTGATTTCTTGTTTTACACGTTCCGTAATGAGAGCATAAGAAAGACACATCATCTGATGTATGTTAAAATATGACGCTTACAACTCGCTGTTTAGTTTGGTTCTGAACATATTACACATTTTTGCAGATGTAGTTGTCACTACCTTCATTTTTTCCTGAATTAATGCGGTTATCAAACCCATAAATTGCTGAACTATGAGCATACAGCACAGTATTATGCACTTAAAGATGAACTGCCAACCAAATTTAGCTGCAGTGTGGAGGTGGCCTTTGTCACAAGCACTTGTTTTTCATGATTTACTACATTTAATCAATGAATATCAATGACAATACCTTTTTTTGTCGGTTGCATTAAAATTCCACTTGGCTCAGAAACTGTGGGGGCAAGTGCAGCATGACACTTCTGTACAAAATGTTGAATTTCAGCAGTTGCTCTTAGCAGGCAGCAGCTAATAGCACAGAACGAAATGAGGGAATCCAAAAGTTCACATTTGAATGCAATCAAAATGTTTTTCTGAGAATGATGAGTCAAACTCGCTCGGCTGCCTCACCCGCTTAAGGAATCCATCATATTAAGTTTTATCAGTGACACTTCATTTGCCGAAGCCATAAAATCAAAGATGTGTGTTAACCATTGATCATTACCATCAATCAATGGCTTTTATTAATTAAAATAGGACGTGAACTGGCCCTCTGTGGGTCATAGCAGGAATTGCCACGTTGAATCAGTGCTTTGAGCGTCAGGCTCCTTTTACCAGGTGTCACTAAAATAGATGATCTCACTAAATAAGGACTTCATTAGCACTCTAGCGAGAAGCAGGGGGAGGCGCTCGGTGTAAACTTAATCTCAAATGGAATGGATGTGTTTAAGTGTCCACACCTTGCCAATCTGTCTGAATCGCTGGAGGCAGGATAACCTTTGGTCCTGTTAAAACTTAATGATGTGTCTGCTGCAGCTCAGAGTGCCCACCTCCATATAATTAGCACATACACAGGAAAATTAGCTGCTTCAGTTTTGAACTCAAATGGATTTGATATCATTGCATGGTTATTATGCAACGTGTACATGGATGGAGAACAACCATTCTCAATTGTGGGCATTGTATACTGATTGTTTCACCTAATCTAAAGGCTGTACATTTGATTTGTAAATGTTTTCATTAGTAAAAGTATTAAATTAAAGAAGTAAAAAGTAGATCTCATTAGTGTTTGTATGTATGTGAAATGTACAATATGTATAAAAATTCCATTGACGTATGGTTTGTTATATTGGACAATATTTGGCCGAGATGCAAATATTTGAAAATCTGGAATCTGCGGCTGCAAAAAAAATCGCAAATTTCTTTTCCTGATTGATTGCTTTGCAATCTATATTAATATTCAAAAGTTTTTATATATTTGCAGTAGAAAATTTACAAAATGTCTTCATGGTGCATGGATCTATAATCACGGATCTGTAATTTTTACTAAAACAATGTTCCTTTGGTTATTGCCATGAATATACCTGAGCAACATAAGATTAGAGATAAAAAGGTTTTGTGATTCAGGGTCACATACGATCATCATAGCAGCATCTGATAATTATTTCAATTTTGAAATAATTATTTACAGTTTTACAAGCATATTTTTTTAATAAAATATTTCTATTTGTATCATGAGTAGCATAACATGACATATATAGTGAAAACTTATAGCGTTAAGCTTATTTGTAAAAGTACATATTAGTAAATAGGAAATATTATGTACATTTACATTAACAATATTCATAAGAAAACACACACAAAATAATTTATTTTCAAAATATGGGTAAATACATGACTTATTGATACAGAAAATCATAAAACATCATATTAATAGTGATGTAAAGTGTACGTTTGGATTGTTACATTTTATAAAGATTGCATATTGCATAACATATATTGCATTTATTGATTGTATTTTTGATCAACCTGATAACTCCACATATTCATCATTCTATGAACCTAAAATAACTTGTTTGTTTTCAAGTTATTCTTAACAGAAATTGTGGCTACAAGTACATTAAAACTGTTTACTTTGTTGTTAATTGGGGAAAAAACAGTACACATGCTAAAATTACAGTTGTAGGTTTGGTTCTGATGCGAACCTCAAAAGAACAGTTCATTTATTTATTAAATCCAATTAAATTAGCATTGGGTTATTATATGTCAACTTACTGAACAAGAGTTGGTGGACAATTGTTTTACATACATACTGTACCATACATACTCTTTCTTCATAAGTACTTACCATACCATACATACTTATACTCTTTCTTTATATGGACAAAACATGGTGACAACAATTACACATTCATAATTTGGAATTAAAATGTCTGCATCCTTGTGCAGAAGGATAAAAAAAGCTTTTTAAAATAAATTATTTGAATGTCACTTTTTGAAGTAAGGCATTTAAAGTAGCTTTAGGTATGGGCTGAACTTTTAGTGGGCATATCTCCTCAGATGCTATCGTGCTGTGCTTCATCTCATAAGCATTAGCACTGTCGGTAATAGCACTGTAGCATTTTCTGCTCATGATTTTGGAATCGGTTACAGCGAGGCACAGCATAATTGACATACCCATATTGTAGAAGAGTGGAAAAAAGTACTGACCTAAAAATGAGGAGTTAAAGAGAATCTGTTGAATGCAGATAGCATATTTCACGCTAGCAACATGTTGATCAGCGTCGTTAAGCTCCCTGGTGAGCAGACTGGTACAGTCTTTCTCACACCTAAATCTCAAGGTGTTTCTGGTGTTGAAATGTGTGTCGAAGCCACACTGAGTTTTCTCAAGTGCTCTACTGCAGCGGGCATAATTAGATTGAATCGTTTGGCTACTCAGCCGAAATTGAGCACATCGCCTCGCACTGGCCACTGGTTCTGCACCTGAAATGACGCTCTTTTGAAGTACAATGTGAATGAGGCCCATTAAAATGCATTTAACCTTGCCTGAAATTCTCCAAAGGTCCTTTCCTCTTCTTTTTTGAGGCCCATGGATCCAGTAAGGTTGATGTACACCGCTCAGCGGAAGTATAGGCACCTATATGCTCACTTAATCACCCCACTCGCGAATGCCACAAACTCATATTCCAGTGTGCAAATTGCTCATGCTTGGAGTTTACTACAAAATGGCCACTTTGCTAGAAATGAAAAACGGCCTGGTGTCTCTGAGGTGATTTATTTGGCACTGATGGCTCTGCGTGCAGCGGTGAGAGTGTGGGGGAGGATCCAGCAGCTGCCGATAGATCACGTGACCAGCTCTCATTTCTGTCTCAAAGAGAAGGTACCTGATGAATTACTGTTATGCAATTTTATACCACACACCGGCAGAGTGACTGGCCTTCGCATGAATTTAAAGTGCTTCACTTCCTTCTACTGAGTCGAACTGAAGTGAAAAGGAGCACATCGCAGTCAATTTTCATGAACTGCCTTCAGAATTGTAGCGCAGCAACGCTCCTGTCATGCAGTGGTGTCTGTGTGTGTGTGAGAGGCTGGAAATAATATGTGTTCTTGTGGATGGATGTTCAGAAGCAGAACAGTTCCCCCCAGTGTGCTCAGACACATACTCATGCAGCATTTATTTAGAGAGGATTGTCTACTGCGCTGACTCGATTGCTCTGTCTGCTAGATTAGGACAAAGAGCTTTCCTGAATTACAGCCGATACAAAATTCATCTCACCGCCGGTGACCTTCTGTTTATTTATACAGCATTGTACAAGGGAACAGCTGCTGTTGTGGCAAGTTCTGTCATTGTTCGTAACGCTAGTGTCAGTTGCTTTAAAAAGGGGTGAGGAGAGCGGGACAGAGGTGCTGGTTGTGACGTCAAAACAGTTTAGCTCATGAATATGAATGAGATCATAGTTCTTCATTCCCGTTCACTGTCCTGCTGAGTTTCGCTACAACCCTAATGAAACACATCTGAACAGGGATCACTTGAAAAAGGGTAGAAATACAATTTGCAGGACAGTAGGTCCCTAGGAGCAGAGGTGAAGACCTAATGTAGGAATTAGATCTTTTTAATCATAACTGCAGATTGTACTTTTTGAATAAAAGAAATGTATATTCAATGTAATGATCCAGATATTGGGCCTGTAGTAGGGAACTTACTTATTCTAACTTCAAAATGGTACTATCAATTTATGACTTTCTGTAAAATCAAGTGGGGTGTAGTAAGTGGGGTGGACTGGGAGCTGTGGCGTGAGTGTTAACAAGCTTTACCTGTGCACTACACCGGTCTTGTCTCACAGAGGAGCTCCAAAAGGATAAAAGGAGGAGTGATGACAGTGGAAGACAAGAGAGGACAAGGCCTGGGACACTATGTTTGGAGTCACCCTCATGGACAATGGCTGCCAATACCCAAAAAAATCTCCAAACATAAAGTTGCTACATACTTTACCCCCATCGCCCCTCACAGTCCGGGAGAACCCCAAGGCTACAACTATCTATCATGGCAGACAGAAGCAGGTCTTGGCCTCCAGTGAACGGCAACAACTCCCCTGTCCCCTCAAAGATATAAGAGACCCCTCCATGTGGCATACAGTGGCAGTCCTCCTGGCAAACTCTTCCAGTGCTGGCCTTGACTGTCCAAGGTGGCAGACTCTGCTTCTCTGGCTCGATGGTACCACAAATTCCCCCCAGCATTAAGGGCTCTCTGACAACGTGTTCCTTCCATTTTTTTTTTTTGCATATGCATCGTTTAAAAGAGTGAAAACTTCATAATTCAGGAAAGAAGGCGGCGGGAACCGGCAACCATTTTAAACAGTTTTAAATAAAAAATAAACAGAAAGAAAAAGTGTGGCGGCAACCCATTATGAACGATAGCCACCTAAACGCAAACAAAACTCATTCATTCATTCATTCATTTTCTTTTCGGCTTAGTCCCTTTATTAATCTGGGGTCGCCACAGCGGGAAGAACCGCCAACCTATCCAGCATATGTTTTACGCAGCGGATGCCCTTCCAGCTGCAACCCATCACTGGGAAACATTCATACACACTCATTCACACACATACACTACGGACAATTTTAGCTTACCCAATTCACCTATACCGCATGTCTTTGGACTTGTGGGGGAAACCGGAGCATCCGGAGGAAACCCACGCGAACACGGGGAGAACATGCAAACTCCACACAGAAATGCCAACTGACCCAGCCGAGGCTCGAACCAGCGACCTTCTTGCTGTGAGGCGAACGTGCTACCCACTGCGCCACCGCGTCGCCCCAAACAAAACTCCAAGCATAAAATGTCTCAGGCCTTGTTCTCTCTCATCTTCCTCTGTCATTGCTCCTCCGACTTTTATCCAAAATGATTTAAAAATTAGGTGAGCATCAAGCAACTCATCATAAAGAGGCAATACTCAGAAGAAGTGCTACTAATACAGGACAAAAAAATCTGACATTGTTTGAAAAATGAAATCTAGGGTAAGAAGGGAATGGGGAAGCATTTTTAGGTGTAGCCGAGTCCTCACAGAAGAGATGAGTTTTCAGTTGCAGTTTGAATGGGATTGGGAAGATTGTTCTATCAGTGAGGAACTGTAAATGAACAGTATTCAATAATGCACTAGCCTAATTTTTGTTAGGAGGGCACATCAGTACATAAAAGAAAGCAAGAAGTGAAATTGTTGCTTTTGTATGCAGTAGTTGGATTCATTGTCATATGCATTGCATATATAATACACAATCTATAAATCCAGGTTAATTTTGATTCATACATTGTTGGAGAAGCTGTCAATGTTAAACCATCATTATTGCTGACATTATGCTAACTTGCATTATAATTATTCAAATATTTGTGTTTTAAACCATGATTCATGTTTTAAGATTTTGTAAGAAAGTATATCAATGGATAAATCTACAACTATGACTTTCTAGTGTAGTGTTTTTGCATTCAGAATAAAGAGTTTCAATCAATCCAAAATTAATGTTACCAAAATTATAACTACCACTGGGATGTAAATTTCAATTGTAAATTTGAAGCTGCAACACATTTATTTGTGGTTTTTTTTGTAGTTTTATTAGTAAGAATTGTGAGCGGAATAGCTGATTGCACCACTATTATAACATGCACAGCATGAACTAAATGAAAAAACCTACTCGACAATTGAAGATGTTTTCTCTGTATTAGATGCATCCCTGCTGCAAGCTATTTCACGAAGCGGTGGGGACAAAATCGGCAGGGGCAAAAAAAGTATGATGCCTTCGGTTGCTGCAGGGAGAAAAGACAGCCTCGAATCTGCATGAGCCTGAGCAAGATGGGATCAATAAAAGAGCAATGAGCATTCATAGTATACTGGCTTTCTCAACAGTTTTTCAGATTTTACCGAGGGAAATGTCATTGGGGAGACAGTGCATTGATACCGGGTTATTGAATGGCAAAGAAGGTAAAAATAGATCATTTTAATGAAAAAGAAGATGGAGACAATGCAAGGCACAGACATTAAGTATTTCATCAGGCTGTTTTATATCTGGAGGAAGTGCAATGGATCAGACTGCTTTACAGTCTGCATGACATCTTAACTATGATCAAACAGTGGGGTATCTGGCTCTTTTACCCCCTGGGAGCAAGCCGGTAGAAGAGCATGTTCTCTGTTGTCTAGTGAAAATGGTGATCCGGCGAACATAACTCCATTCGAGTCGAGATTGGAGGTTAATGGAGCAAAATAATTCATGCACTTTTCAGATCACGACTTGATTGTACTAAGGAAAGGCCAGATGCCAATCTATCTACATTAGCAGTTAAAAGTTTGGAATCAGTACGATTTTTTGTGTTTAAAATAAGGCAGTTCTGCTCTCCAAGGCTTCATTTATTTGATCAAAAAGACAACAAAAAGGGTTAAATTGTGAAATATTATTACTATTTTAAATAACTCTTTTTTTATTGAATGTGCTGTAGTTTCAAATTTAATTTATTCCTGTGATTCAAAGCAGAATTTCATCATCGTTACTCCAGTCTACAGTGTCACATAATCGTTCAAGAAGAAAGATTTATGTTGTTGTTGTCAATTTGGGAAACTGATACAATACCATTCAAAAGTACCATTAAAATGTATTTACTTTACTTCTTTTAAAACATTTAAAAAATCTTACTGATTCTAAACTTTTGACTGGTAGTGTATATGCAATCCCTCATGCAGTGCTGGAAAAATGTTAGTTTATTTGTATTTTTTTTCCCTCAAAAACTGTAAAACACTGAATGGAATGATTGGTGTTGAAGATCATCCATGTTGTGTGGCATAGATTGGGAGAGATCTATAAGACCAGAGCATTTCACAATAAAGAGCGAGCCCTGATCTTACCCTGGTGGTCTCTGGGTAAAACGCTCTATTGTTTAGAACTCGGATAACAAGGCAGCAAGTAAAGCATTTGAAAATCAATACAGAATAAAAAGCGTCTTTTAGAAGCCTGAAAGTATGTCCAGGAGCTAACTCACTTTCAATTCAGCCTGCTGCGGTGTAGCCTGTCTGTTCTCGCTTGTTCTTTGCTCTGACTATCTTTCTTTCCCCCTCCCTCATTCCAGAGGGCCCAAGGGCCCGAGCGGTCCAATCTGGATTCAAACACACTCTTATTTGTAAAGATTCCTGACAGCTCCACGCGTCTTGCCAGCAAAGCGTTGGAAATGAAGCACGCTGATGATGTACAGAGACAGTCTTTCACGGGCCCTCAGTCTTTGTTTCTGTCACTCGTTTTCTCTCCCTCTCTCTCTCCTTACACTTTTGCACGCGCTCAGTCTTACCTGTCAGCTCGCAGCACAAAAAGTTGTTCTCATCACTGTAGTCGGGCCACACCGAAGATGCAGCATCTGCACTCTTGGCGGAGGAACGCTGATTGATGTTGCACAGTACCACCATCATTTCCTATTTAGCTCCATAGCTGCTTCTGTGTAACCTCTGCATACATTACACACCATGGCGGCACAGCATCTGACTTTGCAGTATATGGGTTAGACGCAGTGTGTAACCAACGTGAGTTTATAGATTTTTTAAAAGTTTCCCTTTTAAATGTCAATGGAATTTCTCCCGGGGCTTCTGGTCCTTCGAATGACACACAAACACAATGATATTACTTTGAAGTTGGTGCTGTTAGAGCCTAATAGTGCTCTTGGCACTTTTTGTTTTGCTCTGGCTGGTATTGTGTTTCTACTAAATTTGTAATAACGATACGCCGAGTTCATTATTTTACCAATAAAAACTGGGGATATGTACAGTACCACTCAAAACTTAGGAGTCGAAGAGATTTGTTTTGGTAGAAATTAATGCTTTTATTCAGCAGGGATGCATTAACTTGATCAAAAGTGACAATAAAGACATTTATGTTACAAAAAATTTCGGTTTCAAATAAAAGCTGTTCTTTTGAACTTTCTGTTCTTTTAAGAATCATTAAAGAGTCGTCTCTAAAAAAATATACCAAAAAATAATTTCACTACTGATTATATTAAGGAATGTTTCTTAAATGCCAAATGCTCATATTAGAGTGATTTCTCAAAGACCGTGGGACACTGAAGGCTTGAGTAATCATGCTGAAAATTCAGCTTTGCTGTCACAAAAATAACTTATTATTAATATATATTCAAATAGCAGTTATTAGAACTTGTACCATGTTTTTCAGAAAAAAGGTCACACCTACATATGCATGTTGCACTGTATCGAAATTGCATTGTCTATACGAGAGAGATGGAGAGAGGGAACATATTTGTTAATTTACATCTTATTTAGATTATTCACATTTTGTAAATTCATTCAGAAATAAAACTAGGCTAAATAAAACAAAACAAATGCATTTATCACAAAAAAATCCTATAAATGAATATTTAAAAAATCACTTTAGACAGCATTTATTTTAAATACTAATACTACAGTGCTAAATAAATGTGCTCAAAGCAAAAATATAGTGTAAAAAATGCAGTAGTACTCTTTGTGCTGTAATTTTGATAAAAAGACAAATGAAGAGTTCAGATGCAAAATGTAGATGTTCAGATGAAATTTTCTTCTAAAATTAGTATTTTTCTCAGGCTCCTGTATGTAGGATCAGTAATTTCATGTTCATGTGGCAATGGGTAGTTTCGTTTCTTTGTCTTTAAAGTGAAATAAAGGCATGTAAACAAAGGAGGCTGAGAAAAAAAATTCTCATTTTAGAAGAAAATTTCGTGAAGTTTATTTATAAACTAATTTCAAAGTGATGATATAACAGACCACTACCTCTTACTATATAAGCTGTGTTTACCTGAAATTAGCAGATCTGCACAGATATATCGCCCTGGTAGAACTATTATCCCGTCCACTAAAGATGAATTCACAAATAACTTACCTGATCTTTCTCTATTTCTAAATGCACCCGCAAACGCAAATGACCTTGATGTAGTAATCAGCAGAATGGATGCTATCTTTACTAACATACTAAATACTGTGGCACCCATCAAATTAAAAAAGGTTAGAGAGAATAAAACTACACCATGGTACAACAGGCATACTCGCGCTCTCAAAACAGCAACCCGTGCTCTGAAATGTAAGTGGATAAAAACTAAATTAGAGGTCTTTAGAATTGCGTACAAAGATAGTATGTCCAGCTATAGGAGGGCTCTAAAATCCGCCAGGGCTAAGCACCTCCGCAAACTGGTAGAAAATAATCATAACAATCCTAGATTTTCATTTAACACCATTGCTAAATTAACAAATAATCGGTCATCTTTGGAACAAAATGTCCCACCGCAAATTAATAGTGATGACTTCAAGAATTTCTTCAGTGATAAAATAGAAGGCTTCAGACAGAAAATAGAAGATGTTAAACTTTCGGCACCGCCTTATACTTCAGATCCATTAAACATTCCACTGAACCAAAATAATCTACAGTGCTTCAAAATCATAGAACAGGAAGAGCTAGATAAACTTATAAATGCTTCTAAACCAGCTACATGTATGTTAGACCCAATTCCAAGTAAATTACTGAAAGAATTGCTACCTGTAATAAGAGAACCTCTTCTTAACCTCATCAACTCTTCTCTATCTTTAGGCCATGTTCCAAATCCTTTCAAGCTAGCTGTTATTAAGCCTATTATTAAGAAACCACAACTGGACCCCAGCAACTTAGCTAATTATAGGCCTATTTCAAATCTTCCATTTATGTCTAAAATACTAGAAAAAGTTGTTTCTGCCCAATTATGCTCCTTTCTGCAGATGAACAATGTTTTTGAAGTGTTTCAGTCAGGTTTCAGGCCTCATCACAGTACAGAAACCGCATTAGTGAAAATAACCAACGATTTACTCTTAGCTGCTGACCAAGGGTGCATCTCGTTATTAGTTTTACTTGATCTCAGTGCTACATTTGACACCATCGACCACATTATCCTCATAGATCGCTTAAAT
Source organism: Danio jaintianensis (assembly GCA_903798115.1). NCBI lineage: Eukaryota > Metazoa > Chordata > Actinopteri > Cypriniformes > Danionidae > Danio > Danio jaintianensis. Next base: position 5,642,217 of record CAIGQV010000001.1, read on the forward strand.
TCTACAGGCGTCCAGGGACAGGCTCTACAATTGTTTAAGTCATACTTAACTGACCGTTACCAGTTTGTGAATATAAATGGACAGCTTTCACAGGTCAGGCCAGTACAGTATGGGGTGCCTCAAGGATCAGTTTTAGGCCCTTTGCTGTTCACAATATACATGCTACCCCTGGGAGACATTATAAGAAGACACAGGATCAGCTTTCACTGCTATGCAGATGATACTCAATTATATATTTCAACAAAACCTGATGAGACGTCTAACTGTCTAATTTCCTTCTCTTAAATTCAGACAAAACAGAATTATTACTTATTGGGCCTAAATCCTGTACACAGCAGATCTCACAACTCGACCTGCAATTAGAGGGACACAAAGTTAGCATTAGCTCTACTGTAAAAGATCTGGGTGTTATACTAGACAGCAATTTAACTTTTGAAAATCATATCTCCCATGTCACAAAAACCGCCTTCTTTCATCTGAGAAATATCGCTAAGTTACGAAGTATGCTATCCATCTCAGATGCAGAAAAACTAGTTCATGCTTTCATGACTTCTAGGCTGGATTACTGTAATGCTCTGTTCGCTGGTTGCCCAGCATCCTCTATTAATAAACTTCAGCTAGTACAAAATGCAGCTGCCAGAGTTCTTACCAGGTCTAGAAAATATGATCATATCACCCCAATTTTATCCTCCTTACACTGGCTGCCTGTTAAGTTCCGTATTGATTATAAAATATTGCATCTTACCTATAAAGCTTTAAATAATCTAGCTCCTGTTTATCTAACCAACCTTCTGTCTCGCTACAATCCAACCCGCTCTTTAAGATCTCAAAACTCAGGGCTTCTGGTAGTACCTAGAATAGCAAAGTCGAGTAAAGGTGGTCGAACCTTCTCATTTATGGCTCCTAAACTCTGGAATAGCCTTCCTGATAATGTCCGAGGCTCAGACACACTCTCTCAGTTCAAAACTAGATTAAAGACCTATCTTTTTAGTAAAGCATACACTCAATGCATCGCATAACGGTATGATGCATGAATGTGCTCCACGCAGGTGAGCTGGCTCGACATCACCTGTAGGACACACTCCTCAATACACCAGACATTGTGTTAGAAACTCCCATATGCCATATGTTTGCTTCTATGTTTGTTTATTTAACTGCTATTTTCATCTATAACACTCCATTTTTGCATCTCGTTTAAATACACTATGAACAGCAGCTACGCTAATTATTTTCTTTATTCTCTATTTCCACCTGGGGATACTCATTCCGAGGTCCCTAGAGACTATGCAGCGCCATTGATGCGATCCAAGACCTGTGAAGAGATGATCCCAAGGTATCCATAATCCTGGACCAGGTCGTATCCCGAGCTGATGCTGTGGTCATCATGGAGAAATGGAGTGCATGAGACTTATTCCTGAATGACCACTGTGATAAACGAGTCCCCACATTGATCCTGCGGGCCAACCTGACCGCCTGCCGGTGCCCTACTCACACCTGCAGCTTCTCCACGATGGACGTCCAGCTTCTTCAGCCTCCAGCGCCTAGACTGCAGCTCTGAACAGGAAGTTTGGCCAGATGAAAAATGGTCGTGCCTAACAGAGCTTAGTTTCTCTTTTTTTCCCTTCACTTCGTCAATTGGTGAAGTTTTTTTTTTCCTCGCCACTATCGCCACTGGCTTGCTCGGATCAGGACTTATGGAGCTGTGCTTCGGTGGATTTGCTCTGCGGTGTTTGAACTTTCAGCAGTGAAATTTAGACCACACTGAACTAAACTAAACTGAACTTCAACTCTGAAATCTGGACTTCACTAGAACTATGTTAAGCTGCTTTGACACAATCTACATTGTGAAAAGCGCTATATAAATAAACTTGACTTGACTTGACTTTGTTTTGAAGAATCCCCCCTTCCACCCCTACTTCTCCTTCTTTCCTGGATGGGTGACATGGTGGCCCAGTGGTTAGCACTGTTGCCTCACAGCAAGAACGTCACTGGTTCTAGTTCTTACCAAGCCAACCGACGTTTCTGTGCAGAGTTTACACGTTCTGCCCGTGCTCACGTGGGTTTCCCCCGGGTTTCCTGGTTTTCTCCCACCGTCCAAAAACACGCAACTTAAGTTAATTGACTAATCCAAATCGGCACCATAGACATGCTCCTAGTAAGTAGTTATCTCTTAAGAGCAATCACTCTCTGTTCATTAGCTACTACAGCAGGGGAGTTCTCGAGATCTACCTGAGCTCAAACTCCCCTCTCGCCTTGCAAACGGGAGGGAGCCCTGGGCTGGCGGATCTTATGAGCTCAGGGCTCTCTCCCGGGACAGCATGCCAAACAAGCTTTATAATCAATCATTAGCTAAGTGTGAACTCTTGAAAGATGGCACTTAGAGGTTTTGCACTCTTCAAATGTAGCCTAAGTGAGGATAAGGCAATAACATTCTTCTTTTTTTTTTTTTTTTAAACATGGCCAATATCAGATTCCAGAGTGAACTGATCACAGTCCTGAATCATGACAAAAGTTGATTTAGTGACCTGAAAGATGCATGGAATTCAATACAACTGTTCAAAGTACAGTCTCATGGCAATTCAGACCACATGTGGAAGTTAAGAATTGAAAAGATCAGATTCCATGTGGTTGAGCTGTTCACACTGTCATAGAGAGGGAAAGAATTAAATTATATGAGCAAAAAAATAAGATTTGGGCTAGTGTGAACAAAGCTGGAGACTTTTAAAACAAAGCATTATTAAGAATCCTGCTGACCCCAAGCTTTTTGAACAGAGATTCCCATTAAAAATTATTTTTTGTCCACCTCATGTACTGGAAGAGAAATACAGACGCTTGCAGCATGAAAGGGCTTTGTAGTTGGTTATTGTTGTTTTTAAGATTAGTGCTCTTTGCTGGGATTCCTGTACGTTGTGGATTAGGAGTTACAAGTATCCTGTTTATGAAGGGATTTGAAGAATTAGGGATGAAACGGAATAGTATACACGCAATGCAAATGTGCCCATTTCCTTCTCCAGCATGAATACAAATGCAAATGGCAGCCGTTTCGGAGAAACTTCTTGTTATGCCCATTTGCTTGATGTAAAATGTGCTGGTGAAACTTGCAGTGTGCAGGAAAAAAAAGAGGTTAAAAAGAGGTTTTACTGAACTGCTTTTGAGAAAGCAGCTATTATGCAGTTGTCTTCTCATAAAGGTTTCATTTGCAGTAAGACGTACCACAACAATGCGCAGCCACAAATGGAGATTATTGATTCAGTCAATTGCCATAAAATCACATCCATTTCCTGGCTATTCAGCAGTCAGCGGCATAGAGTGTGGTGAATGAAATATCCACACAAGCCCATTACCCAGCCAAAAATCCAAATGGAAAAAAAGAGCACATCAGGCCATCAAGATGAGAATAATCTAATATCTGTCTTCAATTGAAAATCCCCCCATTCAGCGAAATGTCCCTTTTTAAATTTGAGGCCCGACTAGATGGATTAACAGAGCATATTATAGTGGTAATTTGTGCGGAGAGTAAAAGCTTTACCTAGACCTATTACCGAGACAAATAGGACGGCTGATGCTTTCTGCAGGAGAGGCATCTTGGCGGTCGGGAAAAAGATTGAGAAATTAAACTGCAAATAGCATTTCTCAAGCAAACAAGACTTAAAAGCCTGTTGAGTCCACCTTGTTGATGGCTGATTATGATATTTTCACTATGCAAATATTTATTATGCTGAGGTACATACTCTGTGTCATTCCAACAGCATGGCGACTGGAGTGTGTAATTACTTGGTTTAAAATGCGAGCTACATGCTATTATTTTTCCTCATCCCTTCTTTTATTCTTCAGGGTTTTTTTTATTTTTTATGATGGTTAACCATGGGCAGCACGTTTTAGTGCTCGGCGGCGAGGGAGACGAGGAATATGTTCACTCTAGCATTATCGCCATAAAGCTCCATTTACTTTCATGAGATCCAGCGTGACATCGCGGGGCCGGACGCAGGTCGTTATAATTATATGATACATAGATGATTCCACTCAGGCTGAGAATTGCCAGCAACAGCAAAGCTGGAGAGCATGACACCCACTAGAATGAGATCATTAAATGAGATGTATTCTGGGAGGGGAACCATCTGTCTAGTGCGCACTGGCTGGCTGTTTCTTCCTCCATTAGCAAAGCATGGGTCGCTGCCACCTCACAACTCTGCAGCCACTTTGCATGCGGATGATTGTGTGGCCTGGGTGTGCATTTGACTCCACGGAATTAGATGTTCAGTTTGAACCCAATGTTTCTTTTCAGAATATTTATGGAGTACTTGACATCGCTTTGTTGTGAAGTCCATCGCTAATGTAAGGAGACTTTATTAGTTACGGAGAAACGTTGAAGCCGGGAATGTGTTGGAAAAAATGTATGAGGGATTATTTCCTAAATGTTCCACAAATTTGTCATTTTGTGACACTTGACAGGTTGGGTTCGATTACAATAAACTCTTCTGCATTAGCTGTAGCAGTGTGGTTGATTTGTGGACCTCCAAACAAACTGTGATTTCACTGAAATATATTCACACCAAACATCAAAAACATCTAAATGTGTCAAAAAAGGACATGATGTTACAAGATTTGACCACAAAAAGAACAAACTGTTCAAGAACACCTGTTGTTGTTTTTCTCTCCTCATAGTCAAGACAGTGGTTATTACAGTTCAACACAAGCATTAGAAACCTGCCGTGTTGTGGCAGATCTTCATTTGTGTGTGACAGAGAATTCCTGCCACTGTTTTAACACCTTTACACAGTTTTTAAGCTTTAAAAACACCATTATGTGCACCCAATACAAGCACGTTTTTAACCCAGCACTCAGCATGTTCAGTAGTTTCCGTCAAAATAACTATGTTATAAATACTCTTATTTTTTAATGGTTTTTTTTTTGGAAATGCTAAGTGAACCATGACTGCACCTTTTTTTTGGTCTAGTCCAAAAAAAAACACACAATAGAATAACTAGATCTACAAGTGTGACACCCTAAAGGACTAATTTACAAATTTACTGTAAACTGAACTTCATTACTGTACCTTTAAAGGCTTAGTTCACCCAGAAATCCCAGAAATGCTGTCATGTTTTTCTCACACTTGTATCATTCTAACTTTTTTCATCTGTGAAACACTCAAGTGAGTCAGAAATCTCAAGTAGTCTCTCAAGGAGTTTAATGAAAAGATTCTGAAGAGACACACTCATTTCATGTGATGCATAGATTTAATTGATACTTTTATTTACATCTAAACAAGCACATTCAAGGAAATTCATATGGGTTTGGAATGAAATTAGGTGTGATTGATGAGAGACTTTTAATTTGTATTTTTTTTGCATAAACTGCCTTAAACTAGCCTCTTTGCATGTGAAAGTAAACTAATTAACTTAAAGCTAACTTAGCTTAATATTCGAAAAATCATAAACCTTTCACAAATTAACTGCATTTTATGGAGCGGGTTTTATGGACATCTATGTAGTACATTTCACTTTATTTGAAAATCACACATTTCTGTCATATGTTTTTTTTTTAAGCATAGAGGCAACATGTTTACCACCCACATTCTGTAAGCACATCTTGATTCTAATGTCACCTCTGAGAACATAAATAGTGAATAGTAAAATTAATATTTTCCAAAGTAATTAGTGTAAAAAAATGTATGGATATATATGGATATAAATGAATATATAAATGGATTCATTTCAGAGAAGAAAAGTTAACTAGAGGTAAAAGGGTTATTTATAAATTACATCTTTATTTATTTATTTAACCTTTTTTAGGCCATTGATTGTTTTTTGTTTTTTTTCAGCATAACACCTAAATCAGCTTAATTCTTTAGCTGAAACTAAAACTTTAGCTGGTCCTTGCTGAATCATAAAATTCATGTCAATGATTACTAGCACTGTTAGAATAAAAAAAATATATATATAGGCAGCACAAAAGTAATACTTGTGGCTTCTGACAGTACATTGAGGTTTTATGAAGTGAAATGATCAGTTTGTGCAATAAATTTAACAATAACATGTACAACCTTTTTTCCACAGTCTTGGAAAACTGACATGAGCACAACATTCAAGAGAGTGTGGACAATTTCTATCTGGATCGCAAGCTTCCTAAAACAAAGGTACAAATTTATGAATCCGTGCACTTTTAATAACAACGACATTTATGAAACTGAGTCATTACTGTGACTAATAAATCACAGTACACTCTGTCTATCATTAGTTTTGCCATAAACAGCCAGAAAGGAACCATCAAGAAACCTCTCTGGTGAAAGAGTTTCTAAGGGAGCCCGTGTCTAGACTGCAGGATGAAACATTTTCAATGTTGCGAGATGAATTGTAGGATGAAACACTTTGACCACAAAGTATCATGTTCGGTCTGGCAGAAGAAAACGTGGGTCCTGGAGTTAATGCGGGACACCAGGCATCGATCAGTCTGTCTGAGCCTGGGACTGCAGCCCAAGCACTGCCTATCACTTTAGGTATTGGTTGCATTGGAGAGAGAGATAGTGTGTAGCTTCCTGTTTTCTTCCAGGTTGCTTTGCATTGATTTCTTTTTCTCTCCTCCTCTTGATTTTGTCGCCGGATTGAGGACTGACGCCTCCTCTCTGTGTTTGAATGCAATATCTCATGAACAAAGGGCATGTTTTCCAGCAGGAACGGGTCATCTTCAAACAATCACCTTCACCACAGCCTTTGGCTGCATTGTTTATATCCGCACATACACTGCATGCACGACCAAAGCCATCGATCGGCTGTCAATACTGTACTAAGGAAGGCGCTGAACACACCGCCATCTGATTCCTTGTGTCTTTCTCTCTCTTTCTCCCTCTATTACTGCTCTATCAGTCTCCTGTGACCTCTGCTTATGTCACTGGCTTTTTTTTTAATAATCCACTGAGCCTCAAATCCTCAATGCTGTATTGAAAACCACAAGAGCCGTATGCGTGCTTAATGAAATGACATTTGAAGTGGATATTCCACAAAATCATATTCTAGTCGCAAAACAGGAACCACTCAAAGGATATTTGTACAATGAATCTGGCTTAGCACGTAGCTGTACACAGGGATGTAGGAAAATTGCTGTTTACGTGAACATTTGAATAAAAAAAAGTAAAACAGACTCATTGTAGGATTATTCATTGAGTCGTTACTGTGCAGTATACACATATATGCTTTCTATTAGTCACATAGTCTTTGCAGATGTCAATAAACATTTTAGATCTAAGTTTCTTAATAGAATAGAATAGAATAGAATAGAATAGAATAGAATAGAATAGAA
>CAIGQV010000001.1:5649522-5667426 GCA_903798115.1 Danio jaintianensis
AATAGAATAGAATAGAATAGAATAGAATAGAATAGAATAGAATAGAATAGAATAGAATAGAATGGATTCTGTATTGTCATTGTACAGGTAACATAATGTTAAATGCAAACCTGCAGGTTTAGAAATATTATGTGCAAACATTGCAAAAATTGTAATGCAATAAAAACAGCACAAGACATACAATAATTTATATTTCTAAACCTGCAGGGTTTTCACTTAACATTATTTTACCTGTACAATGACAATACAGAATCTATTCTGTATGCAAAGCCTCCCACATTTAAACATCAACAATTAACAATTCGAACATGGAGTTATTCCATATCTCTGAGATGTAACCATTTACTGCAAATGTGTACAGTTTGCACATGGAAAATACCGATATCTATGGAAATAAACCATTTAAGGCCTTAAAAGATTAGATCTGCAGGCCCTTTGTGTTTAGTGCCATTTTGTACATCAAACCATAATCTAATCCGCAAAATGAACGGAAATCATGTTGAAAATTGAATTGCATAGCATGCACCTATACTAAAACATTGTATTATTGTAATATTGTAACGTATTAAAGATACTTACTTTAAATATACTATCAATTCTTATTCTTAATCAGTTTACTTGATTTACACTTATTTTTACTTTAAATCTTACTTTTAAGTCCCAAAATGGTTACCTCTCAGAGATATGGAATAACTCCATGTCCAAATTGTTAATTTATGATGTTTAAATGTGGGAGGCTTGGCATACAGCTGATGCTTATTGTATTTAAAGAAGATGAACAAATCATCTTTAAACAAATTCATCTTGTTCCCCTCTATCAAAATAGTATAGAATTGACCTTTTACAATATATTTGATTCTTCTCGAGTTTCATACATGTAAACTTTATAAGAATAGGCCAGTATTACAATACAGTACAATACTTTGGAACTGTCATCATTGACTTACAGTATAGCGCAACAAAGATTTGTATAGTCAACAGATTTTACTTATAGACCTTCCAATCTTTGTGTAAAAAATGTAATAATGATGCTGCCATGATGCTAACATTTAATATTTTGGCTATCATCACTCTTTACGTTTGTCTTTGCACTTTACAAGAAATTATGGATTATTATGGATTATCTGGATTATTACAACCCAAATGTTCAAAATAGGACGGCTGATGCTTTCTGCAGGAGAGGCATCGTGGCGGTCGGGAAAAAGATTGAGAAATTTAACTGCAAATAGCATTTCTCAAGCAAACAAGACTTAAATGCCTGTTCAGTCCACCTTTGTTGATGGCTGATTATGATATTTTCACTATGCAAATATTTTATTATACTGAGGTATATACTTTGTGTCATTTCAACAGCATGGCGACTGGAGTGTGTAATTACTTGTTTTAAAATTGCGAGCTACATGCTATTATTCACATTTCAGAATATTTTGATTAATAATTCTAACAATAATTATATGTAACAAATGTACGTTTTGAGGTATGTGCCATTTATGTGTTAATCCTGCTCTCTAAAATGTAAGCTATCAATGCCTAAAATCCATGCCACTGTAGTGTAGTATTTAGGCCCACTATTTCCTCAATATGTGACCAGATAGTTCTTGGCTGGATTAAGCAAGAAACATCCACCACATTCAGCACTGCAAGTAAAATCTCTGGATTGTGTGACTTAACAGTCTTTGTCTAGTGGGAGCAAGAGGGTAGACTGTCTTGTCAAGCGAGACAGAAAAGAGTATCCACAGTTTATGAGAGCTGGCGGTATCTAAGAATAATTACTCAACCGAATAGCCCAGAATTGCTAGTACTCTGTTCCTGGGAGTATACCGTCCCACATTGTGCACCGGCTGTACATCAGTAGACACATATTGTTACATAAGCTGAAAAAGTGCCTTTGCTGGAGAATTTATGGCCATCAAGCATATGCCAGTATAGTCCCCCATCAGTGTGGCAGTTGTGCCCATTGAGATCATTTAGTGATGATGATTTCATTAACACGGCGGTAATTGTCACATGAACAGATACAATGACAATTATGAAATGGATTTGTTGTGCCACGTTCGCAAGTGGGTTCTTTTTCCAGATCTCTTGGGATTGTCAGGTAATTGGAGCTTTACTTAGCTGACTGGTGTAATCGGTGCCACAGCTCACAGGGCGTTCATAAAGGCCCGATTCACTCTGAGCTTAGTGGATTCTGCTGTTTTTGTACTGACACAAGTCTCCACAATTACTGTTTGGTATTTATTATTATTATTAATATTATTATTATTATTATTATTATTATTGATGTTGTTGTTGCTGTAATGCTGCTACTACTACTAATAATAATAATAATAAAGATTACAGTTTACAGTAATTTTTTTTCCCTTTTTTATTATTTTAATAATGGGGCTGTACGGTGGCGCAGTGGGTAGCATGTTCACCTCACAGCAAGAAGGTCGCTGGTTCGAGCCTCAGCTGGGTCAGTTGGTGTTTCTGTGTGGAGTTTGCATGTTCTCCCCGTGTTTGCGTGGGTTTCCTCCGGGTGCTCCGGTTTCCCCCACAAGTCCAAAGACATGCTCTATAGGTGAATTGGGTAGGCTAAATTGTCCGTAGTGTATGTGTGTGAATGAATGTGTATGGATGTTTCCCAGTGATGGGTTGCAGCTGGAAGGGCATCCGCTGCGTAAAACATATGCTGGATAAGTTGGCGGTTCATTCCGCTGTGGCGACCTCAGATTAATAAAGGGACCAAACCGAAAAGAAAATGAATGAATGAATTATTTTAATAATAATAATAATAATAATAATAATAATTACAGTTTACAGTAAAAAATATATTTTTTTCCTTTTTTACCTGAATTGCAATATGCTGCATATTTCTTGATATCATAAGGAAACAAGATCTGTGTTTATTTTGGTTTTTACATTGATTTAATATTTTTTATTAAATCACTTGTCCAGCGTTGTCCAGTGAAACCATTTTCATATTAATGATTTTCAATGCTATGAAAGCACATACAGCATAAGGCTATGGTACACATAATGTTAAAATTAGGGTTGCACGATATTGGAAAAAAACTGGCATTGCGATACTTTTTTTCCTGCAATACATATTGTGATTTCACCAAATGACTGGAATAGCTCTTTTTTGAAACAAACAAACAAAAAAAAACAACAACATAATTTTAGGCTGACTGATGATTTTATAGAGGAGTGCATCTGCATAAAATACAATAAATCAATCACAAGTATTGATAAATACAGTAAAGCAAAAATGCAAGTGAAATAAACTGGGAGTCAATATTCAGGTACACAAATTGAATAAACAAATGTCAACTACAATACAATTACAATTAATCTTTTAACAGTATAATTTCAGTATTATTTTTACTTGGCTTGAAATGTTCACACAGTCACAAGCCCTAAAAACACTTGCAAATTAAACTTTACAATACCCCACAAATCATGAGTGCTTTCGACTGTGGGTACTGGTCAACTATAAACTCGATGTGACATTTGCAGATGCAAACATTGTGATATCGATGTTGAAACGATTTATTCTGCAGCCCTAGTTAAAATCATATGACATAACATTGTAATAATGTAGTATAAAAGAAAAGAATAGTGCTTTTTAAAGCAGGAGTCAAATTCACCAAATTCTGATTTCCCCATTACATTAATCACTTTGCAGTGACTTTCTTGTAGATTTAAAGTTCTACATTTGGCACATTTATTATCTATCAACGAATAAATTTGCTAAATAATTGCACTAGTATGTTATTGTTCTTCAGTTTGGCAATTATATGCTCTGCAGCACTGATTAAAATTACATGACATTCTAACCTTGTAATATTACGGTCTAAAAGCAAAAAATGTATGAAATTAATGTTAAGTTTATGAAAAATAATGTTAAGTTTATAAAGTTTTGCAGAGAATGACAACATAATGGAAATGCATTCATGACTTTGTAACATTTAGAGTTTGAGAATATATTGAGGACTCATTTAAAAATCATTCAAATGTGTCTGAACCGCTTCAAACTATACTTGTTAACTATATCTTTAAAATTAAGTTATTTTAAAGCCCTTAAAATAAAGCATGTCCTATGTTTAGGACAAATTAGATAACGGTATTTACTATCCTGCTGCAGTTCATTCAGTGTACTTTGCTATGTTTGCGCTTTCAAACTATTGTACATTGATAATAATGATATTACCTCAAACCATATTATTTCAAAAAATATGTGCACTACGGACATATTACAGAGCACGGAATTTCAAAATAATCCCCATCAGGGTGATGCAGTTGCTAGCAAAAATAGATAAAAAAAAAAAACTGCAAACGAATATGAAATATGAATGAGTCAACATTTTATATACACAGTAAATTATATATAAAGAGAAACATTTTACCTCTAAATCATGCTGTGATTGCCCAATCAGAGTCATCTTTTCCAGGGGGTTGCGCAATCAGTCTTGTTGATCCAATGTTTAGATATATTTACTGGCAAACAGAATAAAATAGCCCAGTGATAAGGAAAATGCTGTTGCAGTACACAGATTCCCCAGCTCCGCTCTATTTATTGCCTTATGATGAAGAGAAGATGTGAAAGATCATAATATAAGTGCTGTTTGAGCTGGCTTGTGAAATTAAATGTGCACACAGTTGATCATCTTGCATATTGAATTCTTCTAAGTGCTTTTACTCTCCAGTCAATTCATTTTATTGACTCGCACATATGTGCTGCATTCAGAGCTTGTGGTGTTTCATTTAAGAGCAGATGAAAATACGTGCAGTTGGGGATCTTTCATCTTTAATATAGTTATTTTCTCACATCCTGTCGCTTGATATATTCCTTACTGTCATATCCTCTTCTGGGACTCGAGTATCATGACTGTTCGACTTTAGTGTGCTTCTTGGGTTACAACATGGCAACTACAGTATGGCCCATTCATGAAGCTCCTTCATTTGCATATTTACAGAGTTTCTGCACTCCTGGAATTTTGCACTCTTGGTTCGCTTTCGGCAATGTAGGAAGGTTATTATTAGGTTTTGTGCAGATGCTTTTTATCCAATGCAATTTTCAGTACACTTGATAGGAAGCAGAGCCCCTGGAGTAACCTGAGGTTAAGTGCTTTGCACATGAGCACAATGGTTGTACAGAAAGTCCACCATTCCTCAGATCATATATCAGTTTCTCTTGAATTTGAATCTAGTTTCTAGGTCTGAACTTTATCCACACTTCATTACCATTAATTATATAGATTTTTGTCTTCACTCTATACCACTGACCTAGGTGATTGTACATTTAGCAAGCAATAGATTAGATTAAGGTTGTTTTGATTTTTGTAGGGATGCACCACATCGAAAGAGATCTAAAATAAACACTTGCCAACACCAAATGAGAGTAAAAATCGACTTTTTCTGCACAATTGTCAATCTGCAAAGGCTTTGTTTTAATTATATAAATGTAAGGCATAGTTATGGTTTAACTTTTGAAAGCAAGGAAAACAAACTACTATAAGTGAAGTTTTATAAACTAATTTTGAGAGGAGCATGTGCTATGATGGGCGACGCGGTGGCGCAGTGGGTAGCACGTTCGCCTCACAGCAAGAAGGTTGCTGGTTCGAGCCTCGGCTGGGTCAGTTGGCATTTCTGTGTGGAGTTTGCATGTTCTCCCCGTGTTCGCGTGGGTTTCCTCCGGGTGCTCCGGTTTCCCCCACAAGTCCAAAGACATGCGGTATAGGTGAATTGGGTACACTAAAATTGTCCGTAGTGTATGAGTGTGAATGGGTGTGTATGGATGTTTCCCAGAGATGGGTTGTGGCTGGAAGGGCATCCGCTGCGTAAAACATATGCTGGATAAGTTGGCGGTTCATCCCGCTGTGGCGACCCCAGATTAATAAAGGGACTAAGCCGAAAAGAAAATGAATGAATGAATGAATGTGCTATGATTGATCGCTACTGGTCTCTCATCTGCAATCATCAATAAACCAATCAGATTAATACAAACCTACAATTCAAGAGTTCACACTTAGCTGATGATTGATTATAAAGCGAGTTTGGCATGCTGTCCCGGGAGAGAGCCCTGAGCTCATAAGATCCTTGAGCATGGGGCTCCCCAGGGCGAGAGGGGAGTTTGAGCTCAGGTAGGTCTCCAGAACCCCCCTTTGTTTAGAGCTGATGACAGATTATAATTTGCCATGTAGAAATATACTGCTGGTTAAGAGCTCGACTATAGTGCTAATTTAGATTCAGATTAAATAAAAAATTCACTTATGACACATGTTTTTGAATTGTGGGAGGAAACCAGAGAACCCGGGGGAAACCCATGCAAGCACGGGAAGAACATGTAAACTCCGCACAGAAATGACAGCTGGCCTGTTAAGGATTTGAACCAGTGGCGTTCTTGCTGTGAGGCAACAGTGCTAACCACTGGGCCACCATGCCGCCCTATAAAGGGAAAGGTGGAGGAGGAGGCGTGGAAGGGGGGATTCTTCAAGGCGAAGATAACTGTAGTAAGAAACACAGGTTATTTATAGTGAGTTAGAATCATCTGATTGGTGAATCATGCTTTAGTTAATGCGGGACCAGCCATGTTCAATCATAATCACGTGCTCCTCTCGAAATGAGTTTATAAACAAACTTCACTAAATATCCCATTTCACCCTACTTCCCTATCTTGGTTTTTGAAGAAACCCCCCATCCACCCCATCTCCCCCTTTTCCTCCTTTACCAGGGGGAGCTCTCGAGAGCGACCTGATCTCCGAGCTCAGGGTTCTCTCCCGGGACAGCATGCCAAACCTGCTATTAGTATCAAGCAATATCTAAGTGTGAACTCTTCAAATATTAGTGTTGTACTTTTAACTGTTGTTATGTAAAATATTCTTATTATTAATATTATTAACAATAGTAGAAGTACAGTCATGGCCAAAAGTTTTGAGAATGACACAAATATTAGTTTTCACAAAGTTTGCTGCTAAACTGCTTTTCGATCTTTGTTTCAGTTGTTTCTGTGATGTACGGAAATATAATTACAAGCACTTCATACGTTTCAATGTCAGGCGTCCGTTCTGTGTTGTCGTCATGTGATCCCTTTGTTCTGTTTTCCCGCCGTTTCCTGTTCATTAGTTTCACCTGTGTGTCATTATCCCCTGTGTATATATACCCCTTTGTTTGGTTCCTTCATCGTCCGGTATTGAATGTTCCTGTGTCTCCATGTTCCAGTGTCTCCATCTTCCAGTGAGTGTGTTGTAAATAAATCTACGCGTTTTTGAGAATCGCTGTTATCCTATGCCTTTGTGAGTGAGCGCACCGTGACAGAATACCGGACAAAACAGAAAGTGCGGCGTGTTTTCCCCCGTTTTATTTTTATAGTCTTTATTGCCCCAGTGTTTTCTTTTCCTACCCCCAGTGTTCCCATGGACCCCTTCTACCATCCCAAATTTCTTCTCCTCCTGCTGGAGCAGGGGGAAAGCAGCTTTGAGGACCATACAAAACTTTACTTGTCAGTAGCGAATGTCACCAGCTATCCGGACAACGTGCTCTGTGGGTTTTTCAACACCAGCCTCAACATCGCTTGCAGAGCACGGTCGTCCGAAGATGGTCCTCGAGGCGACTTCGCCGCCTATGTGGAGTGGAGTGCCACTCCAGACCCAGTGACCAGCCCAACACCACCCATCTGCAGGGAGTGCTTGCCAGAGCCCATCGCAGACGGAGAGCCACCCGTGGTGTAGGAGCCATCGCCATCTCGAGCGACAGAGCGGAATTACACCGACCAGTAGGAGCTCAGCAAACCGTCTGACCAGGTGTGTGAGCCGGCAACATCGCCCATTGTGGGAGTCCTGGTGGATCTTGACGAACCAAGCGAGAGTCCCGCCCACTTCCAGACTGCTGAGGGAGAGCTGTCCCTGGACACTGAGGTGCTGCTCATAGACTTCTGGAGCGAAGTCAAGCCCTTTCCGCTGTTCCCAGACAGCAATGATGTAACTCCGTGTCCACTGTTTCCAGACAGTCTCCGAGCCCCCTTGATCCCTGATAACGTTGGCTCCAGGGTCATGAGCAGCACCCCACCCAACCCACCCTCTTCTCCTCCTTTGCATACAAAAGCATCAACAGCCAATCAGCCAGCTCCACTGTTGTGGTAGTCAGCCAGTCCCCCAGCTCACCCTCAAACTCCAGTAGAGGAGCTCGCTTTGTGGTGTTACCTGCCTGCATCGCCCTCTGGAAGGTGTCGCCCAGCGTCAGCTCCTCGAGCCTCCGACCTGCGAACTCCGCCTCGGCCCTCCGACCCTACGGCTCCACGTTGGCTCTCTCCTCCCTCGTCTCCTCCTTGGACCGTCAGCCCTCCAGCTCCACCAGGCTCCCTCGTCCCTCCGGCTCCGCCTTGGTCAGTCGTCACCCTGCCATCACCTCCGGACTCTGCTCCTCTGGCTGCGCCTCGTCGCTCCATCCTGCCCTCCGTCTCGCTCGGGTGAGCTGTCCGCTCCACCTCAGCCCTCCGGAACCTCGACGTCATCCTCGCCCATCGGCTCTCCGTCTCCTCCTTGGGCTCCACCTCCATCAGCAGCATCTCCCGCGGGCGGCCCCATGGTGTCCGTGGCTACATCTCCTCCATGGTTCCTCCCTCCATTGACTCCGCCCTGGGCCGTCCTCCTGGCTGTGTCCTGGGTCTTCCTGCTCCAGCTCTCTTCCTGGTTTCTCCCTCCTAAGACTCCTCCCTGGCCACCTCCCCTCCTACCCTCCCTTATGTTATGTTGAAGGCGCGAGGACGCGCCTTCAAAGGGGGGGGGGGTAATGTCAGGCGTCCGTTCCGTGTTGTCGTCATGTGATCCCTTTGTTCTGTTTTCCCGCCGTTTCCTGTTCATTAGTTTCACCTGTGTGTCATTATCCCCTGGATATATATACCCCTTTGTTTGGTTCCTTCGTTGTCCGGTATTGAATGTTCCTGTGTCTCCATGTTCCAGTGTCTCCATCTTCCAGTGAGTGTGTTGTAAATAAATCTACATGTTTTTGAGAATCGCTGTTATCCTGTGCCTTTGTGAGTGAGTGCACCGTGACATTCAAAGGCTTTTATCGACAATTACATGACATTTATGCAAAGAGTCAGTATTTGCAGTGTTGGCCCTTCTTTTTCAGGACCTCTGCAATTCGACTGGGCATGATCTCAATCAACTTCTGGGCCAAATCCTGACTGATAGCAACCCATTTTTTCATAATCACTTCTTGGAGTTTGTCAGAATTAGTGGGTTTTTGTTTGTCCACCCGCCTCTTGAGGATTGACCACAAGTTCTCAATGGGATTAAGATCTGGGGAGTTTCCAGGCCATGGACCCAAAATTTCAACATTTTGGTCCCCGAGCCACTTAGATATCACTTTTGCCTTATGGCACGGTGCTCCATCGTGCTGGAAAATGTATTGTTCTTCACCAAACTGTTGTTGGATTGTTGGAAGAAGTTGCTGTTGGAGGGTGTTTTGGTACCATTCTTTATTCATGGCTGTGTTTTTGGGCAAAATTGTGAGTGAGCTCACTCCCTTGGATGAGAAGCAAGCCCACACATGAATTGTCTCAGGATGCTTTACTGTTGGCATGACACAGGACTGATGGTAGAGCTCACCTTTTCTTCTCTGGACAAGCCTTTTTCCAGATGCGCCAAACAATTGGAAAAGGGCTTCCTCGGAGAATATGACTTTGCCCCAGTCCTCAGTAGTCCATTCGCTATACTTTTTGCAGAAGATCAATCTGTCCCTGATGTTTTTTTTGGAGAGAAGTGGCTTCTTTGCTGCCCTTCTTGACACCAGGCCATCTTCCAAAAGTCTTCGCCTCACAGATGCGCTCACACCTGCCTGCTGTAATTCCTGAGCAAGCTCTGCACTGGTGGCACTCCGATCCCGCAGCTGAATCCTCTTTAGGAGACAATCCTGGCGTTTGATGGACTTTCTTGGACGCCCTGAAGCCTTCTTAACAAGAATTGAACCTCTTTCCTTGAAGTTTTTGATGATCCTATAAATTGTTGATTTAGGTGCAATCTTAGTAGCCACAATATCCTTGCCTGTGAAGCCATTTTTATGCAACGCAATGATGGCTGCACGTGTTTCTTTGCAGGTCACCATGGTTAACAATGGAAGAACAATGATTTCAAGCATCACCCTACTTTTAACATGTCAAGTCTGCCATTCTAACCCAATCAGCCTGACATAATGATCTCCAGCCTTGTGCTCGTCAGCATTCTCACCTGAGTTAACAAGACGATTACTGAAATGATCTCAGCAGGTCCTTTAATGACAGCAATGAAATGCAGTGGAAAGCTTTTTTCAGGATTAAGTTAATTTTCATGGCAAAGAAGGACTATGCAATTCATCTGATCACTTTTCATAACATTCTGGAGTATATGCAAATTGCTATTATAAAAACTTAAGCAGAAACTTTTCCAATTTCCAATATTTATGTAATTCTCAAAACTTTTGGCCACGACTGTAGTATATATTACAATTATTGTTATGAAGCGCTTAGTTCAATAGTATTAGCAATATTGCTTTATTCATTTGTATGTATTTTTCAAATTTGATTCATTTGCAATAAGTAAAAAAAACATTATTATTATTTTTAATAATAAAACAAAATAGCAAATTAAATGTGTTTGCCCAATGTGGTCTGCTTTTTTTATTATTAAAAAAATGTAGATGCTGTTAGTTTAAGGTCCCCAATATTATTGTGTACTGTATATAATATATAATAAACGCACACGGTCTATACAAGGGCAAGTCATTGATTAATTCTCTGTACTTTTAAAATTAAAAACACTAATAATTTGCTAACACAGCTCACTTTAGGTCACACTGTAAAAAAATATCCGTAAATTAGCAGTTTTTCTTATTTTGTGATTTAGGTTTTTGTTTGTTTGTTTGTTTGTTTATTTATGATTTTGAATTGCATTATGGGACCTTGATCATTCTTCCAAAAACTTTTACATTTAAAAAGTTTGAAAAAGTGATTTCTATTAACATTTTTAAAAGTTTAAAGTGTCTGGGTTGGTGTTGTATATTATGGCACAAAAGCCTTGTAATAAACTGCCAATTCATTATTTTGCAGACTTATTTCTCTATGTATTATTTCTTATGTACATTATATTATTTCATACTAAAATATCAATAAAAGTCACTTTGTTAAACTGTAGAGTTGAATTTTCAACATCAAGCAGAGATCAAGGTCCCATAATGCAATTCACAACTGTAAATAAATGGAAAACAGTTGATTAAATGGATTGAAAGGAAATGGAAACTGTTAATTAACAGATATTTCTACAGTGTACTAAAATAGACTACACTTTGTTATTGAGTCCATACTACAGTGTACTCATACATTTATTTCCTGACTATCATTACCATATCATTACCATTATCATTATCATATACATTTTTACTTACCACAGTGTTACATTAAATTACTATAATTGTATAGTGCAATAGAATGATAAAGTGTTTCAACAATTATAACACATAAAAACATTTTATGATGCCTAAATTAACTTATAGCCATTTAAAACAGTTGTTTAACTATATTTAATTTTTAATTTATTAAGAAAAAAATTGCCATTTATCGGCTATCACCCATAATTAATATTTGATTCAGAAACAACCAAATGCCAAAGTCGTGAATTATTTATTCACTGAAACAGCTGCCGATCCCTTTAATGAATATCAGACCAGTCTTGCTGGCAAGAGATGAAATCACACTTGGATTATATGTAGCCTACATGAAGTATTTAGATCTTCCATCAGTGTGAGATATTTTAAAGACAGCATGGGACATCTGCTCATGAAACAGACACACAGGAAGCAACCATTACAGAAAAGAGCAATTTGACAACATGAAATAGACTTAGACGTGTCATTAAACATAACCGTACTGTTAACTGATATTGATCATAATCCATAGAAAGACCTTGAGGGAGGCGTTAACAATAAAAGGAAGTTGGGTCTGTCAGGCAGTGATAGATGCTACCAAAATCCTCTCAGTGTTGGATAAAAGCTCCTCAGTGGTTTTGCCCAGAGGGTGTTATTGCAATATACATGTCTGTGGTCAGTATGTTTGTTTTTGGGAGGTGCAGATTTTCCATTACCCGCAGCTGTGCATGAATACCTCGAAACGCTCCAGCCGGGAGGATCAGCGCTAGATGGATGAGATGAACTGAGATAGGGCAGAGCTCCGGGGGAGACGCTATCATATAGTCCCTGTTGATGCACAAATGATAAAAATCCCCACTGCCTCAGTGGAAGAGGATGCGTTTAACCGTGGACTTAAGCTTGAATAACAGGCAGTAAATGCTTTCAGGCTAAATCCCTGTGGAGGCCAGTATATGTTTACTTAGTAGAACAGGAATTTATGGACAAAAAGTATTTCATTTAAGGTAATTTAAAGGCAGTTTACCTATAATTGTAACTATGTCGTGATGCGGTATTATAGTTTGAAAGAGATTATAGAAAATTGTAGGTTAAAAATACAGTTGAAGTCAGAATTATTAGCTCCCCTTTTAACACATTTATAAAAATAATAGGTTTAATAACTAATTTCTAATAACTGATTTCTTTATTCTTTGCCATTATGACAGTATATAATATTTATTAGATATTTTTCAAGATACTAGTATTCATCTTAAAGTGCAATTAAAAGGCTTAACTAGGTTAGTTTGGTTAATTAAGCAAGTTAGGGTAATCAGACAAGTCATTGTATAATGATGGTTTGTTCTGAAGACAATTGAAAAAAATATTGCTTAACAAGGCTAGTAATATATTGACCCTAAAATGGTTTAAAAACAAAAACTGCTTTTATTCTAGCTGAAATAAAACAAATAAGACTTTTTATATAAAAAATATATAGGAATTGCTATTATAGGAAAAATTCCTTGCTCTGTTAAACATCATTTGGGAAATCATTGAAAAAGAAAAAAAATTGCAGGAGGGCTAATAATTTTGACTGCGCAAAATCTATAACACTTTATTTAATGATGTTCTTGTTAAACATTACATGTAATTTCTATTGTTATGCTTATAGTCCAGGAAACAGGGGTGAGGCGGATCAATGTGCAGTACATAGATAGTAGCGAGAAATAAAAAACAGAAGGCAAAAATATTGAAGACCTCTAGTGGGAGCTTTCAATGTTGTGGTTGCCAGATGTCAAGATTTTCCCCCAACGCCCCAATATTTCAATTTTGATAAAAAGATACATTTTCTTCCTGGTGTTTCATAATAATATTTGAATTCTGGGGGAGGTTGTGGCCTAGTGGTTAGCGAGTTGGACCCAAAGGTTGCTGGTTCGATTCCCGGTCCCGACAGGATTTGAAGGTGCCATAAAGGTGCTCGCTCTCTCAATCTTCTGTACCCAGCTGTGGTGTCCCTGAGCAAGGTACCTAACCCCTAATTGCTCCCCGGGTGCTGGAAGCAATAGCTACCCACTGCTCCGGGTGTATGCTCACAGTGTGTGCTCTCACTCCTCACACAAAATGTGTGTGCACTTGGATGGGTTAAAAGCAGAGGACCAATTTCGAGTATGGTAAAAACCCACTCATTAACAATCTGAAAACACTAATAAATGAGCTGGAGTTCGACAATCTCCATTTGAGCAATACTACTTAAATGAAAGTATCAGAAACTGTGAGCCGTTTCTCAGTGAAACGAAATGCAATAAATCTAAACATGATTTTGACTGTAGAGAATGGGAATCTAAATTATAATAATAGTGCTGAGCATTATGTGTAACAGCCACCGTATTGAAGGACATGCTCAGGAACACAATGTCAACACATACGTACAAATTACCACTGGCAATAAAGTCAAATGTTTTGCATCAATGTTTTTTTGTCATGTGAATGAGATACTGCAAATATTTGTTAGTATTGTATATAACTTTACAGAAATAGACCTTTTGTGTACATACTGTAGAACAAGTTTTAGATGTTTGAGTTCAGCTCATGGAAAATGGGAACAACAACAAAAGTGGTGCATTAGTAATGTTAGGGATGCGCTTGTCTTGTTCCGCAAAAAACAGAACCCGACGGTTTTTGTTAAAAATGCATGTTCGGCAACTGGACGATTTGGCTGATCTATGTCTATTTTTGCATACAAACTGCCCTGCAACAACTTTATACTGCAGTCCACAAAATGTAATGTTAACAGAGATCAGAGATACTTACAGCAGAGCACAGACGCACACTGACAGGCTTTACAGTCTGAGTACAGGCAAAGTCTGCGCCATATGGAAATGGCCGAACACTGATGGTAAAACATGAGATGCTTTCATTTGAACAAAACGTTTATTTTTAAATGTTCATTCATTTCATTCTTACGTTGTTCAATTTAACAGACCTTATGCTGCTTCAGGGGGTAGTCTGTCAAACTCCCACATACTATTTGTTACGTGTTTAAGTTGTTAAGTTGGATGAGACGTAACATTAAGTAAGTCTCTACTGGTGCTGGGTGAAAATGAGAAAACACAAAACGAATGAATAAGTGAAACAAAAATTAACAATAATTTATTAAACAGAGAATATCAAACAATGAATATAGGAATTTAGAATGTAATTTTAAATAACCAAATTAAATGAAAAACAGGAGTGTTGCCAAAACAAAGAAATAAATATAACAAAACAATCTAACTAAACCCCAACCCACTTAACTAACTAACCAAAGAAAATGCAGAAACAAAATCGTAATCTTCAGCGTATACGACGCTTAACTAAACTTCTTATCTATTGCAAAACATAATTAGAACTGCGGCAACTCCTTCATAAACTAAATAACACACAAAAAAACTGCTGCTCAAAATCACTAGAGTTCTCGTAAAGTACACACTGTTAGCCATTAGCAAAACGAGAGCTTGTCTGATAATCCAGTTCTCATAAAGATCATTCAGCTTCCTAATAATCAGGTAAATTGAGCTGCACAAACCTATCTAATGAATAAAGCACGTAAACGTGACAAACTAAACAACAACAGCAGCAACAACAAAGATAATTCAAACACAAATAAATAGGCTGGCCGACACAAATCATAGATATATACACTAGATATCGCATACGGACCCTCAGCATGCGTCAATAGCGCCGCCACATTGGTACAGTGTTCCCAGGACAAATGTCATTCAACAGCACTAGTCAAGACAGTGTGCCAATGTGAAGATGCTGGACTTTAGTGCTGCTTACGGGTGTAGTAACGAGCAAACAAAGAAAACAAAGCACAAAGGCAGAACATTTCATAGGTAAGATTTTGTTTTTTATGTTTTTTGTATGTTACAAACTTTTGTGCTCAACAAGTAACGTTGATAATACATGTCTCTTACTGCACTCATCATAAGGCAAAGTAGCATCAACTTGCTCTGAATTCTAGGCTTATGCTAGTTTAGTTGAATAAAATCAGCAAACAATGTAAAAGAAATATGACAGGACGCTGCGTGCTAGAAACTTGTATTATAGTCGGCTAAGTGAACAAGTCGTTCATAACGGGGATTCATTCACAAACGAATTGCTCCCTTCGTAGAATGAGAAGTGAAAGCAGGAGAGGGGGTGTGTTTAGGTGTTTTAGGACATGGATTAGATCAAATTTAAAAGGCAGGGAGGATAATACATTTCCATGCACACAAACACACACACTTTATCGGCAATGCCCGTGCGGTCACTTATCCATCGATGTAGAAAAGTGATGTAAAATTATAATTTTCGTAATTTAAAAAAATATTTGCGTACTGACCATCGGGGAAACTCCCGATCATAGATATATGCATATGTGTATATCTCTGGCTCTGGATGGTCACAGTCCTCCACTGCACCTTGGTCCCACATTCGTTTCAAAGGAGCGCTACCCTGTACTAAAATGGCGGCTCTATTGATGCATTCCTTCCAATAGACAACAACAGGGTAGGCGACATCTAATGATATCTATGGACACAAATGAGGAGGTTGGTGGCGAGCCAAGCACTCCTGCTAAACAGTGCAAGCGAACGCCTATTAAACGTGGTGGACCAGCTCCTGATTGGTGCGCCGAGTACATCATAATGATGACTGACAGTCTTCCCAACCAATGGTAGCACACCTAAGACAGGACAGAGTACACAACGGAAGAGAGACGAGAAGCAAAACAGAAAAACAAACAAACACCACAGAACATATGTGAAACATAACACTATTGCTTAAAAATACAGGGGAAAATTTAATTGTTTTAATCTCACTAGGAAACATTGTGGACCAATCAAAAACTGCCTAGGTTTATGCATATTAATGATCCTGTGTGGATGTCAGAATTGATGCTTTGTTCAGATTGTCCTGTTTTTCAGTGGGATTTTACACTCACAGGTTTCACATGAGAATGAGCAAACAATGGTGTTTAAAGCTCATGGTATGTCACTTTCATGTACTGAACTCTTAGCAATGAGCAATTGAGCAATGCCAAGGCATATCTAGATTTCCTTTCTATGGCACATTTACATAAAAGTGTCATTGCATTGCGTCCACGTTAGGAATCCAGGTTACACTTTATGTCACATCAACTACTATGAACTTACATTAAAAATAACTATTATATACACATTGTGTTTATATTGTATTGCAGAAGATTTATGGGACTGTTAAGCTAGGATACGGGGGTAGGATTAGGGACAGGTTTGGTGGTATGGGTATGTTTAATCACGTGTTAAGATGTAAGGATGGGTCAACAATGTAATTATAAATGCAATTACATGCAAGTAATTTAAAAATATAAGTACAACGTTTGTACATGTATGTACATAATAAGTACATTGTACTAAGTGATTACTTTAAATGTACGTACATAGTACTTAATATTAGTGTAACCAAAAACCAAAATATCACATATTTTCCACACCAGCAGTGAGGATGGCAGCAAATTGCAGATACCAGCAACTGACATTTCACTGGAAGATTTCAAGCTTGCAGATATTTTTGCAGAACTTTTTTTTTTTTTTGCAGATTTTGCACATATTTTGCATATGGTCAGCTGACAACCTGTGATGGAAGTTGAACCTTTGGGTGAGTTTGATTTGCACTGTGCTGGTGTATTTTCAGATTTTTTATGTTTTTTAATTAACACTGCCATACATAATTTAGAAGCAAACGTCTCTGAAACATGCTAAAAAAAAAACACCAAACAATGTGACAATGTTCAGTAAACAGAACACATAAAAATCTTGTAGCTTTATATTGGGTTGCTGCATCTTACATCACATTTGTCTCATTCGCCTCTAAAAAAAATGCTTTGTGGGGATTTTCACTGAATCTTGCACATGTAATGAATGATTTGGTGCAGTTTGAATTTTAAAGCACTTGAAAGGATTTAGGGTTTTCCACAGGAACATGATTGTTGGCATGTTTCCTTTGCTGGCTTTGCTCATGGTCTTTGGATAATAAACATTCATAAAACTAGTGCAGGCAAAAGAAAACCACCGTTGGAGGATGAGTAGGCTTTTCTCCACACCACTTTCACCTCTGTAATTACTGAAAGATCGCCTGAAGACTTGAAAATGGGAAGGCTTGGAGATGTTGATTCAAAGTACAATTTAAAATATAGCCCTAGACATCTTCATGGGGGATCTTGTTTTTGCAGATTGATGGAGGAACGGGGGTCATTTTAACTGATGCTCTTGCAAAGTAAAATCCAACAGGCTATCATGACCTGATGATTTCTATGTATGTATGTATTTATTTGTGCTTTTAATGAGTATAATACTATAAATCTATAAATATACAATGCATTATATATACACTATAATAAGATAATACACATAAGATACACTTCATTATTTGATTGTTTTATTTCTATATTTTATTTTAAGCAATTATTATTATTATTATCATTATTATTATTATTAGTAGTAGTGAAGTGAAGTGAAGTGAAGTGAAGTGAAGTGTAGTGTGGCC
>CAIGQV010000001.1:5670954-5704543 GCA_903798115.1 Danio jaintianensis
AGTGAGTGAGTGAGTGAGTGAGTGAGTGAGTGAGTGAGTGAGTGAGTGAGTGAGTGAAAACACATCATATGTCCCCTGTAAACAAATACAGAAAAGTTTAGTTCACCCAAAATTAAAATACGGTTATTAATTACTCACCCTCATGTCGTTCCAATCCCCAGAGACCTTTGTCCATCTTCTGAAAACAAATTAAGATATTTTAGATAAAATCAGAGAGCTCTCTCATCCTCCATATTCAGAAACGTAACGGTTACTAAAGTAACCCTCGTTCCCCGAGGGGGGGAACGGAAATGCTATGTGGAAACTTCCACTATGGGGATTTCGTCAGAAAGCCAATCATTCTGAAGAGTAATTAAACGGGCCAATGAAATGCCAATGAGTTGGCGGTGTCAGCGTGCACAGCTGGCAGCAATCATAATCAGCTTGTGAATAAGAATGCCCGCTGTGCCACACAACCACACCTTTTCTAGCTGAAGAAGCCGAACTACAGCTGTCAGCTAAGGCGCAATCCCTGTGGCGAAGGAACATAGCATTTCCGTTCCCCCCCTCGGGGAACGAGGGTTACTTTAGTAACCGTTACGTTCCCCAGCGGGAGGGGAACTACAATGCTATGTGGAAACTTCCACTATGGGGAAATCTATGGAAAACGCCACAGTGATTGAACCTTACCACGTCGCTGGTGAGAGGTTTGCCAGGCTCCGGCGTGAGCGCACCATCATCACCAGAGACGCAGCCCACCAACGTGTCCCCTGGCCCTAACTTACCTTACTTACCTGTGAAGCACTTAAAGGCTTATTTATATTTTTTGGGGAGTCGTAAAAAATACACCTAGTTAAGATACTAGGAATTTTAAATTACGACAGTACGTTGGGAAGCGTGCAGTCCCGATAGGGAGGACGCTGTGGAGGCCACCTGCTGCCCAATGGGGAGACCTGGTGGCAGGAAGACATATGGACTAACCCTGAAAAGGGGGAGAACACATATGAAGGATGGTTAGCGGGGAGGGAAGACACGGGCCCGCCTAAGAGGAGGAACTACACCGTGGCTGAATGAAGCATATGGGATCGCCAGCGGGGATCGCGCATAGCAGGCACCTATACCCAGAACGCGGGCTGACCAAGTGGGCATGCCAACTACGTAATGGGCCAGGCACCTGACTCCTCCGCTGAGTCAGATGCTGGGGGCCTCGGAGGAACTCTGCAGGGTTCGCCAAATGGGGAACTCAACTGAACAGAGTGAATAAGCGCACGAATCTCTGTGTTTAGAGAGAAAGGCGCAGCAAGCGTGTTTCAACACCGTACTGAATTTCCTCATTCACTGGCGTATCCAGCACACGTGAGGAAAATCAGCCCAATCAAAGATTATAGAATCTTTACGAATGTATTAGGTGTCGCCCAGCCCGCAGCTCTACAGATGTCTGTTAGAGAGGCGCCGCATGCTTACGCTCAAGAGAAGGCGATACTCTTAGTCGAGTGCGCTCTCACTCCCGGGGTACGCGGCTCACCCTGGCATAGAAAAGCGAGGGAGATGGCATCCACTATCCAGTGGGCCAACCTCAGAATGGATATGGCACTTCCCGTCTGCCGATCATAACAGAAAAGGAGCTGCTTAGAGTCGTAAGCTCTAATGCGGTCACAAGCGCCGAACGCGAACAGGACACAGCAAGAAAGGGGCTGGGTCTGCCTCCTCCGTGGGCAGCGCTTGCAGGTTCACTACATAGTCTAAAGAAGCGCTGTAGGAACCTCGGGCACATAGGTGGGCCGGGGTCTCAGGAAAACGTGAGAGTGGACCGGCCCGAATTGCTGGCACACTTCGCTGACCGAAAATGCCTCCAGATACCCGACCCTCTTGACCGATGCCAACGCGACCAGCAGAGCTGTCTACCTGGACAGAAAACTTAAAGATACTGAGTCGAGTGGATCGAGCAGACCTCTCCTAAGAGAGATCTCCAAGTGGGTATGAGAGGGGGACAGGATTAAATTAAATTAACCAGCGTCTCGCGCCTCTGGGAACTGGATAATGAGGCGATGCTTTCCCAGCGCGCCGCCATCCCCGCGTCCTCAGAGCGGGGATGATCGTAACGCCAACCCCTCAGTGCGAAGGGGACAGCCTTAGCTCAGCCAGCTGAAGGAGGAAAGCATCACACTGATCTGGCATGTCCGGGGTCTTTCTCGGAGAGAAGTACACCACACAGCGAATAGACTCCACTTCAGGGCGTAGGCATGCCTCGTAGAGGGTGCTCTAGCCTGAGTGACGGTGTTAACCACCGAACCGGTAAGTCACCTAAGTCCTCCACGCTCCATCTATGGACCTTACACGTGATTCCAGAGATCTGGGCGCGGGTGCCAGATGGTGCCTGTTCCAAAGAAGAAGGAGCTTCTTCAAAGGGATATGCCAGGGAGGGGCCGTCACGAGGAGAGAGCTGAAAACAGATCAGATTGGCCAGAGGCGCAATAACAGACCTGGTCCTCGTCCTCCCTGACGTAACACAGTATCTGCGAGAAGGCTCACTGGAGAGAAATGCGTATTTACGCACGCCCAGGGGCCAGCTGTGTTAGCCAGCGCGCAGAGCGCACCTATAACAGCTGGACAGCCGGGGGTGAAGTCTCAGTTTTCCCGGGCGTGAACTGCCGTGAGAGCGCATCGGCTGCACAGTTGAGTTCGCCGGGGGAAAAAAATGGCACGCAGCGATTCCGCCGCGAATGACTCCGGATGAGCAGACGGCGAGCGAGCTGAGACATGCGGCGAGAGCGGATACCCCCTGTGCGGTTGATATACGCCATCGTCGCCATGCTGTCCGTCCTGACCAGCACGTGTTTCCCCTCTAGCACCGGTAAAAACAGTGCAGCGTGAGATACACTGCCAACAGCTCCAGGCAATTAATATGCCAATGCAACCAGGTTCCTTCCACGGACCCCCAGCTGCATGCCCGCAACACACAGCCCCCCAGCGCGTACTGGAAGCATCCGTCGAAACGACGACATGCCTGGACACTTGTTCTAGAGGCACACAGGCCTGTAGAAACGCAGGGTCCGTCCAGAGGCTGAGGGCACGGCGACACAGCGGAGTGACAGTCACCCGGTGCTTGCCCGCGTGCCATGCGCGTCTAGGGACCTGATCGGGAAGCCAATGCTGAAGCTGTCTCATATGGAACAGCCCGAGCGGCGTGAAGCGGCCACGGATGCCATATGCCCCAGGAGCCTCTGAAATGATATCAGTGGGACCACAGTTTTCCTGTCGAACTCTCTCAGACAGGTCAGCATCAGCCCAGCGCGCTCTCGAGGGAGGCGCGCCGTCATGGTGATCAAGTCCAGCTCCAACCCGAGAAAAAAGATGCTCTGCACGGGGGCGAGCCTACTCCTTTCTCGGTTGACCCGAAACCCCAACAGGTCGAGGTGCCGGAGCACCCAGTCCCTGTACATAATCAATTGATCCCGCGAGTGAGCTAAAAAGCCAGTCATCGAGATAATGGAGTATGCAGATGCCCGCGAGCCGAAGGGGCATTAGGGCATCCTCCGCGAGCTTCGTGAAAACCCGCAGAGACAGGGAGAGCCAGAAAGGGAGGACTTTGTACTATCATGCTCGACCCTCGCACGCAAACCGCAGCCGGTGGCGTGGGAAAATGGAGAATGAATGTACGTGTCCTTCAGGTCTATCGCTGCAGACCAATCCTGAGGACGGACGCACCGGGGGATGTGCTTCTGCATGAGCATTCTGAGCGGCTGCTTGTAAGGCAGCGGGTCAAAATGCGCAGAACTAGGATTGGTCATAACCCACTGCTCTTTTAGGGTACGATGAAGTACAGACTAAAAAGCCCATACCTCATCTCGGCTGGAGGGACCGGCTTGATTGCATCCTTCGCCAGGAGGACAGCAATATCCTCGCACAAGAGAGGGGCGGACACAGGACTGACACCTGGTGTGATACACGCCCGTGAACTTGCTATACAACAATAATCAAATGAAGCTCCAAGAACACTTTTGTGGGCCCCAAAAAAAACTATAAATGGGACTCCGCCTATATCTTTTCTGCATTTTCCGCATCATCAGGATGCGCATTTACTACAGGCTATACAATGTATTGCCATTAGAGTTAGCAGTGAAACACGTAAACATCACAACGTGCATCCTAATCTGACGCAGAAGATACAGTCAAAAAAAGTTGTTTGTACTTTGACTCAAGTTATATTGAAAAAGAGGACTAATATTTTATTAGGTATCCGTACTTTTACTTAAGTACCTAATTTGTGTACTTCGCCCATCACTGATTAATGCAATACTGTAATTAAAGCAAAAGATTGTCACTATCTTACTCTGTAAAGTGGACTTCAGCACATCTCATTCAAGATGTTCAATGTGGTTTAAGTCAACTGGTGATCATTTCATCTGTAAAAACAAAGCCTTTTTTGATAGTTTGAACTCGATAATTCTTGGCATTGACATCCTGGAAAACGACCATGGGATGCGTCTTCACTTGGTTGTTTAAATAATAAAACGCTAGGCAGCCACATTCAGAGTCTTATGCAAGTGGTTGTCTGCTTGTCATTTAATTTGTAAAATGTCAAAGTTACTATGCATTTCTTCATGTATCAAACTTTACTAATGAGGGAAAACAACCTATACTGCATGCATTTCAATCAATTCTGCTGTCAGTTGTGATGTGATTGGATGTACCGACTCATTAGTCATCTTAGCAACAATCATGCTGAGAATGTAAAGAGGTGCTCGTTCAGATCTGTAGCACTTAAACAATAAAATAATCCACAAGTAAAGGGAGAACATTATGCGTCTAAATTGGGGCCTATCAGTTGTTCTGACCGCAGTTAAACCTTACAGCACATAAACAATACTCTGTCTGAATAAACATACTTTCTACTAATTTTCTTTGGAAATTAATAATGCTGCAGCAAAGACATCCAAACCCAGAATATGAATTTGCAATTGGTTCCTGAAGATTTTTTTTTTTTACTTATTTTTTTGTTTATTAATGTTTTTAAAAAGTTATGCGATAAACATAACTTAATGATTCTTTTTGTTCTGCTTGACATTTTGCTCTGCAATGTGAATTACATGCAGCTATACTGAAAACACAGATTTTGTGTTTCTCCATTGAGAAAAAAATAACAAAACACAATATCAATCTATTTTTAATAACGTATTCTTAACTCGTTTGATTTGACTGCCAGAAATTATGACGTTCTTAGAAATATTTCCAAAATTGCACACATTTTCTGCTTGCTTTTCAAAAGTTCAGATGAATGTTGCATGGCGCTTGCAAAGTAAAAATCAATGTTAGATGTACAGAAAGCAAATTACATATGTTTGAATTGATAAAAATGTATGCTATTGATGTACATGTCATTACTTGTATATGTAATTACTCCTGGACATAAACAGCTACTAAGCGCATACATATAAATTAAACCAGTTATAAGCATAGCTGAGCAACAGCAAGTGACATAACAGTATAATTTAATTTAATATTATTTTTATTTATTCATATATCTATTTATTTATTTATTTATTTTTTCTCAAGTAGAGTCAAACTGACGGGAAAAAAAATAAGAGTGTTAAACTTGCAGCAACATAATCATGTAATAACAACCCAGCATACTGCGGAACTACTTAAATATGTTTTGCTTTGCATAATGCATCCAGTTGCACATACTATAAAATATCAGGCAGTATGCTAGTTTCTTTGAATGTAGCTTTTGACATCACCCAGGGCAGTATAAAGGCACTTGCAAACATACCAACATGTGTCGAGAAATATGGAAAGCAGAAAGTGCCACAATGCCAACGACTCTGCCCCAAAGCCATTGAAGCCACTAGTTGTCATTCTTCATGCCTGAATCATTCCAGATCCTCAGTGTTGTGAAGTGTCATTTACAGATTTCTTGCGTGCAGGAGGGGTGTGCGCTTTGTACAGCCACTGCTGCGTATTTTTAGTATCCACCTTTGTAGTTGCCGTGGAAGCTGTGCTAATAAACTGCTCGTCTCTGAGGCCCGTCAACTTTTCTGCTCAGAAGCGATGCTAGATTACCACCCATAGGAATATCAGACTCTGATATCAAGTCAGCCAGAGACGACTGTGTCCAAATCAATAATTTTCTAAAGGGTAAAGTGATTACTGTGCGGTTATTGAATTTTAGCTGCAACTGCAACACAGAAGTCCATTTACGCACCGACTGTAAAACTGGGTTAGAAATGACAATTTTCCAATACATGGCTTCACCTCAGATGTGGACCCATCCATTTAACTAATTACTTTGTCTCTGCACTTTTTCGCTTTGGCTACCGTGTTATTGTTTTTTCATAAATCGTAATATGGCTACAGACCTACATACACTGTAAAAAAAAATCTGTAAAATAACAGTTTTCTGTATCATGTTTTCATGTTTATTTAGTTATTTATTATTTCATTTATTTATGCTTTTCAATTGCATAATGGGGCCTTCATCATTCCTCCAACAACATTTGATGTTGTAATGTTTGAAAAATTTACTTTTATTATCATTTTAATAGTTTGAAGTTAGGGCGACGCGGTGGCGCAGTGGATAGCACATTCGCCTCACAGCAAGAAGGTCGCTGGTTCGAGCCTCGGCTGGGTCAGTTGGCATTTCTGTGTGGAGTTTGCATGTTCTCCCCGTGTTCGCGTGGGTTTCCTCCGGGTGCTCCGGTTTCCCCCACAAGTCCAAAGACATGTGGTATAGGTGAATTGGGTAAGCTAAAATTGTCCGTAGTGTATGTGTGTGAATGAGTGTGTATGAATGTTTCCCAGTGATGGGTTGCAGCTGGAAGGGCATCCGCTGCGTAAAACATATGCTGGATAAGTTGGCGGTTCATCCCGCTGTGGCGACCCCAGATTAATAAAGGGACTAAGCCGAAAAGAAAATGAATGAATGAATAGTTTGAAGTTATATATATATTGTCAAGGTTTGGTGTTGGTAATAAATTGCCAGAATGTTTTCAGTTATTTTTATAGACTTAAAGATTTTTTCTTATACAATATGCTTTCAAACTACTCAAATGTCCCAAGAGCCAGTTTCTGTGCCCGATGATCGGGTTGTCGTGGTCCTAACCTTCTACCACCACCCATTCCACAATGCACCGGTCCCTTACGGCTTCCCCTGCAGGTGGTGGGCCTGCAGGAGGATGGTCCCACATCGCTTCTTTGGGCTGAGCCCGGCCGGGTTCCGTGGGATAAAACCCGGCCACTAGGCGCTTGCATACGAGGCCCAACCCCACCGCTGCGCCATACCGGGCGGACCAACCTGGACGCCTACGTAGGAGGCCTGGGAAGGCCTGGGAAGCCTCGGGATCCTCCTGGAGGAGCTGGAGAAAGTGTCTGGGGAAAGGGAAGTCTGGGGTTCTCTCCTGAGACTGCTGCCCCCGCAAACCTGCCCCAAATAAAAGCAGATGAAAATGAATGAATGAATGAAACTTCTCAAATGTCAATAAAAGTCACTTTGTTAAACTGTACAGTTACATTTTCAACATCAAATGTCAACATAGAGATAAAGGTCCCATAATGCAATTCCTAACTGTAAATAAACTGTCCATCACGAATGACAGAACCTACGTATATTTCTTTACAGTGCATTTGAACATCAGAGGTTCAGCTGACCTTCATATTAAGATGCTATTAGAATTGTTTCACAGACTGCCACGATCCATTATCTCAGACTTGCATGATAGCATTAGGGCGACAACATGACAGACATGTTCAAATAAACTTAAATACGCCAGACTGTGACATGAGTTAAACAAGTTAGAAATGTTCCCCTGTGCTACAAATTAACGACTTAATTAATTTGGGAGCAGGCTACGGTTCAGAATGCCACAGCCTGATGTCCATATGGCACACGGAAGGAAAGCTTCACTTCTTATCTGCTGCACGGTATCAAATAAATTCTGCTATCCAAATGTGATTGAAAATGAGCTATAGTTTCGCTATTGGAAGCTATTATGGAATAATGCTGTTCGGCTAATAGAACGCCCTGGTATAAAACGGTTGTTTTTTTTGGGGGGGGGGTTGCTCTTAGCTCTTATAAAACTCTTTATACCGCAGCACCTCGAGAGACTTTCTGCAAATATGTCTGAGATTAAGCAGGAGCAGATTCTTCCAGCTGGTCAGACCCTCTGACATGGTCTGTTCTGCTGTCAGCTGGGTGAAGTTTGAGTAGTTTTCCCCGAGCAGCGGTCGGCTCATTGCTCCATATGTACTCTTGAGCTCGGAGCTTTAAATCTGTCGGAGTGGTGCGCTTGTTGCCAAAAAGTTCCCTTGTTTAACAAAGCTCTCTGTGTGTTATCCTTTTAGATTCACTTCTCTCCCTTTGCCAGCACGAGCGACTGTAGCGAAACAACATGGCATGGCTGCTGTTCTGTTCGAAGGGAGAAAATACCCCACGGTTATTCATTTTTAGCTCCGAGTCTGTATATTTAGATGTTAGCATGGATGCATATGCTCTGCACACTGCGTGACATAAATATTACGCAGAATGTACGTGTTACTAGGGATATTCATGACGTCTGTGTGCCATGGTGTGCTAATCTGTGATTTAGAAAACGAATAATTTTTCCTTCTTTTGACATTGTAGTATAAAAACATGTTGTGACATGACTTGAAAAAAAGCTGCCAAATTGATTCGTTTCGTATTTTGTCTCAGAATGATGTCATTGTGTGCCTCTGCAGAAGATTAGTTGACTTTACTTAAAAAAAAGAAAAGAAAACATCTGTAAATTTGCTTTTAAATTATCAAGCAAATGTGCATTTATTATGTTTACTATGTGCATAATTATAAAAAATTAAGTCAACTTGACAGTTCCAAGTTACAACGGGTTTATTCACTTTTTTCAACTTGATGCTTTTAAGGCTAATCACTAATAACTAATCACTTAGTTATGCTTCTACATCATTCCCGTTAACTCCACCCATCGATTTGCATATGTAGTTGGTGAAAAAATAAAATAGGATTACTTGAGCAACAAAACAGGGAGATGCCTCAGAGTTTTGCCTCAAAGATGCCTCAAAGTCTTTGTGCAGTGCTAAGTTGTGGAAAAGCACCTTCTTTGCGTTAGCTTCCTTGGTGAAACTTCCACACGACAGATGTTTTGTCAAATTCATTCGTCAATGGCAGTAATAGTGAAAGCACTTGGAGTCTGTATGAAATAGAACAGGCCATTAGTTTACTGTTGGAAATTTTCCAGGTCATGATCTTGATTTATAAATCGGGAAGACAATTTTCAGAAAGACTCTTCTATTTGATTTATTTTGTCAAATAAATTTTACAGCATTTTTGAACACAGTTTAACAGGCTTTTCAGGGAGACTTAAAGTAAAAGGCCAAACAGTGTCAAATATATTATTGTAACACACAAGTGTGAGTAACCATTTGTACCATGCGCATAATTCAGTGGTTTAATTTAGCAAATTATGCCATTAAAGTAACAGTAATAATTTACCTGATGCATCACTCGATGATGTTGTATCCTGGATTTGTCCAATTGTGCGTTCAAATCTGCCTTCAACCAATCAGAAAACCCATGGGTAAAACATTTTTTAATAATCTGTTACACTTAGGGGCTGCACGGTGGCGCAGTGGGTAGCATGTTCACCTCACAGCAAGAAGGTCGCTGGTTCGAGCCTCGGCTGGGTCAGTTGGCGTTTCCGTGTGGAGTTTGCATGTTCTCCCTGTGTTGGCGTGGGTTTTCTGAGAAATAAGCAAACTTGTGACACAGACCTGTGTTGCCATGCTAATGATGTCATGTAGTGATGTTAAAATTATTTTTATATATATAGTGGTTGGACAATGAACCTTAAAACACTGACCAATTAAGTGTTGTTGGTTTCATGGCTAAATTTGGCCACCCTGGTGGCCAATCTTCATTGATTGCACATTCTACCAGTAAGAGTAGAGTGTGAAGGTTTATTTAGAAGAGTAATAGCATAGTTTTGCTTAAAATATTGCAATGCACACAACATTATGGGTGACATATCAGAGTTCAAAAGAGGACAAGTTGTTGGTTCTTGTCTTGCTGCACGTCTGTGACCAAGACAGCAAGTCTTTGTGTTGTATCAAGAGTCACAGTATCCAGTAATGTCAGCAAACCACCAAGAAGGATGAACTAAATCCAACAAGAGTAACTGTAGATGCAAGAAGACGCTGTCTGAAAGGGATGTCCGGGTGCTAATCCCGATTGTACTCAAAAATCATAAAACCACAGCTGCTCAACTCACTGCAGAATTAAATATGCACCTCAACTCTCCTGTTTCCACCAAAACTGTTCGTCAAGAACTCAACAGGGGCAATATACATGGCTGGGCTGCTACAGCCAAATGTTTGATCACTCGTGCCAATGCCAAACGTTGGTTCCAATTATGCCAGCAGTGAAAATCTGGGCTGTGGACAATGTGAAACATATATTGTTCTCTGATGAGTCCACCTTTACTGTCTTTCTCATATCCAGGAGAGTAGATTTTTGTATGCCCAAAGTGAATCATGGGGTGGATCAGTGATGGTTTGTGCTGCAATATCATGGCATTCCCTAGGCTGAATATTTGTTCTAGATGGGCCACTGCCACTAGATAGTCCACTGCCAAGGACTACCGAACCATTCTGGAGGACCATGTGCACCTAAAGGCAGTGCTGTGTTACTGACATATATGTGTACATATAAGTTACTGACATACATGAACATGTTACTGGCATATATGTGTACATATATGTTTCTTACATACATGAACATATGTTACTGGCAAATATGTGTACATATATGTTTCTTACATACATGAACATATGTTACTGGCAAATATGTGTACATATATGTTACTGGCATATATGTGTACATTTGTGTTACTGGTATATACAGTAGTCAACATTTGAAGTGGATCAAAAACGCTTTTCAAATTTGTCTTAGGACAAGAATGGGTGTTGTTGAATAGTTTTAGGACAACTGTGATCAAAGGTTTTGATTCAATTCAAATGTTGACTACTGTATGTAGATATATGTTACTGACATATATAAACATATGTTACTGGCATATATGTGTACATATGTGTTACTGGTATATATGTACATATATGTTACTGGCATATATAAACATGTTACTGACATATATGTGTACATATGTGTTACTGACATATATGTGTACATATGTGTTACTGACATATGTGTACATATGTGCTACTGACATATATGTGTACATACGTTACTGACATATATGAACAAATATGTTACAGACATGTGTACATATGTTACTGGCATATATGTCTACATATATGTTACTGACATAAAAATATATGTTACTGGCATGTATATACATGTATATGTTACTGAGATATATGAACATATATGTTATTGGCTTATATGTTTACATATAAGTTACTGACATATATGTCACTGACATATATGTGTACCTATATGTTGTTGACATGAATATATATGTTACTGACATATGAACATATATGTTACTGGTATTTATGCGTACATATATGTTACTGACTTATATGAACATATATGGGCGTCACGGTGGCGCAGTGGGTAGCACGTTCGCCTCACAGCAAGAAGGTCGCTGGTTCGAGCCTCGGCTGGGTCAGTTGGCGTTTCTGTGTGGAGTTTGCATGTTCTCCCCGTGTTCGCGTGGGTTTCCTCCGGGTGCTCCGGTTTCCCCCACAAGTCCAAAGACATGCGGTATAGGTGAATTGGGTAAGCTAAAAAATTGTCCGTAGTGTATGTGTGTGAATGGGTGTGTATGGATGTTTCCCAGAGATAGGTTGCGGCTGGAAGGGCATCCGCTGCGTAAAACATATGCTGGATAAGTTGGCGGTTCATCCCGCTGTGGCGCCCCCAGATTAATAAAGGGACTAAGCCGAAAAGAAAATGAATGAATGAATGAATGAACATATATGTTACTGGCAGGGGTGACACGGTGGCGCAGTGGGTAGCACGATCGACTCACAGCAAGAAGGTCACTGGTTCGAGCCCTGGCTGGGTCAGTTGGCATTTCTGTGTGGAGTTTGCATGTTCTCCCTGTCTCCGCGTGGGTTTCCTCTGGGTGCCCCGGTTTCCCCCACAGTCCAAAGACATGCGGTATAGGTAAATTGAATAAGCTAAATTGACCGTAGTGTATGAGTATGAATGCAAGAGTGTATGGGTGTTTCCCAGTGTTGGGTTGCGGCTGGAAGGGCATCCGTTGCGTAAAACATATGCTGGATAAGTTGGCGATTCATTCCGCTGTGGCGACCTCTGATTAATAAAGGGACTAAGCCGAAAAGAAAATGAATGAATAAATGAATGTTACTGGCATATATGTGTACATATATTTTACTGACATATATGAACATATGTTTACATATATGTTACTTACATATATGAATATATATGTTACTGGCACATATGTATGTGTATATTTATTTATTTATACAAAAGTTCTGTCTGGTTCTTGAATCTGATTGGCTGATAGCCGTGCGGTATTCTGCAAATAACAGCACTTGTTCAGCCTCTTCACCCTTCACCCTGGTGTATTACTCCGCCCACATACAGCAGCAACAAGCAGAGGACACTCTACAGTTTGACAAATATTGCAGTTGTTGCACAACATAATGTACTTTTGTGGCTTTTTTTTAGTCGAGAATGTAGTTGTTTAGATTGTAACTATGCAGTTTATTTATAAGGATAGTGCCATTTTTAAATATTTATAATTTCTGAGAGGCAGCGCATCGATGGCCATTAGCCTGTCATTGAGCAGACCCAACACGGTTGACGTTGTCCATCCACAAGATGGCGACAGAGACCGCATAATAAGTCCTTAGAGGAGGAAAACCCAGCATAACTTTAAACTACAGCTGATCAAATCATTATAAAACTGGTATGTGACTATCTAAGTCGATCTCTCTCTTTTGTATGTTGTAGTGCTGTATTTATACCATAATAATTGTAGTGTATTGAGTGTGAGATGGGACTCACATATTAGGAATGTGTGTATTTTGTGATTGTATAACCCTGAGGTACTTTTTGGTTGGCCATCTGTTTCTAATGAGTCTCCTGTTTTTGTTACTGCACACTAGTTCAGTAAACAGAAAGAAGGAAGAAATGCCCACATGTGTTTAGCGTTTTTCCCTATCACAAACACAACAGTAATCTGGTAGTGATTGCGTTGCTTTGGCTATTTAACATAATTTGTTAATTATTGTGATCTCCCGATTGCGAGAGAAATGCTGGGAGATGTCTCTGTAGACTGATGGCATTTCATGCTGTTCAGACTTATAATCTCAAAATGTGAGCAAAATCACCTGTTTTGTCATCACTTTAGACATTACGCTAGAGAATCATTCAAATACTAGCTCTAAAGTGATGTTGGTGAATTAGTAACGGTTTCTGCTGTTCTGACCGTCAGCTGCAGATGTGAAGGAATGGCGGAAGAAAGTAGTTCCTCTTACAAAAGGATTTTTAGACTCTCCGTGTTTGATTTTCTTTTTTATATACACGATTATGCCGTTGAACTTGTATAAACGCAATATCACACGAGTAGCAGTGCGATATGGAATCAGAATCAGAATCAGAAAGAGCTTTATTGCCAGGTATGTTCACACATACGAGGAATTTGTTTTCGTGACAGAGCTTCTACAGTGCAACAAAATTACAGAGACAGGACAAAAAACAGATAATAAATATATTTAAAAAATAAAAGTTGTAGTGAATGCAAATATACAAATTGACAAGTGTATGTACAGGAATATTACTATATACAATAGCAGCTGTTATGTGCAAATTAGCATGTAAAATATGTTGTTAAATAAGTGTTTATGTGTATAAAAAGTGTATAGCAAGTAGTGCTGTTTGTTCCATAATTACTATCATTCAAGTGTTCATGAGATGGATTGCCTGAGGGAAGAAACTGTTTCTGTGTCGGGCTGTTCTGGTGCACAGTGCTCTGTAGCGTCGACCAGAAGGTAAAAGTTCAAAGAGGCAGTGTGCTGGGTGTGAGGGGTCCAGAGTGATTTTGGCAGCCCTTCTGCTTGCTCTGGATAAGTACAGTTCTTGGAGAGTAGGGAGGGTTGTACCAGTGATTCGCTCAGCAGTCCGAACTATTCGACGTAGTCTTCGGAGGTCGGATTTGGTAGCTGAGCTAAACCAGACAGTTATTGAAGTGCAGAGGACTGATTCAATGATGGAAGTGTAGAACTGTTTCAGCAGCTCCTTTGGAAGGTTGAACTTCCTCAGCTGACGAAGGAAGTACAACCTCTGTTGAGCTTTTTTGACTGTATATGGCTGTATATTGCACTGCTACGAGTGTGATATTGCGTTTATACAACAGTTCGACGGCATAATCGTCAACAATCTACAGAGATTTCCTAGTATTTCTCTGATGCAATCAGGATATCACAATAAATAACCCCGAAAAACCCAAAGCAACGCAAACACTACCAGTTTCTGTGGTATAAATACAGCACTACAAAATATAAAAGAGAGAGGTCGACTTAGAATGTCACTTACCTGGTTTATAATTACTTGTTCAGCTGTAGTTTGAAACTTACGTTGAGAAAATGCTGAGTTTTTCTTCCTTTCTTCCTTTTCTTCCTTTTTAGGAAAAAAAACGCTGAATTTTTCTTCCTATTATGCGGTCTCTGTTGCCATCTTGTGGCAAAACGTCAACCGTTACTTTCTTTAGTCTGCTCAGACAGGCTGATGGCGGCCCATGCACTATATCTCTGAAATTGTAAATATTTTAAAATAGGCACTATCTATAAATAAACTGCATAAATTCAGTCTAAACAACTACATTCTTGACTAAAAAAGCCTCAAAAGTACATTATGTTGTCCAACAGCAGCAATATTTGCTGCAGAGTGTCCTCTGCTTGTAATACACTCTGCTTGTAATGAGTAATACACAGTAATATATATATATATATATATATATGAACATATTTCACTGGCATATATTTGTACATATATGTTTATATACAACGGGGAAAATTAGTATTGAACGTATCAATATTTTCCCTGGGAATAATATTTCTAAAGGAGCTATTGATATGGAATTGAATCAGATTTTGGTAAAAACCCAAACAATACAAACATAAAAATAAAGCAAAACAAAAAAATCTGAAAAATGAGTTGTGTAATAACAATAATATAAATGACACAAGGAGAAAGTATGGAACTACTGAAACATATTTAATACTTTATATAAAAGGCCTTTTTGGTGATGGCAGCTTAAAGACACCTCTCTTATGGAGAATGAAGTCACTTGCATTGCTCAGCTGTGAGTTGTTTACAGACTTCAACAGAGTGTAAAAACCTTGATGGTTCTGTGGGTCTCGTCTATCAAATCTGATCTTTAATTTGTATTTTATTAGTGGTGTGAACCTACACTGTTCGATAATGATTATCATGCCATCGATTCGGTTCAATTCGATATCTCGGTGCATGACGATGCTTTCCATAAACAATTTGATATTTTACTTAGCAACACAATAATTGTTGTATTAAAATGTATAATTTATTAATATATTTACATTTATATATTCTTTGTAATACAATTTTGTCCTTTAATACAAGTCAGATATATGTACTGTACCTTTAATTTGACCTGTTCCAAGAAAACACACAATGTATCAAACAAAACTAAAGTACATGCACAGAACAACATAAGCATTTATAGCAAATAAACAAATGTAAATATTATCCCGCTTGCTTTTTTAGCGTTGTTAAGCGAGATCTTAAACTCCTGTGATTGGTCACATGCTCAACAAAAAAGGCTGCGATTGGCTCTAACGGTCAGCGCGGCTCTGGCGCTGTTCAGCAAACTGTGACACGGACACTGATGTTAAACGGCTGTGGCGATCAACTGATCCATTATAGACGGTGACGAGGTGGAGAAAACTCGCTCTGCAAACATGCTCGTGTCTGGATCAACAAGTAACGTTATTGTTGTAACAGCTGAGAGAGGAGATAAAACGTTACCTCACGAACACGCCAGCAGGTCAAAGGGGCCACAGTGAGTGAGAGAGAGAGTTTACTTAAATTTTTCCTAGCTGGGTTCTGATGTACTTGTCAGTGAAAGACTGTCCAGCAAGCTCACAAGCAGTGAATTGTGCACAGTTATCTGCTTTTTATGTAGTTTTAATATTTATTAGCGTTTTAATTACTCGCGGTCTCCTCCCTCGCCAAGGCAAGCTACCGCCATATAACATATGAGATAAATGATGTCAGTAATACCCGGTTATGATTATTACTGAACCAATACCGAATTGTTCGCGTCTGCATCGCGGTGCATCGAGAATTAATTTTAATTAATTTTGACACCCCTATATTTTATATTGGCTTCAAGTCAGGTGATTGCCTGGGCCATTCTACAGCTTGATTTTTTTTCTCTGAAACCATTTGAGAGTTTGCTTGGCTGTGTTTTGGATCATTGTCTTGCTGAAATGTCCACCCTGGTTTCATCTTCATCGTCCTGGTAATGTAGATGTTGGACTGAAGCAGCTAATATTCATTTACTGTACACTGTGGAAGGGCAGAGGGTTGCTGAATATCTACTGAGAGATTTCAGCTGCTGTCTGGGCTTTTACTGCCTTTTTACACCTCCCTTTTTTTTCTGCGTCATTTTATTTTATTACGTATAGCTTAATTTGTAAACTAATTAGAGTTAGTTTTTTTAATTCGTTTTCTTTGCATACAGTATATGGATTTTTTTGGTTGTTACTAACATATTGGGAAAATTTCATGTCAACAGCACCTTTAGAAATATGTGGAGTTTGCATGTGTCGATTTCTTCTGGGCACTCCAGTTTCTCCCACAGTTCAAAGACATGTGGCAGGTTGAATATCAGTTTTGAATTGTGATTTTCATGTTTTAATCATGTGAAATAAATTAAGTACTTTTAGCACGCAAAAGTCAAATTTAAGCATATAAATTTAAGCATTTAAAAATGTAAGCATTTAAGCATGTTTTTTCTCCCCCAACAACAAAACTGTGGCTAGTAAAAATGCCAAGTGGCTAGTAACTTTGGAAAATGAATAGCCACAATGGCTGTTAAGCAAAAAAGTTGCTGCTCATAAAGTACACATTCTGCATGATCTTACCCCTAATACTGCACCTATACATAACAACCACCTTAACTATTAATAAGCAGCAAATTAGGAGTTTATTGAGCTAAAAATTGTAAGAATTTTACCTTAAAGGGGACCTATCATGCCTAAAACAAGACTCTGATGTCCCTAGAGCGGTTATTTGAAGTTTCAGCTAAAAAAACCCCTCACAAATAATGTTTTATACCACTTTGAAATGGCCCTTTTAGCCTCTGTTCCAAATTTTTGGTAACTATAGCTTTAAATTACATTGTACAGTAGTCCATGCCTTTTTCAAAATGTGGTGTAGCTATAAACGCCTATGTGTCAGCATAGCAGCAGATTCAATACTCTAATGGCGGATGGCTGCTTCTCACTCAGGGCTGTTTATGCTAATGAGGGAGAGATTGTCACTAATGGGCGGGGCTTTCCCCTCTGATGACATGTACAAAGGGAGAATGTGAATCAAAGTGTTTCTTCACACTGTTTTTATCAAGTGTGATTATAGAAAATAGAATTAATACATTTTTACCATTAGAGGCTGGCTGTATTCACAAACTGTTGCCACACAACTGTGTTTAAACCCTTATAAAGTTGATTTTTGCATAATAGGTCCCCTTTAATATAAAATGTGACCAAAAATTGTAATAAAAAAAGAATAAAATATGTAATGATATTGAAAAGCCTCTACTTGGACTATAAATGGAGTTTCCGGTTTAATCCCCATCCACACTTACTTTTATTGAAATCGACAATATAGACCTCTCAGCAGAAATCTTGTTCTTTTAACAACATCACTGTTGAAAGTTTTCTGTCATGCTGGCAAAAACTTTCACACTCCCTCTGAACCGCTCAGAGGACGATGACAGCAGATCTGTTTAATTGCCATGTTCGCCATTCCCATAGCTGCTGTGCTAACACGTAAGAGAAATGAACGTCGCCGCATGCATGGCTGCGTATTATAGAAGAATAATGGGGTTTTGTAATTTTCTGGTTTATGAAATGTCATGCATGTTGGGTGGGAGGCAGCGGCGAGGCGATCGCACAGGTAGCAATCAGTCAAAGCTAATTTCGTGTTTGTGCACTCGGCTCATTGTTCAGATCTGAATGCCATTATTATAAAGAACAAAGCCTGTCCTTTCCAACAACTGCGCTTTATCATCAGACCATGAAACAGCACAGTAGTTACAAGATTTGGCAGTGTAGCTGCGTCTTTGTTGGGGAGTAACTGAGAGAAATTACTTTGGATTGAGCGTGTATGTGTGGTGGATGTTAAAAAAAAAAGTTGCAATAAAAAAATTAAAGACAGCACCTTTACTGCAGGTTGTTGATAATGAACAGACGTGTCCTGCTTTCCGAGATATAGTCATCATAACTCTGCTGATTGCAGAATATATTAACATTGTTTTCTGAGAAGAATCAAACCGCCCACGTGCAAGTTATTTCTAAAGCCTTTACTTGGTTGCGCATCGTGTTGAACTGCAGAGGTTGGTGGGCAGCTCAACTAGTATTGACAGAAAGACAGATGGAAACAGGGGCCCGATCTGCCTTTTTGTGCATGGCCTTAACTGAACACCACTGTACAGTGTATGTGTGTGCATGACCACACCGTAGCACCGGCGAAGTGGAGCTTTTCACTTGGAACAAATCTGCCTGACAGCTGACAGGTCGAACTATAAGAGTTCTGAGGAAAACTTTCTCCCTGCTCTTTCTTACAGTTGTGGTTATTATATTTCTGTCCGCGGAATGGGCTGATATTGCAAGGTAAAGCATTTCATGCAACATCGTTTCCAGTAGTTTACTAATAAGGGTCTCTTTGTGGTTCACTTATCGGCTGTTTAAGGGGAAGTGATGCGCCTTTATCGGAAATGCATTTGATGTTTTCTCTCAGATAAATGGTCCACACCACACTCATTACGAAGCTAATGATTTGGTGGTCAATAAATGCATTTGGATAAATAATGAATGATGATTAGTTTCAAAATCATCCATCCTTTGCAAATCTGATTTTCTTTTTTTAAATCAGAAATTTAATTGAAGCTGAATACGAATCAATAAGCAGCCCTTGTGTAGCATAGATATGTTTCATGCAAGTTGTTATTGTTATTTCTGTAAAGAAGTTGACACACGTGCATCAGAGATTAAATTAGGCAATTTTTAGACATCCCATTTTGATGTCTGCATCAAATTATAAAATTACAAAAGTCATTTTATACACATAGAAAGCATATTAAATGTGAGGTAAGGGTCTTTAATGTTTTAACATGTTGTATAACTTTAATGTGTAACTGTTAAAGTTTCAAGAAGCATTTGTGAAACTAAATGTGGGTGAAAAACATGTTCTATTGCCATTCAGCGCAATGGAAATATTTAGGAAAAAAGGCAATATATAAAAGAATAAGCGTTCATGCTAAATTGTATAATAATCATTTTATTATTATTTCAGTACTTGGTTTTCAGTTACATTGTTACACCACTAAATACACAGAGATAAAAAAAAAAACAGACACAGTAAGCATAAAACATTCACTTTACTGTAGATACATCTGCTATTTTAAAGTGCCTTCAATCTCGCTTCATTCAGTCATATTCATAATGTATAGAACAAGTTATTACTACTTGACTCC
The DNA here is from genome assembly GCA_903798115.1 of Danio jaintianensis. Classification (NCBI taxonomy): domain Eukaryota; kingdom Metazoa; phylum Chordata; class Actinopteri; order Cypriniformes; family Danionidae; genus Danio; species Danio jaintianensis. The sequence continues at coordinate 5,690,655 of CAIGQV010000001.1, forward strand.
ATATATAAGAAAAAAAAAGATTATTTTCAAGAGCATGTTCAAACACTTCCGAAATGAATAACAGCATTTGTTCTCCCATTTGAAATCAGCCCCTGATGGTTCATTTTAATTGGCAGTTGGTCACAGTGCTTTCCAAGATATCTGTCTTCCACTCGGCTCAATTATGCTGCAGTCTCAAACCTGCCAAAGATGTCTTCCTGTCGCTGTACTTTTCATTAATATAATTCACAAATGACATATTTCCTATGATTTCATTTTTTTTTTTTACATTCATTGCAAAGTTACAGGTTTCAGTGTCTCTTACCATATTGAAAGACACATTTGTACACATTTGTACATAGGTGCACCCACTCGCCTTGCCCCTTACATCTGCCTCTCCTACTGTATGCAATTTAGAATTGATTCAGAAACTGCGTTGCTTAGTTACGAGGCATTATTGCTCTTCTAAAATTGGGGGGGTGGGAAGGAAACACTCTCTCACTCTCTCTCTCTCTCTCTCTCTCTCTCTCTCTCTCTCTCTCTCTCTCTCTCTCTCTCTCTCTCTCTCTCTCTCTTTCTCTCTCTCTCTCTGGCATGTTTCATACAGCCACATGCGCTGTAGAAGCTCGTAGCTTCTCTCTTTCCTTCTCTTTCTGTTCAGTGCCGCAGTCAGAGTGGGCCTTAAATAGGCACTCAATGCACAGGATTCCCAATCCTCAAGCAAGTTCTGAAGCTTGTTTTTTTCCTCCCCAGTTTTTATTAAAATAAAATGTTTTACAAATTGCTGTTTAATCATTCCACAGCTAGCATCTATAATGCAATTTTTGGGTAACATTTTAGATTACTGCAAACAAATTACATAGTAAGTAAAGCATAGTAGAGCATACTTTTTCAATAGACGTAACAGTTTGAAAGGTTTAGGAAATCATTGAGAGTGAGAAACACTTTAATTTACAGGCTGTAAACATTATATTTATCTTGAAAATGAGAAAAAACAAAGGCAAAATAGTTGCATTTACACTGTAAAAACACAAAACAATATAATTGTACAAGAGAAAATGTTGTATTCCTCTTTTTAAATTGTATTTATATAATCATGATTTTAGAGCATATAAGCACTAGGATACAAGCGTGAAGTGCTGAAAAGACAAGGTTTCTTGTAGTCACAGGATAAATAATATTACAATTCTGGGCTGTAAATGAAATTTGTGCTTGTTTCCCCAAACCTTATGGTTTCCTATCATTGTTTACTTAAACGAACTGTACTATTATTATTACAGAAACCTCATTTATAAATTTGCTTACTTGCCATGCAGTTTGCAGGCTGAATTCTAAAGCACTGCCAAATGTTCTTAATAAAGTTGTCACAATTAACTTCACAGATTTCTACAGTTCCTCATTGGAAAACATGCAATGTGTGTAAACCACTCCATCTGGGACTTTTGATTTCCAGATATATGTGTCTGCAGACCATACAAATCTTTTTATAGGGCACATTAACCTAATAAAAGATGTATGATGGTGCATGTAACACATACCGAAGCGTCTCTCTCAGCGCCTCAGTCTTCCTTTACCTGCTCCTGACTGCTGCCTCAGCTCCTTCCTGAGAACGAACGCGCTCACGAGCGAGAGAAAGAGAGAGAGAGAGACTAATGAGGGAGAGAGGGGGTGTGTGAGAGGGAAAAGATGCTGAATCCTGGTTGGCTGGAGAGTAGAGGCTGACTCAGTGGATCTGGAAGAGCAGCGTGTGACAGATGCAATTCTCATCCCAGTCCTCGCCATCAGACCAGGGGCTTGTTCGCCATTGGCCCCGTTCATTGGAGCGCTGCGCTATAACACCATGCTTTCCTCTGCCAGACCCAGCGGAGCTCTCTCACTAGCGCGTATCACTTGTGCAACGAGCAGCCCAGACACACTTCAGCCCAGCGCAGAGAGCCGAGACTGAGGGAGAGGAAAGAGCTGCTCCGCACAGAAGAGGAGAGAACGGGATAAACACACTGCTGGAGGATACCAGAACACATCAGAGAGAGCTGCAAAAGTGACTACAGCGGAGCCAGCTGTAAGTACTGATGTTTGAGGATTCGAGAGGATGAGGGAACACGCTTGCTCCGTTCCTGACTGAGGGAAAGTGAGCTGGTGTCTGAAACCAAGAAACAAAAGGTTTGTTGGGTGGGCTTGTTTCACTCTGTCTCTCGGCTGGACTCTGTGCATGGAAGCTCCGGGTCCCCCATGGCGTGTTATTATATTGTCATCAGCTCCACGCATCTCAGCAATGGACACTTTCGAAACATCAAGGGAGTTTTCCGAGGTCCCCTCTGCAAGAATGGCAGCAAAAACTTGGTAACTACTCTGTCTTTTTTTATGAATGTGTGTTTGATTATGTGCTTTGCTTCTGTGGTGTTCCCTCTTGAAACTTTTTAGCACTGTGCATGGTATACATATGATACCGTGATTTACTATACAGCGTAGAAAACGTTATGAGTTCAACTCATAAAATGATAGTTTTGTTGGTCTGTGTTAGTGCATTTATCTGGATTTGGTGATGTTAAACAGTATTTTAGAGTTGAATGAAACCAGATTTCCAATGTTTGATACATCAAACTGTTATTGTAGTCACAGACTATCAGTATTACAGGAACGCTGTGAATATGAAGCTGCCTCAGGAATCATATGATGTTCAGCACTTTCTGTTTACAAGGAAAGTTGCAGAGGGAGAAAGTGAGTTCGGGCTGAAGTCTGTGACCATGACTAAATTCCTAACAGATGGACGGGGATCAAATTAATCTCTACTCACAGTCACGGCCTGGGATTTAGTCTAACCGTACTTTTCTGGCCTTGCCCTCTAAATAATCCCCCTGTTTTTGCTTGCACAAAACTGCCTCACAAACTCTCTGCTATAAACCCGGCATATCTGGGGCAGCACAAAGGGGAATTTTAAAACAGAATCAGTGTTAGTAAAATATTATTTTTCATAATTACTCTGAAGATTGTTTTTCAATTCGTCGAGCGAGTTAAGCAGGATTATAAATACAAAGTAATATGAGGAATGATGCAGCCGAACAGTGTAATTTAATTAAAGCTCTCAGCTGCTGAAAGGAAGCATCTTTTCAAAGCTTTTAAATGCGCAAGTGGAAATTTCACACTGGCTTCCTTCTCAAGCTTTCCCGTGTCATCTCTGCCAGTTGGGGGGGAACAGAGATTTTTTGACAGCAGCCTCCTCCTTTCAAAAGAATTAAAAATGATTGGAGATGAAATATTGAAGCTCTTGGCTCGGGATCAAGCGCCGATGCTGCTCATCTGCCTCCCGCCTCCAGCTGAAAGGCTAATGCTGAGGGAACGTTTGGGTGGTGTAACTGGAATGCAGCAACAGATTGTTTCTCAAAGTAAAAATGAGGTTTCGATGGCAGTCATTGACTTAATCTCAATGCAATTATCAGATTCGACACAAATCCCAGTCTGTTGCGGGGTGAACCTGCTGTCGCTGCATGTAAAATTACGGCGGAGCGCTGTGTGCATCACCGCTCTGTAACACACAGTAAATTTGGTTCATTACTCCCGCCGCTGCATAGAGCAGCTGTAAATCTCATATACTCGTGCACACACACACTCACTCTCTCAGATGTATGGCTATGAAAGGCAGACTAAGAAAGCTGTGCTTATCCCAGCGCTGGTGCAGTGCCATCTGGCTCTCGTTCCTGGTGCAGTGATATTTTAGTCCAGAAGAAAAGCTTTGTGCTGTAGAACATTTGTTCAGCAGAGGAAGGGAGAGGAGGAAGGATAATAACGATGTCGCTCTGAGAGTGTGAGGGCTCCTGTAGTCACACTTACGGTACGGTGGATTTTTTGCAGAGCCACTCAGTGAAATCCATCTCTGTAATTTGAGGTGCTTGTTCTCCCGGCTTTCTCTGCACATCTGAGGGCTCGGTTCAGATGAAAGAGTTTACGTGTTGATGGTAAACAAAGTTGCGCAGGAAGGAAATGGAAAACAAGACAAGTCATGTATGTCTCTGTTGAATGACCCCGAATGTGGACTTTGGCTCTTACTATTTTGTTTATAAAAATAGAAAATTATATGAGTGTTAGAAAACAGTTATTCCTAATAAATTACAACAGCATTCACTTTAATCATTGCTTTGTGTTGTTGATGATTGTTATTATTGTTATTATTATTATTATTATTATTATTATTATTTGTGTATAAGTAAAACAATTACAATTTAATGACACTCACTTTTGTTTATTATTATTATTATTATTATTATTATTATTATTATTATTATTTCATTTTAATAATTTAGTGTATTATTTAGAATGATTTACCAACTTCATTTTATAGTGATTTAGTTTTAAATAGGCAATGATTTTTTTAATTTGTAGGTGCATACTCATTCATTAATTTTCTTTTCGGCTTAGTCCCTATATTATTCTGGGGTCGCCACAGCGGAATGAACCGCCAACTTATCCAGCATATGCTTTACGCAGCGGATGCCCTTCCAGCTGCAACCCATCACTGGGAAACATCCATACACACACATACACTACGGACAATTTAGCCTACCCAATTCACCTATAGCGCATGTCTTTGGACTTGTGGGGGAAACCGGAGCACCCGGAGGAAACCCACGCCAACACGGGGAGAACATACAAACTCCACACAGAAACGCCAACTGACCCAGCCGAGGCTCGAACCAGTGACCTTCTTGCTGTGAGGCGAACGTGCTACCCACTGCGCCGTGCAGCCCTGTAGGTGCATACTATATCATTTATTTATTTATTTATATATTTATTCATTCATAAATGTTTGCTTTACTTCATTTTGTTTATTTTTTTATTTTTATCTATTTACTCATTTTATTAATTAGCTTTTCTCTGTTTTGCTTTTTGTTTTACTTGTTTTAATGTATTTTGTCACTTTGCTTTGTATAGCTTTTTGCTTTTGTAACCCAGGTGCCATACAGCAGTAAAAATCTTATCCTACTGAATGAATTCAGCTGAATGAGTACCTGTTTGGAGTTCTGCCATGTCACTGTACACTTATAAAGTCAGACAATGAACGAGCACCAGTGCCTGAGCAGAATTTTGCTCCTTGCTTTAGCGACCATGAATATTCATATCAACGAGGTTATTTCAACGCTCATATTGATTTCCTCACAGTCGCTGCTAAGTCAGCCCGTCTCCCCGCTGAGCTGTGATGTGAGCATCCATTTCCACTCTGTGATGCCCCTTTCAATATTTTCATTATGCCAAATATCTACACAGCACATACAGCCACACTGCCTCTGTTGGCAGACACATGACACCACAAATAGGTGATAGAATCAGGATTATCTATAGCTCACCACAAAACCATTCATAAAGACCTTTTTTTGTGGGGGGATTGAGATTTATACATGAATGAATAAGCTTTCCATTGATATAGAGCATAGGTCTCAAACTCAATTCCTGGAGGGCCGCAACTCTGCACAGTTTTGCTCCAACCCTAATCAAACACAGCTGATCCAAGTAAACAAGGTATTCAAGACTACTAGAGACTATTAAGCAGGTGTGTGTTGGAGGTGGTTGGAGCTAAACTGTGCAGAGCTGCGACCCTCCAGGAATTGAGTTTGAGACCATTGATATAGAGGATTGAACTTGTTAGGATTGAACAGTAGTTGTTTGAGATACAACTATTTGAAAATCTGAGGATTCAAAAAAATCTAAATATTGAGTAAATCACCTTTAAAGTTGTCCGAAGAAAGTTTTTAGCAATGCATATTAAAAATACAAAGTAGTTTTTTCATATTTTATGGTAGGACTTTGCAAAATATCTTTGTGGAACATGATTTTTATGCAATGATTTTTGACATAAAAGAAAAGTCGATAATTTGACTCCAATATACTTCTGCAGCTTAAAGGGATAGTTCACCCAAAAAAGAAAATTACCTCATCATTTTTTTTCTGTTTAACACAATGCTGGTTGCTGGAACCCATTGACTTTCCAATAAGAAAACAAAAATGGAAGTCCCAGAAGCCTGCATTTTTCTAAATATCTTATTTTCTGTATAACAGAAGAAAGAAACTCAAATAGGTTTGGAAAGAGGCATTGGTGTGTAAACGATAGCAAAATTTTAATCTTTAAGTGAACTACCCCTTTAAGGCTGAATTTGTAGTTCAGGGTCACATATGCACATATATGCACAGAGTTAAATCGCTCTGTGCACTGTGATCTTGCTATCTTCATCCAAAACAGAAACGTCTGTGAAAACGCTAATCACCATCGCCTCTGTGCAAAAGCTGAGGCAGCAGCAGACCAGCTTTATATAGAGAGAAAGAGACCAACACAGAGGGAGGAGAGGGACTGAAAAAAAGGGCAAAATGTTATTATGTTCCTCTTACCCTTTGTCTACTCCTGCTGGGAAAGCTGCCCCGACAATTTGCATTGTAGGAGCACAATGCGTGTGCGCCAGCAGAGTTGCTTCCTAATTGAGAATTACAGCAGAAATCCAGCTCTAGCAGTGACCAGGCCCGGCGCACAAGCTCTGCTGCGGGGTAATTAATGGAGTGGCGCGGGCGATTAGCCTCTGCAACCTTTTGGCGCATTTTAGCGCTCTGCCCCATCCAGGTGTGAGGGAGAATCGAGCGTTTAGATATCGCAGCACACAGCATGCATTATTTACAGACGGGGAGAACCCAAGGCTTGTCATCACTGCCGAATGCAGACAGATGTAGTTAACTTTACACACGCCCGAGACTAACGTGTGGCACGCGCGTGCTCTGCTGATTAAAATTCACTCCATTCATGGCCTTCTGTTACTCATAAACGCCAGGTTCATTTAAATACCCTGAACGTGGCATTTTGCCTTCTAGTGCTGCATCAATTTCATTTCACAGTGCTGTTAACTTTATAACAATGGAATCATTCTCTCTGAACCCTGCAGACATGCTGTTTGTTTCTTTGTGTGTGTTTTGGAGGTATTCACTGTGACAAATCAAATCTCTTGCCCTGGTTGTGTTGTTCTCCTCCTCTCTGAACAAAAGAGGCACGGTGCAGATTCCAGGGGCCCTTATAAAAGTGCTAATCCCATGTTTTCTACTGACGGTGAACCCATTTTCACACTGATTCACAGAAAATACCCCATTGAATAAACTGTGTACTTAGACGGCACAAAGGCACAGCGGGGTTTCACTGTAGGCTCGCCGCTGAGGTATAATAGCACAATTACACAGTAGCATGGCAGCTTTACCCTTTCTCCATCCCGTATTGCTGCTCACCTGATGTTCGGAGATGAAACGTTGGCGCTGATCCTGTGCCGTCAACCTATTGTTGTTGTCTTAGGCTCATAAATATTTAAGTCAGCGGCCACAAGGATCTATAATTTACCTGCTGTTTCGATGCAGAACGAGCGTCTAACTCTGTGAAAGCGCTCTTCTGCTCCATCTTCATATAATCGCTTGAACTTTGCCAGGCATGATTTTTCTATGCGTGGGGAAGGTTTTGCACTCGTAAGCAGTGGAGTAAAAATACCCCGACAGCCCTGAGCTCTGGCCTCGTACAACTGAAGGGCAGTGTATAGTCAGGCCAGAGTTTCTGTCACCTGAGAGACGTTTTGTGTCTTTCCATCCGGTGAGACATTCACGCTGACCCTGAGAGAGCAAGAGTTTTAAAGGAATACACTGTAGAAAAATATGTATATGTTTATATATGTTTTCTGTTATGCTTTCAAATGGCATTTTGGGACCTTGATCTCTGCTCCAACAGCTTTTAATGTTTTTTTTTTTAATGTAATGTTTATAATGTTGAAAACCTCTGCGGTTTATCTAAGTGAGTTTTACGGATATATTTTTTAACAAAACAATGTATCGTGCGTGTGTGTGTGCATAGATTCAAACTACTAAAAATGTCAAAAGCTTTTAATTAACAGTTAATGTATAATTAATTTTTAAAAGTTATTTTAGTGTAGTTCACCCAGATATTAAAATACTGCCATATTTTACTCACAATTATCCAAACATGTATGTTTTTATGTATATAATTGTTTGTTTGTTGTTGTTTTAAAACTAATGGAGAGTTTTCTGAACATTTAATATGTAAAGCTATTCACACAAAAATATAAAAACAAACAATTTCATACAAAAAAAACAAATTATTGTGACTTTTTTTTTATCTATGTGCATTTACGAATTTTATATGCATTACAATACAAATATTTGAGGTCAGACATTTTTTTAAGGCAGTGTACTTATTTGTCAGTGACATTAAATACTTTTGTAATTTTACAAAAGATTTCAAACAAATGGTGTTAAACTTTTATACTTTCTGTTCATAAAATAATCCTGGAAAAAAAGTGTAATTATAGTTTCCAAAAAACAAACATTAAGCAGCAAGTATCACTGAAGACGAGAAATATGGCTTCTGAAAATTCAGCTTCTTTCATTCAAATCAAATTCTCCTAAAAGCAGATTGATTTGCTTCATGACTTTTTAAAATCATTTTTGTGTGAACGATCACTTCAAAGCTTACGACAATGCTTTAGTCCTGATGTTAAATAACAGAGAAGCAGAGTGAAATGCGTGGCGTGGTAAATGCAGTAGGAACCAGGAGATACAGGTGCAGTGCTGGAAAGAAGAGCCCTGTGGTTGTGCCAGTAATTGAACGAGTCCCCATCGTTGCTCATAGCCACTCACCGCAATATGAGTGCTGAGAGCCTTTTAATGTTCCCCATTCCTTTGAGTGATATAATAATGCAGAACATCCCAGCTGCCTCATCTCACTTGATTTGATGCTTGATAGAAGTGAAGCGCTTCCCTTGTTCCTTTTCAAAGAAATGTGCTGCAGACCAAGCAAGCACTGTAAACACAGAGAAACAGTGCAGCAGCAGACCATCAGCTCACTGACGCTACATTTACACTAGATTACACTAGCACAACAGTTTTACCACAGTTACAGTATGTCTAGCATCCACACTACTTCAGAGATTTTCAAACAAGAAAATGAGGACTTTTGGAAATGCTGCTGCTGGTTTAGTAAGAAAACCAGCACAGGCTCACTGGAAGTGCATGTTTCAGCTTTAATTTAGATGTAATTGCAGAAATGTACTTAAATGTACATTTGACTGCTGTTTAGATCAAATGAACGCTTCAGGCAGTATGACACCAACAACTTTTGTTCCTTTTCATACTAATAACATTTACAGTGTCATATTGTTAAGAAATAAATGATCATGTTCATGGAGTTCTTTGAACAACACGTAATAAATAACACAAAACAGCGTAACAGTGTCTATAACTCTACAGTATATGGACAACTATTCTGGTATGTTCAGTTTGTCCAGTGAAGCACGGTTCCAAAAAAGAAATAAAAGCAATGTAAAATCAAGGTAAAACTATGTGGTCACAGTGCACTTTTCTTTTCTGTTTGCTATTAAAAACTCTATTGGTTGGCTTTAGCCCCGCCTTTTCATGGATGTGTAAAAGAATGAACAGTATTTGAAATACACAACAAAACAGACAGTGCCCTCTAGTGGATTTGTCATCTGAAATATGCAATGGACCATATTCGAAGCAACCTATTTTATTTAAAGAAAAAAAATAAAACTTCGCAGAAGCACATGTTTCCAATGAGCCTTGGCTGAAGATAACTCTTTGGTTGCATTGTACACTTTTTTTATAACATTTTTTAACATTTAAATAATTTCCTGCCAGCCTAACCTTTTTTTCCTCTCAATGCAATTCAACAGCAGTTATAATAAAATGCTTGTGTTTTATTTAATATGTGTATAAACCCTACAGTTTTGTGCAATATTTTTTTAGATTACCTTAGCTTCTGTCATTTGCTTTTCGGTGGTGTAATCTGGATATGTTTTCTGAAACAAAGTGGAAATGCCAGTATGGACGAGGAATGTTTCCTTTTTTTAAACACCGTTTTAAAACTAAAACGCACCATTGCACTGCTTTGCTTGAGTCGATCCCGGAGAGACCTCTGTCCGGTGTTATCCATTGAACACAGAAGTAATGCTGGGACAGAGGCGTGTGAGGAGTCCTCCAAGTGTCCACCGTATTTCTGAGTTAAAAGTGTAGGTGTTTGGTTAAGCTCCTGCCTCTTTTCTACCTCTGCTTTCATCTGTCTAGGATTCAGATACTTCAGCAGGCAGTGATATTATTAGAGCGCTGAATACTAGAGCCTTTGTCTTTGACTCAAGTCAATTAACTCCTGCTCTGCTCTCTTTCATTCTCTCTCTTTTCACACTCGCTTCTTTTTCTCTTTCTAAATCCTGTTGTGTTCATTAGTATTCATGCTTAACGTGAGGTTGTAGTGCACATACATTTACGCACATTTGGAGAGACACTGAATCTCAGGATATTCATGAATTGAAGGTGTCAATTTTGACTGATTTGTAATGCAAGATATTATTTAAATATAAATGTTTGCATTAAAACTAAACACTAAAATCATATTTTACTCAATTGTGTCTTTATTAAATTTGAGTAATTTGACTAATTAATTTGTTTTTTTGTAATTTGACTATTAATATATCAGTTATATATTATGCTGTATCTGTAGTTGTTCTACTATTCTGTAACACACATGAACTTTGACGATAATTAAATCAGCAATTCAAAGTCCATTTTACTTCCCATCAGAATTCATGTGATAAACACCTTGAACATTTTTAAAGGTCACTATCATACACAGTTTCTTCCACTGATAAGAGTCCACACTTAATACTGAGTATCTTATTAATAAATTAGTTTACTTGTAATTGTAACCTTGCAAAATCTTGTTGTTATGTTTTGCAGCTGTGTGAAAGTGTTTATTTTTTTAAGATGTTGAGGATGTATGTTTGAGTATGTAATAATCACATGTGCACCAGCATTCAAGATGTGTGGTGTCTGTAAGATATTAATTTTATTTTATATATTTTATATATTTAAATATATTTTATTATTTTATTATAATATTTTATTTATATTCAAATACTTTTTTTTATTATTTGTTATTTAATAAATTTAAATATATTTTAGTACAAAAACTATTTTATTTAATTTTTATTTTTATTATTTATATTATTCGATATATTTGAATATACTTTTTTATTTTACTATTTTATTAAAATACTGTTTTATTTTATTGTTATTTATATTATTTAATATATTTAAATATATTTTATTGTTTGTTTTTGTATTTTATTATTTGTTTTATTTTACTTTGTGTTATTTTTTGAAAGAATGCAGTCTTTCAGTGTTACATCAGAAATAATTTTAATATGGTGATTTGATGCTCAAGAATCATATTTTAAAGCACTCTATCCTGCATAACATGCTCTTTTTTTCAGCATACTTTGATGATTTGACAATTTACAAAAAAAAAAAAACATAATGCACGGATAGCCAAAAAATAGACGTGACTAGTCTAAAACCTCTTAAAAGAATTGGGGTTACAATGGAGTGATGTTTAAGGCCAAGTAAAACAGAAAGTGAAGACACTGCAATAATAAATAAGCACATACAGTACAGGAGTGTGACTGCATGTAATGCAGCAGATGATGAATTGTGGCAAATCGAGTGACTAGTTGTTATCCAGTATGGGCCGTCTGAGATTGACAAAAAAAAAAAAAAAGTCTAAGCAGGTTCACTCTGTGCTGCTGAATCATAAATGTCCCAGAGATTCCAGACTGATGGTAGTTACAATTTACTGTAAAATATAGCAGTAGCACATTTATAGCACCTTACATTGTCAGCAAGTAGCTCTGTATGCTGTTGTTGTAAATCTGAGTGAATAAATCTGTGACCTTATACTTGGGTTGCATTTTTTTGGTGCAGTTTCTGATAAAGTGTGCTTTGCGTCATTGTGTGCAAAAAGTGCTAGTGCACTAGTAATCCACAAATATTGGCACCCCTTCATAAATATGAGTAAAGAATGCTGTGAGTGTGTCTTCATTGTTTAATCTTTTGCTCAAAATATTATTAAACAAACACAATCAGTATTCATATTTTCAAGTTCTTAGTAGTAAAATAAAATAATAGAGCTGTGATTTGTGACAAAAGGTTGCTTAACTTCACAAAATGGGAACAAAATAGCAGAAACACGAGAGAATGCCCTGCTCCACCATCAGGGAAATAATTGAGAAATTCCATTTAGATGGAAATGTTATGAATCGGACTATAGGAAGATCATTCGAGGGGCTAGAAAATATCCAAGAATCACAGCTGAAGAAAAAGATGACATTTTTGGGCTCTTCTTGGGGTCAGTCTGACATTACCAAAATCACCACAAATTATTTAGAAGGATTTCCAGAAAAAGAAAAGCCTCTTCTATCATATTTATCTAAAATATTTTCAGAAATGTGATGTTTTACTTACTTATTTATTAAGAATGCAAACATAGAACAGTAAACACAGTACACATAAACATCAATAGCACAGAAATGGAAATAACAGGAATATGTATAAGCAGAAATGGCAATCAGAATTATATTGGTAATATGTAAATAGTATTTGGCATTCATACAAATAATAATAAAAATAATACTGAAGTTGGTGATGATGAAAGTAATATTCTGTGACGACAGCAACAGTGATATCAATAATAATGCAGGTAATGACAACAATAATTATAATAACAATGCAATAACAATAGTAATAACGACTTATACCCAACACATACCACATATATCCTATCTTTTGTGTCAGTGATCTTTTTTTTTGTGATGTTTAACTGGGCAAGGACATATTCAAAGTATTTTTTTTCTTGTGGAGAAATTTGTATTTCTTTTAGTTTGGCTTTGAATACAATTATATTTAGGGTCAATATTATTAGCCCCCTTAAATCGATTTTTTTTTTGTTGTTGTTTTTTTTAGATTCGACTACAGAACAAAACACTGTTATGCAATTACTTGCCTAATTAACGTAACCTGCATAGTTAACCTAATAAACAATTGCATTTCAAGCTGAATACTAGTATCTTGCAAAATAACAACAAAAAAATATGATATCATGGCAAAGACAAAAGACATTAGTTATTAGACATTTTGCTTAAATTTAAGAAAAGGGCCAATATCATTACAAAGCACTGTATATTAAGAGATCAACTAAATTAGCATCCTAATATAGCAGTTAAAACCAAAACTGAATACACAATGAAAGCTGACAAAAATAAAACTAAAATAATCTTAATCCTCATCATAAGCAGGTATTTCTAATGCTATTTGTTCTTCTTCTACTCCTACGGAGAGTGAGCGAGAGAGAGAGAGAGAGAGAAAGAGAGAGAGAGAGAGGCTCTTAAAGTCTCTGTTTGTGGTTGTTAATTATTCAAGTGTCGTCACCTTGGTCTCTGGGTAAAATGGAGTCAGGCTGTGGTGGCGGTGCCTGAGTTTCTCCTGCAGCCGCTCTTAATCTGCAATCATTTAGATCCGAGAGGCGGACTCCAGGCCACACTTGAGCTTCATATCCCACTGATTTATGATGAACTGGTCAAAATACATCCATCAGAACTACCTAATCACCGTAAACATTCACTACACTAAAATGCTGATTATATATATTTTTTTGGCCTGCAATTTCAGAGCACTTTCCTGCTTGATGCCTTTATTTAGCTGTTGAGTGTCGAACTGCAGTTTGTGTGTGTGTGTGTGAGTGAGTTACGCTGTCTTGTTTTTTCATTTCTCTTGTGTGTATTTGTGCACGTCTGTGTGTTTGTGTTGCAGACACATTTAAAATCTCTGGCAGGGTTTGCTGGGAGACTGAGCTCCGCATGTGAGCGCTTTCTAATGATCAGAACGTGAGCTAATTGATGAAGGGCTACTGTGTGTTTAATGATCAGGAGGCAGGAGGAAAGAAAGAAAGAAAGAAAGAAAGAAAGAAAGAAAGAAAGAAAGAAAGAAAGAAAGAAAGAAAGAAAGAAAGAAAGAAAGAAAGAAAGAAAGAAAGAAAG
>CAIGQV010000001.1:5704553-5732433 GCA_903798115.1 Danio jaintianensis
AAGAAAGAAAGAAAGAAAGAAAGAAAGAAAGAAAGAAAGAAAGAAAGGTAATAAAAAACAAAATCTAAATTCTCTGGATATAATTTTATTTTTGATCATGGTAAATTTAATTGGTAGTATATTTAATTTGCTATTCATATGATTTTTTTTATTAATTTGGTAAATAAATTAGACATAATATAATAAATATCCACATCGAACAATTTAATGTAAGAAACTTTGTTAATCTTGGATTGTGTTTAGTTTTAGTTTTGCTTGCCTGCACATAAAATAAGTTTTTAATAGACCAGGGATGTAAACAAAAACAATGGTCCCAACATATTTCCTGTTTTGCATTTTTAATTTCTACAGCTTCCGAGAATCCAAAAAGAGACACATATTGATAAATAATGTTATGATGGCTGTTTTAACATTACGTTATGATTGAATTGCCTCGTTACAGTTGTGAAATAGTTTGATAACAAGCAGAAAATGTTCATGGGCCAGTTGTCATGATCACCAGCGATCTGGGACTCTAGAGATCGCTGGTGAACTACAAATCATAACGAACTACATTTCCCAGCATTCCGTCACACACACCCGGTCTCCACTTACACTGATCACTTCCGCAGCTGCATCCCGTTCACTACAGATTTGTTGGACTATAAATATACACTGCACCCGTCTTGTCTTTGCTCGTTCGTTATATGTCTTCATGATTTCTTAGCCCTGTAGTCCTGTTTCTGTTGGTATTGTATAGTTTGTTTTTGCTCATGTTTTGTCCTCGTTCTTAGTTCAAGTTTTATTATTTTGTTATTTTTCTTACTTTGTTTTTCCCTGATGTCCTGTTTTTGTAAGATGACTCACATTAAATGCACATGGATCCTACCTATCTCTTGTCCCGTCTGCAATACCTCCCAGTAACGTGACACCAGTGACATGACCACATTGAAATGGTTGTTTACAAAATTTGAAGAGAAAGAAAGAAAGAAAGAAAGAAAGAAAGATGTGACGTCGTTTCAGGCTTGATACTTAATAAAACTGATATTTTGAATAGACCATAGTGTGTTGTAAAACAGTGTTTATGAAAGGGATTGAGATCACTGACAGAATGACTTGATTATGTTTTATCTTTTAAGTTGGTTTATATGTATGTGCTTTTTATATACAGTATTTATAACAGTAAAATCTGGCACTTTGCATGTTATACTAGCCAAGAACCGCCCACTTCGACAGGAAGCAGCTGTCTGACAGACATGTGCAATGACCACAAGTACATTCTGCTTTTTAAGGCTGATAAATCTGAAATCAATGGTACAAAAGTGTGATGATGAATGGTAAATATTTAGCACAAATAATGTGTGCATCTATTATGAAAAACTGGCAAAGCCGAGGTCGATCTTGTCACAGAAATGGATTAAAACTCTTAGCCAAAATAAAATAAAATAAGTATTTTAGAAAGAATTGTCACAACAGATTGTTTTATTTGTTGTTTATTATTTTTTATTAATATATAATTAGTAGTAGTAGCATTACTATAATAATAATTATAATGGGGTTGCCACGGTGGCGCAGTGGGTAGCACGTTCGCCTCACAGCAAGAAGGTCGCTGGTTCGAGCCTCGGCTGGGTCAATTGGCGTTTCTGTGTGGAGTTTGCATGTTCTCCCCGAATTGGGTAGGCTAAATTGTCCGTAGTGTATGTGTGTAAATGATTGTGTATGGATGTTTCCCATTGATGGGTTGCAGCCAGAAGGGCATCCGCTGCCTAAAACATGCTGGATAAGTTGGCTGTTCATTCCGCTGTGACAACCCCAGATTAATAAAGGGACTAAGCCGAAAAGAAAATGAATGAATGATAATAATATCATAACTATCACTAATACTACTGCTACTAATAAGACTGTTAGAAATGCTACTACTACTAATACTACTACTACTAATAATAATACTAATAATGGAAAATATTTAAGAAAAGTATCATGCTCACCATGACTAAATATATTTGATTGTATACCCAAATATTGTGAAATCTTGTACAATGTTAAAAAAAATCTAATTAAAAATTATTTCTATGATGGAACATTTCATTTTCAATAACCATGTCACAGTACTTTCATAAAAATCTGAAAATGCATGCAGATTTGTGGCTTTAGAAATATTTAGTATTTTTATCATTTATATTGATAAAATGTATGCATTTTTGTGGAAATTCTGATATAATTGTTTTTATTAAAGAAAGGTCAAAAGTACATATAAAGACTTCTGTAATTAATACATATTTTTATCTAATGTATTTTTGCTGAATACGTCTATCGATTTCTGCATTTACTGAAGAAAGTCATACAGACAGCAAACTTTTGAATGACGCCGCTTGCTCTAAGTCATGCTATTGAATAACATTTGAAATGTGCTGGTGTTTCGATCATGTTGGATCTCTTCCCCTTGATCCCTTCTCATTCTGAGAGAGCTGTGATCTACACTTTAGAGAAGAGAAACCCACCAGTCTTTCATGTGGTAGCCATGGCGATTATTGACATTTAAATCCCTGTTTCAAAGCTTTAATAAACACCTAAGCAGATAACAAAGCCGTCCTTATTGAGGCTTGCTTCAGGAAACCGGTTGACTTGTGACCCTGGGATACAGATGTCGTCGTTGCCTGTCATGCGTTTTAAAACCTGTGGTGTTTCACTTCATATACCGCATGTGCACACCACCATCACAGTAATTTCACGCCTGCTGCTCCTGAGCTGTGGTGCGAGACCGCTTGTCTTGAGCTGAGATGAAAGTTTAGCAAACAAATGTACACACACAGAGCCAAATTAGAGAGTGCTGTGACAAGGTTTGAGCCATAAACACTGTCCGCTTCCTAAATCTGACGTCACAGTTTCTTGGTCCAAGGACTCAATTAGATGCCAAAAATGAACAGCATATGGTACTAATATACGCTCACTGTGTGTTCTGATACTGTTGAAAATCGTGATTGTAATGTTTATATCCGTGCCAAATTTCAGATCGTCCATGACAATTTTTCACAAACCGTGCAATATATATGTTTTTTAAATGTTGAAACATTTCCATTAAAACTGGAACTACCAGAATTCTAGAACTACTTGAATGCCCATAGCGATCATCCTTACTGTTCATACGAGTCTATACCAAAATGATTATTTGTCAGGTCATATTTAAATTTGAAGCTTGAAATATAAAATTTAAGCTTTGAATGTCTGTCGTCATATTTTAGGAATTTGTTAGCCTAAAAAAATGTTTTTGTAATATAGCCTTTAATTGTGTACGTTTTACTCTACTGTCCCGATGGCATGTGTACTAAGCAGCAGAGCAAATTATTTTTGAAATGCTTTTTTGTTATTTTCTTGAATATTTTAATTTTTTATATATATATATTCTTAAAAAATGTTGCTTTATGTACTTTAAGTTTGAAAGACATCTCAACTCAACTCAATAAAGTTACATTTTCCCTGTCAGAATGTTTTTTTGTTATTTTAATGAAATGGCAATGTTAGAATGAAATATACACATATTTAGGAAACGTCAGGGTACTGTAGATATATTGGTTGTATTGTGAGAAATATATTAAATTGCAACATTTTTGCCCACGCTTATTGCATGCAATTTTCAAGACATGTTTTAATATTTATACCCAAGCGATTTTTAATGGTGATGAGCAGAATGCACCAGCAAAATTACTCCATGACATTAGATGACACTTAATGAAAAGCATAAATACCCCGTTACACAAGGTGGCTACACAAGGTTACACAAACTTTACATGCCTGACACTCACTTGTTAAACAAGAAGAGAGACAATGTTTATGCACTTGTTAAAATCATTCACACAGTATTTGTTTAGCTGACATAATATGGATAGTTCAAATAGCAGCAGCTCAACAACACCAATGAACAAAGAAGCTCCACATTTATCTTGCTCATTATTATAAATGATCACATTTATTTGGTCATTAAGAATGTGTGTTCACCTACTGTAGACCATTTTTGTGCTTGAGCAGCACCAAGTCATGTTTACTGTAACTTTAGCAGTTCCAGCCATGAGAACTTAATTTCCAATCTCATTGGTCAACAGTTTATAACACGTCTCATCAACCCAATAAAATTAGCTTGAGGCGCTTTTTATTATTATTATTTTTTTATGCCTGCTGTTTTGTGTGTTGGTGTGCACATTTACATTGCCATTGGTTTTCACCGCAATTTTGGACATATCATTTTTTTGAATTGTTTGAAAAACCACATCAAGCAAGTGTAAACACTATTTTATTGTGATATTTGGGTAGTTTTTAGAAAATTGAAGCATCATTAGCTACGTTTCCATCCACCTATTTTTATGCGCATTTTGGATATGCGCATAAATAAAAATAAAAAATAACCACACGTTCACTGCGTGTCAGCATTGCCTTCTGAGGCGCAAGTCATTTATTAAATGAAGAAAAGATTCACGCAGCTTCTCCTACCTCAGCAAATTCCGTTTTTACTGTTGATATTTGGCGCCATTTAATCAGGAAGTGACGATTTTGTTCTCTTTGACTCGTTGGATGGAAACGCTGCTTTATTCGCATGTCTTTTATGCGATATTCCAGTTTTGCGCATAAAGTTAATTCACATTTTTGGATGGAAACATAGCTACTGTTAGACATATTTTATACTTCACAATTTCAATTTGTGCAATTTGAAGGGCAACGGACGGACACATGCCCAGTGATCCATCTTTTATAAATGGTTAAAATATTGGTGTCTATGATTTAGCAATTTTGAAGAGACTTTAGTTTACACCATGATTTTGTAAAATATTCGCGTGGTGTGACTGAACAGTGGCCATAAATTAAATGTCTATTGAGAGAGAGATTGTTCTGAGTTGATCAGATTGTTTTGAGTTGTTGAGAGTTGAGTTCTCTCTATTCAGATGAATAGAGGCTAAGACCCAGAAACAGCATTCCGTACATCACAACTTAACAAACAGATAGCATATGGCTGAAAAGAAGAGCTGTTATTGTCGACAGGCCTTTTTTTTTATCCTATTACACAGAGTGAGAGACGGAAAGATAAAGTTTTAATATGTGCATATTTCACTCTGCAGAGGCACACATTGCATCAGGCACAGTTGAAAGGTCTCTCTGATTTGGGACACTGAAATTCTGCAGCATATCTTTACTGAAGACTAAAGGGCTGTGTGTGTGCATGTGCGTGTATGTGTGTGTTTGTGTGTGCGTGTGTGCACGTGTTTGTGTGTGTGTGCTTTTTTCATGCTATCCCATAATCCCCGTCTCGTTCCTGATGGCATTCTAGGACAGTCCCCAAAGCCACCTCTGAATGACCCCTGTAATCTCTGTTTTCTAATGACACCAGTCTCGCTCTAAACTTTCTTCTCAAGCATTTTATCGTAGACAATGCTGTCAGCGGCACACCAATAATCAATATCAAGCAGACTCTCTGTTTCAATATCTGATCGAGGCTTTAAATCTGAAAAGAGATGTATCTAAGAGCTGAGAAATAAGATTGAAGAGCTGCATTTGTGAGTGAGATGTTCACCGTGCCAGAAGAGACTGATGACGACAACAAACCCTCGCATATTTCAGCTCTGACCATTCATTCAGCATCTTGTGTCTGCATACGCTTTTCAGCAAATGCAAATAGAGCGATTGACAAACAGATGCATTAAAAGAGCTGAGATGTTTAAATGTTTGGTGAAAGTCTCTTATATTCACAGTTATTGCTTTTATTGATTAACTGTACACTGAAAATGATGTATGCTGTTTGTTCAAACTACTTATTTAAAATGAACTGAAAAAACACAATTCTTGAGTTTTTTTTTTTTTGGAGAACCTAATTGTGTTCAATTCACTTAAATTTGTAAAAACTAATAAGTTGACTTCATTTCTTGTTTTCTCAACACAAATCAATTGCGTGAAGCCCATCATTTTTTTACAGTGTAATATTGATTTATTCATTTATTTTTTTTTATTGAAATGAAATTGTTTATCTTTAGTAATAATATATTCAAAATGTACTGCATTAATGTGACTGGAAGCTATATTTTAGACATTTTTTATGGCAGCCCCACATTTTTTTTTTTTTTTTTTTTGGGGAAAAGTATCATGCTCACCTAGGTTAAATATTGTGAAATAATATTACAACAGATTTGAAACTTAATATATTACTGTCATTGAAACATCGAATTTCAAGCACCATTTCTGTCACGATCACCAGCGATCGAACCCATATAGATCGCTGGAGAACATTCGTTATCGCCTAAACTACAATTCTGCCACTGAACTGCACTACATTTCCCATCAGGCATCTCACACACACACACGTTCCCGATCACCCGTGATTGAAGCTTGTAAGGACTTATGACCATGTCTATATATATACCTCTCATTCTCACACACATTGCTGAGGTTTGTTGTCTGTACCTGTAACATTGCGAAGCGTTTCCTAGACTAGACTTTCTGTGTTTGATTGTTTCCTTGTTTATGTTGTTTTGCCACCTGTATTGACCTTATTGCCTGTGACCTCGACTACGTCTTTGGATAATCCTCATTACACTGTTTGTACCTGATCATTGCCTGCCTGATGATTCTTAATAAAACTGCAGGTTATATTCTCAACTCTGTTGCACCCCGACTCCCCTTTGGTTACAAATACTTTCATATTACCCTTCAGAAGTTAGAAAGTGGCTTAAAACTATTATTTTAATTGTTGATAATAGCTATGCATTTTTGTGGAAACTGTGACTGATATTTCGTTCAGGATTTCTTAAAAAGAACACACAGAATAAAATAGAAATGTGAAAAGTCAAATCTTATGCCTCTCTTGTAAAAAAGCACAAAGTCAGTTTAATGTATCAGTTCTGTGTTGATTTCTTTTTTTTATGAACCTTAAGTTATAATTGAAAATATGTACATTTGCTTGTGTTTTAAAGATAGATGTGCTGTATCTAAAAGGCGAGAAATAAGATTGAGGAGCTGCATTTGTGAGTGAGATGTTCACCGTGCCAGAAGAGACTGATGACAACAACAAACCCTCGCATATTTCAGCTCTGACCATTAATTCAGCATCTTGTGCCGGCATACGTTAATAAATAGCTCTTCTGGCAAACAGATGCCTTAAAAGTGCTCATTTGACATATTAGCAAGAGAGAGGCTTCTTTATTTTGCGTAACACCCTCAATTAGTCCTTTCTTTAGCTTTACACAAAAGGTTCTGAGGATCACATAGAGCTTCAAATGCTCTAAACCTGCCGGTGATTTGTAAAGCTAGTTCCTCTGTACCTTCATTAGAATTCTCCCATAGAAAAAACATTGATTTTTTTTTTCTTCTCTTTTTGGTCTGGCAGCCCAGCAGATCCTCAGAATTTATCTTCCTCTGGTCTCTCATTTAATCTCTGCTTGAAACAACAGCAGCGGTAATGGCAGTGGAAGGATCCCGGGGAATGTGCATGGTCAGCGTGAAGAGAGATAGAGTTGGTGCTGGCTGTGTAAATTAAAGCAGCAGAGCTCAAAGAGACAGCTTTATGGAGCAGGTTCTGTGTGTGTGTTTGTGTGTTTCGATTTCTGCGTGCTGGGTTTCTGCGTGTGTGGTACCGCGGTTGAGAGCGTAAACGTCATTTCAAACACTTATCCTCTTTATTAGAATGTTTCCACCTGTGTGAAAACATGATCTCCTTTATAACTTCCCATTTTCTCTTCTATTTCGAATTTGACCCTGTTTCTATAACTAAAGCCTCTTTTACCTCATTGCACATTCATAACTGATTTAAAATGCATTTTTAGGTCTTACAACTCTCAATATCCAGCTCATAAATTGACTGTTTCAAGCTGCGCTGAGGTTGTGAGAACAGACCACCTTGCGATTGCGTTAAAGTGATAATTCATTATTTTACTTACCCTCATGCTGTTTCAAAATTATTTGGTTCTATCTTGCAATAAGATGTCTTGGCGAATTTTTTGTCTAAAATATGAAAGCCAAGGGGGTCCAAAAAAATAGAATGAATCTGCACAACCTCTCCCAAGCAACTCGGTCAATTTACATTGCCTGCAAAATAATGTACCAAAGTTTGATGTGTACAACAGCTTGTGCCTGAAAGTGTAAACATTCCTTTTCTACCGTTAAATGATCTTAGTAGCCTAAGCCATATTTTAGGATGGGATTAGTTTTACAAGGGTACATGGAGTAATTTTACCACAGGATATTTGTAATAGTAACAGACATTTCACATGGGAAATTAAATCCCAGTAAAACTAACCGGACTAACAAAACTAACAAGATTTACACACTGCTGTACAATGTATTAATTAAATTAACTAAATTCAAATTGGATTCTGTTGGTAGTAGGCACTTACCTACAGCATCTCACTATGAGCTTTAGATCTTCTTTTTGAATGTATGTATGTATATATATATATATATATATATATATATATACAGATGGTCGATTTTCACAAGATTAGAATTATCAAATGTCATTTTTACTGGAATCTTTGCTCACGTCTTTAATGATTGCTGAGATGGGACTTTTGAATGGGACTAAAATCACTGACGAGCCCTGGTAATGATTACTTCATCCAGCCTGTCCGAATGAGTCTTTGGAATAATAATATGGACCCTTAAGGTACTATGAGCCAAAAGTAATGTACAAAATGTGTCATTACCACTAACTGCTATACTCCTAAAGGGTACAGTGTGCTCTATCATAAATGATTGAATTTAGGTACTTACCAACTCTCAGATTGAATAGGAAAATTGATCAACACATGAATGCACAGACAACATTGAATATGGCATAGATCAATGTTTTGATTTAATTTGAGAGGCTTACTTTTGAAACTGCTCATGGCATGTTGTTTCAGAAGCTTTGGGATATATTCAATTCAATTCAATTCATCTTTATTTCTATAGCGCTTTTACAATGTAGATTGTGTCAAAGCAGCTTCACATAGAAGATTATAGTGAATTGGAATGGTGTCCGTTCAGTTTTTAGAGTTTAAGTTCAGTTCAGTGTGGTTTAATTTTCACTGCTGAGAGTCCAAACACTGAAGAGCAAATCCATCGATGTATATATAAATTGAGCCATATGTATGGTTTGAATTGAATTGGTTTTGGAGCTGGAAACTTTTGGAACCCATTGACTTTCACTGCATGATCACAATATATTTAGTTTTTCCATAAAGGTACAGTCATACAGGTGATGTGAGGCTGATTAAATTGTCTCGGGTACATAGTCAAAACTAATTTAAACTGTATTACTGCAACTCTCAGCTCATGAATAGCTTTACCGCAGTGCGACCAGGTTGAGATGTGTTAGGATACAATTAATACATTGTTTTAGTTTCCTTGCTGCAGTGTTTATCAGTGTAGTGGCTCTGCTGAAAAGCTCCGGTGCGCTTGTAGAGCGGTGGACTAAAATTACACGGAGGGGAGGGTGGACCGGGACCCAGGGGAGGGGTCGGGTTCGGCTCAGGGCTTGGGAGGGTGCCAGGAGTTGGCTCATGTTCTCGTAGGATCAGCAGAGAGCTCAGACTCGTAGAAGGTAGAAGCGTTTCTGCGACCCCAAACACTTTAGTCCCAGTTCTTCCACAGTCGCTTCATTAAAAGAAGACTGTTGGGCTGCAGGAGAGCGACCGTTCCCAGCAGTATGATGGCTGTCGTTGTCTTCTTAATGAGTAGCTTTGCAGGGCATCTTTGTGTGTTTTATAAAGTCTTTGCTGGAGGCTGTATCTTTGTTGGACTACCCACGCAGCCATAGCCTCCCTCCCTCTCCACCCACTCCCCTCCTCTCATCTGTCAGAGTAGTGCCCACATATCAGGCCACTTTCTTGTTTAATGAAATTCATTAGCCAGAGCATCTTAAAAGCTGAAAGACTAATTAAGCTTCTTTTTGAAATGCATGACAGAGAGAACATGTATTGGGATTCCACATCGCTGCCAGAGGCATGATTCCCTGCACTATAGTAGTCAACAACGAACCCTAGGAAGTCGTTTGGGCAAACAAAAGGAAACAAAGCATTGCTTTATCTATATTATTAAGCAAACAATTATTGACTTGGAAGCTTTGAAGGGATTTTCACCTCTTCATTGCGGTCCAGAGGCATTGTGTCGGCCATTGTGCTTGCACAATGCTTTTGTAAATATTGGTGCGTTCGCCTGAACACTCTGCTCTCGTGGTCTTGCTTTAAATGGCACAATGACTACAGCTGTCACCGCAAAGCGGGCCGATGTTCGCCTTCACATTGCTCACTATCCAGCCTCGATTGTTTGCCTCAAAATAACCCAAGCACAAGTTGCTGCAGTTTAATGGAAACCTGCAATCTCTCAGTATCTTGCTGTGTGGTGTGTACAAGCACTTCGATTGCCCAAATTTATCTAAGGTTCAGAGGCACTTAAGGGCCCTATTTGTGAGGTTCAGATAGCATCTCCCTGCCGCCGTAGAGGTGTATCTGCAGTGTACATTTATAAGCCTGATATCTCTGTGTTTAATAATTAATGTGTGGTCAGTGTTTCTCTAGCACTTACAGCCGTCCCCTGTAAAAGCTGATTTGATTTGCCGTTCTGGATTGCCCCAATCACAGGCTCGGAGAGCCGATCACGCACCGACTCTGACATACGTGATGTGGAGCTAATGTTAGAACTGTTCTGGCATCTGTCCAGGTAGCGCTTGCTTATTGTATTGGGCTGAGTGTGCTCGTCGCTAATGCAATTCATCTTTGAAGAGCTGTAGTAATAAACAGAGGCATTGAGGCTATGAACTGACTTAAAACCCACACACATAAAAATAGAGCTGGGGTAATAAAGCGGCCAGGTTGTGGTATTATGACGCTGTGTGCTGCTGAACTGAAGACTTTGCCTATAAGGAACTTTATTTATTTAGTGATCTTTTTATCTGACACTCCAAGATTTCTTCAGTTAAAATGTTTTTGATTTATGTGAATTCAACTTTTTCTTATTTAGTTTGTTACTTTTTTTATTATTAAAGGGGAGTTTTGTTAACAGAATGTTCTGAGTTTAATATTACTGTTGATAAATGACTGCACTTGAGGCGTAATGTTGATATTATGTGAAAAATTTATCTCATCCCTCCTTTTCTTTGAATTACAGTAAAGCATTTACACTACTACAGAAGTAAAACACACGCTAACACAGTAATTGCACATCATTACTGAAACAAAACTGACCTTGATTTGCATTGAGCTCTTATTATATAACAGTGGTCTCACAAATTGTTTGTATATGAAGGGCTTTGTGACTGCGAGGAAGGATTACCTCAAAATATACATTGGTATGCAAATTTGAGACACTTTTTCAATGAAATACCTACACCTCTCTCTATTGACTGCTTGCCAATGATCATCTCACAGCATGCCAATGTTGGCATGAATGCCATATGTTGCCAACCACTGATCTAGAGCCTTAAGAAACCTGTCTGCAGTTTTGCATTTTTCATTAAGACATTATTTACCATGTCTATTGAGCTGTTTCCTCATGGGGACCATTGGCTGCCCCCATAATGTTAGTGATTTCAGGTTTTACTATCCTTGCGGGCACATTTGTTCCCCACAGTGTAGACAAAACCTGACCTGTGCACACACACAGACTAAATTATCATTCCGATTTATGTTCATTCAGTGCATTTACATGGACAACTATATTCAGATATAAACAAAAATTTAACAATACTCTAAGAATCTATCATATAAATAGAGATTTTGGATTACTTTAACTTGGACAGGTAATTACAACACATGGTAAACACTAGCCAAATTAGAGGTGCTGTATGTATGTTTTTGACTCTTCTAAAGATACCGTAATATGTTTGCAGTTATTTAAGAAACATGCTTGGTTATCTGAAAAGCAATGCAAAATTTAGTTATTCTCCTTTGTGTGTCCTGTGTCAGAATGTCTCTCTTTGTTTTGGTTGGTGTAACTCCACCCACTCCCAATTTACCCAATTATATCTCAGCACCCCAGGTTGCCCTGGCAGAAAACACTGTGCTGTTTGCTGTTGATGTGTGAACAAAACTGCACTAAACATTTCTAGCTCACCTGCCTTCCAATAATTACAATATTGTAAAATTGTATGCTGTATGGTACAGTGTGACAGATCACTGCAGCCGCATCAGTATATGCACACATACACACACATACGCTCACACAGACAATACAAATGACATTTTTATTCAGTACATCAATAGTTCTAATCAATCAATTAATGTAAAATACTTTAATTTAATAAGATTGTGTTGACTGTAAGAAAGGCAGGTTTATGACAACTTTTTAACTCAAATAAATTGACATACAGTATGCACAGATTAATTATTCACTATAAATCAATAAGATGCAATTACTAAATGTGTGAACTAATATCATGCTGACACAAAGGTCTTCTGAAAGCAAACAATAATTACATGTAAACTGAATATTCACTGAAAATCTTGACATCTACTTGAACTTTTCTTTTGGTTCATGAGAGAAGTATGTTTGATTCATTAAATAATCCTTTAGTTTGAGTTAGATTTTTCTCAATACATTGACTGATTCAATTCAGAATATATAGCAGTGGGGTGTTGCAAAACAAAAGCTACTATCATCAGTCTTCACATAGTACATTGAATGCTTGTCCATCTTTTTTTTTATTGAATTTTTTTTTAAGCTGCCATCCCTACACATTGATATTACATAGAAAAGAATGAACACTTTTCACTATACAAAGAAAATCATATAGAATTTAAAATAACAATGATTTTGAATTCTAAACCTTTTTTTTTTTTGATGAATTTCCTTTTAGTCATTAAGGCTCACTCAGTGTGCGCAACCGAAAAATGTGGATTTGCCTCCGAAATGAGATGCCAATTCAGAGATATAAAAATACACGTGATGGTTTTTAATTGGCAAACAATACAAATATTACAAAGGTAAACATTTGCTGATTCAGCACACTCATTCCTGTTGGTGTCGTCAATCTGGCAACCTGCATGTGCATGAAGTCAGCGGAGGAGGGGGCACTATCCAGTATTTTAAATTTGGACTGCACTCCCTAATTCAACCACTAATCTTTAAGTACTACTATTTTAGTCACATTATCAACGTGCATTACAGATTGTGGACACATTAATCATACTATTATCATTGTGTCGTTTTTTTTGCGAAAGGATCCACGGCCAGCAGTAGTCAAAGGTCTGACGCTAAAGAAAAGAGCAAGGCTTCGGGCAATAATTTGTATCCACCACTGTATGTTTAGACGTATAGCATGACAAATAATGAACTGCATTTTAATCTTTCAAAAAATGACAAATTAAACACCTAAAACTATATATGATACTATAGTTGTATGTTACTATCTAAAATTCTAGAGGGAACGTTAGATAGTGTTATGTTGAGATGTTATGATGTGTGTGATGAATCCATCTATGTACTATAACGTAAACCAAGAACATGAAAGCAATATTCAAAAAGCAATTTATGAAAAGGCCTTAAAGGAATAATTCATCCAAAACAGAAAATTCTGTCATCATTTACTCACTCTTCACTTTTTCCAAATCTGTTTGAGTTTCTTTCTTCTGTTGAATACTAAAGAAGATATTTTGAAGAAAGCTGAAAAACCTGTAACCATTGACTTCCATTTGTTTTGGAGGTCAATGGTTACAGGTTTTCAACTTTTTCAAACCTAAACATTTAAATAATTAAATAAATAGTGAGTAATTTTTCATTTTTGAGTAAACTATCCATTTAATCATGATGTTGTATTATTCAGAATAAAGTAAATAATGAGATTACTAATTTCCATGTAAGAAGCGATAATTATTATGCGTCTTTTATCAATCCATGTGTCTTTGTTGATTGTGAGCAAACGTTTCATTCATTCGTTTTCTTTTCGGCTTAGTCCCTTTATTAATCTGGGGTCGCCACAGCGGAATGAACCGCCAACTTATCCAGCATATGTTTTACACAGCGGATGCCCTTCCAGCTGCAACCCATCACTGGGAAACATCCATACACACTCATTCACACTCATACTCTACGGCCAATTTTAGCTTACCCAATTCACCTGTACCGCATGTCTTTGGACTTGTGGGGGAAACCGGAGCACCTGGAGGAAACCCACGCGAACACGGGGAGAACATGCAAACTCCACACAGAAACGCCAACTGACCCAGCCGAGGCTCGAACCAGCGACCTTCTTGTTGTGAGGCGAACGTGCTACCCACTGCGCCACCGTGCAGCCGAGCAAGCGTTTGCTATGTTATAAAATAAAAGTGTTGAATACAGGATCACATATCGTATAATTGACTTGTCCTTTACCTGTGCCAAAGCATCTGTTTGCCATCAAACGGCTCCTCTGTCAATCTTTCTCTGACTTTTTCATGATACGATCACACGCTGTGCACATCAGCAGTTCAGAGACCATTCTTTTTTACGCCGCTGATCCTAGACTAATATCAACCCGAGCAGTGGCCTCCAACTTAATGTCTTTCTCCTTTCAGATGTCAAAGGCTAATCAAAGCCCTCATTTCCATCATATCAGGCTTATCAGATTTGTTTCCGAGTCCAGAGGTGCAGCACATGAACCTGAGTCAGTCTCTGCCACGCGCTCAGCTAATTAATGCAGAATGTGTTTGTACCTGACAGCTTGATGTATTATTGATCAAAGCGCTTATTACTGTTGATTTTGGGTCTTGTGACATTTGCAACCGCAGTTATTTTTTTCCTCTGCAGAAATTGGTGGCATTTGCGCTCTCATTTAAAAGGAAAAGACACTTGGCTGATGACTGATTATGAGGGCTACTCAGTAACAATCGCCTGATTCTCTGAAGGTAGAGTAGTGAATCCTAAGTGGAGAATGGCGCAAAAGCATTATACCAATGGATTTAAGGCTAGTTGCATTTAGGAACACAAAATGCATTCATTATGTACTTAACCTCATGACGTTCCCAAATTCTGGCCATTCTTTTTCATATAATAATACTAATAATTTCTTGCATTTATATAGCACTTTTCTGGACACTCAAAGTGTGTTACACATTTTTGGAGGGAATCTCCTCATCCTCCACTAGTGTGCAGCATCCACCTGGATGATGCGATGGCAGCCATATTGCGCCAGACCGCACACTACACACCACTTTAATTAAAGTCAATTTTGCTTTAGAAATGTCATTATGTATTTTATTCTGTTTTGTGATGTAAATCCGTGTCAAATAGTTTATCGAAATAACATGCTGCCAGATTTGGCAACATTGGTTGATGATTAGTTTAAGAAAGATCCAACCCAATTTCACAGCAAAATTTCCAAGGATGTAAATTGTTTGATGTTTGATTTGTTTGACAGGATGTTTGATTTTTTTTCGAAAAAGTAGGTAAAAATTTTTTTTGCCCCTAATCCCACTCTTAACCATAAACATCATTGTGATGACACCAGGTCACTTAAAAACATATAAACGAGACTACAGGATTAAGCATGTGCCAATTCAACACAGATGTCCTAAATGCAGTCTGTAGCACGATCACATACTGGATCAGGTCCATTATGTATTGGACATTGTAACACCCATGCTACTGTGACAGTTGGGTTTAGGGTTAGGGTAGGTGTATATATTGTGTAATGGGTACAATGTAATGGGCATTTTAATAATTAATATAAATAATTATCGTTTCTAGCAACAACCGCTTCCACATGCACGTCCACTACGTGTTTGACCTGATTAAGCACGTCATTGCGCTACAGGCTGCAGCGAGGACACACTCGACTTGATTTCAGACTAAGATAGTTTTGAAATTTAAAAAGAGACATTTTAATAAGCATCTCTTTCGACGGTGCATTTAGACTGTTCAGCATCTGTTTCATGCACACAATGTGGACAAACTGACACAAACAGTAAAGCAAGTGTTGGCAATACTGATTTTAAGAAATACTGGTATGGACTCTTTAATATCAAGAATAAATCTGTGCTGTTTTCTGTTGATGTGTGAACAAAACTGCACTAAATATTTCTAGCTCACCTGCCTTCCAATAATTACAATATTTGTTTTGTTCTTTGTTACTTTTAAGATTAAACATAGTCTCACTCTCAACAGTAAAATTGTATGCTGTATGGTACAGTGTGACAGATCACTGCAGCCGCATCAGTATATGCACACATACACACACATACGCTCACACAGACAATAAAAATGAAATTTTAATTCAGTACATCAATAGTTCTAATCAATCAATTAATGTAAAATACTTTGATTTAATAAGATTGTGTTGACTGTAATAAAGAGGGGCAGGTTTTTGACATCTTCATTTCAAAATTTAAGTTGACACATACAGCACAGATGAATCATTCACTTTAAATCAATAAGATGCAATTACTAAATGTGTGAACTAATATCATGCTGACTCAAAGGTCTTCTGAAACCAACACTATTTATGTGTAAAGTGAATATTCACTGAAAATCTTGACATCTACTTGAACTTTTCTTTTGGTTCATGAGAGAAGTATGTTTGATTCACTAAATAATCCTTTAGTTACATTTTTCTCAATACATTGACTGATTCAATTCAGAAAATTGGGCTGAATTCAGTGATTCAGTTATAGCAGTGGGGTGTTGCAAAACAAAAGCTACTATCATCAGTCTTCACATAGTACATTGAATGCTTTTCCATCTTTTTTTTATAGATTTTTTTAAGCTGCCATCCCTACACATTAATATTACATAAAGAATTCACACTTTTGCTTTTCACTATACAAAGAAAATCATATACAATTTAAAATAACAATGATTTTGAATTCTAAACCTTTTTTTAAAAAACTGTTTGGATAGCCAATTAAATATTTGCATGTGCAAACATCTCCTCTCACACTGTTTTTTTTTTTTTAGGTTATTTTCAGGCAGACACCCACGGGGAGACAGAATTGCCCTCTCTTCTTGTTTGCTGCCAAACCCCCTCGATGAGACATGTAGCGAAATAAAATTGCAGAGTGCAATATCTGCAGCTGTTGTTCAGCCAGTGTCAGCTGAAGGTCTGATATGGAAGAGAAATGGCTTTTCCAAGATCCAGCATGGAGTCTGCAACCTATCAATTCACTTCTTTCATTTCACATCCACTGTCCTGTATCTAAATAATGTGTATTATATACTTCCTCATACGTGAGCGGGTGGGGGTTGGGGGGGGGGAAGCAATCCTCCTCCGGTTGATAGATTCTCCTGGGCACAATACTAGCACCTCTTCTTCTATCTGGTGATACAGAGCGAAAACGACACAATTTGCTGATTAAACCGGACTCGTAGGTGCTTGAAGCCTCTGCAGGCACCTTGGGGAATTCGAGATCTAGCAAATAAGTGTGAATAATTTGCAGACGGATGGAAAAAAGTGACAGGGATCTATTCGCAAGACAAATGGCTGTGTAAGAGGAAGGAGGATACAATGAGTATTGATTTCTTTTTGTGACGGGAATTCATTTTGTCACAACTAGCCACCAGATTGGCATATTGTCTCCATGCAGGCTGCTTTTTCATTAAAAACCACCTTGCTTGACCTTTGCTCCATTGTAGCGCTCGACTCTCCGTGAAATCCGATAGAGGTCAAGACCGACTTTCTCGGTGCATCCATTCATTTAGTTATTTATTTCTCATTACTTTGGGAGTGAGGAGCGTTGTACATGCTGAAAAGTGACCCTTTGAGGGCTCGGCAGAGAGATGACAGATTTCTATAGACTCAGTCGCTCTGGGTGGTGCGGTGGAGCTCCAGAAGGCAGGAGACACCCTCAGCGTGAGGCCCAGTCGTGGTGCTTTATCATCTCATTTCAGCTGCGTCCTAGTTTGCCCCACTGTGGTGTGCATGAAGCAGACAGCGAGCAGATGAGCAGTTTGCAGAGCTCAGTCTTAAGAAATTAATTGCACCGAAAGAATCTATGTATGATACGCCTAATGTGAGCTGACTAATTCTGTGGACTGAATGAAGTACGTTGCATGATTTTAAATTTTTCATGAAAGAAAATTACTATATATAGCATTTTGTGGGGGAAAAAATGCATTTTATAACATTCTTGAATAAATAAAATTAGTGCTTTTCAATAACAAAATCCTTGTAGATTTGATTTCTTTGTGTACGAAACACTGTTTTTAATTTACAGTAAATTTTTAATTTACAGTTCTAATTTTCAGTCGGTCAGTCTCAAATAACAAAAACATGAATATTATTATTATTATTATTATTATTATTAATAATAATAATATTATTATTATTAATTTAGAAAATAATAATAATAATTATTATTATTATTATTATTATTATTACTCTTGTATTAATAATATTAATAATAAATGAAACTATATATGATTATGATGATGATTATTATTATTTTAGAAAATAATAATAATAATAATAATAAATGAAAAAATATAGGATATTATTATTATTGTTATATTTTTATTCACAAAATGATAAATATAAATAATAATAATAATAATAATAATAAATGAAAAAAATATAAGATATTATTATAATTATTATTGTTTTTTTTATTCACAAAATGATATAATAATAATAATAATAAATGAAACTATATATGATTATTATTATTATTTGTATTGTTATTATTTTGTTATTATTGATTCCTAAAATAATAATAATAATAATATCAATAATCATCATCATCATCATCATCATCTTATCTTTTTTGCATCACCCATAGTTTTTATTTTAAACGAACAGCCTTACCTGCATGACTTCTGTGTCCTCATGTCAAAACTGAACCAAAATCTGCCATTTTCAACCTTTCAGATGAATGCTTTAGCCTTGCATTGTGTTTTTTTTTAACTAAACTGATTCTTTTTGCATGTAAACTCACTCTACGATGTAATCAGAACAGTGTTATTGCACCACACCATAAAACCACCATTTAGTTGAGTGCCTTTCCCTTTTTTTTCATCCTCAGCTTCTCACTCTCTCTTCGAATGTCGCACGTTCTTGTCGAGCAAGCTGTGGAGAGTTCACAGTACAGTGAATTAGAGTGCCTCTATCTCACAGAAAGGGCTTTGGGGAACATCCCACGCCTACCGTCACACACTAGCAGTCCTGGACAGATTAGATACGGTAACCCTACCAAAAACTCGCTTTTATCCAATTATCTCTGTTGTTTTGCTGCTATCTGGGCCAACAACAGCCACCCGCTCCTCTCCTCTACTCTTTCAATCAGCTTCATCTCTTCATCTGCGCCTCAGATTCTGTTACCCTCGTACATCGCTGGATCTTTGTAGTGTGTCTCCGCAGAGGCAGGGCAGAGCGCCTATGACCATATTAAATATGCCAGAGCTGAAGTATTCACTCTGATCCTCTCCGCCACATCACAAGACAGAAATACACTCCCTCTGCCTGCTATGGCAACCTCGCATTCAGAGCTCTTTTGATTGCTATCCTTTAGAGAATGACGGCGCTTGTAATGCGGTCCCTGCTGACTTGCAATGGAGCAGAGTAGGTTAGTTACAAAGGCATTAGTATATTTTTAGTGTTCGGTCCTCCAGCATTTAATCTTTCCTCACTCTTCTGAATGCGCTTCATGCTGTTTGAGGCTCATAATGGAAGCTTTTTTGCTGCATCTGTTGCATGAGCGTTTGTGGGTTGCTTCACAGGCCGTTTGCATATGTGTGTGTTTGTGTGTGTGTGTGTGTGTGTGTGTGTGTATGTGTGTGCGTGTGTTTCAGAGTGGCTTGACAATTGCTGAAGATTTTACCATGATACACTGTGTTCTCGTGAGTTGCAGGTAAAAAAAGATTG
This sequence comes from Danio jaintianensis, assembly GCA_903798115.1. NCBI lineage: Eukaryota > Metazoa > Chordata > Actinopteri > Cypriniformes > Danionidae > Danio > Danio jaintianensis. Next base: position 5,724,316 of record CAIGQV010000001.1, read on the forward strand.
CTTTAACAGGTATGATAACAAAATGAACTCTACATTTTGGTAAAGTGTTGTATTGTGTATAAATGTTCACAGATATATAGTGTACAGATATTTTTTATAAAAAATAAAGTACAATGTGTAACACTTTACAATTAGTTTGCATTAGTAAATGTTAGTTAATGCATTAATTAACGTCAACAGTGAGAAAAGGCTTCATTTGTTACATAAGTTAGGTTAATGTTAGTTTAAAAAATAGGGCCTGAATCTCATTAGTCATTAGCTCCATTTACTCGTCTTGAATTTTGGTTATGGAAAATTATAGCAAAGTGAAATAAATAAATTCTGTATGCATTTACTCACCCTCCACTTGTTCAAAATCTATTTGCTTTTCTTTCCTTTGTTAAACACAAAAGAAAAGAAAACTAATAGTCGTTGACTTCCATAGTATTCTTTTTTTTCTACAATGAAATTCAATGGCTACTGGTTTCCAAAAATCTACAAAAGATCTTCTTTTGTGTTCAAAAGAAACTCATAAATGTTTGGAATCACTTGAAGTCTTATGTTGTGTCCCAATTTGCCTATTATACTACGTCCTAAAAGTATGTACTTTTTTGTGAAGAAAAAGTGTATACTTTTGAGTGTGTAACAGTTTAAATACCTGATTTAAAATACCATGTAAAAGTACTTGTATAGTCTGTCTTAGGTTGTGTATATATTTAAGTATTCATAGTAAATGCATAGTTAGTAGCTAGTATAGATAGATTAACACTCCAGGATGTTAGTCATGTATAGGTTTAAAATAGATCTTACTTTCAGCGTTGTGTTCATATTTATGATTGTTTATCTAAGTAGTATCATGCAGTAATTGGGTTGAAAGTTGAGTCAACTCAAAAACGTCCTGAAGTTAGTTGCCTTCAAATTTTAAGTTGAATCAACTTTTTTTTTTTTTTCAGGGCACATGTAGCAAAATGACAATAAAGCTCAACTAGATTTGACTTGACTTGAAGAGTATGCAACATTTGAGACACACTACTTCCTCATTAATGGACCATTTTGTTGTTAGTTACATGCCCTGTCAATCATCCCAACACATCATCCACATTTCTTGCAGATATGATTTCCTACCATTGGAGATGCAGCAGCATGTTAACCTGCCATTCGTGGGTCTTTCATGCAGAGAAATGTCGTCAGGTGTTTGGAGAATTATGCATTCAGAAGTTTAAGGACCAAATGCGTCTTTCTAAAAGTTGAAGATGAAATATAAAGCTGAAAACATTAAATACATTTATTTTATTAGATTAGATTACTTTAACAAGATTAATTAACAATCATTCAGACATCTTTGCCAAAACCGCTGTTTGTAAAACATTTACCCCCATGTTTGTAGTTCTAATCAAAATCACATCCAATGCACAATATTAGCAGTTAGAGTATGCACTGACTTGAATTTCAAATTTGTACTGGAAACAGTAGACCATTTGGGTAAATTTAGAATACTCATTTCAACATAATATGATTTGGAACATACTAATTCTATATTCCAATAGCATTTAGGAAGGATAGTATGTGGAAGTATGTGAACTGGAACACAGCGTTAAAGGATCTAGTGCTGTTATGAACACCACTGTGAATACAACAGTCTGAATATTCTTGAAACTGTAAATAATAAAAAATTATTCACAGTTTTTTGAAGTGCACACGATAATATAATCATGCATGTTCATTATCACAGTATATTGTATCACTGAATATGGTCACATGTCTACCGTGACTAGTCATTGTGTATGCCTGCGCGTCCCGTACTCCTCAGGGTCCGTTACAGAGACCCTTAATTGGGAGGGGGAGTGTAGATGGAGAGAATGTGGTTCCAGATGAGCAGAGTTGGAGTGCAGAGGGATTGAGAGAGAAGCATGCAGACGCTCAGGGATGGAGGCAAGAAGTCATTATCAGTCAGTGTGGAAACAAGCTAAGAGGAACAACTAAATCACGCTAACCCACCCGCGCAAGCTAAGGATAATCTTATAAGAAAATTACACAAGTAAACAGACAAATGAGCAAACAACGCTTTCCAAGATGCATTAAAAAAGAATTCTCAAAAGTAAAGTTGCGAGTGGTAATTTGTTTAGCTTATGTTGTGCTGTTTTTTCTAGTTAGCATGGGCCTTTTTGCCTCAAACCACACAATCTGCAGGTCAAACATGTGTTTTTTTTATTGGAAATCTTTCAAAAGTAGATTTGTATTCATGTATTCCTATTTAAATGTATATATTTGTATTGCAAGCCAGTATGTCATTATGCTATACAGTAGTAGACTAACTAAACAACTAAACAAAATGCATTTTTAGAGTCATGTAAATCCAGATAGTGTTCATATTCAGTGATTTTTGTAACACATAAATAATAAATATCTTGCGGTTGAAAAGATTTGGGACTGAAGCTGTTCCATAACTACATGTCAGCTTTTCTCCCTGGGTCAAACGCTCTGAAGTTCTTTTATGAGAATCATATTTATCAAGGATTTAATAAACATAACTGTTGTCATTTAGTCATAAGATTGCGTTTGTGTTTGATTTAAGATTGTCATCTCTTAATGATTAATTGTACAGTTATAATAGATGTTTTACTGATTCATTGGTTGTTGTTTTTTGTTTGCTTTGTTTTTCAATCACTTTCTTCATGTAGTTGTGCAATGTCATTCATTCATTCATTCATTTTCTTTTCGGCTTAGTCCCTTTATTAATCCGGGGTCGCCACAGCGGAATGAACCGCCAACTTATCCAGCATATGTTTTACGCAGCGGATGCCCTTCCAGCCGCAACCCATCACTGGGAAACATCCACACACACTCATTCACACACATACACTACGGACAATTTAGCCTACCCAATTTACCTATACCACATGTTTTTGGACTTGTGGGGGAAACTGGAGCACCCGGAGGAAACCCACGCCAACACGGGGAGAACATGCAAACTCCACACAGAAACGCCAACTGACCCAGCCGAGGCTCGAACCAGCGACCTTCTTGCTGTGAGGCGAACGTGCTACCCACTGCGCCACCGTGACGCCCTGTGCAATGTCATAAGAATATTAAAAACGCACTCTCTAACCATTTCTTTGTGTAAACCTTCACTAATGTTCAATTCAGTGTGCAGCTTGAAACGCTTTACTTAAAAATAAAAGCTCTTGTTCTATATACTGATAAAGTCACGCTCCTTGTTTTGTAGCAAATATGCACACCTGTGATCACACATCTCTATATTAATTAACAAGTTAATCTCTCGTTTATTATGTTGCTTGGAAACCGTAAATGGCCTAGAGTAGACTTATGAAATACATTACAGAGGTATTGACAGAAGAATGTCTACTGTTGTTGTTATTATAAAGAAATGTGATTATTTATCGAACATAAATGGATTCTGTCATATTGTTGTGCTGTTGCTGTCCTTCACATTGGACCTCATTCATGTAACATGAGCAGAACGGCCTTTTGTGTAAATCGTTCGGCTTTTCTGATGTCAATTTTCAGATTCAGATACAAAGTGTTTGTATTTTCCAGATTTTAGTCGGAATACAAACATACACCGCCCTACTATGTGTAAGTGCTGTGCCAAACTTCTGTGTTCTTTTTGGCAAACTGATTACACAAGTTAATTTGGTCTCTCTTTTTTTTTGTAGCTGAGAGCTAACTTCAAATTTGACGTCCAATCCTACTGTCCTTGAAAAACGACTGAACGACAAAAGAGAAGTTATTATTACTGGTTCCTGCATTTTTATATTCAGTAATATTCTTCAAATGAGATAATAGTAATATGTTACTGCCGTGGATTCCAAATCAAAGCAACCAAAGCGTCTCAGCTGGAAAAACGCTAAATTGTGCATGCATTGTTCTCAAGTGCCACATGCTGTACAGTTTTTGAAAAGAGCCTGCCATTTTGAAGCTGGCTAAAAAAACGCTTTGGTGGACACACATTATTGAATATTTATTGTTAGGCATATGGCCTATTTTGTCTTCTGTACCTTTATGAAATATACCAGAGCTAAACCATAGAAGGGATTCCTGAAATATTCAACTGCTTTCCTGCACACATATAGTAGTAATTCATATGTAATTAATATTATGCTAATTATGAATGAGCATGCGCTCACACCCTAGTTATAAAAGATTGGAATTCATTAACATAAACGCTTAATCTGATGTTTAAGAAGTGTTTCGTGAATCTGAAGGAGTCTTTTCTGGAAATAGGTCTGTGTTTACAGGAATTTACTCCTATATTTACGAAGGTTTCATTAATGAGGCCCATTGTGTCTTATGGTAAGGCTTAACCTTGGTAGTGTAAAATCACTGTACCGCAAGGCTCTTGGGTTTTATTGTTTTAATTTACATTAATAGTCGACTGACATTACAGCAGTGACACAGGAGCAGATTCAAAGTCCTCGAATGAATGCTACTTGAGTCATTTGACACCATTATACCTTTAAACTCGATGTCTAGATTGCTCACCTTATTCTTTAATATTCAGTATGGAGAGATTCAAAATTACATGCAAATTACTTCCAATTGTTATGATTGAGTCCAAGAAGTGATTTTTCTTACTTCTGTAGAAGATTTTTAGCTAAAACCGGTGGTCCTTGGTGATTCATAAAATCCAAGTTAGTGGCTAATAAATAAAAACAATGGTCCTGGGCCATTTTCAAAGTGAAATGTCCTGTTAATGATGCTATAACCATGTCTAGTTTCATCCAAAATGGATGAGCTTAAATCTGTTACTATTTTATAGCATCCATTGTTATGCTTTGCGAAGGTTCTCAAAATAAGGTCCATATTTACTAAATAAGGCAAATTATTGAGAGAGCCCAGTCCCATAAAAAAGCAGATGGGAGCTAAAAGTTCTGATTTACTGAAAATGTGCGAATTAAAGAGCACAAATGCAGCAGTACGTTTCGGTAATAACCAACACAATCTACTATGAGCATGATAAATATGGTTGCAAATTAGCAGAATAAAAAAACAAAACAATCTACAAACAATAAAATGTATAAAAACACAATTTTTGTGCCATTAAATAATGGCGCAAATATGTATATCTCTCCTCCTATACATTTTGCATCTGAAAGACTTTGAGCTCTTTTGACTTGTGTTTGACAAGGCCATACCTGAGTGCTGCAGTACCTACTGAACTAATTAGCAAGTGTACTATGTCCATGGGGAAAGCCATGGATATAGAGCTGTAAAGTGTTCTGTGTTCATTGCATAGTATTTTGCAGGGAATGGTGCACAAATGACTCTTGATTAATTTATGTGAAAAAAGGAAGAGAAGTGCTTTCCTGCCACTAGGGATCATTTCAACGCATTCCGAAAATATAGAGGCACGTTTGGATCAAAAAAATATGTTTGGATGTTAATGAATGTGAGTATGTTGCAGAAATGCATTTGTTTTTCAGTTGGTGTTGTCATTTCATACATGTATAGTGAACTACTGACAAGTGATAGATGGTGAACTGTGTGCCGAAGAGAACATATTGTCGCTGTTGCCTTCCGATAACGACTGCAACCAGCCAGCAGAACATTAAAAACATTTCCAGCACCAGTCATTGTAACAGATTTAAATGAACCAAAATGAAAACTCCAGCTCGACAAATGAAGATGCTTCTTCTGTGTTAGATTTATCATTCATTGAAGATAGAAAGGTGGCAGAGGCATATCCCTGTCTTCCTGTAGCATGTTTTCAATGTAGAAATAATACATTGACTTATGAATTGTGACATGGTGGAGATTGATTGTGGTTCCCTGATGGCTTTTTAATTAGTATGTCCTGCTGATTGACACTTTGAGTTTTGGATGTCTTGATCTCACCACTGCTTTATTGCACAGTGTGGCCTTAGTAAAATGTTAAGTATTGGGGGAGGCTGTGATATAATATTGTTCCAGGCCCAGACCTGAAACATAATTAGATAAGCTATAAAAACACACACACACACACACACACACAAATTTGACAGAAAGAAGGAGAGGATGGTCATAAAAAAACCTATTACAAGCCAGATTCAAATGGCTTGCAGCGTCTTGTAAAAACCCAATCATGATATGGCCTCAGCTCACACAAGAGAAGCGATGCTCACAGATGTAAGCATCATGGGGGATTAAAAAAAAAAATCCATAAAGCAAAATGAGATCAGATTAAGAGAGAATGCTGCTGTTCTAGCCCCTATAGCGAAGGACTCAAGGGAATAGATGGGGAATTCCTGTGCGCTTAGATCTCAAAACCACTTCTATAACTCGCGGTATAACAACAGCAACTCCACCACTAAACAAAATCTTTGTTCAGAAATACTATCAAGGCTGTTGACAGCTACGGCATGAGCAAAGCTGTCCATCGTTTCTTGTAACTCAGTGAATAGTCTCTAGGAATGCAATCACACTGACCTTCACAATCTGGCCTGTAGTTCGGTTTTCTGTGTTTGGGACTGCAGTACTACCATTGGTTCAGTTTTAAGATTGAGATTGGAGACTGTATTTCAAAGTGGTTGCAAAAAAAACCCTCTTTTGATCACTTTGGCTGCGTGCACAGAAAATGGAACTATAAACTAGATTCATTCTCTAGCCCAGCATCTTTCCCATGCAGTGCCGTATTAATATTTAACCATTATCTGAGAAGGAATTTGTATTTAGAGGGTGGTTTGAAAGCAAATACTCTCTGACTGAAAACGGAAAGCCCAGTTTACAACTGACGGTCTGAATTTATTCTCGTGTTTTTTAGAAGGCCAGTGAAGGCCAATTTCACATTGAATATCATTTGATTCTAAATCCGAACATGCTGTTTCACGGCTGCTGTGTGATCAGTCAAAGCCCTCAATTCTAGTAACATTATGGCAACAGATGAATAATTAGTTGCTTACATACTGTACCTTTTCACTCCATCAGACTGTGTACATCATGTGAATAAATTCATTGTCACAGTGCCCAGCATGAAGTGGAACAAACGTCTCTACGGTATCCAGTGCCAATTTTACCACATGCACGGACAGAAAGCACATTGATTGCTTTCTTGTTGCTTGCAGTGAACTTCCAAATATAATTGGTTGGATTAATGGAAGGTCCCGCCCCCAAACAAATACTACTGAGTGAGCTACAGTACACCCAGGACAATCAAAAACTCCTTCTCACTTAATGCCATTGGTTGAACAAACAGAGGGATCCTTTTCCAACAACAGTAAATAAAAGCTCTGGTTCAGCTATATTGGTTGGATAAACAGAAAGTTATGCCCCCAGCTAAATGTAATTGGTTGAGCTATTTTGGTTGAACAAATAGAAAGTCACCTTAATGTCATTGGTTGGACAAACAAAGTGTCCAACACACAACTACTGTAAATATCATTATCGAGCTACATTGGTTGGACAAATTGATTGAGTTACAATGGTTTTACAACTGCAAAGTCTCCCAACTAAACACAATAGGTTGAGCCATATTGGTAAGACAAGCCAAAAATCCTGCCTCCAACTAAATGCCATTAGTGAAGCTCACAGAAAATTCATGAAAGTCCCAATTCCAAGTAAAAGCCATTGGTTGAGCTATTTTGGTTGGACAAATAGAGAGTTCTGCCAATTTAATGTCATAGGTTGGAAAACTGATTGAGTTACAATAGTTGTACAAATGTCCCCCAACTAAACACAATTGATTGAGCCATGTTGGTTGGACAAACAAAAGATATAACTAAATGCCATTGGTGGAGCTCTCAGAGAGCCCTGGAAAATCACACCCCCTATTAAATGTCATTGGATGAGCCATATAGAGAATGGGAATCTACGTCATGGCGAGTTGCGTTCCGCAGTGCTTTCTGACACACCCACAACATAAACCAATGCAGATTACCACACAAAAAGCAGACCGTTTTATAGTAATACTTCTTGAAAAAACATCTTATAAACGCTCAGAATAAAATGGACTAATGTGTAGATATCTTTATAAATGCTTTGCATGTCCGAGAAGCTGAAAATATGCATTCCATAATATTCTGTCTCCAGTGAGATTATCTGTAAGTGACAGGGTATCAACAAGCTACCCTAAACCTTTCCATATATGATTTTCTTCTTTATTTCTAGTGTGAGTGCTTTTTTGCAAATCAGTATATATATATA
>CAIGQV010000001.1:5732833-5753420 GCA_903798115.1 Danio jaintianensis
ATATTAAACAATAAACCGATAGATCAATGTGGTCCAGGTTCCCCTGTCCTAAATTCCCAGAATGTAATTCCCAGAATGTTAGACAAACAAATGTTTCCATTGGTGGAGCTCCCAGAATGTCCTGGAAAGTCCCATCCCCAACTTAATGTCATTGGTTGAACCATAATGGTTGGATAAACTGAAAGTCGCCCAACTAAATAACATTGGTTAAACTTTCATTGCTATGTGGATTGGTTTGTAATGTGCAAACATAAAGAGTATTTCAAATTGTCTGTGAATGTTTGTTACTTGAACCTTCTTTCTTGGCTGTATAAATTCCATTTAAAGCTTGAAAAATATGCCTTAGCTTTAAGAATAAGTATTTGTTTTCCATACAGTATGTTCAGTCACGTTAAAGTAATAAATGGTCTAGACAGATCTTTCCTGCGACTATAATAGGAGATCATCAGGTATGATACAGTCTTTGGTGATATGCTTAAACATTCACAAACCAGTCTCTTATATAAACATCAGATACAATTTCTGCCTCCCTGCAGCTGAACTTAGCTTAACATTACCTGCAGGAAACATCTGCTAAAACGAAAAATCACAAGAATCGATGGCTTTTCATCTTGCCTGTTTTTCAGAAGTACAAAAACATTCCTGTACAGGTATGACAAGAAGCAACTTCCATTGCTGTAAAATGAACTTGGCATAAGACAGAATAATAGAGAGTCTATAAAAGTCTGTCACATCTGAGAGAACCATCAGAACTATTAAAACAGCTACTGTGTGTCAGTATACCTGCCATTGTGCTTTTATTTTATGACTATACTTCTCTTCAACGGTGGTAGTGTTTCCTATAAATCCACATACTTTTCTTACAGCTTCTCAGAGCCGAATGAAATTGAGTTTCATTCCCCTAAACCCTCTAAAACAGTTCACCGCCTGCACTCCCATCTTAACCCGTTTCTGAGGTCAGTAAAGGTCATATTAAAAGGAGATTTCGAGAGCTTTCACCTTTTATTTCCCCTTGGAACAGCACAGATGCCTGTATCAGCTCCTGTGATTGTGGCAGTCAAAACAGAGCTGACATTTCGAAATGAACCGAGGACTGAAACCGATGCAGTCAAAAGGGGCCAACACTTTTATGTGCAAAGCCATAGCCTTTTAGACATTTCACAGTCAGTTGTGTGCTTTAACTCTGTTTGGGCTTAAAGGCTGCTATTGCACTGTCACCTAACCTTAACACACATATACTTGCTTCTCTATCTCATGACTTAAAGGGATGATTCACCCCGAAATTCTATCATCATTTACTCGCTCTCGTACTCTTCTGAGGCTGTATGACTTTCTTTCTTCTGCAGAATACAAAGGGAGATATTTGCAAGCATATTTCATCTAGGGATGTGAGATTAATCAAATTAAAAGTGAAATTGCAGTATGACTTTAATGAGATAAAGAGCTTTAATGAGATAAAAATGTGTGCTAAGTGCTTCAGAGCTGCATGCTGCACTGTTGTTTTACACACACAGACAGCTTATGATGTGTGTTGTTTGACACACACATACAGCTCATAATCCATTCCTTTCAGTGTCTGCCTGGCTGGTAATGTAGAAATAAGCTATAAATAGGTTTTGAATCATTTTTTTAAATATTAATGTATTATGTTTTTGATAAACATTTATATAAGAGCAAATGATTCAAATGATATCAAATGATAAAATGCTTTTTAAAATTGTAAAACCATTGTTGTAGTTATTGAATAAATGGATTATGTATATATACTTTATATATACAATCAATTTTTTTTCTCTCAACCTATTGTATATTTTTTTAAATATATATTTATTTTTTACTATACTACTACTACTGATACTACTGCTACAAGTAGTATTTAGTATATTGTAGTAGTATTAATTACATATTATGTAATACACACATTTGTTTTTATGAATTGTGGGGACATTCCATAGGTTTCCATTTGTTTTTATACTTTACTAACTGTATTTTCTATTGTCCTAGCCCAACCTTTGCCCTTACAGGAAACTGTACACAGTTTTCATCTCTGAATAAGATGAATTATGTATGATTTATAATGCTTTTGAAAAATGGGGACGACATCAATGTCCTCATTATTCACCATGTCCTTGTAATACCTGTAGCCTACCCGTGTCATTTTACACATTTGTGTTTGAGCATTCACAAACACATCAGTGATGTACTCGTATCCTCAGAGGCCTCCAGCACAGATGCTTTATCCTCTTTTTCTGACCGCCAGCACACATCTGCCTGATTGCAAACTCCCCCGCCGTTGCTAATAACCCACGACAGGACCCCAAACAGCAGCCTGCGCTCAGCTAGTGGTCGGCCCGCAATCTTTATAGCTCCTGACACCTGAGTCGCGCTGGCCTTGGGACTTATCAGTCGCCGCTTATTCGCTCTGTTGTTGTTGGTGTACCACTGAGACCTCGGCATCACCCCCACAAAAATCTCAGATTCCTCCCTGATTAAAAGTCTGCAACCTTAATCAAATTCCCCCTAGCAGTGCTATTTCATTACGTTGATAAGAGCGTGGGGAAAACGGCTGCTTTGTGAGCGCGTATAATCCTCATCGTTCAGGCCTGCAGTGAACATCTTCAGAACATCTGGAGAAGGGCTGCTGTGGTTGCTGAGCATCAGGGTGGCAATGGAAAAACTTGTTCATGCTCATTAGTTCTGCTTGTGATGTGGTTTACATGTTAGAGTTTAAAATCATTGCCAGCGATGGCCTACCGATGATGGATAATTTGCAAGCATGGCGTAAAATTAATGGATTATTATCAGTGTACTTTTAGATTGTGTTTATTAGAGCATGCTGAGATGCCTTATTCCAGAAGTTTCTTTTCTTTTTTGTTTTTGTTTTCTTTTCTTTTTTGTATTTACCTTAAATTAAGTGTGACAAAAAAGACTTCATTACTTCATTCTGCACAGCAAACATATGAACCAATTGTTTGGTAAAGTATCTTTAAAAAGGAACAATTGCAAGCAAAATGATTAGAAACATACAGTAAATTGAAAATGACAGAATGTATGTTATTTAAATATTTAAATGTTTAAATCACTTTAAAATGTGACTTAAAAATATATGAAATTGTTGAACAAATAGCATATTAAATTATATTGTCTTCTTCATTTTCTTTTCGGCTTAGTCCCTTTATCAATCTGGGGTCGCCACACCGGGATGAACCGCCAACTTATCCAGCATATGTTTCACGCAGCGGATGCCCTTCCAGCTGCAACCCATCACTGGGAAACATTCATACACACTCATTCACACGCATACACTACGGACAATTTTAGCTTACCCAATTCACCTATACCGCATGTCTTTGGACTTGTGGGGGAAACCGGAGCACCCGGAGGAAACCCACGCGAACACGGGGAGAACATGCAAACTCCACACAGAAATGCCAACTGACCCAGCCGAGGCTCGAACCAGCGACCTTCTTGCTGTGAGGCGAACGTGCTACCCACTGCGCCACCGCGTTGCCCTTAAATTATATTGTAATATATATAAAAATGTTACAATGTATATAAAATTGCATTGTGATTTTTATAAACTATTTTTTTAAATACATCATAGAAAATAAGTTTGGTTATGTTGTTGTTGTTGTTGTTGTTGTTTTAAGCTTAAATACAGCAAAAATTCAAAAAACAAAACAAAATACAAAATGATTAATGGCTTCATTCTGGACTGAAAAACTAAATTCTTGTAAAATGTGTTTAAAATTTACTAAAAACTTTAATTGCAAATCAGAATTATAACATGTACAGCAGTTTAGATTAAAATGATTGTTAATATATTAAAGCTTGTTTTCTTTTTGTTTCCCCATAGTATTTTTTTGCCATTAAGGTTTAATCTAACAACAGGTCTATATGTTTAAAACAAAAAGGTAAAACATCTTATAATAAAAATATTGTTGAAATATTTTCTGAAAATGTATATTATGCATTTTTTCACAATTAAATTGATCTTATTAATTATCCTCTGTAGAGAATGATTGGATATTTTTATTCCAAAGTTATGTTTGCATAAAAAAACAAAAACACATATATTGTATATCTCAAAGTATGCAAATATAACAGCTGAATTTTGATTGCTTTCATGCATAAAGTAGTTGACCAATTGAAGGCTTTCATTAAAGATCCAGCAACATTTATAATTCATTAAATAATTCATAGCAACAATTTTAATTAATTCCATTAAAAAGATCTAGCTAGCATCATCTATACAGATAACATAGACGTCTGAAAACACTTCACTGTTTTGATTTCTTTCCAAAATCCCCGAAACTCATTTTGAGAGAACAATTTCCAACCAAAACTGATGTAAGCTCTCATTTGGAGTGGTAAATCTAGAGCACCTCAGCGTAGCATAATGTTGGCTTTAGCAGAGACTTGAGACGTGGAGCTCATGCAGACTTTAGATGAGAGAAGACACAGAAGACACATTATCACATCTCTGATCACATCCACACGCGGCTCCAAAAAACACCACTCCAAACACTCTCTGTGCTGCTTTACGTGAGCGCCGGTCTTGTGTGCTTCTTTTTCTGTTTCCATGGTTGCTTTTCTTAAGTCTGGTTTTGATAATGCAAACGCTTCCCCAAGAGATTGAGACGGTGAGGATTAAAAGGAGCATGAAATTTCAGTGGCTCCTGTAACCATTGTTCCAGCCTATGACACTTATTTTATTAACTGCCGAGAATTATTCCATCTTCTGCAATTTCCATCACACCGTAGGAGGAGAAAGGCTATCACTTGTTTAATTGTGTCTCCCTCGCAAACAAAGCTTTTATCCTTTAGCTTGCAATCATTTGAAGTGAGAGAAATGCAGGCTTTTGTCGATCTAAATGGGCTTCTCTTTAAAGGGATGGTTAATCCAAAAATGAAAATCATTTACTCATCCTCATGTGGATTTAAACCTTTATGAGTTTCTTTCATCTATAAAAAAACTAAAGAAGTTATTTTGAAAAATGCTGGTTGAAGGTACCCCTTAACTTCCATAGAAAAATATATATATATTTGGAAATCAGCTACAAGCATTCTTCAAAAAACCTTATTTTGTGTTCAACGGAATAAAAGAAACTCAAATAGAGAGAGTAAACTTAACAAAGGTTGTTTATATCACAGCTCTGCCAATCAGAGTCATTCAGCTAAAGCACAGTTAGCCGTTCACAGCAGTCCCAGTGACTTTATTGTTGCTTGTTGCAAGCAACTGACAGTTTGGTAGCTAGTGGGCGTTCCCACTACAGGTTGCCTAGTTGAATTTGTGAATGACGTTGACTCCCTTATGCATCGAATGAATCAGTTTTCTTGTTGCTAAAAACAAACATTTGAGGGGAATTGGTAGACTGGTATACAAGTGTTTCATGTGTATAATGTCAACAACAGCACTCTTTATTTATTTACCCCAGACACTTTCCTATAAACAATCCATATTTTTGGGGAAACATTGCGCAATTTTGAGTGTGCTCCACACAGGTGAGTGGGCCTGACAAACCACCTGTAGGACTCACTCTCTCCTTTCCGTATGCACCAGACACTTTCTTATCAACTCTCCATGTTTGTGGAGAATTTTGAAATGAATGGGATTGTGCTGCTTTGTTGCTGTGTATCGCTGCCGATGTGAATGGGGCTTTAGACTCATAGACACAGATTTTCCTGAACCAAGTGGTTTTTTTTCTGTTATTATCGGAGACACCTCATTTTTAAAATGCCAGCAGCGTAGCGAGGAGCTGAGCATGCATTTTATGCTTGGCGCTGAGAGTTCTGCATTGCTTAAAAGCTCAGACAGCATTTTTAGAAGAGCGCTGGCATTTTCAGCGCTTCTGTGGACACGCGCCCTAACCGTTTCACTGCTTTAAAATACAGTATTCAGTGTAGAATTTGAATGGGTGATACATTTTGTGTTCTCTCTGATTCGTGCATAAAATCTATGCTCTATGCGATCATGTTTGTGGGCTTGAGCTGACTGTGTGTGCACTGACATTAACTCAGAACCAGACTTCATTCACCCCAATAAAAAACATATTTACAATACCAGAATTGTCTTCTTCTATAATATATATATCTTCTATTTAATGTGCCATTTGCCATATTGAAAATTGCAATTGTTTGTAACAGACTTAATTTTGAATGTCATATTTGTCTGCGTACGTGCGTGTGCATGTAATGCATTTCCCCCCTCTGGGCTTGCCATGATTAGCATGTGTCCATGCTAACACTAGCTTTTTGAAATTCCTCCATACATTGACTTTTAAATGTGGAGAAGTATTATAGAAATCTGATGCATACAAGTTCCTGTTTGGATTTCATATACATAAAAATATATGTACATATATGCCACATATATTTTTATATATTTCCAAAATATTCATTTTCATGTTCATTATTCAACTATGAAATATTATGTTATATGTTACACCGGTATATTTTGAGCAATAGCCAAAATTCAGTCAAAATTATATATATATAATTATTATTATAAATTTTTTGTATGACAAAAAATCATTAGAATATCACATAACGATCATGTTCCATAAATATATTTTGTACATTCCATGCACTTTTAATAGCTTAATTTGGTCAACTTTTTCCAAATTAGGTGATTTTCTCAATATAATTATAATTTTTTTTACAACCACAGAATTTTTAAATATTGTCCTATCCTAACGAAGTACTGTATACATCAACGGAAAGCTTATTTATTCAGCTTTCAGATTATATAAAAATCTCAATTAAAACAAAATAATTATAAAATAAAACCTTATGACAAGTTTTCTGGTCCAGTGTCACACATATACATATATATGTTTGAATGTGTTAACTATATATTCTTACAATATACATGTAATATATATTAATATAATATACTCTGTTACAGTAAAAGTGAATGGTTGACCAGACTTCAGTGTGGAGATGGGATGTTTCAGAGACAAGAGAGCATTTGATTGGTCAGAAATTCCTGATAGGAAGGTGAAGTACATAGTGAATTCAGAAAAGATTATTAATTTGTATTGGCAGAAGCATGAAACTATACATTTGGATGCTTATATCTTCTCGATGCATCACTGTTGGATATCCTTAAGACTAACATATTGATAAATCACTTTAGCTGCTAAGAGTTATGCCATCTTCTACAATTTCCTTCACACAGAGAGAAGAGAAAGGCTCACACTTGTTTAATTGCCTCTCGCTCGCAAACAAAGGCCGATAGCTTGCAATCATTTGAAGTAAAGGGAGAAAGCGCAAGATTTGTCGATCTGAAGGAGCATCGACACACATGTTCATCCTCAGGTTTGCCTGTGAAAAG
Organism: Danio jaintianensis; assembly: GCA_903798115.1. Lineage (NCBI taxonomy): Eukaryota > Metazoa > Chordata > Actinopteri > Cypriniformes > Danionidae > Danio > Danio jaintianensis. The sequence continues at coordinate 5,740,170 of CAIGQV010000001.1, forward strand.
CTGCCGAGAGGAAAATTAGGCTTCCAGCATGGCTAATTGATTCATTTGACAATCAGAATAATTCACGTCTGCTTGATTTCTTTCAAAGGTTAGCGTGGCCGTTCGCTGGGATTTGATTGTGGTTCATCTACATTACCCTAGCACAGAAGAGCTCATGCTGCGACGAACGTGGTTTTTGGCGAGCTTTTAACGTAACGCTTGTGCACTTTATTAATTATCGCTGAACATTATCCTAGCTTCTGTGCCCTACATACTGTATTCCCATTATTTGGTCGAGATAATAGTTTTCATTGCCATTGGAATTATTGTTTCAGTAATTTTGCCCCTAATGATACTCTTGACGTGTAATTTACTTTTTTATGGAAGCTTGGTGAGAACCTGCGTCGCTGCTGAAAGGGAAACCATCTGTAATTACTGTACAGCTTGACGCTCACTTACTGACGGGAACACACATTTTTATGTTACACACGGGAAAAAAGTCTGTATTTACATGCATTTAAAACTGAAATTATAAACACTAAAAGACAAATTGATTCCTTTTCATGAGTTCGTATTTTATCATGTTTTTATCTTATTGAATTATGAATGCAATGTTGTTATTCAATATTTACTAATATTTATAAATATTCTAAAAAAAAACATTATAATATATATATAATATAATATAATATAATATAATATAATATATGGGCGTCACGGTGGCGCAGTGGGTAGCACGTTCGGCTCACAGCAAGAAGGTCGCTGGTTCGAGCCTCGGCTGGGTCAGTTGGCGTTTCTGTGTGGAGTTTGCATGTTCTCCCTGTGTTCGCGTGGGTTTCCTCTGGGTGTTCCGGTTTCCCCCACAAGTCCAAAAACATAGGTAAATTGGGTAGGCTAAATTGTCTGTAGTGTATGTGTGTGAATGAGTGTGTGTGGATGTTTCCCAGTGATGGGTTGCAGCTGGAAGGGCATCCGCTGCGTAAAACATATGCTGGATAAGTTGGCGGTTCATTCCGCTGTGGCGACCCCGGATTAATAAAGGGACTAAGCCGAAAAGAAAATGAATGAATGAATGAATAATATAATATAATATAATTTAATTTATTTGGTTGGTTGGTTGGTTGTATCTCTTTATGTTGTGTATCTGGTCATTGTAATATGTCCTAAACTATTGGTTTTATTAACATTGGTTTTATAATAATTTATGTTACACATTTTTTTTAAATTTTGGAAAAACACTGAGTGATGGAATACATGTTTACTCGCCCTAATTAAATAACAAATTCATTAATTATAAATATAGTATTGCTTACTATTAGATTATATGACAAATGGTATTGTGTTATGTATACTACCTATTCTAATAATTTATGAGGCATATTCATATACTTGTATACATATTCATATCCATATACTTTAGTATTGTTAAATAATTTAAATTAATAATATGTTACATTATTAAAGACTTATTCAATTTGTATCCATTTAAACATGAAAATAGTTATATTAAATTATGACCCTAATTAAATGTTCCTGAATAGTAATATTCATACTTTTGGGTAATTATTATTATTATTATTATTATTATTATTATTATTATTATCATTATTATTATCCACAATTAAATGTTGTCATTCAATAATATGGTAATCTTTATCTTTATCCGTTTTTTATCCATATTTCTGCCTCTGTTATTCTGTGTTCTCCCATCAGCTCCAGACATGAAATCTCAGTCTTCATTGAGACTACAAAGGTTATTAGTTACCAAATAATGTCATCACAGCTGTCAAATCTATGTCTTAGTAACTGTTTGCAGAGGCACGTTCATTAGCACTAATCACTGGCTATTCAATCAATCAAACAAACCTGTTTCTGGCTAACCCATGACTGCTAGTATGGCATAATCTAGTCCATATCCATTCTCAAACCAAACCTCTTCAAATGTTCACTTATACAGAAAATATTTATGAGCTCATCAAAAAAGATTAAGCTGTGCAAATTGCAGAGACACGTTAGAATATCACAATATTAGTATATGGAAATGTACTTTGGGAATATATATAAAATGTTTTTAATTATTTTATTATGAGACTGAATCCCATTTATTGAATCCTTTATTTTATGCCTATTTTACTAACTTTGAATAACCTGTTGTGACCAGTAGTAGTGTACTGCTGCTACTATTAATACTAGTAATAATAATAATAATTATTATTATTATTAGTAGTAGTAGTAGTAGTGTTAGTATTATTATCATGAATATTATTTATTTATTTATTTATTTGTTTTTTATTTATTTATTTATTTATTTAAATAGTTTTAATAGTGTTTCCAGAACACAATAAACAATTATTAATTGCAACTTTTTCTTATGACTTTATGTTAGGGCATTATACAGCTTTATCTCACAGCATTATAAACTCACAATTGAAAATGATCAATTCTGACTTTTTATAATAATTGTGAACCTATTAAGAGCAATAGAAGTCAGGATTCTGAGGCATTCGGGACTTGATATCTCACAGTATCATTCATACAGAATGATAATGATCAGTGCAGAATTGTAAGAGAATTTGCATTAGATTTTTTTTATTCCACAGCAGAAAGGAGCTCCCTACACAAAAAGAAAAAAATTGCTAGTAGAAATATGATTTACTCTGCTTCCCTCTAATACATGTTATTAGGAATCTCTGTACCAATCTTTTACAAATAATCTACATTACAAACAAGTGTCACAATGCAATAAGATTGTTATCAACAAAAACCCATGCAATCCGTCACCAGTCTTTGTTCCAGGTCTTTATAATTTACAAATGAATCCCTCTTTCTCTCTCTCCCTCTTTCTCTGTATGCATGCAAACCGTCTTCAGATATTAAATGTGAAGCCGAGATAATGATGACAACAGAAATATCAGCTCCCATTGATCTCCAAGATGTTTTTTTTTATTTTTTTGCATGTTTCTCCCCAGTCCTGCACTTTTCTCTACCTAGAGCCCTGTTATTATCATCCTGCACACTGAGCTCTGGGGGAACAGAGTAGAAGTAGGTCATTAGAATTATTTTACATTTTTCCCCGCTCATTTTTTTGTTCTTTACGGGCTCTGCTCCAGTTCTGGAGGGGTGGGAGGGACACAAATTGGGCCTCGGGATATTCAAACGGTAATCACATATCATGCCATCAAAGCCAAGACATTCCTGTGTTGCTTTGAAGTTTGTTTGCGCCTGTTGTTTTTGTGTGTTGTCGGTACACTGGGGTTGACCAGCGCTTGACTTTAGAATCATGCTATAGGGAAGGTGTGTGTGTACTTGTTTATGTGGTTTATGAGGACAGAATTGTCAAGGTGGTTACCAATGTGGTTTATGAGGACATGTGTTGTCCTTGTAATTCGACGTGCTTAAAAAAATTACTTAATGGGACCTTTTGACATTCAGATTTTGCCACAGGTTTCTTGGGTCTAGGGGTAAGGGTTGGGTAAGGCCATATAATACATGTTTTTTATTGTATAATATATGTCTGTAGAGAGTCCTCATAAACCACTCATGTTTGTGTGTGTGTTTTTGTGTGTCTCTGCATGTTTGTGTGTCTAGAAAAAGCTGTCTGTTAGCATTTATGTTCATATCAATAAGTACACTACTGTTCAGTGGCTTAAGGCTAATAAGTTTGCTTACAACAGCTGTATTTATCAGAGAAATATATAGCAATATTTTGAAACATTACAATTTTAAATAACTGTTTTATTATTAAATATATTATAAAATCGTTTTTTTCCCTAACAAATGTATTTTTATGCTTTTTTTCTTTTTTTTTAAATAATTTTTTGTATTTTAAAATTTCTATTTATTTAGGTGAAAATATACTACAAATATATAATAATTATTTGAAATATTATTATTATTAGGGGTGGGAATCTTTAGGTATAGTCATCTTAAAAAGTCATCCTCAAAGTCATCTTAAAAAGATTTTATTTTAATACTTATTCAGGAAGAGCAAGCTCTAAATGTAACATTTAAACATCAGATTACAAAGAGCAATTATGAAGAAAAAATGGTTTTTCTTCCACAAAAGTATGGAATAAGTACTTTTATTTTAAAAAAGGCCTTGCCTATGCCTTCTCTATAATTCTCAAATTTATCCATCTGTCCAAATGAAGCAAATTCAGCTGCATACATATGTGCATCTACTATATCAACTATATCAATTAATTATACTTATAAATTACAGATTATTAACCCAAATATATTACAACATTTAGGACCCCGTGAAATCGTAGGTGCTACTTTTAACTTTGTAATTTTGTGATATTTCACATTATAGTATAAACCCCATTTTTATGACAGGATTCTGCAATTTCATCCAAATTTTCCACACTGGTGAAATCACAGGGCCCTGAAAATGTCATTTATCCCTTTGATACAAAGCTGAATCTTCTGTACTTCAGTATAATACTTCACTTATATATAAATTATATGCTTCAGCCTTCAGTGTCACATGCAGCTTCAGACATCATTCTGATATGCTTTTTTGGTAATTTCTTACTATTTTTAAAGGGATAGTTCACCCCAAAAAGAAAATCTCCTAACCATTAACCATTTACATAACGTTATAGTTCTAAACTTTCTTGAATTTATTTCTACTGTTGAACACAAAACAAGATAGTATGTTGGAAGGATGTTGGAAAAAAGTAGCCACTGACATTTATAGTAAGAATAAAAAATACTATGGAAGTCAATTGCTTCTGCTGTCCAGCATTCTTCAAAATATCTTCTTTTGTGTTCTTTTGTATCTTCTTTTGTGTTTTTTTCTTTTTTGTAATGTTTGCACAGTGGTTTATGTGATTTGAAACCTGCCCTCTGTGCTCATGAGTGCTCTGTTTTGTCACAAGGTTGTTTTGATCCAGTCAAACGGTGTCACAAATGCCATGATTGACAGATGGCACACAAGAATATACACAGTCCCAAAGCTTTCACTATCATGAGATTTGTTGTGAAAAGCAGCAGACAGGAAAAAACAGTCATTTCCAAAGTCATTTCCATTTCCAAAATCCATTTCACGCTTTTAAGAGCCCTTCATAAAGAAATCAGGCACTGGTAAACATCTGCTAAAATGAAAGATTTCATCATTCAGATCCCGTTTCCACCTGATATTAACATGCGTTTTCAGTGATCTGTTCGCAAGTGGTCAGCCGAGACGCATTACAGTTACACCTGGTAATAACAGGTGTTCGTATGTGTCTCTTGTGACCACTTGTGTTTGGATTTCATTGAGATCCTTCACTCTTATTTGGTCACGCTCTACATGAGTTTTGCAAGAGCACACAGTGTGACGTACAGTACATGTACTATTGAATGAATGAATATTACTCGGCTTACGGAGGAGTGGGAAAGCAAGCAAGTGAAAAGGATGTGAATAGAAACTATGATTTCAATCATAAGCTGTGTGTTCTGGTACAACAGATGAAATTACAATGTGAATACCTTGTTTTGGGGCACTTTCCTTAAGCATAATGATCACATGTTAGGTTGGTAGGCAGAGAGTATACTGTAGGTGCTTTTTATAACTGATATTTGTGACAATTGAAAAAATATATATTGAATTAACAGAATTAAACAGTCAAAGTAAAGAACAAATGCAAGAGAATGAAAAGAAACAAATCAAAACAAACTGCTTTATGTACTGTAAGTGATAATGAATGAATAATCAAATGTAAAATAACACAGCATTGTATTGACTGCAAGAACTTTCTGTGTTTCATATAAAAGCTACGAAAGTTCCTAACTCAAGTGCAGTGTGATTTTAATTTTAATGTCTTTTGTTGCTTGATTAATATTAAGTAAACAGCCAACAACAGGGATATACTGTCTCTTTAAGAGCTGCACAGAATCCATTTATTGTTACATGCATATTTTCTTTCTCTGTTTATGTTCCTTTATTACATGACAGATGAAAGTTTATATGATTAATCACAAAGCACCTGTATTTTGATGTATTTTTGCGGGTATTTGAACATTCAGCTTGACCTAAAGTTGAATGCTTTATGTCTATTCTGAGTAGTCTCTCAGCGTAGTCTCGGATATCCTTCTGAGGAAGCGCAAGTTCTCTTTAGAGATTTTAAAAACACAAATAAATGAACTTTCAGTAAATCAAGCACATCTCTTTTTTCAAAAGTCACATTACATTTTACTGATTTGCGTGTGGAATTGGTCTTTTATTTGTAGGAATTAAATCAATAAATCAGGAATTAAATCAGCCACCTATTTACATAACATATAACACTAAGTAAATAAAGTTACAAAGCTAATTTCGGGCAGCACAGTGGCGCAGTGGGTAGCGCTGTCACCTCACAGCAAGAAGGTCGCTGGTTCGTGCCTCGGCTGTGTCAGTTGGCATTTCTGTGTGGAGTTTGCATGCTCTCCCCGTGTTCGTGTGGGTTTCCTCCGGGTGCTCCGGTTTCCCCCACAAGTCCAAAGACATGCGCTATAGGTGAATTGGGTAAACTAAATTGTCCGTAGTGTGTATGTGTGTGAAAGGGAGTGTATGGGTGTTTCCCAGTGATGGGTTGTAGCTGGAAGGGCATCCGCTGCGTAAAACATATGCTGGACATATGCCGCTGTGGCGACCCCAGATTAATAAAGGGACTAAGCTGAAAAGAAAATGAATGAATGAATGAAAGCTAATTGCTGGCTGAATTCTTGGTAGGGATGACTACAGAGAACTGTTATTTTTTTGGACCAGTAGGTTAATGGATCGATACCAGAGTACTGGTAGAGATACTCGAGCTGCTTTGTCTCCCATATACTTTAATGTTAATAGCGGACTAGAAGCTGCTGCTTATCATTTTACATTTCTTCATCGAATTTGTTCATCGAACCCTCTCCTGACTAACTGCATGTCCTGCTCTCATGAAATACATGCTCTCATGAGTACAATACATGTCACTAGAAATATAAAATTTTCAGTGCTGACACCTTGTGGACAAACTAAGTAGTGCAAAAATGATTCAAAGCACATGTGTGAGCTGCTCATGCATCCAATGGTCAGTTCGAAGATTTGAAACGTGTACATAGAGTATAAGAAAATTAACAATAATTACAAACTGCAGCTATATTACTTACAGATCAGTGACTTGAAATGTAGCCCATTCATTTCTTCATAGGTCTGTTTCTAGTCCTCTGCTTCCCTTACCTCTGATTTCCGTCAACAGCTCAAGCATTTAAGCAGCGCTGAAACAAAACATAAAAAATTGTGTTCTGAGTCGGTGCATATTATGGCTGTAGCCAGTTTGGTACCCAAACCCTGTTTATTTTTTGCTCAGAATGTTTAACCTGTATCCCATTTTTTTAAATATTATAAACAGCTTGGTTCTCCTCGTCTGATTTAACAGGACCTGAAGCTCAGTCTTGCTTGCAGAGTTAACAAGCTGAAAGCATTTTCTGAGAACTCTTCAGACCTTTGTGTTCTCCCTTTGGCCTATATGTGATATGTGTGGCGTATGTGTCTCCTGGCCCGTTTCTCTGTGTCACGCTGTGATTAAATGGTTGTTTCAGTGGCTGGGTCATGAGGCCTTTCGACATTATTAAGACAGAAGTGGCTGGCAGGGGCCGGCTGGCGCGATTGGAAGGATTAATTACAGCCTGTCTCATTTCGGCAGAGTCTCTCTTATTATTATCGATTGAGGTGGTGGAGATGAGACTTCGAAGATGCTGCTCATTTGAAGCAGAACGCTGATGCATAGGGAGCGCTAGCAGCTATCAAACTGAGGATACTCATTCGTTACAAAGCGACTGCAGAGCCCGAGCTTAGATTAAACCTCGTCGGATTGTGCTTTGGTGAGCCTTGAATGCACATATGCTGCACTAGTAAACAACATAGTGATATTTGAGGCATGAAAGGTGACAACATAGATTCATGTGCTCAGCTCAGAGTGAACATCACAGCTGATTCAAAGTTCACAGGATAGACTTCACATCGCTCTGGTGATTGAGAAGCTTATTGAAGTTGAGAGAGAGTTAACAGAAAGTCATATTACAGCTTAGATGTGGTTCACCTGCAGTGAAAGCTTCATCTGAGGTGATTGAAAACAAGAGGTCAAGGTCTGACAGGTTAGCATGGCTGTGTTAGCATCTAATGTTTGGGGATGTAACAACACTGTATGTTTCACAATCTCTGTTCAATTATGTGTGTTTGGAAAACAATCAATAAATCAATCAATCAACCAACCAACCAATCAAATCAATATTCAGAATGTTTCAATATTTAGAAAGATGAAGTGTTCATTATATTGATGCACTGATGACGCAGTAAAGATATGTATAATGTTGCAGAAGGAATTTTCATTGAATTAAACATTTCCTTCAAACTTTATATTCATCAAAGTACTGTGTAAAATCAAAGTATCACAGGTTACCCCAAAAAATATGAAGTATTTGAAATATTTTTAAACATTTATCATAATATAGAATGTTAGTGAGCAGCATTTGATAATTAAAAAAATATTTGTGATTAATCAGATCACATGACCGTAAAGACTAGTGAAGTGATGCCGAAAATTCAGTTTTTAATCATTTTATATCACATTTAAACCAGTTATTTTAAAACTAATGAGATTTTGCTGAATTGTTTTTTCTTTGTTTCTGGTTGTACAGATAATTGTAAGACATCATTTGAAAAATAATAAAGGGTCTACTTTTGTTTTTATATACACACAATTGTAAAAAAATAGTTAAAATGTAATTTATGTTAGAAATATTTTGTGAACTTCTATCTGAAACTAATTATATGATGAATAGACATGACTTTAGTATATATCCCCATCTGATTACCCACTCTTTGCATTACAAGAACCATATGAGCACCTTTAAAAAAAAAAAAAAAAGTGGATTTTTACAGTGGATTTAAGTTTCCTAAGCAAAGCTCTCAGTTGATATGAATGGGAATATTATGAGAGAGATTCTCCAGAATTCATAATCATCCTTGATTGAAACTAACCAAGAGTCATTGAGGAAACGCATTAGGTTTAATTCTTGTGATATCTTGATAGTGCATGTATGAGATTCAAACCTAGTAATAAACACTTAAAATGAAATGAGGCACCAGTAATGGCCTTGTTTACGAGCTGAAGCTTGCAAGCTGCAGAAACACTTAGACCTGTAAGTCCTGCACTTCACACTACCAGCACACCATCATGCCAATGAGGGAATTAGCAAATTAGTCATCTTTCACCGTCACTGTCGTCTGTGGGTTGCTTTTAATCGTGTTTGTTCCAGCTCACATTCTATTACCGTTTTTTACAAGCGTGCCACTGAATGAAAATGTGCTACAAACTCAGTTTGCACATGTTTTTTTGTGATTGTGCAAGAGCTACTCATGTTGATTTCTGAGAGCTGCATATGCCATTTCCTATTTGTTCTGCAGCCAAACATTTGGTTTGATTTTTGCAGATCTGGAATAAACATTTTCAGTCTCAGCTTTAGTGTGGAGAAACAGTAACGACAACACTTGCATGTAATTATTTATGAATAGTATACAGGTGAAAGATGAAAAGAAAATGTAAGCATCAAAACAATACAGCTTTATTTATTTTTCTGTACATTAGAATGTGTCCTGTTGTTTTTTTTTTATATTATCATACATTTATTATCATATATTATCATACATTTATACCAACGACACCCACTAAAATGTCATTTAGTGTAACAATAGTGCATAAACAAATCTTGTCAGTAATGTTTGGAACACAAATCATTATTAACTGTAGTTTTTAATCTTCAAACCACTATTTTTTATGCATCTCTACCCTTGATCACTTGATCACTAGTTTGTACAATTTTAAGTTTTTGTTATAATAAGGTTTAAATAATAAGATAAATATTTTAATTTAGAAGAAATGTCATTGTTACATGTTTAAAAAGCTATAAATTGTAAATCCAAGTGGCAAAAAAAGTGAATTCTTAAGTTGTCTCTTTAATTGTTTTTATTCAGTAGCTGTATGTATATCTGTTACCCTGAATGAAATGGAAAATAAAAATCCCCAATAGTTTGACATTTTTCACAAAAGTTAATTACAACATTAAAGCAGACACTTTACTTGCATTTAATAAATATTTAAAATCAAATGGGACGTCTTGTCTTTGACCCATGCTTAAAATATGCATGCATAAAATAAATATGCATGCATGAGATGACTTTGATTTCCACGGGTACACCATAATCAATATTTAGCACACAAAAGATCAATACAAGCCGGATATTACCTATTAAGCATAAAAGTGAGTCCTGCAGTCTGAATCGTGACTTTTAGCATGTTTCTCAATTGATTTTTGTATTTAATAAATTTTTTTGACAGGTTGTATTAGCTCTTCTTTCCTCGAAAACAACATCCACAGCACCTGACTACAGCTGCAATTTTTTTTTTTCTTTTTTGGGGAGACATTTGGGAAAGGCTTATCAAGCTCAGCTTCATCAAGCAGAAAAACGTCCCTCTAATTGCTGCATGCTCCCTGTGATTTATCCAAGCTCCCGTGTCGTGTCTCCGAAAAGCCAAAGAAAAACATTCGCCGTTCCCTTCATAACCTCAGCTGATTGCAGATGATAATTATCACATCTCTCCCTCCCTCACAATAGGAGGGCAACCTTAGGAAAATTAGCAGCTGTCAAATGGAGCCGCATCTCTTCTGACGGCTAGTCTCTTCTTTTTGTGCCTTTTTTCTTACTTTTTTACCTTGTCAATGGCTGCTGTGCAACTTCCCTGCAGGAATTGCAGCTGCAAGTCAAGGGCATTTGATCGTAGTCTTTTACAAAAGAATTCTTCTTTTTTTTACTCTCTGCCCCAAATCCATGGGCAAAAAAAGGATGGAAACCAGCTTTAAACTCAGCCTTGCAGTGTTAGAGTGTGTGTGTGTGCGCGTGTGTGATCTCACTCTCCTCTCTTGTCTTAATACAACTACATCCTCTCCCAGTGCCGTCCTGGAGGCAAAAGCTTACCGAGGCCAAATAGTAATGCAGATCACTTTGGTACAAAACCTAACATGAGACTCTTACAGATCCCTAATGTATACACTGAGAGAGTGTAAGGCTGAATTTCTCATCTAGCACCTAAATCGGCCCTGTCCCAGTCAACTTAGCGTTTACTCCGGTCTTATGGGATTCTTCTCTCTCCAGGCTTTGTGTCTACAGTCTCTACACAGCCTCCAATTACAGCCCACTCTCTACATCTACTAGAAAGAGAAAGAAATATTGCGATGTGTAGGAAAAAAATGGTGTAAAACACAACAAATAAGCGACTTTTTTAAAGTAGTGCATGAATACTGTGGGTTGTAAGATATGGACTGATGCACTCAGTGAGCATAATGTACACCTAAAGTTGAAAAAGGAGTTGTTCAACAAAAACTTTTTTTAAACAACGAAATTGTAAGTCAAAGGCACTCGAAAAATATTTTTAAAAATTATTCACTTTTCGAGTATCTTTTTGAATTCCTTATCCAAAGAGCACACATTAATTACCCCTGAAGAACTTTTTGCTTGATTTTGGATATATAAAACCTTTTTTTTCTTTATCGTTTCACTTCAGTGTATTGCCAGGAGTCACTGTTTTTATTTTATGTTAGCAGAATGTTTATTTATTTATTCATTTACATTTTTGACTCTTAAAGTGGCTGTTGACTTGCGTTTTATGAATAATCAATTATCTCTGTTTCAGATAAAAAAATAAAAATAGAAATCATACATTTTTATATTGAACACAACGAAACTGCTTAAATCTTAGATGGCCGTAGGGAGAGTAAATTAACAGCAGATTTTCATTATTGGGTGAACTTATTTTTTTCCATATTGACATAGCTTTCTGCATAATCTTTATTGAATCTTGTTAGTTTTTTATTAAAACAAAGGGGAAAAAAAGGTTTCCAGCTGAGTAAGAAAATCCATTTCATTACATACATTCTCTAAAACAAGTTTCAATACCTTAAGCAATTGCTTTTACATATATCTTATTTTAAGGATGTTTGCTTAATTACTTTTACTAGAAAATTATGTAAAAATACTGATTACGATGTTAAAGTTTGTAACGAAAATTATTAAGTTTCAATCTTTCACTCTTATCTGCCAAACCACTCCAAATAACTTCTTGCAGTTAGTTTATTTCAATAAATCTTGCATCCTTGAAAGTTTTCTTGCAGCCAACTGTTAATTCTAAATCTTTAAAAATGCATATAGAAGTGAAGAATAGCACCATATGTTTGTTTATGCATCTACAGCTGAACCAGCTTATGAATATGAATGGCATTCAGTGGCATATACGCTGCTATACAATGTGCAATACTGTATATCCCTTTAGCAATGTTTATTCAAAGGCAACAGTAATCCTGCCTCTGATAAAAAGTGGTTCCCTTGACAAAACACAGCTGAAGGCTGTTTTGCAGCCCTGTGCTAAATGAAGCTGATGAACCCTCTTCGCCCTTAATAGAATAAATGCATTCCAAGTTAGTCAAGTTACAATATACAAAGTTCAAAAGTGAATCTCTTGTGATTTACTTCAGCCTGAGGAAACAGCCACTGCTTTACCATCAGTTTAAAATACGCTCAACTGACTTCCTAGCTTCTTACATTAGCGTACACAAATTAGTCAAAACATATAGATTAAATTCAGCTAAAATCAGGGTAATTATAGTTATAGCATTTGGAGCATTTTATTATTGTTATGTTTTTTGTTCCATTGCTGTAAATTAGTTTTATTTTACTTTTATATTTCTAAACATAATAGTTTTAATAACTAATTTCTAATAACTGATTTCTTTTATCTTTGCCACGATGACAGTACATAATATTTTACTAGATATTTTTCAAGATATTAATATTCACCTTAAAGTGCAATTTAAAGGCTTAACTAGGTTAATTAGGTTAACTAGGCAAGTTAGGGTAATTAGGCAATCATTTTATAACTATGGCTTGTTCTGTAGATAATCGAAAAAAATATATTGCTTAAGGGGGCTAATAATATTGACCTTAAAATTATTGTAAATTATTGTAATTATTGCTTTTATTCTAGCCAAAATAAAACAAATAAGACTTTCTCCAGAAGAAAAAATATTATAGGAAATACTGTGAAAAATTCCTTGCTCTGTTAAACATCATTTGGAAAATATTTGAGGAAAAAGAAGAAAAAAAATCACAGGAGGGCTAATCATTTTGACTTCAACTCACTCTCTCTCTCTCTCTCTCTCTCTCTCTCTCTCTCTCTCTCTCTCTCTCTCTCTCTCTCTCTCTCTCTCTCTCTC
>CAIGQV010000001.1:5765574-5782224 GCA_903798115.1 Danio jaintianensis
GATAGATAGATAGATAGATAGATAGATAGATAGATAGATAGATAGATCAGAAAACTAAATGCTTAAATTCCCAGAAATTCTGCAGCAAACAAACCTATTGTAACTTGAGTGTGGTTTCAGACTCAGTATATGTTGATTTAAGAACCAGCAGCATCCCAAAATAGCAGTGTAACCTTTAATAGCAAGTTAAAGCTTTAATTCTACCACTTGTCCTGCTGTTTGATATCGGCCCTGACCCCTATGCTCTGACTCACTCAGAAACTAAATGCATGAAGTCTCTGGGGCCCGCTGCGCTGTCAATAACAGGGCTCACTGAACTATTGACTGAACACCATCTACAAACCCTCCACCCATGACCTTGCTATTAAACACCACAAAAGGAGCGAAATGAACGGATTATGAAGGAAAAAGCCACTCCCCCTTGCTGTCTGATACGGGTGCTGCACTTGCCGTTTTGTGTCATTCAGATGTGTTTGTCACACAGCCTCCTATCAGCACAGTTCAAACTATTCTACAAAAAGAACACACTCCAACCATTCAGCGTCTTAACAAACAGGGTTGATGGATGAATAGCACAATTTCTCAGCAACCCCTGGGAGCTGGCAGGGCATGTCTGCCGAGAATATAATGGAGTACGGGAGACCCACGGCCCCACAGAAAGCCCAGAGCTACAGAAAAGCCTGGTGTTTCTGTCAGTGTGTGAATCATCACTACCAAGCCTTCTCCCTCTGACTGGTCTCAGTGTTGCTTTTAATTAAGAATACATGTCCGGTCAAAAAATTACTGTGTTAAAATTTTCATTCATTTTCAAGTGGCCTGTCAGTCATTTCTGCCCCCACTGTACATGAAAGGATTTCACTGGGTATTTGCAGTACAGCTCTTTCACATCAGGGCTGCATCCTACTATAAATGATGTAACCACATCCAGTCATGTGAAATACAGGCTACATGCATTAACGGCTCATTCCAGGGCTTCTCTCGCCAAATGCATTAACAATCAATGAAGAACAGCTCCTCCAAGCAATGCACCTGAGAGTCAAATAAATATAGCCCACGCCAACCTGTTTGCTATTTTTGCAAGGCTGGCTGACAGTGAACCAGCGCAGCAGATCAGGTCTGAGTTTGCCCATACTGTGCCAGCAGAGAGCGACAAGATATGTGCTGAAGGATAGAGGCCAGGTGCACAAAGAGACCCTATCCTGATGGGATCAAACTAGTTACCCTGATGTGCCCACTCCACACTGAGCAGCCCTTTAACATGACAAAATTATATCTGATGTGACCGCCTTGCCTTCCCCTGACTATGAGCCCCAGCCACGGTAAATGCAATCACTGAAGCCTTCTCAAATAAGAGAGGTTACAGCGCCACTGAACTGTGTATAACTGTGCAACCTGAGTGGAATGCATAATGTTGGGCCAGATGACTCTTCTTGGCTGCCTGGAAAAACCATCACTGTTTTTACTGTCAGCTATAGCTTGCATAAAATCTACCTCGCCAAAGTACAACATGTAGCCTGTAGTGCAATAAAAATGCTTTTCAGAAGAGCTTGTCTTCTGTCTTAAAGCTAAGCATCAAGTATTAATGGATAATTGAATGAAATCTTTCAGGATTAATTGGATGTGATAAGTGTTCTAGAGCTGGTTGTTGCTTGGAGACGTCTGGTGGTTTCAAAAGGAGTGTAGTTTTTAAACACCCATAAATATCATATCCTTGTGAATTATTAATGGAAGTTAATTTCGATTATCTAACGGACTTAATGTGACTGTACACTGTATGCACAGATGTAATCCTGATTGATGAGCATTTATGACCCAAGCATTGGACAATTGTGGTGACTTCCATCCCCCTTGCATTCAAAGCACAATGCCTTTCAGACCTGGAAACAAATGCAAATTAGCATCACTGCGTTTTATCTCAAATAAATAGGACAATTTCATGGAGTTTAGCAACCTCATCCTCAGCTTCTTTTCATTTGCACAGAAAATGGATTTGATGAAACATAACATTGGTGTGCAAACACCTTAATTGCCTTCCTCCTCTCTTGAAGAGATTTTTAATCTTTTTTGTTGTGTATCCCTCAATGTGTGATGCACTGTGATACCCAGTCTCCATAATGAAAGGTTGTTAAAGCATGGAATAAAAGATTCATGGTGTTGAAGAGGATTATTTTTCAAATAGCTTTTGTTGCTTTGGCATAGTTGACATACTAAGATAGGTGAATGAATGAGATATTCTTTGTCCCTCCTCAGAGACTGAAGGAACTGAAGCAGAGAGAGTTTGCCCGCAATGTGGCCTCCAAATCCAGGAAGGACGAGAGGAAACAGGAGAGAGCTCTCAGACGCCTACATGAGCTTGCTGAACAACGCAGAGAAGTGCAATGGTGGGGGATGTTTTGTTAAATAGTTTTTTTTTTTCAGATTTATATACAGTTTGCCAGTGTATGCATATATAGATTATGGTCTAAAAAACCAGAATAGATTGTTATTTTATAGGTGCAAATTAAAGCATCAAAGCAGCATGTGATTTGATTCAAAAGTATTTTTGTGTAGTACTGTGCAATCCTCAGGTTTCCCTGTGGAGTCCAGTTATAATTGTCACCTCTTTTTTCGTTAGATGAGTGTAAATGAACCTGGCTCTTATATTTTGTTTCTTTTGTTCCTCTCGTTTCTGATGCAGTGCCCCAGGAAGCGGTCCTATGTTTAAGTCGACCACAGTGGCAGTGGAAGGTTCTTTCAGGGAGTCCTGCTATGATGATGATGCCCAAGAAGAGAACCAGAACTGCATGGCTCAAGATTCGGGGGGTCAGATCCATTCCAGCAGTTGTGGCATAGCTAGTAAACAGTCACCCTGGTCATACAATGGGAGGGCCAAAAAGCAAACTTTCAGACGCAAAATTGCATTCTCTTTTTCCTTTCCAAAGAAAGCATCTGTTAAGCTTGAGTCATCAGCAGCGGTTTTCTGTGAAAGCATGGAGGAGGGGTCGATGGAGCGGAGCCGCAGACAAAGACTCAGAACACCCCCTGTTGAGCTTGACCTCCCTGGCTCCCCCATGGAGGAAAAAGTACTAAAATGTAAGGAGGCAATTTACAGCACTGGCACACAGCTGGGCGAGCATTTCCAAAAAAGTGACAACACCAGAAGTCAGGGGTCGTTAGATACCCCTGTGGCAGGGGAAAGCCCCTCGTCAACGGCATCAGATTTGTGTGCTTTGCTAGTTTACTCGGAGGATGTTCCTAGTCCTGCCATTTCCCCGTTAAACACTTCCCCTTTTTGTTTGAACACTGCTGATATTGTTCTTGAATCTGAAGACTCTGTTGAGAGTTTAAAAAGCAGCAGTGCTGAAATTAAATCTGAGACCTCTGAGGATGTGACAGTAGAGGATAGTGGCATTACAGAGGAGGGGTGCTTGGCCATAAGTGAGCCTCCAGAAAAGATTTTCTCAGATGTGCCACCTAAGAATGATTCTCCTCAAAGACAAGAAAAAGTGGAGGATGCACCTGCAAAGTCACCTTATGCTTTCACAAAACCCAGCCAGCCTTTTTTCTCTGTCCTAAGCAGGGACGGAAACACCATCTTCCAGTGGCCCTCTGAGATGGTGTCCTTCACAAGGACAGAGCCATCTCTGTCTTTTAGTTGCAACCCCCTTCATTTTGACTTCAAGAAGACACGGATTAGAAGGTCTGCTGACACTCAGGAGATGACTGAGCCCAAAACTGATGAGGAATTATCTGTCTGCTCAGGTTTCAAATCCTGCCACTCTGACAAGCACATCGAGGAATCTACAGCCAGCCCCAGAAACAGTCCCAGCCAAGGACCAGAAGGCAAGGTCAGAAAGTGTTATCAGTATTCAAGTGACACAGAGAGTTGTGTCAGGTTGAAAACACATGACAGATGTAGACATTCCAAAGATTGGATTCATGCAAGCAAGAGAGTGGAAGAGAAATTGCGGAAAAGGGATCAACGTCATTACAGGAGCCACGCTAAAAGAAAACGGAGAAGGCGGAAGAGGAGGAGAGACAGACACCGGGAGACAGAGAGCAATATGGTGAAATCTAAGAAATTCCACAGACGACCTGAGTGTGTGGAAGGACTTGATAGCCAATTTAGAGGCACCACTTCACAGCAAGTGCATCCATTAGAGAAGTCAAAGCAATCAGCTCAAAATCAGGCAGAGGATAGCAGCACAGCTCTCATAGTTGAGGAAGGGGTGGAAAGCAGAAGGCAGGAGGCAGCAGCCGACGTAAACGGCTCAGCGGGCTGCATCATTCTCTCTGATGAGTTCTGTGCCAGTGGTGAAAAGGTGCTTGGGAACAGCAGGGAAAAGCCTGACAATCCAACTGCAGGGGAGCTTATGTCCATAGAACAGTGTCCCCGTAACCAAGACACATCTCACTTTCATGAATCCGGTTCAGCCGAAGGGGGGCAAGAGAAGAAGCCTCAGTCTCTAGTGACTAACAGAGATGGGACATGTGAAGGACAGAGTTTGAAAAGACTCCGTTCAGAATCTCTAACCGACAGACATGAGTTTTGTGACTCCTGTCAGTCCCAGACAGATATTTCTGATCAATGCACAGAACCTACCTGTTGTGAGCATGGGACAAGGAGGAAAAGACAAAGGCGGACACAGGATCAAGATCAAACGCCATGCCTTGCAATCGAATGTCCCCTTGTTCACAACTGTGTTTTGGAAGAACAGGACAATGCCGCAGAGGAGTCAAGCATGAAATGCCTTGTTTTAAAAGGCACGTGTGACAGCTCGAATGGGTCAGACCGAATCTCATGCAGTATTGATGATGGAGAGAGCTGCATGGCTGATCCTCAGACATTTACTTCCATTAGCAGTGCCCTGGGTCACACTGTGGTGGAGAGCAGTGACTGGCAGCAGAGCTCCTCCTCTCAGATCAATGCTTCATGCACCAAGGGCAGTTCAAATCTCCTAGAGACAGATTCAAAGCTCTTGACGGAGCCAACAAAAGAGAATAGTGAGTCTAAAGCAGCACAAACCCCCTTAAAGAACTGTAACAAGTATTCAGCGACTGCTCAGGCCTGCCTGCTGGATGTGAGAGAGTTAGCCCTGCAGAGGACTGAAAAAGCCACTCAAGACAAATCATGTCAGCACAGCCTTCAACCCCCACCACAGAGATTTCACCTAGGCATTCAGGCTGAGGAGAAGTTGAGCAGGGAGTGCTTCCACACCACCGGCAGCCTGTTCCAACCCTCTCCATCATTCCCGGCCCCCTCAGACAGCATAGAGAGACACTGTCTCCTGCAGATACAGAGCCACGGACAGGTGCTACATCAGCAGGTTTTCCCCACCAAGATCAAATCTGTCCTGCACAGGCCACATCTGCCCATGTCATCTGCTCTCCTCCATCCAGTTCACCTGCCATCCTCTGTGCCTTCCGGCTCTATCACAATACGTCACACCATACTACAGCACCATGCCGCTTTCCTGCCCTCACAGCCACCTATCTACCCCCAGCTAGTGCCTGTTTCTCGACTCTCCCTAGGAGCAGAGATCTGTCCACCCACCGCTCCTCCTTTTGTGGCCTCTCCACAGGTACCTGTGGTGGCGCCCCCTAGCATTCACCCAATGACTGTGACGTTTCATGCCCTGCCACGACCTGCCATGTTTTCACCCATGTTGACCCCTCATCCTGCTGTCATCCCCCTGCAGTCTCTATTCTAGTTCTACAGCTTTTTCTGTGACAAAATGTATTTTTACTGCAGTAGTGAAAGAAACATCTGCAGCGCTGCTCTCTTAGTTAGAGTGTTGAAATAGGAAGTAGTCAATGGGTAATATACAAAAGATTTGTCTTTGCAGTTTGGAAAGGATGCTGTTTCTGTGCCATGTTGTCAGTAGAGATTTTCTTGCAGAAAAGAACTGCACAACACTTTATTAGGAAATAAACTGTATAACTCATCTACCTGAAAATTTCAGATACACATTTTATTCATATTTTTACAGATTTTAATCATTTCAAAGACCACAGTTTTATCAGATCAAAGGCAGAATGATCATTCAATACACTGTTTAGGTGCACATCCTAATAGAAAGAAATTAATATATAAATTAATATACGTTAGTCTGTACTTAGAGATAACATAATATTGTTATAATGCATAGAGTGACAATAGGACGTAATATATGATGGTTGCTGTTTGCAATCTGTAATGGTATGAATCCATGAAGTCCTTAAGGGTCAAAGTGTCATTATGTGCAGTATACACAGATCCATAGTAAACCTGCAGTAAATTAATGTAACAAAAAAAAAGAATCTCAGTGTGTAATAATTACTTTAAATATAACACTGAAATTACAAAGGCTAGTGGAAAGCAGCTAAATTGTGCTATGCACCATGTGCTACAGCAGCATTGAACACACACATAGTGCTCATTTATATGAGTAGTTTTTATGCAAATCAAAAAGCCCATGGCATGTGATGATGAAACTGAATGTGACTGTCAAAAGTTGAACTAAAATAATCAAATTCGATTTTATAGTTTGCTAATTACAGACAGTGTCATCCTCTAATACAGAATCACAGTGAAGTTCAGACTACCGAATGTGTTGTGTAGTTTAATATGTAGTTTCAATTGTAGATCGTACATGCTGTTGCCTAACATATTTGAAAAGAAGCACAAAACTTACCAACTGCAATCCATACATGGGTGTTTCCTAAATCCCTCATATTGTAACCTGCTTAAATTAGGAGAGCATAGACTAGATCTTTCTAAAATGATCTGTAGGACATGGAGTACCCTGCTCTGTAGCATTTCTGTGGGGAATTTTATTTGTCCTAACATATTTTTAATTGCTGTTAATAGACCTTTATAAATATAAATGGTTTACTCATTCAAGAATGACCAAATGACCTAGCATGTGGAGTTAATTTGAACCATAATTGTACAAAATAAGCAGGCAATTCCCCTTTTTGATTAATTAATATTTCTGGTTTGATTTACATATTACACATGGAAAAAACATTACATATAAATTGCTGGTAATATGATTATTTCCAACAAATATTTAACTTAGATTCATTGAAATCCTGCTTCAGGGTAACTCCAAAACAGAAGTTCGTTTTTGTTAGCAAAGGATTCAATTTCTCCTGCTTGCATCAGATGAAAGGGACTAAACTCAAGAGAAGGATTCATTTACTTATTTAAAACACTAACTACTAAGATACTTGAATCCGAAAGCAAGTCTAGTTAGTTAGAAAAGAACAGATAAAATTCTGTCTCTTTGAATTCCCACAATCCTTTCATTTTCAAAGGAGATGTGTTGAACTGGAATTAATGACTTTTGCGAATAGCCATATGGAAAGTAGACTGTACTTAATTCTTAATAATTATGCTCAAACATATATTTTTAGATATCTTTTTTATTTAAAGCAAAAATGAATCAATAAAAAAACTACACAATTATAATCAAGGTTGTTTCAAATTACGTGACAACAACAAAAATTACTCTATGAACAAGTATTAATGTAAAGTAGACACATTTTTATTAGAAACACCACCATGGAGAAATTAAAGCAGAACTGCAGTTTGTTTATTTTTATTTTTTTATAAAAGCATGTAATTGCATTACTAAATACAGTGTAAAAATATGCATTGAAATAATGTGGTATATAGAAATAAAAGACAAAAAATGATGCAGAGCTATTCAAAAGTGATGAAGAGAAACTGGTGTTTTTGTAACATCTGTTCAACAAAGCTCTGAATCCCACCAGATTGCCCATTCTTAATTAATTTCAGTTCTTGAATCCTAATCGCATAGGAAGTCCACAATGTTAGTTTTTTTCATGCAGTCGAAAAAGAAAAACATGCTTTGAAAAATTGTACATGCTGTAAATCAGTACTATTTATAAATCATGTAATATGTAATGTACATGTACATATGTTTTATGTTTTTATCGTGCCAGGTACCCTGTATGTATGAATTATTTAGATAAGATAAAAACAACTATGTTTTTTACGCCACTTTGCCAACTGAATGATGCTAAAGTACTATGTAATAAAACCGAGAAACGAGCACTTGCTTTCATGTGTGTCCATTTGTGATGTGTTTTAGACAGCTTTCGGGTTCACCACACACTCAGGTGAAGTCCACAGTATGTGACTACAAACACACTGGAAATGCATGCTTTTTGAAGCCGGGGAAAAAATCCAGGGGTTTTGTCACAGCTAGGGAAGAACTGTTGAATATTTCATCTTAAGGTCTCACACAAGCCATGCAAAGGTTATTGAGTGAGACAGCCATGGTCATTTTCTTGCAACTTTGAGGCAGTGCTTGCTAGACCATCATACTATGCAAGGTTTCAGATCGTTGCAGTGTTAATGCCCTCACCTTTCAGTGTGACTGACATCATTATGCAGAATTATTCTGCCATCCTGTATGTATGAGACTGATTAGCTGAGATGTTCCTCTGTTATTTCCCCTCCAGTCCTTGAGTTACATATCTCCCAGGCTCCTCTGTTGTTAAAACAGTATACCTTTTTTCTGCTGAAGTACAATTGTTGTTTTTTGTATGTGTGCGTGCGTGCGTGTGTGTGCGTGTGCGTGTGTGTGTGTGTGTGTGTGTTTATTTGCCGACTATGGCAAGCTGTATTGCCTTTTATTCATCCTCAGGATATGAATTCTTGATATCAACAATTCAATTCTTGATATTAAACATTTTATTTTTGATATGAATAATTACTGATTGTTGATATCATTCATTCATTCATTTTCTTTTCGGCTTAGTCCCTTTATTAATCAGGGGTTGCCACAGCGGAATGAACCACCAACATATCCAGCATATACTCTCATACACTACGGAGAATTTAGGTTACCCAATTCACACATACAGCATGTCTTTGGATTTGTGGGGGAAACCGGAACACCCGGAGGAAACCCACACGAACACGGGGAGAACATGCAAACTCCACACAGAAATGCCAATTGACACAGCCAAGGCTCGAACTAGTGACCTTCTTGCTCTGAGGCAACAGCACAGCGCCACCACGCCGCCCATTGTTGATATCAATCATTTACGTTTTCATTCATTCATTTTCTTTTCGGCTTAGTCCCTTTCATTTACATTTTGATTTCAACAATTTAATTACATTTCAACAAGTAAAAAAATATATAACTCTTGATATCTGTAATTGTATTTTCACTATAATTAAATGTCACCATAGGCTGTCATTCAAATTTAAATGTTCATATTAAGAATGGATTTCTTACTAGTTGAAATGCAATTCCTGATATCAGTGTTTGAATTGCTACTAGTAAAAATATTGATATCAAAAATAATGCCGCCAGTGACCAGGTTAATTTCTGATATCATGAATGTGATTCTTAGTAGTCATTGATCAAAGTCATTGAAAGTCATTTTAGATATTAGAAATTACTCTTCTTATTTCTGATATCAGAAATACATGTTTAGATATCAGAACTAACGAATGTAATGTGATGAAATGGGGCGGCATGGTGGCTCAGTGGTTAGCACTGTCACCTCACAGCAAGAAGGTCGCTGGTCGAGTCCTGGCTGGAGTTTGCATGTTTTCCCCGTGTT
Organism: Danio jaintianensis; assembly: GCA_903798115.1. NCBI lineage: Eukaryota > Metazoa > Chordata > Actinopteri > Cypriniformes > Danionidae > Danio > Danio jaintianensis. The sequence continues at coordinate 5,775,139 of CAIGQV010000001.1, forward strand.
CGCGTGGGTTTTCTCCGGGTGCTCCGGTTTCACCCACAGTCCAAAGACATGCAGTATAGGTGAATTGGGTACGCTAAATTGTCCGTAGTGTATGTGTGTGAATGAGTGTGTATGTTTGTTTCTAAATACTGGCTTGCGGCTGGAAGTGCATCCGCTGCGTAAAACATATTCTGGAATGGTTGGCGGTTCATTTTGCTGTGGCGACCTCTGGAATAGAGACTAAGCTGAAGGAAAATGAATGAATGTGCTGAAATATATTTGCAGCTATTAAGAACATTAAATTCTTTATATCAGGAATGCACATTTTTACTAGTAACAATCTAATTGTTGATATCAAAATTAAGAAATTGCATTTTCACTAGTAATAAATTAATTCTTGATATCAACAATTTGAGCGGCAGCCTCTGGTGACATTTAACTAGTGACAATACAATTACAGATATCAAGAATTACATTTTTTTGCTAGTTAAAATGTAATTCCTGATATCAAATTTTTTTATTATTGATACCAAACATTCAGCGACAATTCAGTTCTTGACATCAACGATTCAATTTTGTTGTTAACAAAATTAACAGCTTGCCATAAGCTGACCTTCTTTCTATTGTATTTATTTCTTTTATTTACACGGACAACAGCACTCGTAAGATTTTCTCATACTTTGTGACTCACAGTCACAGCACTCCCTTGTGCCATTTTGTTTCCCTGGAACGGATGCTTCGATTTTTTTGCACCCGCTACTTCTATCCCACAGAGCTAAAACATGCTCTTCCTGCTGTCCACGCTACAGTATAATCACCTCTCTCTGAACCTGGACAGCCCGGATGATGGCCGTCGGGTATGTGAGAAATAAGGCGAACAACGAACGTCCATGCTTATTTCCTTTCACACGTGTTAACATTAGCATTTGCATAAAGCCTTTGTTATATAAAATTGCAACATTCTGCGATCTAGAACGCCATATCTCGCCTGCAGACTTATGGACCATCTCTTTACAAACACCCACGTACAGCAGTGCCTCTCACAGCCAGAATAATGCAGGGATAAACAAATGCCTGGCTACCCTCAGACAAAAGCATTCTCTGCAATCTGCGCAATGTGCAGCTCCAATCACGCTTTCCGAGCCTTATCATAGTCATCTTGTTTGTTTGTTGATCAGAGGATGGATCCTATATCGGGCATGCAATTAACAATCCGGGCAACTCATTTGTGTCGTCTCGTTATCCTTTTTGTTTGTTGCTTTTCTGTTTATTTTCCTCACAAGGTCAAGGAAATACACAAGAGAGTGATGCGGGGAAACTGCAAACAGCACACAGGACTGTCAGGCTGTTAAATAATGTTTAATTAACGCTTCCATTCTCTTAGAGCGTGTTTTTATTACTAAACCAAGATGAGCTTCTGGATAATTGCCCTGTTATTGTTGTAGAATGAATGGAAATATGTGACTCGGAATAGCATTTGAATTAGGGGCTGTAAACGGGTAAATCTGGATTCGGATTTTATTATACGCCGCGTGTGCATTCAAATCTGACCTCAAGTGAAGCTTCAACTGCTTCATTTTACAGTGCATCCCGTAGTAAGTTGTCAAGAAAGTTATTGCTAACCTCAGTAAGAGCAGATTTGACAGTATAGCAAGCTTATGAATTTCATTTCCTGAAGTCTCTGCATGAAAAATTTATAGTTTATAAAGAAATATCAAATGCGATAAACATATTCAGGAGTCAGGGTTGCATGGCTAATGAATATGAAAGCAATAAGCCATGATAGGCCATTTGTTTGACCACAGCTGACATGTTCTTAGACATGAACTGAAGTGCTTAAAATACCCATATTCCCAAGTAGAATTACTGTAATGCATTTTTCTTCAATAAAGAATTTGTGAAACGTAAAGCAAGAAATAATGTGAAATTAAACCTATTTTATTTTAGCAAGTAAGGAAGTGTTTTTTATTTTCGTTTGTCTTCATACATACAACCAAAAAAAAAGTGATACATTCAGTTCTGTTTTGCTTAGCATTCACACAGTGATATTTTTAAGACTGAACTGAACTTAAGAATACAACACAAAAAATACACTCAACGGCCACTTTATTAGGTACACCTTACTAGTACCGGGTTGGACCCCCTTTTGCCTTCAGAACTGCCTTAATCCTTCGTGGTGTAGATTCAACAAGTCACTGGAAATATTCCTCAGAGATTTTGCTCCATATTGAAATGATAGCATCACGCAGTTGCTGCATATTTGTCGGCTGCACATCCAAGATGCGAATCTCCCATTCCACCACATCCCAAAGGTGCTCTAATGGATTGAGATCTGGTGACTGTGGAGGCCATTTGAGTACAGTGAACTCATTGTCATGTTCAAGAAACCAGTCTGAGATGATTCGTGCTTTATGACATGGTGCGTTTTCCTGCTGGAAGTAGCCATCAGAAGATGGGTACACTGTGGTCATAAAGGGATGGACATGGTCAGCAACAATACTCAGGTAGGCTGTGGTGTTGACACGATGCTCAATTAGTACTAATGGGCCCAAAGTGTGCCAAGAAAATATCCCCCACACCATGACACCACCACCACCAGCCTGAACCGTTGATACAAGGCAGGATGGATTCATGCTTTCATGTTGTTGACGCCAAATTCTGACCCTACCATCTGAATGTCGCAGCAGAAAATCGAGACTCATCAGACCAGGCAATGTTTTTTCAATCTTCTATTGTCCAATTTTAATGAGCCTGTGCGAATTGTAGCCTCAGTTTCCTGTTCTTAGCTGACAGGAGTGGCACCTGGTGTGGTCTTCTGCTGCTGTAGCCCATCCGCCTCAAGGTTCGACATGTTGTGCATTCAGAGATGCTCTTCTGCATACCTCGGTTGTAGCAAGTGGTTATTTGAGTTACTGTTGCCTTTCTATCAGCTCAAACCAGTCTGGCCATTCACCTCTGATCTCAGGCATCAAAAAGATATTTGCGCCCACAGAACTGCCACTCACAGGATATTTTCTCCTTTTTGGACCATTCTCTGTAAATCCTAGAGATGGTTGTGCCTGAAAATCCCAGTAGATCAGCAGTTTCTGAAATACTCAGACCAGCCTGTCTGGCACCAACTACCATGCCACATTCAAAGTCACTTAAATCACCTTTCTTCCCCATTCTGGTGCTCGGTTTGAACTGCAGCAGATCGTCTATATGTCACGTGTTGGTATTGGGAGGCCGGACAAAAGGTAGGATCCAAGTGCAGTTTATTGGTGAGATATCATACAAAAACAGGACATCAGGAAACGACAAAGTAACAAAATAACAATAAACAAAACAATAAACTAAGACTGGGAACTAAGATATAACATGAGCAAAACATACCATACAATACCAACTAAAACAAGACAACTGAGAACAACAAACGACTGAGCATTGACCAAACGGGAGCAAGGTGTATAAATAGTCCAAACAATGAGTAGTGATCGGATGCAGCTGTGTGTGTGATGAGTGGAAGGGGAAACCGGGTGTGTGTGGCGGAATGATGGGAATTGTAGTTTGTGATGATTTGTAGTTCATGATAAAATGTAGTTCACCAGCGATCTCTTAAGTCCTTGATCGCTGGTGAACATGACACTATATCCCTAAACGCATTGAGATGCTGCCATGTGATTGGCTGATTAGAAATTTGCATTAATGAGCAGTTGGACAGGTGTACCTAATAAAGTGGCCGGTGAGTATATACTGTATGGTCATTTTTCTTTTACATTTGATTAATCTCAATTTAACGATTCTTAAATATTTGTGCTGGAAAACCAGACAATTCAGTAGGAGTGTGTTTGATATATACTACATGCTGAAGACTCTCAGAAGTGTATCATCCAGGGAGCATCTGTCTACTGCATCATGAGCACTGTGCACACATTACACTCATGCGACATACTACTTTTTGCATATAGTGCACAGCAGGGATTGTTTCAGAAGGTTTCCCCTGTGAGAGGAAATGAGGTCACACAGTCTTTACACTGAATGCTTTGTGAAGGCTATGAATTGCCTTGTTGCTCTCATGACACAGGCTATCTTCATACTGGCCCCAGTGACTTTCCCTTTAGATCCCCTTATTGATCCAACTGTCATTGATCTAAATGCACTGCACTGCTACTGAAATGCTTTCTGTCAAAGTAAGGATCAGGGGGCTAGCAATTTCAACAGAAAGGAATGGAACTAAAAAGGCAATATTATTTTGCATAAAAATACACTATACAGTACAGTGTATGCTCTATTTATTCACTATATTCAAACATTATTAGCAAGCAAAGCCATGAGCATCAGATGAACCTCAGCATATATCTGATATACAGTTGAAGTCAGAATTATTAGCCCTCCTGTATATTTTTCCCCATTTTCTGTTTAATGGAGAGATTTTTTTTCAACACATTTCTAAACTAACAAAAGGTTCTAAACTAGTTTCTAATAACTGATTTCTTTTATCTTTGCCATGATGACAGTAAATAACATTTTACTAGATATTTTTCCAGATACTAGAATTCAGCTTAAAGAGAAATTTAAAGGCTTTACTTGGTTAATTAGGTTAACTAGGCAAGTTAGGGTAATGAGGCAAGTCATTTAATAATGATGGTTTGTTCTGACAATCGAAAAAAAATATTGCTTAAGGGGGCTAATAATATTGACCTTAAAATGACCTTTGGAAATTGACCTTTTATTCTAGCCGAAATAAAACAAATAAGACTTTCTCCTGAAGAAAAAATATTATAGGAAATACTGTGAAAAATTCCTTGCTTTGTTAAACATCATTGGGGAAATATTTGAAAAAGAAAAAGAAAAATCACAGGAGGGCTGATCATTTTGACTTCAACTGTATATGCAGTCAATAGTTTGATATAGCTATGTTATAATGGTTTATATACTATATATAAAAGTCACCAAACTGTAGTGTGGTGAGTGTCAGGTTACAATAATACAATTAAAGTTTGGTGTCACTACTGTATGTACGTACTAACCCTAACCTACACTTGCCTCATGGTTCAGTTCAGGTCGATTAAGAAGCAGTCACATATACAGTATGAACTGAACCTTTCATTTTAGCTGCTCAAAGAAAGCATGCTTCTTGAATATATCAAACATCAAATAAGAAATAACAACATGTTCAGCATTGTGTTCCACTACTCTGAGAGTTTTTTTACAGTGTGCCCTTAGCAATGGGGGTCTTGGATTCTATTGTACCTCCAGTGTCAGTTAAAGACTGATCCAGCAAACTCACAAGCAGCACAATGTGCCCAGATGTAGGCTTTTAAAATAGTTGGTGTCTCTCTCCCCTCACCATTGTATGCTACCACAACAAATGCCATCAGAAAACTGTACATAACTGGAATACATAAGTACATCATAACCGGTTTTGGTTTGTTTCTAAACTGGTTCCAAATTGTTCTTGTCTGCATCGCGATGCACTTTATAAATGATTAATTTTGAAAGCTCTAATGTCAAAGTTTTCAGTGATACAACTTCAGATGCAGTCCGGCATCATGCCATCAAACTCGTTGAAGCAGTAAATGAAAACCATTTCAACATGAAATCTATAACGTTTTGTCAGCATGGTGTGAAGAGGACTCAAATTTGATGAATATCAGACCAACAGTCTAGGAGTATGAAAAAGATATTTTCAAACACAGTAAAAAGGATGTGAAAAAAATGCCCCTTACTGATTTTTTTTTTTTTTTTTTTACAAGTTTGTTAGAATTTAATGTTTTTAGATCAAATACTAGTCAATGATAACACAAGTAAACTCATCATGCAGTTGTAAAATTCAGGTTTTTATTATTGAGGGAAATACAAAATTGCATAGCCCTGTGTGGAAAAAGTCTGGCCTGACTACTGCCACACCTCAAAAAATCCCTGAAAGCTAGACATCATGCTGAGATCTAACGAAATTCAAAAGCAAATGAGAAAGAAAAAAGTTAGATCTACTAGATAATGCATTTTAAACATATAAACAAAAAGAAAACACTCATCAGTCATGATCTGCATACAACTGTTCATTTAAATACGTCCAGTGCTTGCCCTTTAATTACATGTAATTGTATGTTTTGTGTTTTTAAATGTCATTGCATTTTACATTCAGATCGCAAATCTGAATTTTCCAACACAATCTCATGGCAGTTCGTAACTTTTTGATTTAGTGGCTAATTCGTATGAATTAGTACAATCTCATTCGTACAATTTAGTACGATTTGCTCATACCCCAATGATGGTTGGGTTTATGGGTGGGGTTGGGTGCCATGCCTCCTTTTTAAAATTGTAAATTTTCGGTTCACTGAACTCGTATGAATTCATATAAATTAGCCACTTAACTGACAAAACGTAAAATAGTTACGTTTCTTCATGAGATCAGGCTGGAATTTTCAGCATAATAACTCCAGTCTTCAGTGTCAAATCAGTGTTTCCCAACCCTGTTCCTGGAGGCACACCAACAGTACATATTTTGGATGTCTCCCTTATCTGAACCATTCATTTCAGGTTTTGGAGTCTCTTCTAATGTTCTGATGAGTTGGTTCAGGTGTTTGAAGAAGAAGAGGTTAAAAATGTGTACTGTTGGTGTTCCTTCAGGAACAGGGTTGGGAAACACTGGTGTCAAATGATATTTCAGAAATAATAATATGTTAATTTGATACTCAAGAAACATTTGTTTTACTTCATCAGCGTTGAAATCAGATACATTTTTGCTGTACATTTTTTAATGAATGTTCAACAGTCCATGATTTGTTTTAATTAATAATATTTAACGTTAAAGCATTTACAGTTAAAGTCTTTACATATATTTGATCAATTCAAGGCATACTTGTTTTCTTTAAAAGATAAATAATAATAACAAATAACAATCATATTGACCCAATGTTTTGAACAGTGATGTACAGTACATCATGCAGCCATTTCTATATATGTTTACATTGGATTTTTAAAACTGTATTATTCCTTTATTTAAATTAATATGTTGTAATTCTCATCAAGAATGTAGCAGATTTATTATATTATATTATATTATATTATATTATATTATATTATATTATATTATATTATATTATATTATATTATATTATATTA
>CAIGQV010000001.1:5798446-5812203 GCA_903798115.1 Danio jaintianensis
TGTGTGTGTGTGTGTGTGTGTGTGTGTGTGTGTGTGTGTGTGTGTGTGTAAATGCTCTCCTATAGCCTATGTAATAACAAACAGCTCTGGGTGATCCATCAAATAATATTTAGTGATGTGCTTTCATTTGGTGGTTCAGTCTAAAGAACATCAGCTCAATTTTGGCGCAATCCATTTGACATCAGACATCATGGTGATGTTCTAAATACAAGAATTTGATCTTGTATAGTGTTTCATAGTGAATGACAGTTGACACTAAGTCTGATATGCTTCACAATGTTCCGAAAGAATGAACACTAGCATCTCTATTTATGTTTTGTGCTCCTATTGGTTCACATGTGTGATATTGACCTATAGGAGCACAGATGCTGTTCCATACACAGCTTTTAAAAGTTATTGCACACAATCAAACACAATGTCTCATTCATTCATTTTCTTTTCTGCTTAGTCCCTTTATTAATCTGGGGTCGCCACAGCGGAATGAACTGCCAACTTATCCAGCATAGGTTATACGCAGCGGATGCCCTTCCAGCTGCAACCCATCACTGGGAAACATCCATACACACTTATTCACACACATACACTGTGGACAATTTAGCTTACCCAATTCACCTGTAGCGCATGTCTTTGGACTTGTGGGGGAAACCGGAGCACCCGGAGGAAACCCATGTGAACACGGGGAGAACATGCAAACTCCACACAGAAACGCCAACTGACCCAGCCAAGGCTCAAACCAGCGACCTTCTTCCTGTGAGGCGATCGTGCTACCCACTGCGCCACCGTGATGCCAACACAATGTCTATCGCATGTATTTTTTCATTTTTCTCATGTGTACGAATATAATTTAAGCCTCAATATATATTTAATTATCTTCTGACCAACAAAGAGATTGTAAAGTTTGTGGTCTCTTAATGAGACAGAACAGAATCTCAGGCATCATTAGTCGACTAAACATGCAGAGCAGAAGGATATATATCTAACTTTTTTTTTTTTTTTCAAAACTGCTGCAGAACATCTAAAGTCTAATGATGATGTTTTAAAAAAGTTACTTTTTAAATTTGTATTACAGTGTCATTATTATATGCAAATGAACAATGTATGTATGTTTGTTTATTTCAAAAATTTGGCTCGATGACACTGAACTTTGAATAATTATCTCTATTCAGGCTTTTGTGAAAACTGCAGATTGCTTCCTTATTCTTGTATCCTCATTCTTGGACATTAGGATTGAACTCAATGCATTTTCATTTTTATTTATTTCTAATGTATAGCGGAATAATAATAATTATTATTATAACAAAAATAATAAATAAATATGTTAAATATTATATTTTGCCATTTTACTGCATAGGCAGCAAAGTTTCATGAAAAGCTCTTTTCATGTCAACTTAGGATGTGCTCACACTTGGCAGCTTTGGTTTGATTAAAGCAAATGCTTAGTTGTTTTACAGCAGAGTGTTGTTAGCACTCTTTTAGTGCAGTTCATTTGAATATGTATGAATGTTGCCATCTGAACCTTGGCATACACCAAACTAGTGGACAAAGGTTCAAAAGATTAGTCTCTGTCCCCTCCAAACAAACTTTGGTGCTGTTTGACTGAAACATCAATGCAACATAGACCAAAGGTATCTAAACAAACCAAAAACAGGGAAGGATGTGACCATGTGACAATAAAAGGACAGAATTCTCAAGCATACCTGCTTTTTCTCATCATCGTCACAGTGTTGCTTATTAGAGGCAATACAGGCATCACAAACTACTCTCCTTGAAGCAGTGTCTTTTGTGCATCTGACAGAGGAATTCCTGGCACTATTTTGACTTCTTTACACATTTTGTAAATGTAAACAAAAGTGTGGGATACCTTCCCCTCAAATTTAGCAGCTTAAAAACAGTTTGTATTTTTTGTATCCTTTCATTATTGTTATCTAGACATTTGTCAGCTGCATTGCCTTATGCATTCATTCATTCATTCTTTCATTTTCCTTCTGCTTAGTCCCATTATTAATCAGGGGTTGCCACAGCAGAATGAACCGCCAACTTATCCAGCATATGTTTTACACAGCGGATGCCCTTCCAGCTGCAGCCCACTATTGAGAAACGTCCATACACACACATTCACACACATACATTACGGCCAATTTAGTTTATTCAGTTCACTTATAGAGCACCCGGAGGAAACCCACGTGAACATGGGGAGAACATGCAAACTCCACACAGAAATGCCAACTGACCCAGCCGGGACTCGAACCAACGACCTTCTTGCTGTGAGGCGACAGTGCTAACCACTGAGCCACCGTGTCGCCTGCATTGCCTTATCAATATCTTAATAATGATGATTAACGTTACGGTTACTAAAGTAACCCTCGTTTCCCGAGGGGGGGAACGGAAATGCTATGTGGAAAAACTTCCACTATGGGGATTTCGTCAGAAAGCCAATCATTCTGAAGAGTAATTAAACGGGCCAATGAAATGCCAATGAGTTGGCGGTGTCAGCGTGCGCAGCTGGCAGCAATCATAATCAGCTGTCAGCTAAGGCGCAATCCCTGTGGCGAAGGAACATAGCATTTCCGTTCCCCCCCTCGGGGAACGAGGGTTACTTTAGTAACCGTAACGTTCCCCAGCGGGAGGGGAACTTCAATGCTATGTGGAAAAACTTCCACTATGGGGAAATCTATGGAAAACGCCACAGTGATTGAACCTTACCACGTCGCTGGTGAGAGGTTTGCCAGGCTCCGGCGTGAGCGCACCATCATCACCAGTGACGCAGCCCACCAACGTGTCCCTTGGCCCTAGCTTACCTTACTTACCTGTGAAGCGCTTAAAGGCTTATTTATATTTTTTGGGGAGTCGTAAGAATACACCTAGTTAAGATTCTAGGAATTTTAAATTACGACAGTACGTTGGGAAGCGTGCAGTCCCGATATGGAGGACGCTGCGGAGGTCACCTGCTGCCCAATGGGGAGACCTGGTGGCAGGAAGACATATGGACTAACCCTGAAAAGGGGGAGAACACATATGAAGGATGGTTAGCGTGGAGGGAAGACACGGGCCCGCCTAAGAGGAGGAACTACACCGTGGCTGAGTGAAGCATATGGGATCGCCAGTGGGGATCGCGCATAGCAGGCACCTATACCCAGAACGCGGGCTGACCAAGTGGGCATACCAACTACGTAATGGGCCAGGCACCTGACTCCTCCGCTGAGTCAGATGCTGGGGGCCTCGGAGGAACTCTGCAGGGTTCGCCAAATGGGGAACTCAACTGAACAGAGTGAATAAGCGCACGAATCTCTGTGTTAGAGAGAAAGGCGCAGCAAGCGTGTTTCAACACCGTACTGAATTTTCTCATTTACTGGCGTATCCAGCACACGTGAGGAAAATCAGCCCACTCAAAGATTATAGAATTTTTACGAATGTATTAGGTGTCGCCCAGCCCGTAGCTCTACATATGTCTGTTAGAGAGGCGCCGCGTGCTTACGCTCAAGAGAAGGCGATACTCTTAGTCGAGCGCGCTCTCACTCCCGGGGTACGCAGCTCACCCTGGCATAGAAAAGCGAGGGAGATGGCATCCACTATCCAGTGGGCCAACCTCAGAATGGAAACGGCACTTCCCGTCTGCCGATCATAACAGAAAAGGAGCTGCTTAGAGTCGTAAGCTCTAATGCGTTCACATAGCGCCGAGCGCGAACAGGACACAGCAAAGAAAGGGGCTGGGTCTGCCTCCTCCATGGACAGCGCTTGCAGGTTCACTACATAGTCTAAAAAGAAGCGCTGTAGGAACCTCGGGCACCTAGGTGGGCCGGGGACTCAGGAAAACGTGAGAGTGGGCCGGCCCGAATTGCTGGCACACTTCGCTGACCGAAAATGCCTCCAGATACCCGACCCTCTTGACCGATGCCAACGCAACCAGCAGAGCTGTCTACCTGGACAGAAAACTTAAAGATACTGAGTCGAGTGGATCGAGCAGACCTCTCCTAAGAGAGATCTCCAAGTGGGTATGAGAGGGGGACAGGATTTAATTAACCAGCGTCTCGCGCCTCTGGGAACTGGATGATGAGGCGATGCTTTCCCAGCGCTCCGTCATCTCCGCATCCTTAGAGCGGGGATGATCGTAACGCCAACCCCTCAGCGCGGAGGGGACAGCCTTAGCTCCAGCCAGCTGAAGGAGGAAAGCATCACACTGATCTGGCATGTCCAGGGTCCTTCTCGGAGAGAAGTACACCACACAGCGAATAGACTCCACTTCAGGGCGTAGGCATGCCTCGTAGAGGGTGCTCTAGCCTGAGTGACGGTGTTAACCACCAAACCGGTAAGTCACCTAAGTCCTCCACGCTCCATCTATGGACCACACGTGATTCCAGAGATCTGGGCGCGGGTGCCAGATGGTGCAAAGAAGAAGGTGCTTCTTCAAAGGGATATGCCAGGGAGGGGCCGTCACGAGGAAAGAGCTGAAATACAGATCAGATTGAGCCAGAGAGGCGCAATAACAGACCTGGTCCTCGTCCTCCCTGACGTAACACAGTATCTGCGAGTAGGCTCACTGGAGAGAAATGCGTATTTACGCATGGAGTCTCAGTTTTCCCGGGCGTGAACTGCCGTGAGAGCGCATCGGCTGCACGGTTGAGTTCGCCAGGGGAAAAAAATGGTACGCAGCGATACCGCCGCCTATGACTCCGGAGGAGCAGACGGCGAGCGAGCTGAGACATGCGGCGAGAGCGGATACCCCCTGTGCGGTTGATATACGCCATCGTCGCCGTGCTATCCGTCCTGACCAGCACGTGTTTCCCCTCTAGCACCGGAAAAAACAGTGCAGCGCGAGATACACTGCCAACAGCTCCAGGCAATTAATATGCCAATGCAACCGGGTTCCTTCCACGGAACCGCAGCTGCATGCCCGCAACACACGGCCCCCCAGCGCGTACTGCAGCAGCAGTTTTAACATGAAGTGACACGACATCTGACGTACAGATGCCACTGGCACATGCCACTAAGAGTAGTGACACTTCCGGTGGCATGTCCGGTTTTCACTGTCATGTGTCACTCGGTAGTGGCATGTGTAGTGACCTGTGTCAGTGAGAATGTCGCGCTGCATGTCTCTGCAGTGACATCTCCAGCAGTGACATCGACACCCGGCGAAGCTTAATGACACTAATCAACACGCGCAAAATGATATTTAATCATTACGCGGCTGTTAACATGATTTATTGCGATTTATTGTCAGTTAGTTTATATGCTGGACTACTCCATGACATTTTAAATTATAAGCATTTTTTTTATTCGTAGTTATACTTTCGGTATTTATTGCTACAATAATATTTAGTCATTTGACAATACATGTCAGTGGATATCAAACTTATTGTGACATGCTGATCTGTTGTGCCGTATATTATTGCATCGTGGCGGTTCCTTTGTTGGCTACAATATGGACTTCTCTTTGTTTGTTCATTAATTAATTAATTAATTTATTTTCATTTTAAATAATATACTTTATAAAGTTATATTAAAATAAAATTCTATTAAAATGCATGTTGTAAATTCATACCATATGTGCATATATGATAATAAGTGTCATTTGCCTTATTTGTTTTAAATATTAAAGCAAAGAGAAACTTATAACATTAATGTGCTTATAACATGCATGTGCTTATACTGACACCTACTGACACATGTCACAAGATCACTGGCATGCCCATGGTGCTCGAGTCCAGCTCCAACCCGAGAAAAGAGATGCTCTGCACGGGGGCGAGCCTACTCCTTTCTCGGTTGACCCGAAACCCCAACAGGTCGAGGTGCCGGAGCACCCAGTCCCTGTACATAATCAATTGATCCCGCGAGTGAGCTAAAAAAGCCAGTCATCGAGATAATGGAGTATGCAGATGCCCGCGAGCCGAAGGGGCATTAGGGCATCCTCCGCGAGCTTCGTGAAAACCCGCGGAGACGGAGAGCCAGAAAGGGAGGACTTTGTACTATCATGCTCGACCCTCGCACGCAAACCGCAGAAACTGCCGGTGGCGTGGGAAAATGGAGAAATGAATGTACGTGTCCTTCAGGTCTATCGCTGCAGACCAATCCTGAGGACTGACGCACCGGGGGATGTGCTTCTGCATGAGCATTCTGAGCTGCTGCTTGTAAGGCAGCGGGTCAAAATGCGCAGAACTAGGATTGGTCATAACCCACTGCTCTTTAAGTGTACGATGAAGTACAGACTAAAAAGCCCATACCTCATCTCGGCTGGAGGGACCGGCTTGATTGCATCCTTCGCCAGAAGGACAGCAATCTCCTCGCACGAGAGGGGCGGACACAGGGCTGACACCTGGTGTAATACACGCCCGTGAACTTGGGGGACCGTTTAGCGAACTGAATCGCATAGCCGAGTCTGATTGTCCGAATGAGCCATCGCGACGGGCTGGGCAGCGCTAACCAGGCTGGCAGAGCCCACGCAAGTGACTCATCGGTGCAATCACTGACGCACCAGCGGTGGGGCAGCACGGGATGGGAGAGCTCACCCCGGGAGGCATGTGTCCCAAGGAAGAGCGGAAGTTAAGAGGTTTAATCTTAACTTCGTCCCAAGAGCCCGCAGGGCGGCTAGGAGTGCGAGAGAAAGAAGCCCATCCTCTGGCACTCACAGAGCCTGTGGCGAAGAGCACCGATCCTGCGAGCTGGAAGGCATAGCGTCCCATACTGGCAGTGTTCGGGCTATCACACCCTGAGAGAGAAAAAAATTGCTCCTAAAAAATTGTGTTGCCATACGGCCTTTTTGTTAATGATATGGGTGTCCCTGGGCCTCCGCCAGGGAAAGAGCAAACATCCTTTTCTCCGAGTGCCCCGTCTCAGGGACGCTTCGCGGTCCGTACTGGACTTAGCGGCGCCCTGAGGCGGGGGGCGGTGATCGTCTGTGAGGTGCTCAACGCTGCCGCTTTACCAGTTGAACGGACAGGGCGGCGGAGCAGATTTTGGAGCCACAGACAAGCGCCCTCGGCGAGAAGCAGCCAAAATGGACGAATCGACGGGGAGAGCGGTTTTTGAGCCCGCCGATCGCACTTGACTACTCTTTCACCGAAGTGAATTCCTGGGTGAACTCACCCCGGTGTCGCCGAACAGGCCAGCCTGGGATATGGGTGTGTTAAGAAAGCGAACTTTGTCAACGTCACGCATATCTGCCAGGTTTAGCCAGAGGTGGCGTTCCTGGACCACTAGTGTGGTCATCACCCTTCCCAGGGCACTCGCAGCCGACCTGGTGTTTTTAGAGCAAAGTCGGTTGCAGTGCGTAGTGCATTAAGCCTGGGTCGGAACCTTCCTCGTGCCGCTGGGCCAGCGCTTGCACCAGCCATAGCAAGCAAAACGGAAGCAGCCTGGCACGCAGCAGTGTAGGCTCTGGCCCTGAGGGACGCAGACAACCTACACGCTTTGGACGGGAGCCGAGGCTAACCACGCCAGGAAGGGGCACCACGCGGGCAAGATTGACCGCGCTAGCACACTTGACCTGGGGTTTTGCCTCGTACCCCGTGGCTGCTCCATCATCGAGGAAGGTGAGGGCGGAGCGCACGCAGACCGGGCAGAAAAAGGTGCCCTCAGCGCTGCGTGAACTTACTGTGCACCTCCGGGAAGAAGGGGACGGGAGGCTTAGAGGGTTTCCCCTTCTTATCCTCCACGTAACACCCGTCTAATCGGTCCGGCGGCGAAGCTGGGGGACAAGCCATCTCCAGCCTCGTCGCCGAAGCAGCCCGGGTTAGCACGACCATCATATCAGATGCCATATCCGGAGCCTCGCTTACCACCCCTGAGGGAGGAAGCGGGTCCGAATTGTCATCGGAAAATGACAGCCCACCCTCCGATGCAGCGATGGACATCTGGTCCTCGGTGCCATCGAGTGAGAGGGCGACCCTCCCGAAGGATGGTGCGCTTCTCTCACTCGAAGCTTGGATGGAGCGCGCTGAGGAATGGGAGGTCCGCAAGCCCGAGGGCGGCGGATTGACCCCCACTGTGACCATTAGATCTGCCCGAGTGCCAACCGCTACTTGCGGGGGACAACAGGGGTGGTTCGCCCTTTTGCAAGAGCGAGCCGTGATCTTAGCTGCGCAACAGACATGCCATCGCAGTGATGGCATGCGCTGCCCGCGAGCACCGCATTAACATGCTGGTCCCCCAGACATGCAATACAGTGCTCGTGCCCATCATTCGTGGACAGGAAACCACCGCATCCGGAAACGCACGGTCGGAGCGACGTCTTTAAAAAGACGCGCTGCACGACTGTGTTGCTCTTTTAGGAAATTTGCTTAAATTTATACGCTCTTGAAGTACCGGTCCAGCGAGACGCCCAGGGACAGGAGAAACCCAGCTCGACCACCGCTGCGCGCGTTGTTGCTCGCGCTGGAACCGGGAGAAATTAGCCTCTCAGAAGACGGCAGCTTTCTCTCACTCTCTCTCAAACAAAGTCGGAGGATGACAGCAAAACGTCTCTTTCAGAGTGCACATGAGGCTTCTGAAAGTGAAAAGGTGTTGTTGTGTGGCACAGCCGGCATTCTTATTCACAAGCTGATTATGATTGCTGCCAGCTGCGCACGCTGACACCGCCAACTCATTGGCATTTCATTGGCCCGTTAAATTACTCTTCAGAATTATTGGCTTTCTGACGAAATCCCCATAGTGGAAGTTTTTCCACATAGCATTGAAGTTCCCCTCCCGCTGGGGAACTGGAGTGCTCAATATTTCTCCAGAGCCCCAACCCCAAACCCCCGGCCCCCCCAATGTTTTGTTCCACTGCATGGTTCACCGTCTTGCTGGTTTTGAATGCAGGATGCATGCTGCGTGGACACCGACTTTATTCTTCCCATTTTTCAACATCTGTTTATTTTGCACAGGTCATACACATAAAACCGTTTTTGAAATGCTGCTTGGAGGAACATCCTCCAGGTGTCTTAGATTAGTTTATTAAACTAATCTAAGTAATGAAGACTGAGTGTGCTGACCCGCGTGACCTGCCGATTTATTGTGCTTTCCTTTAGGGTGCCGTCCTGCAGTGTTGTAAGTTTCTAGTGCTTTCGGTTTGCACAGCGGCGTTATACGAGCAGATGGCAAGGTTATATATTTACTGTCAGATATTATTAAGGCCTGGACATGTGGTCAGCTGAGATAGCAAGCATATGTTTGTGCCACAAAACAGTGCCCTCCAAAGGAGGCTGATTGAGCTGACACCAACAAGGGCAAATTCTCCTTCCTTGTCACTTCCTTTTCACTTCTGTGCTAGTAGATAATGCACAAGTCTTGACTTCAAAACGCCATATCCAATGTGCTTATTCAAAACGTCTACAGATTATAGCTAATGTCAGTCTTTATTTTCATGCTTTCATATGTCTCTTTCATCCCTGGCAAATTGAACTCTTCAGGCGCTATTTTTGTTATCATGGCTATGTGGGTGAAGTTCCCCTCTTTTATAGTATGAAAATTCATATAGTTATCAATCATTATTAAATCCATAACTTGGGTTCTTTTTTTTAACCAAAACCCAAGCAGCATTTGGATTTTAAAATCCATTTGATTGAAAAAGGTTAATAATTAACTTTCAGCTGAAATTTCAAGTGCCATTTCCCCTGCATGGTGCGAATGATTTAGACAGATCACTCTCTTTACTGACTGCATTTGAGCTCAGTTGTTAAAAAAAATGAATCAATCTGCGATAATTAGCAAAGTGGTTGAGGAGCTCCCTTCTGCTGCAGTATTTGGAGCCATGAGTCATGCTTTCAGACGCTGAATATGAAAACGATCTTTATGCGCTGAGAAAAATGTCTCTGACAAATCTGACTGCACGTACCCAAATTCATCTCAAGTCTCTCGTGTTCATTCTTACAAACTAAACAACAGAAGAGTTTGACAATAACAAAGAGAGGCGAAGACTCGCAATTTGAGATGAGCGTGTAAACAGGCATTCACGAATGCTGAAGAGCATCTCACCTCCAGACTGTCAGTCTCCCAGGGGGTTTCAGACTCTCAGTAAAGCAAACCACACTCATTACGCCAACTTCTGTTTTTACTATCAGTACCGCATACAAACTGGGGGTCTATTTCAGCGCTGAATGTTTTCCTCCCCGAGTCCTCATGAATACTGGGAGGCTGTCGCTATGCTTTGTCTCTTTGAATTTGCTGTATATCAGGAACAATGCTCGGCGAGGCAAATACCTTTCATTATTGTGTAGCGTCTAAAACTCTTGGTACACTGGGCCTATTATGTGGTACCTCCCTTACTAAAGCCATAAAAACAGTGTGTAATAGCTCTGGCTTTCCAGGGTCCATTAAACAGTACAGAATCTCTCGTCTTATATTCAGTGTGGGTGTATTTTTGGAGAAAGAGATGCGGCGTACAGTACATTATGAAGTTTATGTAGCATTACCTTCCTCTATAAGTTGTTAGACGTTGAAATGTTTGGCAACTGTGCAGTGTGGCGAGGAGAGGGAAGATAAACACAGTAAGCATGGTGTCAGGGCTTGAAAAGACATTTATGTTTTATGGAAAGAACATATTACATTAAAGAGCCTGTATAATGTTCTTTTAAATTATTTTTTTAAATGCAGGGTTAAAAATAGCTGAATTGGAAACTTACCAGATGCTGTTAAAGCATGTATGCCCCATACATTTGTTGAATATTCCAACAAAATGAGCCAACATGAAAAAAACGTAAAGCAGGGTCATTGTTTTGTTTACTTTGTGTAATAAAAATAACATGCTTTAAAATGTCTCTGGAAATGCATCTCCTTTTTTATTTTGGACTATTCTGATATAATTGTTTGAAATGTAGACACAATAGTATAGAATTGTAACGTAAATTATCTTTATAATTCTATTAATTATCTGTTAACATACATGCAAGTATAGATATAAGATGTAGAAAGTATGATGTTTTTTTTTAAAGATTCTTATTTATAGTTTTGCAAAGGAGCGGAACATTTCTGATAATTTCTGTAAACCTTCCAGAAAGTTTTTGCAGGAACTTCATTTGGATTTTTTTTACATTTTCCAGTTTGGAAACTTACCAGGAATGTATGTGAATTTACATGAATTATTTATACAAACTGCATTAATCAAAGAACACTGCAAATCTGAAAATATTAACTGTTACAGCACAACTGTTTTCAAAATTGATGAGAACATTTTTTTTTTAATGTTATCTAAGGGATCATATAACACTGAACATGCAGATGGTGTAAAATTTCAGCGTTGCATCACATATATCCATTATATTTTAAAGTATATTAAAACAGGAAAATCATTGTAATAATATTATTTCACAAGATTGCTTTTTTTGTTCTGCATCTTTGGTCAAATACACCCAGGCTTGATGAGCATAAGAAACTTCTTTCAAGCACATTCAAAATAGTAATGTGTTTTGACCAGTCCTGAACTTCTATAGTAGAAATCTGGCTAGCAGAAAATAACAGCGGATTCAAGTGTTGTCAGTCGATTGAATGGGCGTTATCAGTGGTTTATCAGCTGATAGATATGGGCCAGTAGGGGCCTACTGCGCCTACTGGTAGGCTCAGAAGGCTGTTATCAACCATGCACATGGTTAATCTGCTGTTCTCGCGTAAATCCAGCAGAGGCCGCTCCGATTGACCTGCCCTCCTCCTTCCCTAAACCCAACGGTCATTATTTTTTCAAAAGCAGCGATTATTTTTCAAAAGCAGCGATTGACCTGCCCTCCTCCTTCCCTAAACCCAACCGTCTGTTTTTAAAAAAGCAATAAAAACAAATAATTAACTTTTGTCTTAGCTGCTTTCTGAAACTGCTTTTCGCCGGACTCGAACCCCGTCATCGCTGTCAACTCCGCACCACGTCTCAAGTCTGCCGACGTACACGGTGAGCCACTGGAGAAACTGATAACAGCTCAAAATCCATTCATATGGAGGTAAGCGTGTATACCGCCACGCATGATTATTTATGAAATTATAATATTTCCCATTAATTGTATTTTATTAACGTCTACCCCAACCCTAAACCCAACCGTCACAGTAATGTAAAAACACATCTGGATCTGAACTGTTCTCTATTAGTATAGCTGATTAAGCATGTGGATGGATGATAAGATGATAAGATGGCGCCGCGGATGGCCGCCTCGGTTTGGAGCTCTCCAGTTTTTGCACTGTTTTTGTTCGTTTGTCCTGTTTTATGTTCATCGTACGAGATCAGTTATTCCAGGGACGAGCTGCTGAACATTCGGCAGTACACTCCAATTAATCACCAACCGGTTTTTGATTTCTCTGGCGTTTTGCTGAACATTGTTGTCGGCGGAGCAGCTGCACTAGGGAAACGCTACAGGACGCGCAGGCGTGGGAAGCGAGCCGGCGCGCTCGTCAGGCTCAGACAGCGCGGCTTCAGAACGGCGTTGCCTAGCATCCATCTGGCGAATCTCCGCTCTCTTCCTAACAAAATGGACGAACTACTTCTGCTCGCACGCAGAAACAAGAACTTTACCAACTCTGCTGCTCTGTGTTTCACGGAAACCTGGCTGAACGAAGCCATTCCGGACAGCGCGTTACACCTACCGGACTTTCAGCTGTACAGAGCGGACCGCGAAACGGAGACAACGGGCAAAACGCGCGGTGGTGGGACATGCTTTTACATCAACAGAAGGTGGTGTACGGATGTAACTGTGTTAAAGAAGATGTGCTGTCCTGACTTGGAAGTGCTTTTCATTAACTGTAAGCCGTTCTACTCGCCGCGGGAGTTTTCCTAGTTCATTCTCATCGGTGTTTATATTCCACCGCAAGCACACGTGAGTACTGCACTGCAACAGCTGGCTGATCTGATCACAGAGACAGAACAACAACACCCGGACTCTGTTTTTATCATTCTCGGTGACTTTAATCAGGCGAAACTCACACATGAGCTGCCTAAATTCAAACAGCACATTACATGCCCCACCAGAGACAATAATATTTTGGACCATTGCTACACCACAATAAAGGATGCATATCGTTCCGTCGCCAGAGCAGCTCTAGGACTCTCCGACCACTGCCTGGTTCATCTTATACCAACCTACAGACAAAAACTTACAATTACTAAGCCAGTATTAAGGACTGTTAAGAGATGGACCAACGACACAGAACAGGTCTTACAAGCCTGTTTTGAATGCACTGACTGGAGTGTTTTTGAAGCTGCAGCCACCGACCTCGACGAACTCACAGATACCGTAACATCATACATCAGTTTCTGTGAGGAGCTATGCATCCCTACCAGGACCTACTTATCATTTAACAATGATAAACCATGGTTCACACCAAAACTTAGACAGCTTCGTCAGGCCAAAGAGGATGCCTACAGGAGTGGGGACAGGATCTTGTACAATCAGGCAAGGAACACACTGACAAAGGAGATTGGTTTGGCTAAGAGCTATGCCAAAAAGCTGGAAAACCAGTTTTCTTCCAACGACCCGGCATCAGTGTGGAAAGGCCTGAAAGACATCACAAACTACAAGACACCATCCCCCAGCATTGATGGCAATAAACAACTTGCAAACGAGCTGAATATGTTTTACTGTAGATTTGAGACCCCCGACCAGACACCCCACACCCACCCTGCACTTCACAAAAACAGCCAGACACAGGAAAAGTTTCTTTCCTCAGGCCATCTACCTCATGAACAGTTAATTATTCCCCTACTGTGCAATAAACATGTGCAATACCTTTTCATACACACTTGTATACAGCACCTTATAACAATATACAATGCAATACTTCTCCATACGCATTTGTACACAGCACCTTAT
>CAIGQV010000001.1:5812213-5853089 GCA_903798115.1 Danio jaintianensis
TACGCATTTGTACACAGCACCTTATAACAGTATACAATGCAATACTTTCTCCATACGCGTTTGTACACAGCACCTTATAACTTGTATATTTATAACAAATCTGTACAACAATTCATCATCCACAGCTCTATTGTCTAACTGCATCTCTGTTTAATGTTTGCCGTATTTTATTTTGTATTTTTTCTCATATTTATTTTGTGTTGTCACTTGTCACTTTATGTACACTGGAAGCTTCTGTAGCCAAAACAAATTCCTTGTGTGTGTAAGCACACTTAGCAATAAAACCGATTCTGATTCTGATTCTGATTACAGCCTTCTGAGCCTACTAGGAGGCGCAGAAGGCCCCCACTGGCCCATATCTATCAGCTGATATCCACTGATTCTGCCCATTCAATCGAATGATAACAAAAGAAAAATAAAAGAAAGAGCATCAGAGCTTGAGCTATCTATTCTCATAAAGTGTCACTTAAATAGTGCTTTCTTACAATTGACATATCTGATTTTGGACATTTTGGAATTTTGTTGATGAAAAATATTTACCCAAGTAATATGAAACCCTATTTAAGCGGATGTAATGTTTGGGCTAAAATCAAAAAACGTGGCTTCACTATAAACAAGTGTAGTGTGGTAGTCAGAGCCTTGAAGACGGAATCCCCCTCTCCTAATGGTATACGATTGTTGAATGTGCAGGGTAAACATTTACTGACATTGCATTAAATGTGTTATATTTTAACCAAGATTATCCCGCCAGATTTATTTAGTATATATACAACTTCATTCCGCGTTATAAATGAATCAGCATTTTTGTAAATTCACAGTTTATTCCCTTTAATTTTCATATATTCCAGTTAATTCCCATGAATTCCAATGCAAAGTTTCCAGTTTTGAAAATCCCTGGAATTTTGCAACACTTCTAAGTTATCAGCTCTCGTGAGCTCACAAGAAGGTATTCCCATTCACATTATATACAATAGACTACAGAGCTGAATGCATAATATCTATTTACAAAAATAAGATCTCTCTTACAGCCGCTGGGCTTAATGTCAGACTTGCATGTCTTTAGAGGTCATAGACATTTTGTGGATAAGGGCCGTCTATCAGAAAAAGGAAAGTCTTTTGTTTCTAAGTTCTAGTCATGGCGAGCCGGGATGCAGAGGAGATCAATGGCCGAGACTGTGAGAGGACTGGTGCTGTGTGCAGGTCAGACTGAGAGGCGGTGTGAAGCCTTTTCATAGTGACAGAACCCCTGCCAGCTTCAACAACAGAAACACAGCATCAACAGCACTCGTGGGGAGACAACAACAAGGCACTCACAATTTCAACCAATACACACAGAGAAATGGATTTTTATTGTGACATTGAGAAGATCATCAATACCTGTTGTGCGTGATGGGGAAAATATCAAGGAGAGTTGTCAATACATGATGAAAGGGCAAACTCTTTATGTTAACATCTTTCTCAAAGTCATAAAAAAGTATATGTTTCATTCTTTTATTTCTGAAAGGGCCATGTAACTTTTGTTAAATTGTTCAGCATACACACATTTTTTTCAAGGCTGCATCATTCTTTATACAAGTGTTGTTGCCGATAGCCTAGTCTGCCATTTTTCAATCTTGTTTTATTAAACACTGGTGTTCCTAAATGTGTATAGAAGGTGGAGGAAAGGATATAGAGGCTGTTAACAATGACCACACTGAGGTGAACAGATTGAATGAAAGATTGAAGGTAGAGAAGGGACAGACCTTTGGCAAAATTATAGGCCAGAAATGCTATCTGGGAAAGTACAAGAGTGCTACCTGCCATGCCACATCTCCGACAACTATCTTGGGTTTAATGCTAGCAGTTACTGCCAGCTAAGGGTATGTTTAGACAGCAACATCGTATTAAAAACGATGTTTTTTCTTTGTGTTTCTGAAAAGGTTTGTAAAAACTTTGTGGTTAGAAAACAAAGATCCACAACAAAAATATCTAACATCAGCCATTTGCATGCCAGGCCAGTAGTTGGCAATGTCACCCAGTATAGCAGCACAAAAATCCAGCCCTGTAGCAGTCCACCATTGTTTATTTGGTTCTCAAGTACTTGTGCATGCCTATAGACAAATGGTTCCCAACTCCAGTACTGGGCACCTACAGGGCTCTTATTTTAACAAGACTGTTACATTCAATTTATAATTTGTCTAGTTTTAAACAGACAATTGCGTAGTTGGTGTCAAACACCTAGAAAAGACAGCTGTGACAGTTTTCTTTTTTTCTGGGAAAGTTACTGTATCTCTTCAGACCCATTGGAATTAACTGTACTGGTGATCTTCTTCCATTTAGAATCCTTTATTTGTTTGTAATTCCTTCTGCAGTGAGTGAACTAAACAGTACTTGTTGGTTGGATTCAACTTCATCTACTAGTACCTTCAGTGCCGGTACATTACCTCTGTTTGTGAAGCTCCTTTTCTTATTGAAGTGATCACCTGATTTTTAAAGAGAAGTGTTGTCACTATATATTTGGTTAATTGGAGACGTTTCTGAATGCTAGTTGTGTGTAGGACAAATGAAATAGGATATTTGGGATATAGCAACATGTTCATTTCCAGAAGAAAATGTGTTCAAGAACAGTGTTAGAATAGCTCAGAAAACAGAATAGCTCTCTTTGGAGTGTACTTAGTCCTTTGTAAACTTTCAGATCTTTTTCATGTTCCAAAAACATTACACTCGCAAGTAAGATAAAAATTTATAATGTTTAAGTTAAAACCCCTTCATAAAGGAAGCAAAGAGACCAGCTTTTCATTACTAGAGGTTTTTTTTCAAAATAATTAAACTGCAGTCTAATTGAACAAAACTAACTGCTAATAAGAATTGTTTTAGCACCACAGACAAAGAGGTAAAACAGTTACTGACAATATCATGGAGTCATCAATGAACCAGGAACAGAGCTAAGCAAGAGATTATGAATTGGCACGTCTGGGAATTACCAAGACGATGGCCACAATTGTTTGAGCAAATTCTCAAGGCGAAAGAAAAAAGAAAGTGTTGCTGCAGTGCAGAAGGTGTCAAATGCTACAGAGGGGGTGAATTTAAACAGATAGTGCGCCTAGATCATTTGCTCACCTATCACTTGTTCAAAACCTATTTGACTTTCTTTCTTCTATTGAACACAAAAGAAGATATTTTGACAAATGCTGGTAGCCGTCACCAATTGACTTCCATAAAATGTTTTACTAAATATGGAAATCAGTGAGTGCTATTATGAGGTATAATTTCATTTTTGGGTGCAGTATCCCGTTAATGCTCTTTGTGTACAATATCTGCAGAGAAGTTGAAGAGGAATCAATAGGGGGAGCATATGAAAACTGCAACTCCACTGGAGAAATAGCACTGGGAGCATCTGAAAGTTTAGCTTTAGTAAGACTCGGTATGAATAAGAGAGGAGAGGTGCTGTGGGAGTTGTGATGAATGATGCATTTCTCATAAAATCAGTGTTGTTTAGTCTACATCTGATGCCAATAAGGTCCATATCAAGGTCAACACAAAGCAATGACTGCTTTGTACCACTGGACCTGCTACTTTCCCTGAACAATCCAACAGTCACTTCTGACAGTGAGGATACCATCATTCCCAGTGGACTTGCACACATTCTTAGCCTTTGATTATACTCTTTTTTATTTTGTATTATATTTATTCATAAAAGGATCACCACAAATCCCCAATTGTCTGTCTTGAAGATGAAGTCGTCAAACATATGGACCAATGTAACAGGGATTGTAGGTGTGGGACAGTTTCTTGTGAACATAAAATCAAATTGTTTTCACACCAGAGGTGTGTTGAAGATAGAGGATGATAGACATTTGATGCTGATGGCAACTGGGAGCATTAGCCTCAATATTGAAATCAGCCTAGAAGTATGTCCACATCATTCAATAATGTTCTACAATGTAGAAGGAGAAAATAAGCTGCTTTTAGAGAATTACACTGACAAAAAGGGTGTAGAATTTAGTAGGTTGCACCAAAATAGATTTTCAAAATGAAAGCAGAGATATTTTTTGGATAATAATTAAGGTTTGGTTCTAGTTACCCCATTGCTAATATTTGGAAAATTGTATATATATATATATATATATATAGACTAACAATATAGAAAAAAAAATTAAACCTAACGTATTATTCAAAAGTGAACTAACACTATTTTTGTCAGGTTCTGTTTCCTCATGTCATGTTGTTCCATGTGCTTTTGTTATGTCATGTGATTCCTTTGTTCAGTTTTCCCACCATTTATTATCAGTTTAACTTGTGTTTACACCCCTGTTTGTAATTAAGTTAATCATGACGTTTTTGATAATACTTGTTTCCTGTGCATTTGTGGTGAGCACCCATGACAATTTTGAGTTTCGAAAAGATATGAGATATGAGGATTAAAAAATATATAAAAATAATTTGATTTATTTAACGTAATTCTGGATACCTTTATTTTTATTTTAAGATATCCTATGGTCTGATTTCTATTTTTCCTTTTTTATATAATCTATTTCCTTAATCGTATACGTATGTTTATATTATGTTAAATATCTACACACACACATTTTTCTGAATGTACTATTGATAGGTCTGTGTTTTGGTAAAACTGTCATTTTAAAAATTCATTTTATGAACTATAAAATGACTGAAAAATTATTTGCAGATATTGGATACTGGAGAAACGCATCAAAATAAGATGCTCTGTACTTTTTTCAGACACCAACGAAAGTTTTGCCTTGTTCCAGCACTCTACAAAATGTATGAAGTGTCTGACTGAACTACAGTCTATTGCCTTCTCTCACTACTGGTGACACCATAGTGTGGGTCATCTCGGACAAGCGTAAGGTCTTCAGACTCACTACAAACTTCAAGGTAAGTTTTAGGTGGAGCTAAAATAAGTAAGATATTAACGATATCGCATAGCAATTTGTAACTTTTTGAATTAGTGGCTAATTTGTGTTCATTTGTAGAACGTCATTCCTACATTATAGGAATAGGAATTCCCCCTATGAGGAATAGGGTTACGGGTGGTGTTTAGGGGCATGTCTCCTATTAAAAACTACATTTTCATGTGAATGAAATCATATGAATACATTCAAAATTAGCTACTTTTTACACAATATGTAAAATAGTTACGTTTCCTTGTGAGATAAGGATATTTGGCTGTCCAGGATTATGATTGAACATCCCCGCTGTATGGGGCATGACTGTAATACTGTAGAACAAAGTAATAAAAGTAAATCTGTTGCACCACTTTAACGTGAAGCTCTGATCCAGGGAGAAGAACGTGACATCATTTTGGCAAAGACTAAATTAAAGTCTCCTCCTTCCCAGCGGATTATCAGTCCCAAAGAAGTCACTGGACTGGGAAATTTCTAGCAGTTAGTGAAGAATGGAGAAGGTGCGATTGGGATTCTTCATTTGTGGTTTGAAATGAGGTATGCAACAGACTGGAATAGCAGGAAGAGGATCGTAGCTTTGGCGACAGGAGAGAGCTTACATAAAGTGCTTTATAGTTGGGCAGGAGGAATAGAATCTCCATTAGCTTTCCTCACTGAACTCCCACAGACAGATTCTGATGAGGCTGAGTAGGACGAGGCTGATGCTGCACTGCAGATGCACTGAGCGTATAATGCTGATGATTAATGGCTGATTGGTTGGCAGGTGTGAGAGAAGCGAGGGAATTCAGGCAAATGGGAAGCCACTCGAACGCTTAAAGAAAACAAATAAACTAGGTACTGTGCTTAAAATGGGCCGTGTCAAAGCAAGTTCTTATTTTGCTCGTTAAGCTTAGACAAGATAAGAAGGCTGAGAAAAGAGCGGTGGTACTTACCTATAGTTCTGCAACAGGTTGGACAGAAATGCAGAAGTGCTGCTTTTGTACATCCTGAAATGTAACAAAAAGAGTATATGTTGCAGTTCTAGGTCTCATAAATCACCACAGTGTACAGACTGGTGTGAAAGCCAGTGATAGGGAGGAAAAGTTTTGGAGAAATGTGTTGGGGTAAGATTTTTTTTTAAACTTATTTTTTAGTCTTTATGTTGGGTGATCTCTTTAAAAAATGGCTAGACTACATTAGTGTACATTAGAGATTGTCTTATAGAGGCATTGTCCCACTGAGATTGATAGCTGATTCACATAATCAAATGAGACGCTTTGCTGTGTACATGATTACAGTCAATCCGGTATATGAAAGAAAGAAAATAAGTAGTATGATCTTCTTGGATGTCAATTATTCATGATGGTATTTTGTGATGTTTTTTATATATTTCAAATGTGATGTTATGTGATGTTTTACAGAGCAGGGACATTTTCACAATATTTTCTATAATATTTTTTGACTGCAGCGATTGAAACTTTTTTTTTTGTTTGTTTTGTTTTTACGGTTAATGTTATTAGCCCAATATTATTAGTCCTCCATGTTATCCAGTGACTTGCCTAATTAACCTCTTTAACCCAATTAACCTAGTTAAGCATTTTTTTGCTAGTATCTTGAAAAAGAACTCATATAATGTGTGGTATATGTGTAATTTATTATTATTATTTTTTTTAGAATTTACAGTAGGTTTGTTCTGTGGATTTCTATATTTTTTATTCTTAGAATGTCATTGGACCTTGTGTTCTTTTATGGATGGAGAATTCATAGGAATTTACTGTAAACATCTGAACTGGTTAACAATTCAGCACAATGTTTAGCAGAATAGCATATACTAATAAATAATAATAAAGCGTGACTTTTTTTTTTTTTAACAAATCAGACCAAAAGATATCAGAATTAGTTTTTTGAAATTACATCTTTTTAAAATAGTGTGCACTCTACACTACAATACGGTACATGCATAAAAATAGATAGATTTATAGATGTGTATTGTAGATACAGTATATAGATTCAGGTAGATGTCAGCTGTGGCGGGTAAGACAGCCGCTCCCACTAGCCACTTTGGCTGGTTGAAAATAATTTTTAAATTGTAGTTTTCTTAAAAGCAGGGTTCGACAATAAGGATGGCCCAATATGAGTGCAAATGCGATCTTAGAATCGAGAAGTAGCACGACTGACAAAAATAATTGCGTTCGCGCGAGCAATAAAAAGCAGGTGAATACCGAATGAGAGGATGATCATTCGCGCACAGAGGTGATGTGGTGCGATGCGCGCGACTGTTTAAAAAGCATGCGCTTCCGTTTCCTTGCGTGAAGCAACCGTGCCTGGAAACGGGACAAAAAGTGATGCTCGTGCATTCAGTCCTGCTGCTCCCGATTTAAATGTTTTTTTAAATTTTTTTTTAATGTCTTTTGGTAAGCAGCAGCAGCGGTTGCTGCTTTCGTTTTAACCATTCTTTGAACAGATTATTAACGGGCCTAACATTAAATGTGTGCACGGGATCATCCTTTCATTATCACACATGGTATGTTTTTCACCTGCTTACTTTTGCGTAGAGTTATTTTTTGTTAATATGGTTTAATTATCATTTCTTACAATAACATTGCTTTAATAGGAGATCAACTCTCCATTTATGTGTAGTTAACTGGTGATTTGAGACCTTTAGCCAGGACAGATTACTGTGCATAGTTTTAGATACAAGACAATAATTATTTTTTAAACGTCAATCTTTTTTTTTTTTTTTTTTTTTTTTTTTAAATATAAAAAGTACATGTATACAGCTATATTTTATTTGTTTTGACACATTATTTAGAATTTGTGGCTAAGAAATAATTATTTATTTATTTTTGATGTGGTCAATTTGGTAAATCCTTAATTTTGAGCCGTGACAAGTCATGTGAAATAAAAACTAATTGTAGGGAAGCACTATGCTCATGCACATTGAGCAAGCTCATACACAACACACACAAAAAAGTGAAATGAATGAGGAGGCATGTGGACATAACACAAAATCTAAATCAAGTAATTTTAGCATGTCAAAGTCAAATTTGTGCACATAAAATATATTTTCCCAACAACGAAATTATGGCTAGTGAAAATGGTGAGTGGCTAGTAATGTTGGACAACTACTAGCCACAGTGGCTGGTGATTAAAAAAGTTATGTCAAGATAATGTCATTGTATAGATTTATGTTATAGAACCATATATTCCCAAATATATGAGCTTTTACAATTATTTTTAAGACCTTTGCTCTGATTTAAGATATTTTAGACTTTGTTAAATGTGATCAACCTATATCCAAGCCATTTTAAAATCCCCCCACTGGGACCTTTCTAACCTTGCTATGCATTTTTTTTATTTTTTTTAAATATACTGTACATTCATTACCATTTCTCCAGTCAGCACTAAGCTATTTAGTCAGCATCTCTTAAACATCCTTCTATATCCATGCAGATTTTCCAGTCTCTTGAGTTAGCTGACGATGAATTTGACCACATGATTAAAGTCTGTATTAATGTCTATACAAGGGGTCTCCAAACCTGCTCCTGGAGACCTTCATCCTGCAGATTTCAGCTCCAACCCTAATCAAGCACACCTGAACCAGCTAATCAAAGTGTACAGGGTTACTTGATAATTACTGGCTGCTGAGTTTGAGGCTTGAAATGAAGTCTGCTGTCAGGAGCTCTCCAGCTGTAGGGTTGAAATCCCCATCCACCTCTCTCCTAGGGCCTTATCATACAGCTGGCGCAGTGCGGCAGCAGGCGCAAGTAAACTGTTTTTTTTCTGCTAGTTTCAGCCCGCCGCAGGTATCATTTTCCCTTCCTGTGCAATGTTGTTTAAATAGCAAATGCCTTTGTGCCTAAATGTGTGCCCATGGGCAAGCTGATATGAAAAGGAGCCCATTGTTGGCACATTGCTATTTTGAGGCAACTGAAATAAACTGCACTATTGACCAACTAAAACCTGGTCTAAAGTCGATGCTTTCACTTACAAAGTCGGCCATGTAAATATTGAATGCGCCATGGTGTGACCAAAGCTCTGTCTTAAAGGCAATCGGAGACTCTGATGTTAAGCCCCAAACACACCCATAACTCACTATGATAACAATGACAACCCTTTTAGACCATGCACTGGGCATGCAGACCATTTTTCCCATACTTAAAATAGCAAAAGTACATTCAGACACGCCCTAAGTGCACCTGTTCCATGCGCTTTAGGCCAATAGCTTAAATCATTTAAATAGAGCCCCCTAGTAGGTTGCATTTTAGTTCATAAGAGGCTTTCTGGTTTAGAGAAGTTCAATTCAGATTGAGTGAAACAATTCATAAAGTTGTGATTCAGCTAATGCTTATCCTCTTTCCTCTGGATAAGCTGTATATTTTCCATATTGTTGTTGTTGTTTATATTAATACAGAAGTCAAGAGAAGAGTGGAACACTTGTTATTTGAATGTATAGCAAAAATATAAATTGCACAATCCCTTTTCAGTCCATTGCTTTTTTTCTTCTGAATTGTTTTCATTTTTCCTTTGTTGACAAACATACTGTAATATATATACTGTGCATCTGTGGATCAGATATCCTGATTAAATTTAAAATCTACCCTATGCATATTTCAGTGGACTGCACTAGGAATATTTAAGTTCCAGCTTTGTTTTCATACAGATGCTTCAAAATGCAATAGTCATATATAACTTCTATTCCATATTAGCAGTGTTTTCTGGAATGTTTCTGAAGCAGGTAAATGAAATATGTCAAATTGACAAAAGAAATCATTTGAAACATTACTCAGTGTTAAAGTAATTAACCTTTTTTATGCTATATGTTTCAGAATATAAATAACAGTGTTTAACTTTAGCAATTAAGAAGTTATTTATATGCTGTTGAACGGTCTTTATTTTTTAAATTTCCTTTTGTTCATTGATTTAAGGATGAGTAGCGTAATATTGCCTTAACCAATTTTTTAAAATTAGTCACTAGTTTACTGTTTGGTTGCTCCTATAATTCATTAAAAGTGTTATGGGGCAAAGGAAAAAGATTGAAAGAATGATGAAGTTGTAGCCTTTTTCTTAAGTGACCAACACTGATTTGGAAGTGGTCTATTAAGACTGTTTAGAGTTCCAGCAAACATGGGTATACCTATGGTTAATTATGTCTGGAGACATAAATCTAAATTGATTACTTGCAGTAAATAGTGTGGACAGTCTGCTGGAAAAGATCTGATTTGACAAACATAGAGCAATTTCAGCTTGAGTAATCAAAATGAAATTGTTTATCCTCGATAAAGCAGCACTTGTATTGCACTTTTATTAATAGAATGACTTCTACTGTATGTAAGCAAAAGAGTGGATAAATCAACACAGTCGATTTATGTCCTACAGTATATGCCATTTCAACTAAGCAATTAAATTGAAGCGTGTGAAAGTTTTATTTTTTCAGTACACCAGTATTTCCTAACTTTTTATTTTGCTTTATATACCCCAAAGCCCTGTTTTATCAGCAAATCTAAAATGTGTTACTTTTGATTGAAAATGCTTTTGATTATATCATTTAGCTTTTGTCATTAGTAAAATGATGAATGAAGAATATTCATCTGTGCTTTTTTTTTTTTGCATTTTGCAGATGGAACTTTGATAGTTGTAAATGTTTTACTTATAAATATATATATACGTTTTACTTATTTATTTTTAATATATAAATAATCAGGAATTACTTCTGTTTTATTTCTAGACCTATATAATTTGCATAATACCAGACTATCTTCTTCTTTCTTTTTTTGAACCTCAAACGCTGAGAAGCATTTATTGTCGAAACAAAGCTACTGAATGCTTAAACAAACATGTATGAAATGTTTACATGCAACATTGTAAGAAATGCTGGGTTCCCCACAATTCCATCATGTGGTCCCAACACAAACCGATTAAGTTAACTTAAACTTAGTTTAGGATTAAACAAAAAACATATAAGTTGTCCCATAAAAACTCAAGAATTTTGATGTTTCAGCTAATTTAAAATAAGTTGTTTGAACAAGCAGCACAAATCGGAACTGTCACTGGGGATGGTACATTTTCGAAAGGTATATGTTTCAGGTAATCATGTGTACCTTTAAAGGGCACCTATGATGCAAAATCAATTTTGGAAGCTATTTGGACAGAACTGTGTGTATAGTGTGTCCGCAGTCATATTGGAGTGATACAAACACAATAAGTCTCTTTTTTAAATTTCCTGACATTAAAATAGGATCTAAATCCCTGCAATTTTGAAGCCCACTGCAACGTGACGTAGGAGTGCGGTTTTTCCCTGCCCACCGAATTGATTGACAGCCGCGTATTTACATGTCTCCATAGTAACGCTTATAATCATATAGCATAACGGATATCCATACAGCAGTGCATATTAACGTGCATCCTGTCACATTTGTTGTGCAAAAACAGTTAAACGTGTGTGTGTGTGTGTGTGTGTGTGCACGTGAACTTTGTAACGACATTCTGTGTGACTCATTGTTGTAGAAAGGCTTGAATTAACACCACAACAAATATCCCTACATAAAATAACCACTGAGAAAGTTCTTACTGTAGTATTTCTCATAAACGGGAGATCTATTTGCTTCGTATCTGTCACTGTGCTGTTTATATGCTGTTTATAAAAAGCAGGAGAAGAATATATGCAATAGAGAGAGATCCAGCTCATTTGCAATAAAGGCACAGGCAACAAAAACAGCAACAGTGTTCTCAGAACTCAAAATACCCATCAGATTATTTATTATACATTTCTGAATATGGGAATTTTGAGTTGAAACTTTACAGACACATTCTGGAGACACAAAAGACTTATCTTAAATCTTGAAAAAGGGGTAAAATAGGTGCCCTTTAAAAGTTACCAATATTGACTCCGGTGCAAAGCTTATGTGCCTTTACTTCTGAAACTGTTTGTTGTACTTACTCTTATCTATGAAATGATATGCAGTCAAACTCGTCCCTGCATACTGTATAGAAAATTATTGTACATGCAGTACAATTTTTCGAATCAATGAAATGATTGCACATCCATACATAATTCTTCACTTACATCTAATAAAACACACATGCATACATACAAACTTATAAGTACATAAATTAAAGAGTCCCTATTTTGCATTATAAAAGGTCATATTTTGGTTTTGGGGATGTCCAACAACAGGCTGAAATGCATGCAAGGTCAAAAAACACTTTCATTGTCTTATAATATGCATTTATGTTTGCCTAATTATCCCAACGACAACCATATAATTTGTTCAGTGATTCATTTGTTCCCAAATCCCTCCTTAGCGCAAAGCTAATTGGCGCTGATTGGTCCGATGACCCAGTCTGTTGTGATTGGTCGACTGGGTTCAGCGCGAGACAGAGAGAAACGCCCACCATGGCTATGAAGTAGCACACAAGAGTATGTGAGAGCCCAATGCAGGAATGCAATAAAGCAATGCAGTTAAACACCAGCATATTACTCTACTCTTAAACCTAACCTCAAGTTATAACAGCGACACACATTCAGTATTAATCCACACAGTGGCAAAAGTTGAACTGTTTTGAAAATTGACCGCGCAGCGCGTGTGAGGAACAACTGACGGTGGCAATAACAAAGGCAAATGGCAGAGGATCACGAGTTCAGAAATGCATTTAAATCGGTAAAGGAAGAAGCATGCGTCGCGTTTTTAATGTGGTTTTGGACACAATATGTGAATAGCTCCATAAAGATTTAACATGAGAGATACATTACAAGCACTGATCTACAATAGATAAGTGATTACAAGTTACAACACATAATTAAACACATTTTGCAGACTACACAAAACGAGGCAAAAATTTTAATTACACTTACATGTTATGATCATGAGGAAGAAGAAACTGGTCCATATGAACTGTAACAGTTACTGACAATGTCTCTGCTGCTTTTTCCTCTAATAGCAAATGTCCGGCAAATCCCACGTTGCAGCATAGGTTATTGTATCAAAAATCTGAAAAATGACAGAAACAAACATAGCACTAGGTTGGCTATACTGTGGTATTGTTGTGAAAATTTACTTTAACCCTTTATTCCCTGCAGCCGAATCTCCATCTGTCCGTGATCATCATCTTCGTTTCATGATCAGTCCTGTGATCCCCCGCGCTCCGCTAATGTCTGAAGGGAAAGGCGCGTTCATGTTTTACCAGATCCGGCACTACATATTTGGTGATGTACCATATCGACGTCGACGCGTTCAAGCAAAAGATCCAAACCCCACACGATTCATTTATTTGACTCTTGAGTCGACTATTTCGTTAAAGAATCAATCGTTTTAAACATGGTGCACTTTCAGATTTAAACCTCAGCTGGACGTTTTCATTCACTTAGAGCTGTGTTACACACTGCATGGAAGGTCATTTTCAAAAACCCATAATAGGGGCTCTTTAAATGAAACACTTAGTAAGTAAAAACTTACCAGTAGCAACATCCTACTGAAGACAAGCTTGTGATGGAGGTTCAGGTCGATCAAGAAGTTCTTCTAGTTTTATCAGTTAATCCAAACGTGAACTGATATAGTAAAATCAGTTACAGTTTTGTATTGTTCACAGTCACTGAGGGAGAGCTGTCAGATATCTTCAATTAAGTCAAATGACTAGTTTGAGAATGAAATGAGATGAATTTACATGTATATTGTGAAAAATCTATATTTGTTATAGAGTTGGAGGAATGCAAGACCAACAAAACAAAATTCCCACTTCTAATTATGACTTGCTAGTATCATTCGTGTGCATTTATTTTGTGAATACAATCTTTCCGACATCGCTTGAATACATCAGAGGAATATGCTAGCTTCTGTAAAGTTTCATTGTTTTGCATCAAATACTGTTAAAGAAGCCTTTTAAAGGCCACTCCGTGCAGTGTAAGGTTACTCTTGAATGCTAAGAAAACAATATCCCTGTCTTCTCTGAGGCTCGTTTTCAGTGTGCTGACCTCAGCAGCTCTTGTGTCTGAAGGGACACAAACAGATTTTTTTGCAAGAAATATCAAGCATATGGTGAGATGACAAGTTCACCTTCAAAATTCATTTCCACACCTTCTGTAAAATTGAAATGAAATGAAGTTTGTTTTCACAAGCGTTGCTCTTCTTCAAAAGGCCAGGAAAAGTTTTTGTTAGGTTGTTTTAGGATCTCATTGATCTGGATTTGACATTTAAAGTTTGCAGATTGCTGTAAACTTCCCCCAAAACTGGTTGCTGGCAGGTGCTCCGCAAACGCATATTCATAATTTTCTGACACAAGCCGTTCTGTAGTAGAGCATATGGATGTATATTTGTGACCTGCATATGCTCATGTTCAATTATTCCTGTTTAAGAATGCCTCCTCCTACTCAAACACAATCAGAGGTGAAAAAGCTACTTCACTTTTCTTTGGCCCAAATGAAGTGATAATAATGTGAGAGCTTGTTATATTTTCCAGAGTGTGAGATTCAGGCGAATGTGTTGTTTCAAACCAATGAAATTTGTTTTTAGAAGGAAAAAAAGGAGCAAATCTCTTATGTGGTTTCGAATGAGCATAGATTTGCTGTAGAAGTTTGATATTGTAAAATGTGGAATATATTCCATGAAATGAAAATGTTTTTTCATCCTTATTTGCAGATATCAGACTAATTAAAGTCAACCAGCTTTTCCTAATGAGTATTGAACAAAGTGAAAACAGATTTAGTTATGCTGTGCTTTTCTAGACTAAAAATGAATATGTTAAATGTATAAAAAGTAATTTTTTTTAGAATAAATGTTAATTAAGACACTTTAGTGATGTTAGACTTTGTAGTCACTGACTTGGATGACTTTAGATAATAATTTAAATCGCACAAAAACACGAGGCAATTATCGGATGATCAGATTTGTCATCAGACTAACATTATGAAACACTTGACACATTTTATGTTTCATAATTTATTCCATATCATTATGAGCCATCTTTTTTGTTCCCGCTTGCCTTTCCACACATCAAGCTGTCATCACAGACATCAGAGATGTGATCTTCCCTCTGTCCTGACTGAATGTGAACAAGACTGGGGCCGCTTTGATAATTCACTTTGTACAGGCATCATTATTATGCATGGAGTTGCAGGAAAACGTCAAATAATGAGACAATGACACAGTGAATTTGTATGGAGATAGTTTGTGCCAGTCAGAGACTAGAAACGACTCGTTTCTGATTCTTTTTGATGTGTTGTCCTGACACGAGATGCTAATGTTGTTGGACATGTCGCTGGCTCGTCCTCCGTGTTCGTTTGGTGTGCTGTCTGCATCTCGGATTGTAAGTAGAACAATATGCATATGAATGTCTTAAAAATTATTATAGTGAATGAACTGATTGCATAAGTAATCTGCCGCTGACCTAAAACAGTTCCTAAATTGGGCTCGAAAAACAGAAGGGGCCCTTGTGAATAAGTTATGTAACTGCATAATATTTAGACTGAGAAACAGAAAAGATGTTGTATCCATTGCATTTTACTTCCAATGGAATTTTTTTAGTAGTGGATAGTATATGGAGCTGCA
The DNA here is from genome assembly GCA_903798115.1 of Danio jaintianensis. Lineage (NCBI taxonomy): Eukaryota > Metazoa > Chordata > Actinopteri > Cypriniformes > Danionidae > Danio > Danio jaintianensis. The sequence continues at coordinate 5,827,641 of CAIGQV010000001.1, forward strand.
TGGATAAATTGAAAATCATTATATTTATCTAAATAGTGTTCACAGTTATATTTATTTTTTTCTGATGTGGACTTTTTCTAATGTTGGACATTTTATTTCATCATTCTGACTTGTTGTTCTCAGAATTAATACCCCTGTATCTCACATTTTTGAGTAATTAGCTTGCAACTTTTCATTAATATTGTGCAATTCAGAGATAAAAAGTCAGAATTGTGACGTAAACTCATAACTGTGAAAGCATGTAAACTCGCAGTTAGGGGAAATAAAATCCGAGGAAAAAAGTCTGAATGTAAGATGTAAACTCTGAATTCAGAGATCTTACCTTTTTATATATCACAAATCTGACTTTTTTTTTTTTTTCTTTGAACCAGTATTTACTGGTCACCATTTCATTATACAAATGCAACAACTTTGACTTTTATTGACAGTTGAATGATTCATAAAGGAGAGAAAAACCTTAGAATTCATTCATGATGTTGTGTGGACTATACAATGTATCTACACACATGCACACACAGCTGTAAGTGAATGAAAACATCCTGCTGAGCTTTAAATCTGAAAGTGTGCCATGTATAAAGTTACTGAAAGAATCGACTCAGAGTCACTGATATGAGTGTCTTGTCAGACAGATCTTTAGCTATTTTGTTGTAACGTCTGAGTAAAGTATTTGCTGCCCAGTTGTTTCACACGTATACTCTGAAAAACATGAACTTCCCTTGAAATACTGTGGTGGATTCCTGGGAATCGGATTTGCCTCATGTTATTAAGATGTCATGGTGATGTGTTTTGCACTATGAGGCATTTATTTTATTTTTTTAACTGCCTAAAGACGAGGCTGAGGAATTAATGGTTAAAGTAAATTTTCACAACAATACCCCAGTATAGCTCCAACTTTGTCCTGTGTTCCTGTCATTTCACTGATACTACTAATACTGTAACCTGTCGTTAAAACACAGGATTCACAGGCCGGTTGTCATTAAAGGAAGAATCAGAACCAAAGACTATAGATGTACCGCAGCTTCTTAATCCCCCGAATCACAACCTGTAAGTGTGATTAAAAATGGTGGCCTTCTTGTTCTCTGTAGTTGTGTTTATTGTGTTCGCTTTCTGAAACCCATTCATTTCAATGGCTTGAGGGCATTTTTTACTACGATGACCAAATGATACACAGCAGAATGCATGTGTTACGGTCAAAGTTCTAAATATTTCAACATTTGCCACATCGCAGAAATGTGTCTGTTAATATTTAATGTTTGTTATTATTACTTGAAGTACACTAATGTACAACTGGAATCTCAATACGTTTCTGCATAGGGCACACATGTATACTGTACCAGGCTGCATTCTGTTTACGACATGTGCTGCAGTAGACCAATCAAAACAGACTGGATCATCGAACCATCACTACAGATTAGTGTCACACAAAAGCTGCATCCAAAATCACATACTTCCATACTATATAGTACCCTAAAAACAGTATGCGAGCCGAGTAGTATGTCTGAATTCATAGAATTCGAAAAATAGTATGCGAGAAGTACCCGGATTCTGAAGTGCACATCTGATGGATGCTACGCTATCCCATGATGCATCGCGAGAGAGTTCATGAATGGGAGTGATGCGGAGCAACTGATGTGTGTAAGTCAAGTGATGATGACAAAATGGCGGATGTAGTATGTCCGAGTTTCATTCATACTACTCACATTCATACTGTACATTTTCTAACGGTGCAGTAGTACATTTAAATTCAAATGCAGTACCTACTGAGTAGTAGGCGATTTCGGACGCAGCCAATGAAGGGGTTTGGAAAAAATGAATCACTAAACACGTCATAGTGTATTTCATTAAAAAAATAGGTAAAAATAAATTCTTTATATTATAAAGTACACTACAACGAAGGTGTTTTTTGACCTTGCATGCATATCAGCCTGTTGTTGGGGAAAATATGAACCTTTAATAATTCATAATAGGGCACTTTTACATCTAAATATAAAAAAAAATTCCATTATGCTATTATTATGATGCTTGTAAATGTGATTCGGTGATTCAATGGCAAATACGTTTTTATGTTACTTATCACCACATACTGGTGTTACTGTAGGCATCCTTGTTAATGAACTATTATTCCAGTAAGTTGAGTTTTTGTTACACAGAAATAGCATTAATTTGTGTTTTAAAAAAAAAAAAAACAGAGACTGAAACTGTTTCATAACTTTTCATGTCAGACAGTGTCTAACGCAGACCTTAATGTCTGCTGTGATGTTTCTTGTGAATTGTTGTATTATAGAAATAAGATCATCATGTGGGTCTTTGAATTGAGATTATGATCTTTCAACAATTAATCGTATATCTGTAGTATCTACTGAAACGCTATTATGTTAAAAACCAAGGGGGTAGTGATAATTTTATGAAGAATTCAATTTGGAGCTACTGACATTCTTTTCCAAGCAGAAATATCAATCTAGGGAATAATGTTTTCATTATTGCACTTGCCAAAGTGCACTCATCACTCCCTAGCAGCCTGTCTCAGAGACCTGACAGCTGTTCAGGAAATAAAATGTATTGTCATTACAGAGAATCACCAACTCGATCCACGATCTGAGTATCATCAGAATTAATCATGACATCCCCATATTGGGTGTCATTTATAATCTAACTCTTCTGTTTTGGTCAGCGCAAACTAATATTTCAGAGCTGTGAAGCAGCTACATGGACAGACCAGAAAGGATGTCTTCTGAATAAACAATGTGTTGTGATTTTCCCTGATTATCTCTGGTTAAATCTGCAAGATTCTTCCCCTTATTACTCTCTATAGGCTTCCCCCCGCTTTGATCTCCTCGTGGTTTTGAATTCATCTCACAGGAAGCTTGTTATGAAGAAGCTGCTTTGCTAATTCTGACAAATTTTCATAGATGATTGTGGCCTGAGCCATATTCTCCAAATAGTTGCGTAGTTAAGGGTAAAGATGAAATGTAGGCTACCTCAGAAAACCCATCTCACTTTAATTAATGGTGGGTGGCTGTATGACACTTCTAACACCACAAACTTTTTTGACAGTGTTTTATGACATGAAAGCTAAGCTAACTTTGAATCCTCTTCAGAGAGACGCCAGAAACTCCAGACATTTGCACCCCATCCTACTTTTCCCCACAGGCAATGGGGAAGTATGGAGGCAAGTTTAAAAAAAAAAAAAAAAAGAAATGAAAGGAAGTGACTGAGCTTCATTTATTGTCATACTGTATGTAACCAAACAATCCCATCAATAAAGTATCCCTTCATCCATACCTGATCTGAAATGTTGTTTTTTCCTTGTTTACTTAAATCTTAAAGGCACATTTAAGTAAGGCTTGTAGTTATTTTAATGTATTATGTGGAAATCAAATTGATGGTCTGTCTTTGCTTGATAATTATACTATTTATGCACATGAAAAATAATGCTATATATAAAAAATATAAAAAGTTAAACTAAAAATAAATTACATTGTGTCAAGTTTCTGAAGTAAACTGTACACTAACAATATAACATGCTAAAACGTAAGACTAAATAGCATAATATAGAAAACAATTAGCTATAATTAATAAAGTGGCCATATGTATATCTAAAATAAGATCTTTTGAATTAAAGCCCAAATTTTTAGTTCTTTCATAATTTACTCACTTTCCACTTGTTTCAGATCTGTTTGAGTTTCAGATCTGTTTCTGTTTGAGTGATATTTTAATGAATGTTGGAAACTGGCCATTGACTTCCTTAGTATTTCCCCCTACCTAATATAGGGTGTCAATGTGTTGTGTGGCAAATTATCTTCTTTTGTGTTTAACAGAAAAAAAGAAACTCAAAGAGATTTTTAATTGATTAAGGGTGAGTTAGTTTTCATTTTTGCTAATAAACAATAGATCCACCCATGATCATTTATAGCATTACTGAGCGAGTTTGTGTTTTTTATTTTTAATCAGTATGTAGAATTTTTTCCCCTCGTACCCAGCAATGAGCTTTAAAAAATGCACAAAAAAAATGGATGCGAAATATGCGATCTGAGGAGCTTGAAGCTGCAGAAACTGTGTGTCTGTTTCTTCCATGTGTGCATGTGTTATGAGTCAGAATATCGCTCTTGCCTTTTTAATTTTTTATTCAGTGGCAGAAACAAGTCTCCATACTTTCCAGATGATGACATCTACGCTTCATCATAACACTTCCTTTAGAGTCACATCCATGAACAACTGTGAGAGATGTTTCTGCAGCTGACACATGAAGAAAAAAACTATATATTTTATGCTTTATATGTTATGCTAAATGTTAAATCAATTGTAAAATACTATAAAGTAATGCATACCTGCCTGTGTAATCAAAATCCACTTTAGATTGCAGTTATTACAAGCACTCAACGATGGTTTAAAGAAAGGGTTTTGAGCAGCAGTAAACCATCTCATAAAATGTGATGTGTAGCTTAATTCTAATTGTAGCACTAATGTACCTTTTACACAACTGCAATTTTATGATGTATTTGATCAAAATTGTTTTTGTAAGGCCTCATAAGCATATAGTCTATGTAGTTTGTGTTTATGGTGTACAAAATTGTAATTTTCTTTATTAACTTTTCTACTGTAGACTCTTAATACATAGTCAAGGAAAACTGCATGTGTATTTTTATGCAGAAACACACAAAAAATACTGAATTGGTGATTATTTTTTCCAGGTTATTTGAATTTGTTCAACCCAGGCTCATTGGAGATATGTGCCCAGGGCTACATTTTTGAGAACTGAGAAATTATGTACCCTGGGGTACATAATGGCTGCATTTTTTTGTTTTTACAAATCCACTAGAGGCCACCATGTACATTTTTGACAATTTCAAATACGTCACCGGGGCACATTTATTCATACGTGCCATTTCTCGTAAATCCACCAGAGGTCCGATGTGTAAATTTTTTGCCAATCTCAACGTTCTTCTCGCACATGTTCATAAGAGAAGCTGGTCGTCTTGTTGTCGTGCATAATATATCAGCTTAATATCAACTGACACACCCATCCACCCCCTTCCCTAAACCCAACCGATAGTGTTTTCAAAAGCAAACTAAAAGAGAAAAGCCATTGTGGCCGTGTGCTTTTACAACAATTTCACACTGCTTTTTTTGGCTTGGTTTTACCTGATTTCTAGAACTGTCCTTCGTCAGAATCGAACCACATATATATATATATACATAACCACAATTTGTTCTGTCATAAGGATAATCAGGTTTATATAAATACTATAAATGAGGAAGACTTCTCTCCTCCTGAATCCGCAGGGAATCGCATGGAATACCATGCAACAAACCCCGTGGATCATGGAAACAAATGCATACGACCCTTCATGAACGGCTAAATACTGTGTGCTGTGCACGGCCCCTATCTCACAGCTTGGCAGGTCTGTCTTCGAAAAGCACGTGCTGTCATAAATAATTAAGAAGCAGGGCCTTCTCATAGGATAAGAAAACTCAGCTATGAATAATAATGAAAAACCGACAAGTCATCACTGGACAGGCAGATAGCGCTACGTCACAGATTTTGATCCCACTCCAAAAAATTATTTTAAACCTGGAAGATGAAATTAGCTGGCAAAAGCTCCAAATTATCCAGGTTTATCCACAATTGAAGCTATCAGGTGCTAACATTGTCTTAATTAATGCTCAACACACACAAATCTGTTAAAATCTCAAAAAAAGTACTCAAGGGTTTCTTGAACCTTTTGTCATGTGAGGACGCTGGACAACAGAGTCCACGTGCAGTTTATCAGACAGATTGATCAGGCAGGCAATGGTCAATACAGGTGCAAACGGGTACATACAGATAATCCAAAGTTGAGGTCGGTACAGGCAGCAAACTATGTCAACAAAGAAACAAAACAAGGGTCAAAACACGGCTAGACAAGGCAATGAAAACATGTTGTAATGTCACAGTACAATAAAACAAGACTCAGCACTGAAGTGTGCATCTGTGCTGTATTTAAAGTCCATGTAATCAGTTCATCATGATCCTCCAGCTGTGTGTGTGTAATCAATGTAAAACCGGAACAGGTGTGTGAGGTGCATGACAGGATTTGTAGTTCGTAACTGCTGTGTGTGTGTAGTTCTCCAGCGATCCGCAGTAGCTGGATCGCTGGTGACTGTAACACCTTTAAGGTTCATACTGCAGACAAATGTGGCCCAAATCCAACCCCCATGTCATGACAGTGTGAACAGCACAAACCAAATAGAATCAGATTTTTTTTTTTCTAATCTGCGTCACTTTTGTATGTGGTATTAAATCTGATACAGATTTATTGCAATGTGACTGCAGTGTGAACGGTTATGTCAGAATTCATGTGACTTTAATATAATTTTCGATAGACATGCATCCTAATTCTGCAGTTATAATAATAATAATCTTACAACGGGCTGCACGGTGGCGCAGTGGGTAGCACGTTCACCTCACAGCAAGAAGGTCGCTGGTTCGAGCCTCGGCTGGGTCATTTGACATTTCTGTGTGGAGTTTGCATGTTCTCCCCGTGTTGGCGTGGGTTTCCTCCGGGTGCTCCGGTTTCCCCCACAAGTCCAAAGACGTGGTATAGGTGAATTGGGTAGGCTAAAATTGTCCGTAGTGTATGAGTGTGTATGGATGTTTCCCAGTGATGGGTTGCAGCTGGAAGTGCATCCGCTGCGTAAAACATATGCTTGATAAGGTTCATTCCGCTGTGGCGACCCCAGGTTAATAAAGGGACTAAGCCGAAAAGAAAATTAATGAATGAATAATCTTACAACTTGCTTTATTCACTTCATCCAGTATACATATTGCACACATAATTGTGCATTTTATGCTTTGTGTAGTTGTACTTTTGCACAAGCAGGCCATGATCAGTTAACTCTGGATATGGGAAAAAAATTAGATCTGAGAAAAAAAAAAAAATCAGATTTGAGCACTAAGAAGTGTGAATGTAGCCAAAGAAATAAAACAGGTGGTTTAGATCATGTGATGCTGAATTGCATGAATAAAATTATGATTCAGAGCCTTCTGCCAATTGTATGGTTTGTATGTCATGCCATCTAAGTCCCGAGCCATGCCATCTGAGCTTGTTCTTCTGTCACATTAATGGGTCGAAGGTATAGATGTTTGGAGAAATTGATGCCCTACCTGGGGGTCTGCATTAACAAGACTCTCCTAATGAATGGGAGGACACTAAAAGGCATCTTCTTTCCATCCATGTATCAACTCCAAGACAGGCAGGAAAGGTAAATGTCTCTCTTTTTTTTCTTCTCCGCTCATTGACTGATATCACCTCCTCCTCTGCCGCCAGGGTTATTCTTAGTGGCTGCTTTGACTTCTCGTCTTGCTCTGTCAAAGCAAAACGCTATATCCAAGTCCATTAGCCTTGGAAAAAAAATTACATTACCACTTAGACTGACTGTACGGAGTGTGCCAGGATTTTCTGCCATCCTGCTGGTTCTTCATTTTCGACAAGAGGAAGGTATTAAATGACTTTCAAAAGGAATAGAAATTAAGCAGAAATTTGAGTTCATGTCTTGGAGACACGTATGAATGTTAAGGTTGCGGGCTCCTCTGCTTTGATCGAGTCTAAAGTTGGCCTGGCTAATCACTGGTCAGTGGCTAATCATTGATTATAAATGATTCGAGAGAAGGGTATTTCCCCTGAGGCTTCAGCCACTTGGCTTCTGACTGTGGAAAAAAAGAGAGCCACCATTAGTGTTATTAGAGGTTTAGATTTAATTCCGGCCCATTCTTCATTAAGGCAATTGATTGAGGGAAAGATTGATGCATGGTGCATGCAAGTCCTAGTGCCAGAATCACGCCGGCTCCATAGGATGTCATTTCGCTCCAGTCCCTCGATGTAGGAGACGCTTTTAGTCACCAACCCGAGGGTTAAATGGACACTGCTAGCATACTGACGAGGAACCACATATAGACTTGGACAGGAAGAGCTGCTTTAGTTTTAGCTGTTGCTTGAGTAGCCTCTCCAGAGAAGCCCACAAACAAAACAGCAGTGATTAATTTAGCAGTTTTTTTTCTTTTCTTCTTTTCTTTTTACATATCTGTGTTGAGTCATTTGCACTGTGCTGTTCATTCAGTATTTTTAGTGCTGGAAATTAAATGGAGAATCCTCTCGCTCCCTCAAGCCCACTTAATGCTCCTCTTGTTTTACATCTGATATTGTTTCACATTGTCACGCGTTTCACTTGATTAGATGCTAACATTCCCGTTTCTCTTGTGTGCTTTTGTGTACTTGATGATTTTTAGTTCACACCCGTGTTTGGCTCAGTGCTCTCTCAGCTTCAGAATTTGACTAAAATGGAAAAAAAAAATAGAGTGGCAATTTAGAAAAGCTAACGCCATTGTGTCTCTCAGCTAACGGCTAATGTAAACATATTTTTACACAAACTGGAGCTTGATCCACATTTGCTAGTGAGTGTGCTGTGCAGGCGGTGTGCATGAATGCAGCTCATGCCCCAGTTAGAGCTTAGTCAAGGTGTTTAGGCCCCAGGTGAGCCTTGAGCAACAGGAAAAGCCAAATCCCAGTGGACCACACAGAATGAGGGACTGTTTAACCTGGGATAACTCTCGAGGATGTCAACGATGAGACCTATCAAATTAAGCTGTTTGCTCTTGGATCTCAGTGGAATTAAAAAAAAATTTTTAATTTAAAAAACTTGTATACGATACACATCAAAACAATTCATTAGCATTTACTAATTAACTAGTTAATTTTAATTATTTCATTATTTAGACGTTATTTGCATTTGGTAAATGAAGCCATTTTATAGATAATAGCAATAAAATAAGGGATTTACCATTATACTATTTCAAAGTACAATACAAAAACTATGAAATTAGGCTAAGAAACTAAGAAAAGTAATGCAACAAAAAAACTGAAGAACACAGTGCCGTACTTAATTTGAAAGCATTATTAAACCTTTATTAAATTATGCTGCAGCATTTGCAGTGTGATAATCACACTAGTTATATTGTAATATTGGTTTATTTTCATTACGACACCTGGCTTCCCACTGTTTCGGGTGTGTGTCTACAGTGGTCTGTGCACTTGAGTTCTGAGTATTTTTACCTTGAATGGCCATAATGGTCATTATGCATGCATTTCAGCATCCCCTACTTTTTCCTGTGCCTTTGAATATGCCTGTCTCTGTTCCCTAGCAACATTCTGCTAACAAAAACACAACTTTCTGATAGCAAAAACATAACTGCAGTGTTCCTGCTTGCTGGACAAAGTGAGGTACACACCTTCGGGTCTAAACTCATACACAATTATAGGCTATAATACATAAAATAATGTATTTTTAGGGTAATGACTTCTTAAAATATGATGACAGACATTCAAAACTTAATTCTAAAATCTAAATAGAATCATCAATTGTAAACATGATGTGACACAAATTCTATTCAGTATTCAATTCTATTCTATTCGTCTGGGGCCGTTTGCACCAGCAGTGCATAAGTTAAAATGTAGCCTAGTTGTGACTTAAAGGGACACTAAGTCACAACTTGCACACTACTAAATATTTTTGTGTTGCACCACTGAACTTAGTTTAAACGTAATGCTACTTTCCAACTAAATATTTACAGCAGCCTCCTCTCATGTATAACGCTAGAAAAGAGATGACGGCGAGATTAGTTTACATTTGAGGAGCTCGCGATGATAATTAAGAATGATCTTTATTTCGGTTTATGAAAGAAGAGTAAAATTTGTTTTCAAGGAGTGTTTTGTGTTAATTGTATCCATCAATTAAAACGAGAATTTCTTCATGACTGTGTTTTTCTCCCTGCTCTCTTTATATGTAGTTTCATATGTATAAAAAAAATATCAAGTTTGATGTTTTGATAACTTCACGTGTATTTCACGTGCATTCACGGCTCGCGATGCAGGTGTGTGTGTCATCTGTTATTAGTGACTGACTGTAATTTAATATGCTATAAAAATGTAATTTATAATTTAATTTTCATAGGACAGTTATATATAGAGGCATTAGTTGCAGAATTTAAAAGCAGTTTAACGATTTAAATGCTTTTTATTGGATATTACGTCATTCAATGTGACTACGTATAACTTTACGGAGAGCTTATGTGGTGCAACCGAAGTGAGAACAAATTTAGTTACAAACTAGCTAGTAGTTACTATCCCCCTAGTGTGGGGCAACTTTACATTCCAGATTAAGAAAAACCTTACGATCAGCTGGTGCAACCCTACCCTTGACTATATGAATAGTCAGAATGACTGCTGTGGTCATTCTAGTAAAGAAATCTGATAGTTCATATAGTTAATATCAATGATTATGCTGCATGTTTAAGTATAATCTCTAAAAGATAAAGCATGCTAGCAACAGGAAGCCAGTGGTTTGATTCCAAGTTAATTCATGTAAAAAAACATACATCATGAATGAATTTAAGTGTGCTTGAATTAGCATCTGTAAAGATGTAAATAAAACAAATAATAACTTATTATTATTATTATTATTATTATTATTATTATTATTATTATTGGCTAATCCATTCATTCGAAACATGTTACATGAAATACATGTTAATGCAAAGTGTGAATGTTTAATGCTGTGTTAACTGCCTTACAATATCTTCTCTGATTCAACACTGCATCGCACATGTTTCCATGTGCATCCCATAACTTCATCCATATTTATGGTCATTTGTGAAAGCGGTTGTCTTGTAAATATCACCTACATGGTCTGCACCATGGCTCCGGGAGACGACGTGCTTCATATCTCCTCCAACCACACAGCAGAGAGATGACAGTAAAACGAAGGCGACTTTGACTCGGAATTAATTGTCTTGTCAATCCAATCAACCGCTCAGTGTGTTGTCATGTTCCTGCCAGCCTGTCCTCCATTTCTGGGGCTCGTGTTTGTAGTTTAGGTAAAGCATATTATTATCTCTGCCTTTGCAGCTCTACTCCGCTGCCTGTCACCCTGTGGTACTTTCAACTTAATGCATGTCATGGTCAACAGAAGACCTATAGTTCTGCCATTGCATCCTGTCATCGTAACTCAGATACATCTTTCGTGTGCAGTCAGACTCGACTAAAACCCAGAGATGAGCGCCCATTCCCCTGGCAGTTGACATATGCCTTTTCTCGTCCTCAAAGCACTCCTGTGGCTAATAACTAATACCGTGCCAGCCTCAAAGCCAACGGTTTGGCTGAAGATTTGTGGGCAACTGAATTACAGGTGGCACCTAATTTGAGAAGGCATGTGCGGAGGACTGACTCCTCTCTTCCGTCTCAATTCTTCTGTGTGAAAATGGTAATTTATTTCACTCTGCTCTGCCCTGTGGAGTCTGTCCTCTCCTGGCCAGAGTGGTTGGACTAATTCTCAGTGTGCCGTAAATGAATGTAGTGGCGCACCTGGGCTCCACAGGTGTGGAACTGCTGTAATGACAGCTTGCATCACAAACATAATCAGCAGACTTCTTCAGAGGTAATGCCCGCCCACAGACGCTGTCAGGTGGGCACTGAGGGCACTGGAAAGCTGTCATGTGGAACATTGCTGTATGCTGTGGCATGCTGGGATTTATTTTACAGGAAGTCTGCGTGGCTGAGAAGGCATGCGTTTGTTTAGTGAGTCGTTTAAAGGTGACCTAAGGTTGCATGTTTGTTTGTTTGATGGTTGCTTAAGGACTTGACATGAATAAATAATTTTTAATCATCATTTTTTTATATAGGAATCTGCTGTCTGAATATCGATGGGTCTTATTTATTCAGCAAGAGCAGAACTGATTTCTGTGTAAATCTTTCATGAAAAACAATTTTTACATACTGTAAAAGGGGGCTGTTAAATCTTGCTGAAAGTGGTGTACAGTATGCACATTACACCATTAAAAAAATATGGGGTTGGTAATATTTTAGAAGTACCCATATACCAATGTGTAATGCTACAAAAGATTTATGTTTCAGATAAATGGTCTTTTTTTATTTATTAAATAATCCTGAGAAAAATATCAGTTTAAATTTAGCAGCGCAACTGTTTTTAATAAAGAGAAATGTTTCTTTACCAGGAATTAGCATTAGAACTATTTCTGGAAGATTCAATACACTCAAGGCTGCAGTAATGATGCTGAAATTTATATTTGAACCAAGTAGAAAACTGTTACTTAAATTGTACAAAAAAAACTTTTTAACTATTTAAAAACTTTACTATATTTTGTTTTAAATAAATGTGGTCTGCATAGTTTGTTTATACTCTCCTCTGGATTTCTGGACCAAAAAAAAAAAAGAAAGAAAAGAAAATGTCTTTTGGATCTTAAACATTTTACATTTTGGTACATTTCACATGACTTCCATCTGGATTGTGTCTCCCAAAAGCATTATTAGCCAACTTTCTGATAACTGTGAGTTCTCAACCTGTGATTAGAAATAGTTTTCATGTTGATTTAAATAGATTTTGCAGTGTGCAGACTTAAAATAAATAGTCCACAAAATAAACTAAAAATAAAAAGCAAACAAACAAAAAAGATTCTGGCATCATAAATACACTCTAAGGACAAATGAACCAAATGAGTTTGTTTTTTTTGGCTTGAAAGCCCTTTTTGGTGCTAAATAGAACCCTTTTCATAAGGTTCCATAAAGAACCATGCTTTGAAAGTGCTATGTAAGACCTCAAAATAATAATACTGTCATTAATATAGTGTTTATTAAATTAATATCAGTGTTATTAACATTAGTTTTATAAAGTATTTATTAATATCTGTTAATTTGTTATCTCTAGGCAAATTGTTTTGTCAGAGTTTACAGTACATCTTGCAAGTTTTAAGGTTGAAAAAAATATATAGAAACATTTTAAAACCCCATAACGATTACAGTAGATGCTTTTATTAAAAAAAAAATTTTTTTAATTATTGATGTGAACTTGCAAAAATGGCAGTGCTCAAACAAGTTATACGCAAAATACATGAATAAATAAATTAAAAATAAGTAAATAAGTGAGCACGATCGCCTCACAGCAAGAAGGTCGCTGGTTCGAGCCTTTGCTAGGTCAGTTGGCATTTTTGTGTGGAGTTTGTATGTTCTCCCCGTGTTCGCGTGGGTTTCCTCCGGGTGCTCCGGTTTCCCCCACAAGTCCAAAGACATGCGGTACAGCTGAATTGGGTAAGCTAAATTGTCCGTAGTGAATGAGTGTGTATGGATGTTGTGATGGGTTGCAGCTGGAAGGGCATCCGCTGCGTAAAACATGCTGGATAAGTTGGCAGTTCATTCCGCTGTGGCGACCCCAGATTAATAAAGGGACTAAGCCAAAAAGAAAATGAATGAATACATTAGTGAAAAAAGATAAACAAACTAGAGCTAATAAAAACTATTTTTATTACATTAGATGTAATAAAAACAATGCTACAATGAAATGTTCACAATCCTCTATGCTTTAAACTCACACAAAGAACTATTTCAGCATAAAAATAAGTGTTCTTCAGGCCTTGTATTATAGTGACCCCTTTGAATTTCATTGTATGCAAAAAAAAAAATCTTTATAGGGATGAAAGAAAGGTTTGTAAGAGCATGAGGATGAGTAAATGTTGACAGATTTTCATTTTTGAGTGAACTTTTTTTAAAATAGAAATCATATGCAGAAATGACAGTTTGAGATAATATAGGGGACATCATTCCCTGGTTTATTAATGTTAGATGTTTTATATTTGCTTTTTTCTTTAATAATAGCCTATATAATTCAAAAGCAATTGTCAGTAAATGTGTAAAATGTCATTTTAAAATATTATGAGTGCTGAATTTTCATCACTGTGATTTTGATTCGAGAAATGCAGATGTTGAGCTCAAATAAATGTTTAATTGAGATGCCAGGTGGCTGTTTTAGATGGCAAATGAGATGCATGATATTTCTCTCTCTTTGCTTTACAGTGATGTATTTGTCTATTTCTTATCAATTCATTTCTGATTCAGGTTCACGTGCAGGTCATTGTATTTGAGAATGCGTTCTTTCTGAGACGTGTTCCTTGCTCGTGCCTATTAATATCAATTGTCAGCCAACTGAACGGCAAGGAAATGTATATATAATAATTCAGATCAACCCACTAGTCTGTGCAATATGACAGATTGAATATTTGATGACTATATCTGGTAACCACAGCTGTTATACTTACAAATCAGCTCAAGGAATAATTGAAAACCTTCCTCAGTTTTGCAATATGGGCTGTTTCTTCAGCTGTCGAAACTAGAAGAAAAAAAAACCAAGATGAACAAAAAAGAGATGAACAATAAACAATGTCTTCGCAAGTGTGTCGTTAATATGAGAGATATTTTGAATAGAGTAATTAAAAAAGAGGACATTTTTAGTCAGTAGTGTACATCAAGATACAGTCTAACTAATTTACTGGTTCAGCACTTTGCATTTGTAACAATTTCGATAAATTGGCATGCAAACAAAAGAAACAATTACATGGATTTGAGCTGTAATTATAAACGTAAAGAGGACCACAGCACACCACCATGTTTCATCCAGATCGCGAGAAATCATTTTTATCACCGTCCTAAATAGTCAAACAATTGTAAATGCTGTTTTTTGTCAGTCCTAATTATTTTGAATGTCTATATCATCAAAGATATTGCCAAATGCTAAGGGAATTCCAGCCCTGAGGCGTTCTGCCATCATGAGTTTTTTTATTCCCCCTAAATTATTCCGCATTGAGATGAATTATCGACTTCCTTATCTGGCATTTTTCCAGCACACATCATTAACCATTAGTCCAAAAAACAAAGTTTCACTCAAGTTCACTTGCTTCACTAGATGCCAAGAATGCAGACTGTGAGGAACAAACATATACCAAAAATTCTGAGTCCATCTCAATATTGTGCGTTTTAGTTGAAGAAATGGGATTTAAGCCAAAGGCCATCATTTGATTTGTTTTTGGATTTGTTTTACGCATTTCTGCTCTGATTTGTATAATGTGTCCAAAAATATACATGTGTTTTCCTAATGAGATGGCGTGTACAGTACATCATAAAATATTACTTGGTTACATTTGGTCCTTTGGTTAAACATTCTGTTGACTAAAAGTAGTTCGCAATTACATGACAACTAATGGTATCATTTTATTTTGATGGTCCCTATTCCACGCTTTTTTGACTATACTGTAAGTTACATTGCAGCTATATGCCAACTAAGTTTTATTAGAGCATCAGACTGTGTGCGTATTATCTCCTAATACTGCTTCACAGATTTTCTCCTGACTATAAGAAACTTTGCAAGTACATGTCATAAACCTTAACTCTAACCCGAACCTTACAGTCTACTAATACTCTGAGAATTAGTTAGGATGTAGTTGCAATGTAACTTAAAATCAAGAAAATGTATTAAAGGTACCATCAAAATTAAAGGGTAACACTTTAACATAGTTACACATATCCCATGCACTTAGTAATTACTGTACAAGGAATTATCCATAATTACATAGAACTAACCTATGAACTAACCATAGAACTAATTAATGAATAATAATACTCAGTAGTTACATGAATAGTTACACTTTAACTAGCTTAATATAAAGTGTGACCAAATAAAGTGATACTGAATTTATTTTTTTCCATTGAGGGATGTAATTGCCATGACAAAGAATATCTGAAATGTATTTGTTGTGCAAGCTCTCCGTAAGGAACAGGTACATACTGTATACACATACCCTTGACGATACAGCTAATTTATTTTTATAAATATAGTCCATTTGATTGTTTCATACTTATGTAGTGCACTACAGTCATGCAGACTCTATACAGTGACTCTACTACTGTAAGTAATATTCTAATGACAGTTGGTTGACATGTAGTAGCAAAGCACAATGTCTGAAAAGATAGTTCACCCAAAAATGAAAATGTATTCACAAAAGAGTTAAACACAATAGAACACGTTTTAAAGAATGTTGTCAACCAGACAGTTGATGGTGCCCTCTGTAGGAAAAAACAAAAATCAATCAAACAAACAAGCATATAAGTTTGGTACAATTAGATGGTTAATAAATGGGTCGTATCCCTGTAAAACGGGAACGACCAGAATTCTATAATTCAATGTCATCCTGACTGTTCATAAAAGCTTTGAATGTCTGTCCTCATATTTTATGAAGTAATTACCCTAAAAAATTACAATAATATAGCCTAAACTTTGGTATGAGTTACTAGACCTCTCTTTGTCCAGCAAGCAAGAGAGCAAAGGCAAAAAAGACAAGTCTGAAGTAAAGTTATATTTCTCTTTGTAGAGGCACACATATTTAAAGGCACAGGAAAAAGTAGCAGACGTATACAGTCAATTTAACCGCTATAGTCATTCAAGGTAAAAATGCTCTGAACTATTTTGTGTTTTGTAATTTTAATAGAATATCAATGTTAGACAGAAATATACACACATTTAGAAAAGCCAGGGTACTGTAATTAAAACATAATGGTTAAACTATTGACTTCCTTTGCAGTTCTATTGTTAAGGGGATCATAAAAATAGAGTGTAACCACTTATTGTAAAAATTATGTGCTTATTGCTTATTATAAATTAAACCACTTTTGCTGAAAATAAGGAAGATTTCGCCAACACTTTAGTTTAGGTCACAATTCATGCTGTTAACTACTGACTTATTACCTTTCTATTATTAAGATATTAACTGTTCATGATTAGTTATAAAGTATGATCTTATTCTGCATTCCTAAACCTACCCAAAACCTAAACCCAACTTTTACCTTACTAACTATTAATAAACAGAGAATTAGTAGTTTATGAAGCTAGTAGTGTTAGTTAATGGTTTGTTAATACCATGAACTGTGACCTAAACTAAAGTGTTACCTTCTTATAATCATCTTTATTATTAGTATAGTATGGTCATCACTGTAGTAATTTGCTTTGTCATTTATAAAAAACGAGCACTCTCTGAATCTCATAACTGTACCACAGCTCTTCTGCTGTTTTTGTGTCATTCATTTTTCTCAATAGTCTCTTTCATGTCAATATTCTCTTGGCCTCACCTGTCCACGCGAATTCTCCCAAAGTAATCTAAGCATCAAGCACATCCACTTTCCTTCAAACTGATGTGATCGGGGCGATGCGCCGAGGATGCGGGGCGACCCAGGTGACCTTGTTCCATATTCAATTTCGTCGGCCCTGCGTTCCCATGGACAGGTCCTCCGCCAGCTGCTCTCCCCGTCGTACAGTTCCTTGTGCAACAGCGAGAACATCAGTCTGGGGATGACTTCGAGAGCCCTTATTGATGGTGTTGTCAAGGCGAGGGCGAGAGCAACTTAATCTCTCTCAATTAATACCCCCGCCTGCGGCCACCACGTCCCAGCGCTCAGTAGCCCTTTTCCCCCACACAGGCCCCTGAGCGCCGTGCTGACACTCACCTTTCTACTCCTAATGAGTCCCTCTCCGATTTGCTGCCATTGCTCCAGGCCTAAAAATCACCCTAAATCCCAACACATCCTTGACTCTGTGCATGTCCACCCTGTGTGAAGATGATAAGGAGAAATCCCCAATATTAATGTCTGTTGTGGACCCTTTTTAAACTGTAATGATGTAATAACTGTGTTGGTGATGAATTAAAGTCTGTGTGAAATATTCTGTTTCAGTTGAAAGTACATCAACCTACTGAAATGAAAGTCTCAGCAACTTCTTCAACCTCATGCTGATTTTAAAGGAAACTGGAGTCAGTGTTTCGGTTCCACTTTATGTTAAGTGGCCTTAACTACTACTGTACGGTAGGTACTTTCATCAGAAAATAAGCACATTATGCTCATGTTGTATTGCACAACACTTCTTGTGCTCTGAAAGATAGGAGTGAGATTGGGGATAGTTTTGTTGGTGTGGGTAGGCTTAATAAAAATATTACTGAAAATATAACTAAAAAATATTCAGTGCAAAAAGTACAAATTCACGGTATCAAAATGCACAAACATTTTATTTGGACTCCAAGGATGAAATGTCCTGTTCACACAGTTGTTTATAACACTGGTCTATTTTCTCTTAAGGCTGTTCACACAACTGGAGGGAGCTGCACCTGCGAACACTGCACCTGCGAACACTGACTGGATCTAAAAGTTTATATGACATAAATGTCATATCTGCAAATCTGCAAGTTTTTGAAAGCACACATGCTAGGTGAGTACAGTATGTGGTGTTGAGCATCTATATCTAGTAATTTTGTTCCACTCGCACAGCAGGGCTTCAATGTAGTTACGATTCCTGAAAATGAACAAGTGTGAGTACGAATGTAGTTGTCAGTCCTGTAAATAACCAAATTATGTGTGAACGTAACTAAATTAAGGACTAAAATACAGCACAGACAACTGTATTCAGCTTCTGTGTGAACAAGCCCTATGATTTTTGCTTCTGAGGACCTAGAAATTTTGAAAAAGCTCCATTTAACAGCAGTATTTCAAGAGGCAGAATTATTTCTACTACATTATCAGATGACTACATGGTAAATGATTTAGCCTTTAGTTTGGTATTGGTTTGCTGTTCAAAGGATTTATGACTATCCCATTTTTCGTGATTTGGCTGCAGATGTCTAACAAAGTTACTCTGAAAACTGCATTATGCCTAATCTTTAGAATCAGTAGAAAAAGATGATTTCCAGACATTTTCTGTAGATGTTTTAGATACAAGCGTAATCTTGTAAAATGTGCATGGAACTGTATGTTCATATGGAAAAACTGTTGTTCTTGTCCTGGGGTGAGCGCTGAGGTAGTATTCCCAGTTATGTCTTCTGTGCACATCTGCTTTTGGGCTCTGTACCAACTTCAAATTAGGAAACACAAAGTGGGATTGATAGGGCAGCTGTCAGACAGGGCCAGCCAGAAAAACTCATCACTGGCCCAGAGCCTCTGTGCTCTTTGATTGGCTCCTCAACTGGAAACATGGCTTTATCCAGCCAAACAAATGGCCCACGAGGAACAGGAGGAGAGAGTGCTGGCAGGACCGCTGCTAATGTTGAGGGAAAACATCTTGAGTTTTGTCCTGCATGCCTTTCCATCATTTAAAATCTGATGATAACTTCACTTTTCGCTGCAGTTGGATTCTCTACCATGTTCATCACTGTCAGAAACATTTGACATCAAAATAATGGGGAAAAGGCTTGGTTTTTTTTCCCACAATGCAATTTTTGTGCTATTGTGAAGGTATATGGACAGATGTCCTAGCATTCTGATATCCACAAGTCCTCATTTAAAAGATTTTAAAATTTTTAATAATTAATAATATTCATATATCAATAATAATATCAATAATAATATCAATAATATTATTGTCAATGGACAAAACAGTAAAAAGCAACATTTAGTTGAAATAAAAACCTGGCAAATATTTGCCACGTTTGATGGATTGAATGCATCCTTGTGACTTGTCTGTTCTAACTTTTTGTTTAATGTTCATCCTCAATATCCACAAGTCCTCATTTAAAAGAAAAAAATCTGAAAATAATTTCTACATTCAAGCTTTAGTGTTGAAGTTTAATGTCTGCATTCTGTCTAAATCACAGAGCACTGAGCGCTGGCTTTTATGCGCAACCCATAAATAATGTACAGTTTCCCCTGCAACACAAGTCTATTGGATGGCAGCATAATTATTACACTTCTCTAAGAAGAAAAATCCTTTGTTCTTTATTGCTGCTTCTTTTTTTTTAGCGAAGGAAAGTTAATATGAAATCGTTTTGTTTTCTGCGACAAGCTTTTGCAATATAAATAAGCGTAACTAAATCATTACCTCCTGTATGATATTCCTTTTTATGTGTTATTCGTTTTCTATTTTAGTGAGGCAGGAACCACTACTTCTTTTCATTTTAATCCAACACCTTCTTTAAAAGACGTGCTGTGGTTGGTTCTTGTTCGCGGGTTGTCAGTTCATGAGAACGGGCACAGTACATGAGTTCGGAGGCCAGACACACAGACAACTGTGTTAATTAAAATGTTCATGGAAGGTTCGCCATCCAGGAGGAGATGCCATTAAGGCTACAATGAAATGAGCATGAATTCACTAAGTGTTATTTCTGTGCCTTTCATTTCTCTGCTGTTCTATTAGATTATTTTCTTTAAAACATACAGCATGTAAAAAAACTGGGGCTAGTTGTCACTTTTTTTTTTTTTCAGGGAGTGGGGGTTTATTTTTGAAAGTCTGTCTCTGTGTAGGCACATACACCCTTACAGTCTTGGTTACAGAAAAAAAAAGGGGAAAAAACTATTGAACATTTTTAACATCGTTGCTGAAAAAAGTTCCAGTTCACTGAATGCAACCCAGTGGTGGGTCAATGTGTATAGAATAGTAACACAAAAGTGTGGAATAAAAACAAAAATATGAATAGAACAGAAATATCATTCATTGTGAAAAAACAGTCAGCCCATATCAATTTGACCTCCATTGTTCTGTTGTTCTCAAGTACTCCTGCATTCTTAATAATAAAAATAATGGTTCTTTTCCATCCTGCACAAAAAGTTCTTCACAGAGAACAAATGTTTCTTTAGATTACTAAACTCTTCCTCGCAGTAAGACCAGTTTATAACAGTTTATAACACTATAAACACTTTTATGAAAAACCTTGTGCAATTCTGAGTGGCTTCACATAGGTGAGTGGGCTAGACAAACCACCTATAGGAGATGCACTCTTTTCTCTGTGTGTCTACGTGTGTGCGTGTGTGTATATATATTTTTAAGAAATCTTCAATGATGAAATATATGAAAGGAAAATATTTTATTCAACTGAAAAAAAAAAGTCACAAATTGCAAAACTATTTAGGAGCTTTTTTTAATGAATGTTATTTGACTATTTTAATGAATTCTATGCAGTAAAGGACATGTAAACACTACTAAATATTTTGCTAATATATGAATGGAAAATAGTGTTTATATATTATTTTAAATATTAGCAAAATATTTGCTAATATATCAATGGAAAATAAATTTTTATTCAACTGAAGAAAAATCACAAAATATAAAACAATTCAGGTGCTTTTTAAAATCAACTTAATAATTGTTATTTTACATTTATTTTAATGAATTGTGCCATAAAGGACATGCAAACGCTAAATATTTCGCTATAAACTCTACTGACTGGCTTCTTCCCTGTACAATTTCACATGAGAATCGAACTCCTTTCCACAAATTGAACTTAAAAAAAAAAATGTATGTAATCATTTTTGGTTTTAAATTTTTCAACAGTTTCACTTTCATTCAGCAACATCTTCTGTTATTTTTCCGGACAGCATAAACGGTGATGATGATAATGACGATGACGGGTGTATGTGTCTCCAGGAGTTCACTGTGTGTGTGTGCGCGCACTCGGAGGAGATGTGTGTGTCTGTGGTCTTTTACTGACTCGATGGGTGCAGAGAAGTGTCAAACAGCTGAGTGTCTATGGCTTATCTTGTTGCAAAATGCAGCAAAAAGTCCTACACAATGGTAATAGTTTGATGACGTCATTTACATGTCTGTACTGCACTTCAATAATGCGACTGAAATAGGAATACCCCACATGTCTTAATTCAATTAGTGTTTACAACGATTATGGCTTTAAGCATATCTAAAGTGCTATTCCATTGTATGTTATTAGCCGTGGTTAATGCGTGTGGCTGCAGTTGTAGCAGCCTCTGCTTTCAGACGCGGCAACCTTTGAACTCCGGTGAAGAAAAAAACGGTTACGTCACACTCACCCGCCCCAAACGAGTGACGCGCAACTCCGAGGCCAGCCTGTCAGGTGTGTGCAAAGCACTTGATGTGCGGTTCAAATCCAATCCTGTCTCCAATCTTCAGTGCTAAATTCACCCTCACGCTCCGTCATAACATCACAACTAACGAGACTACTTTTCACCTCCACGAGAAATCTTGTCGCGATTTAGTCTCGCGAGATCTCGTAGCCCGAGATTTCGTCACATGCCTAATATATATATATTAGGGGTTGAACGATTTTAGATTTTTGAAAGTCGACTTTTATGTTATCAAAGTCAAGTTGACATTGACCAGTTGCTGGTGACATCATCAATAAAAAACAAGATGCAAATGTTTTGCGGCATGCCAGAATTTGCTATTTATTTGCAGGAAATATATACACATGCTGTTTGACAGCTTATAACATGGTGCAAATAAAATGCAACCATACCAATGACTAATTTTAGCAGTTAACACATGGATCACTGCACCTACTACTAAGAATGTCACAATAACAGATATTTTAGTGCAGAAGGACAACACCCAATCACATTACTTTCTAATGTTGTTTAAACGCGATTGGCTAGGATCTGCTCTAGGGTATTTGCATGGTGCGAACGAACTGGCTCCTGTTTAATGATTTTATGTTCACTCAAAGTTCGTGTGAATCTTTAACGCTGACATAAGAAAAATACCATTTTAAAAATTACTTTAAATAATACGAGCGTCACAAATCAAAAAGCGTATATATATATATAGTACATCCGGAAAGTATTCATAGCGCTTCACTTTTTCCACATTTTTTTTATGTTACAGCCCTGATTCCAAAATGGATTAAATTCATTTATTTTCTCAAAATTCTACACACAATACCCCATAATGACAATGTGAAAAAAGATAATTTTTTAATTGTTGCAAATTTATTAAAAATAAAAAACCTGAAAAATCACATGTATGTAAGTATTCACAGCCTTTGCCGTGAAGCTCTAAATTGAGCTCAGGTACATTCTGTTTCCACTGATTATTCTTGAGATGTTTCAGCAGCTTAATTGGAGTTCACCTGTGGTAAATTCAGTTGATTGGACATAATTTGAAAAGGCATACACCTGTCTATATAAGGTCCCAGGGTTGACATTGCATGTCAAAGCACAAACCAAGCATAAAGACAAAGGAATTGTCTGTAGACCTCCGAGACAAGATTGTCTCGAGGCACAAGGCTGGGGAAGGTTACAGAAAAATTTCTGCTGCTCTGAAAGTTCCAATGAGCACAGTGGCCTCCATCATCCGTAAGTGGAAGATGTTTGGAACCACCAGGACTCTTCCTAGAGCTGGCCGGCCATCTAAGCTGAGTGATCGGGGGAGAAGGGCCTTAGTCAGGGAGGTGATCAATAACCCGATGGTCACTCTGTCTGAGCTCCAGCGTTCTTCTATGGAGAGAGGAGAACCTTACAGAAGGACAACCATCTGTGCAGCAGGCCTGTATAGTAGAGTGGCCAGACGGAAGCCACTCCTTAGTAAAGGGCACATAACAGCCCGCCTGGAATTTGCCAAAAGGCATCTGAAACTAAATTCTCTGGTCTGATGAGACTAAAATTTAACTCTTTGAAGTGAATGTCAGGCGTTACGTTTGGAGAAAACCAGGCACCGCTCATCACCAGGCTAATACCATCCCTACAGTGAAGCATGGTTGTGGCAGCATCATGCTGTGGGGATGTTTTTCAGCAGCAGGAACTGGAAGACTAGTCAGGATAGAGGGAAAGATGAATGCAGCAATGTACAGAGACATCCTGAATGAAAACCTGCTTCAGAGTGCTCTTGACCTTCGACTGGGGCGACGGTTCATCTTCCGGCTGGACAATAACCCAAAGCACACGTCAATGTCCTTGAGTGGCCCAGCCAGAGCCCAGACCAAAATCCTATTGAACATCTCTGGAGAGATCTGAAAATGTCTGTACACCGTCGCTTCCCATCCAACCTGATAGAGCTTGAGAGGTACTGTAAAGAGGAATGGGCAAAAATCCCCAAAGACAGGTGTGCCAAGCTTGTGGCATCATATTCAAAAAGACTTGAGGCTGTTATTGCTGCCAAAGGTGCATCAACAAAGTATTGAGCAAAGGCTGTGAATACTTATGTACATGTGATTTTTCAGGTTTTTTAATTTTAATAAATTTGCAACAATTTCAAACAATCTTTTTTCACATAGTCATTATGGGGTGTTGTGTGTAGAATTTTGAGGAAATAAATGAATTTAATCCATTTTGGAATAAGGCTGTAACATAAAAAAATGTGGAAAAAGTGAAGCGCTATGAATACTTTCCGGATGCACTATATATATATATATTGCTGCTCTTTGGTGATTTGAAGTGCTTCTTTTATCTTCATTTGCAAGTTGTTTTGGATAATGAATAAATGTAAATGTAAGAAACAAATGGCTTTTCACAGAAAGATTCTGTAAGGAACCCATCATGTTTCTTCAAAGCATCACTGCAAAAACTCTATTTCTAAACTTTATTTTTATTATTTTTTAAATAGGATTTATTGTGCTCCTTATCTTGCCTGTGACAATTAATGAGGTTGCGATATTCAGATATTTTGCCATGACATTTTAATCCAGTCTAAATCACATTAAAAAACATGCAAATATGTTTCAGAAAAATTAGTTGTCAGGGTTGTCTAAATCACATTCTTGCTTGTTGCTTTGGCACGCAGATTCTGTTGATGCACAAGGATTTCAGCATCTTGAAAAATAAGATGCCGGCTGGATCAAAACATTTTTCTGAGCACTGCACATAATATAGAACTGGCAATTAGAAGTATTATGTCCACCATCTGTTGCTAATTGTGTAGCTGCTAGCTTCATAAACCATGGCAATGTTCGAGAACCATATTGAGCAAAAAAGAAGTGAATATTCATCCCTGAAAAATGAGAGAAAAATCAATGTTACTGACTTCATCTTCATGTGTTTGGATGGAGGCGTAGACATTGTTGGTGGCAAAAATGAGGATGAAATGTTCTTAGTTGCAACTAAGACATAAAATGTACATTAAAGTTTAATTTGACTTTTTAAAAAAGTAATTTTACCTTATTAAAGTAGTGAAAGCTAGTTTTCCAGCTGAATGGCAAAACCAGCAGTGTACGCTCCAATTCAATTTGACATAACGGTGGGTGACAAATTGATCTCCAGTTTGCAATTGTTGCAATGATATCAAAAAGAAGAAAAAAAGAGTGATATGAGCAATGACATATTTCCTGAAAAGTAAGTTTGAAAAGAAGGCTGTCAACTATAGCCTGTGTCCTCTGGTCCTTTGTGCCTTTTCTACAGGGAGCAACTTCAGTTCACCTGTCACAGTTAGTACCTGTTAGTCTTAAGCCAGACCACAGGATGTCAGTCAGCGGTTCATGAGTGACAGAGATGAATACTGCACTGTCTCCCTCTGTTCTCTAAGCATATTTAAGAAGGCTATCTGTATGATTCGGGCAACCTTTTCATTTGCAAAAGACAAGCCTATCAACAGCTGGCAGAGAAGGAAATGTCATTGAAAACACTCAAATGGCTGCAAGGATTTCCGAGGACCAGTATGATATCTTTGTTTGTTGACATATTGCTGACATGTTGATCTAGATATACTGTATATTTCCTGCAATGTAAGGGTTTACACAACATATTTTCAAATATATATAAATAGATAGATGGATAGATAGATAGATAGATAGATAGATAGATAGATAGATAGATAGATAGATAGATAGATAGATAGATAGATAGATAGATAGATAGATAG
>CAIGQV010000001.1:5853099-5891166 GCA_903798115.1 Danio jaintianensis
TAGATAGATAGATAGATAGATAGATAGATAGATAGATAGATAGATAGTTTTTGATATAGAATAGAATACATTGATGTCATTTTCATATGCACTTCAGTCATGCGTGAGCTCTTGACAACCAAGAACAACCATGTCAGACTACAGGACTGTATGTGCACAGACATCGCCCATTATTGACCTGTATGCATAATACAGTGTTTTTAGTTGTTTATGTGGATCTGCGGGGACACATACCATCTATCTGTATGTGAAATCTTTTGTTTTTTAATGCATTTCTGTCGTGTAAATGTACTCTGAAAGCAGATTTGATATTTGTATGTTCAGGTGGCACTTGTTAACAACTGCATGTTGATAAAATGTTTTCATTTAACTGCATTCTTGTTTGCAATGCAAATATATAGCAGATGGGAGCACGTGCTATTGGTTGCGTGTCCTCTGACTTTGATAGTGTTGCTAGGCAGGTTAGTTTACTTGTGGTGCTGTGAAAAAGAGTAAACCACTAAACTAGTGAAGTAGAATATTATTTCAACAATCTGAAGCTTCTTAGTCATAAGGCCATTCATGCATGCAAGTGGGTGAGATGAATTGATATTAGTGTAGTAGGTGAAAAAATAGTTAATAGTTAATCTAATGCAGTCACAGAAATCAAGGATTAAATTTTTTTTTTCAGTCTAATCAAATTAATTGAAAAAAAAAAAAAAAAGTCCAGCATGTAACTAAGTAGACTTTATAATGATATTAAACATTAAACATAAAATTGTAAATAACTTGTTTTACAATAAATGATATTGTATAATTTTGGGTAATTCACAATTCAGTGAACTGTCAAAAGTGTGTTTATTGATCCCAGGAAGAGTCCGAGACTTAAAAAAAATAATAAAATTGTATTATTTTGTAGTCCAAAATTTAAGTAAAAATGCAAACAATACAAGTCCAAGTCCTTTAAGTAAGGGATAATCTTTTTATTCTCACAGAATAAAGCCAGACAGACTTTTCAGCAGAAAGCTTATTACATACTTGCCACAAAAGATTTATCTAAGCTGTAATACTTTACCAGCTCTTTTATTAAACATTGTATCCACTTTGGTCATTTTATTAAGCTTTTTGAAAGAAGAAACTTTGATGGTGACCAAGATGGCGCCAAACAGTCAAGAACAGCCGTGTTACAGATATAGAAATATCTATGTTCCAGACAAATTGTTGTACCTGGATGAGCCTGTCATATTAATTTCACCAATCGTTAACTGGGAATAACATACCTTGGTTGTGATTATCCAATCAGATTCAAGTTGTCACAATCACCAGCGATCTAGCTCTTGCAGATCACTGGAGGACACTCACTATCATTCACGCTACTACACATCTGCCACTGAACTGGACTACATATCCCATCATGCACCTCACACGCACCAGTTCCAGATCACCACTGATTGCAAACAAACAGCTGAAGCTCATAAGGACTAATTACCAGAGCTATAAATACACCTCACTCACACACACACTTTGCTGAGTCTTGTTAGCTGTAAGTAAGCAATTCAAATGCTGTGTTTATACCAGACGCGGAACGCACGAATAAATCGCGCTATTCACATGTAAATAGACACATGAATATTTTGAGTTTACTCGCTTTGTTCGCGCTTCAAATTCACCTCGCAATAGACGAGGATTTGCATCACGGTCAGGGCTTCTTTCTGCCCGGTGACTCTAGCTTCGCTGCTAAATGGCTAACATGGATTTTATTGAGAGAGCTCGCTTTATGTGCTTTAGGAAGGCTAAAGACAGCGTATATATTCATTTGGCGCCGTGTCTGAGCCCACTAGATCCTTTTAGAGGTGCACCCAGCTCTGTGAGTTCATCAACTCCTTCAGAAACTATACCTGGATGATGGAGGCTTTCAGCGGTGCTTCTGACTGAGCCAAGCCCAGTTTGATGAACTGTTGTCCGGTGTCGACAAGAGGATTTCCCCTCGGGACACCAACAACAGGCGCTACGTCATAATCACGCCCCACAAGAGAAAGTTCCTGATTGGTTAATACGTCGCGAATGTCCGCTGAAGTTTAGATTTTCCAACTCGAGCGATTCATGCGATACGCGCATTAAACGCATCAAACTTAACATGTAAATCACTCACGCTTGACGCTTCATCCGCGTCTGGTGTGAACGTAGCATAAGTGTTATCCTTGCCTTGTCCAGCCATGTTTTGACCTTTGTTTGTTTCTTTGTTCATGTTGTTTTGCCGCCTGTCCTGACCATCCACCTGTGACTTCGATTATGCTTTGGATTACCTGCATGCTCCTGTCTGTCCATGTATTGACGTCTGCCTGTCTGTTGAATCTCTTAATAAACTGCATTTGAATCCTCACCTCTGTTGCCGACCCAACTCATTACACAAGTATTCCAGAGAGCCGTGTAATAATATTTAATAAATCACTTTTATTGGCAGCATTGACAACATTCTACCAATGGTAACCAAACTTATTTAGTACACAAAGCTTCTGTCTCTAATGGCTGTTAAGTTTCTCAACTTTCTGGAGACTGTTAGCCAAGTTACTGCACTCATTATGAGATTTAATAGTTCTTCTTCCAGTGCACTGCCCACACTGTTACATTTATTAAGAAGGCTTTCTGCTTTCCATTCAACCTTTTGATTTGGTGTCAAAAGAACAGCGTGCATATTCCTAAATGCACCTATACATTCCTAAAAGCTATACAGACCAACAAATTTGCTCAGTAAAATGCATGTTTTTCTTTTGGTTTCTCTAGTAGTTTTCTGAGGTCAGGATGCATCTTTATGGTTCGTCTCATAACTCAATGTGAAATAAATATTAGAGTTGTACTCACAGAAGCATGGCGTCTCTACAAGTTATAGCGCTTTAACGTTTCCCAGTCGCTAATGTGGTTCATGTCTGATGGTTTTAACTGTGACCGTCTCAATTAATGCATCTTCAGTCCTTTAATGTATCAGCTTTTACTGGTAGTAATACACGCTCTGTGCTCTAATGTCATATTTACTGGAAGCCCATCAGTGACGAGACGCCACCATCCATCTCTCTTAGATCCCTCTATCACTCACCCCGTGGGCCCATTTGGTATCAATACTGTGCATTATAGCAATAGAGTCTGGCTTTTTTCATTTATAGGCATGACTTCAACTTTGAATGTTCGAATGTTCTTGTCAAAGTCCATTATAGTTGAGTTCTTTATTAAAAATGCTGATATGGGGTAAAGTGGCTGGTTGCTGCTTTTCTTTGAGCCATTGTCCATTGGCTGAGTGAAAGCTCTTTTCAGACCAGCTGCTGAAACGGGCTTGTTAGTCACTTGGTGAGATTGTTCATTAGCCGTCGCGATCAGGGTGAGGTGAGGAAAATGTGGCGGGAATAGGAAACAGAAAGAAAAGGCGCTGTCTATTCCTGCTGATTGTCTCACATAAGAATGCAATCAAGATGGAGTGTTATTCTTTAGGCGTTGAAGTGTGTGTGGTGGTGGAGGGGAGGATGGGGAAGGGTTGGTTATGTTTCTAGAATTGGCAGTTCTGTACTGGAATAGAAGTGGGGGTTTTTTCCTTTCCTATCTCTGCCGGCACATCAGAATGTAATATTGTATGTAATTGGGGTGATGCTTTTTGTGTGAACTCCTATAGGTAAGCTCATTAAACCATAATCCTGCAGTAACAGACTCTGCGGGTGACCTGATAATTGAGCTCAAGTGATAATCAGGTTAGACATGGTGCACCATGGTCACGAATTTGCAATAGGGCTACTGCTCACTCCTTATGAACAGGTAGAGAGAGTTAGTGGGGAAAAAAGGAGGTTACACTTTTGACGTAGTCGCACCGCTTGACACCAAAAACTCCTCTGAGACTGGAGTCAAGATCTTGATTACACCGATGTGAGCATTCCTGCTATGACAGCAACAAATCATAGCTACCTGTTAATTATCCACACTTTCGGCGGCTGAATAATGCTAGCGTCTCCATTGCTGCCAGCCACTATTTGTCTCCTCCTTGTTTGTTGCTGAATTGTATGTGGAAAATGTTGTAATGTCAAAGCGTATTTGTGTGTAAGAGTAATGCCCATTACCATAATAGCATAATAACGTCCATTAACATTTTCAGAATTGCAACTGGACCAGATAAAATGTCCTAATGAAGGCTTTAGCAATTAGGAAAATGGATTGGCCACCAATAAGATTGTTTACATGGCTGCCTCCGTTAATGAAATTGTTATCCCAGAGGCTGCAAACGTTGGCGCTTCTTAATCATTGCAAAAAGCAGGGTGCAAGCACAGATCGTCAAACATGAGCTGATAGCTGAGAAAAGCTAAAAGACTTTCAGGTAACTTTCGCATATGTGAACAAATGCTTCTTTCACACATGCAAATCAGATCACACTTGATGTGAGACTTTTTAAAAACTGATTAGTTGACTAGTTAACTAATCTATCTCAAAGTTATAGTGTAGTAGAGTAGTGACAGATCTTTAAAAACTTACTATCAGAGATGCAAAAACATTAAGAATTACTTACATCAGTGCATCTGTTGTTGATTGAATAAAGACATATCTGAATGTGAGCTTGTGATCTGTTGTTTACACGTTTAAAAAAAATAAAAAACTTTTTATGAAACTTTTTAAAAATGATACCATTATCATCTCTGTGCAAATTACAAAAGATGCAGTTTTTATTGGTGATGTCTTGAACATGCATATCATGTTGAGTTCAAAGGCCCACTCTCAAAAATGATGTGTTAAATAATAAAACATTGTTTGTGTTACAGCTATTTTAACACATCTTGTGTATTTTTTGTGTAAATGGAACAAATGAAACAAAATACTACAGTCTCCCCAACACAATGTGTGCTAACTTTCAGCCGATCAGATTGCTGCTTTCTTCACTCTGAATGCATGTCAGGTATTTTGAGCTTTTTCTATTATTATGAACTCTCATAATTCAAAAAAAATTCTCAAAATGCATTTTGTTGTAGTGAATTATTTAGATAGTCAATGCAATTTAGGAAGCGCTCATGACACTAGAGCAGTGTTGAACTTGACTGCAAGCATGTCCAACCGTTTTTGTGGGTGCTTCTCAAACGAGATTTATCTTTCAAAAATGTTATATAATTTAACACACTGTCTGTGTTAAGAAGAATAACACACTAGTTGATTTCAAAACAATACAAAATGTGTTGTCCTTAACTAGACCCATACTGTAGGTGTGATAAGAAATAACACAGGTTGTGTTGTTTTCAACACATCTGTTTTAAAAGTGCATTTGTGAGTACTTGAAAAACAGAACAGCCATGGTGTAGTGATGACTTCATGCATACAGCATTTTTAGTCATTTTCATAAATATGTGTGAACGGGGATCGTTTTGAATTTTTTGGCGTATATGTGTGTAATCTATTAACTTAAAACACAACAGAAACACTTTTTACAGTACTGTAAAAGGACTGTACTGTAAGAGAAGTACAGCATTCATCAACAGAAAAAAGTTACATGCCTTCAGAAAATAAAAGAAAATGTTCATTTTATTTTGACTTGAAGTAAATCCTGTCTAATTAGGCTGGTATGGGTTCATCTGACCCCATTTAGATGTGTTTCTTAAAGGGTGTTTACTTCAGACTTGTTCATACATTTAAAAACAACATGGTTAGACTCAAACACTGTGCTCAAAGCAGTGATGATCTCATCGGCATAATTACTGACCAGAATGTTCTCTGACAAAGTTAGATGTCTTTGTTATAGTTGAAAAAGAACAATTTTGAAGATGAGACGTAATTAAAGTTTTGTGTAAATCACGCTGTGAGTGCAACTTCTAAAACTTGAGTCCTAAAATACAGGCAATGAATAACTTATACAATATGTTATTATTTATTATTTATACATGATTTTGGTCTCACTCTCAAGTGGTCTTAATTACTATGTGATTGCATTAAAATTAATCATTTGGTACAATTAACCTTTTTTTTGTACTATATGCATGTAATTGCATCTGTAATTAATTAATTTGTGTAATACTGTTGACATCCCTTACACCTTAACCCAGCCTTTACCCCCATACTGCCAAATATGTCCCCAACCTTACCTGTATCCCACCTCAATAGCACCAGAAGTGTTGTCCAATACAAAATGAACACAATAAGTAGATTGTATTTATTTTTGTGATGTAGGTACCTAGTAGTTAAAGTCAGTTAATATAAAGGGGGACTCAAGATTTAATTAAATATTTATACAAAATATCTTGCAATTTCTTAAAAATCAGCAGTCTAACTTTAAAGAATAGCAAGTGTAAATATTTGGTTTGTTTGGTTTTTAAACATTTATTTTTTGTTAATAGCTACTAGTACTAATTCAACAAAAATAACACAGTTTTATAATGACTAGGTTTCTATGGATTTTAAAAGGTCTTAAACAAATTAACCACAAATTAAGACACATTAAAATGGGAACAAATTAAGTTTTTTTTTTTTTTTACTTCACTCTATTCCTTACTCTTTCCTTGCTTGCTTTTTTTTCATAAACATGGTAAAAACCTGACTCTGTCGCAAATATGTCCAAAGTGGCTAAGCTTTAATGGAGAATAATTAAAAAATGTAACTTTTAAGAGATATTTTTGTCTTGTAAGTAAAACTAAAATGCGTGATAGCATTTATCCTTAACATATCAAGAACATTTCTGTTTTAAAAATCTAGATAAACCAGTCAGCCTCACCCAACAATGAGTTGATCTTTATGACCTCTATATTATGGAGAATTTATTATTGTTACAGGTTTAGGCTGTATGTACAGTAAATGGTAAATGCACATGGGTACAGCAAGAGACATCACTCAAGCAGAAGAAACTACATTTAGCATTGTAGCGAGTTTGACACTTGGAGCCATGTCAGAGTGGGCGTCGAACACGCTTGAACACTAATGGGCAACCCCAGAGTGCTAAGCCAATGTGAACGGCATCCATATTCAGAGCCGCTGTTAATCACTGGCATGGCTGTGGCCATATTTCAGCACTGGCCCTTTCTGCCCCAGGAATCTAATCCCGCCGAGCGTCTGCGAGCTGAGGGAGATTGATGGATGCAGGGGGGGAGCCTAACCGAGCAAACGCTGCCAATGCAGCCTCTCCTTCTCTCTCTTTTAACACAAGAGGTACGCTTCCGTCCATGGACAACTGCCAAACCTTGCCCACCTCTTTCCTCCGGCCGTAAATGCGGCGTTTTTACAAAAGGGAACTACCTGTGTGGGGGCAATAAAGCTCATTCCTTTCAAACATAATCAGACGCAGACAGAAAGAAATGCCCTCAATCCAATTGACTCGAACAACTGAAGCACACTGACTAATCCATTTCACAGTTCATTTCTGTCTCCCTGGATACCCGGAGCAGCGCAATTACGAGAAATGGAGAAATTATTACAAATGGTTTCTTTTTGGATGCCACTGTGAAGACACGAATGCATGCAGGAAGGGGAATACAATTCAAAGAGATTAACGCTGCTCGCTTTTCCCAAGCACAATAATTCTCTCTCTGTCTTCAGCGGGGTCACCATTGTACAGTCTAAATCTTGTCTTATCAGGGCCAAACAGCCCCCCTGACTCCTGCGGTGTCGTCAGCGACCTGTTGTGTGAATCATATGTTTCTCCGAGCTGGAGACAGGCATCTATGCAGGTTGGACGTTAAAAGGTAGGGGATGTGGAAAAACAGAGAAAGCAGTTGATGACAAACAGATAGGCATTAAGCCAACTGAATCATCTCTTTAATGGCATTTGTGCTCATTTGCGTTAAATTACAGTATTAAGTTTCAATGTCCCTCCCACGGTTAAATTAAAATTAAACTGGAATGTACTTTATATGACTCATTAATTAATTTGTGTGTACATACATAGTAACTAGCATCACTATTTTATAGTGCCAATATAGTGCTGTTGTGTTTTGGAGGTCTCCTACGATAGGATTCCATGAATTCAAGGTCAGAAATACTTTTTTTTAGTTTTCATAAAATACAGCATCACCAGTTTAGTCTAAATTGGTTCATTCAAGGATCTGGTCTTTCTAAACCCCACCTTTGTGAGAGTGTACTCTCCTCAGATTGGTCAAATTTTGTTATGATTGGTCTACCACTTACCAATATGTGTCAAACACCAAATCTGAATCTCAGCTCTGGAGGCTTTTTTAGCATATAGACTACATGAAGATACAAACAATAACAATGGTGTCAGTTTTAACATATCAATGCAGAGTCCTCATCTTTTGAAAATGTGTGTAAAGTACATTTGGTTTTGTAGTGTAGAAAACTGACATATTGATCACACAAACATGTTCAGGCCTCTGCAGCTAAATTGTTTGATGATCAAAGCAGATGTTCCTGCACAGCCAATGTATAACTATAGTAAATACAACGTGTTTTTGAAAAACACATATAGTACAGTGATGGTCAGTTATTGGAAAGAATCGGTAAGCACCTGTCAGGCTAGTTTGTTTTGTGTGTTCCACACGTTACCTTTTGTTGGGCTCATGTCAGAGGGAGTTGGCCCAATTCAGAATGTAGAATCTGTGTTGGTAAAAGAGCTGTTAGCTGTTTAGCTACAAATCAGAAAGCGAGAACAAAACTAAGCAAACAATGCAAGCCAAATGCATTTCATCGCATTTCTTAAATATTTGGAAATGGTATGGATTGTCAGACTATGTGATGACAGTGATGATCGAATATTGATATTGTGTAAATGGTATGGAATAGCTGCTTTGTTTTGTTTGTTGTGTGTTTGGTGTGTTCAATCTCAGATTTTCAGTCCAGACAGGACCAGATGCAGCCGACACAAGGCAACGACATAGTTGGTTTTTGTCAAAACTAGCTCTTTGCACAACAAAGGATTATTACAACATATTTTAAGATCCAATATAGTCATGTCAGTTTTCTCTCCATAAATACATGAATCTCTTCTTAAGTGGCCTCTCATTTTATTAATATCATTTTAGTTAGTAAAGTTGTTAAAGTAAATCAAAGTTGAATCAGTTTTTACTGTACCTTTTTTCATATAAATTCAGCCTTGGTGAGCATCAAGAGACATATATACATATATATATATATATATATATATATATATATATATATATATATATATATCTTATTTCAATTTAAAATAGTTTACAAAGTAATTTATTCCTATGATTCAAAGCTGAATTTACTGATACCACACGTTTGACTGGTAGTGTATACATTGGATTTGAAGTAGACCACAAGTGCACAATATTACTACCACCTTACTATGAAATAAATGATGATTCTTGAGATTTTTTTTTTCAGTTCCTTTTTCCTCCCAGCAGAATCCTCCGTCCACAATAAGCGAAACCTTTTGTCACACCCCCTCATTGTGTCATGCTCAGAACTCTGAGACCCATGCAGAGACCCATACCTGCTGATATAACCTCTGCTATAAACCAGCTTTGTGGTTCAGGGCTTTTGTGCCTTCTACAGAAAGTATGTGTTCACTTGAGTCGATGCATCAGAGAGCACAGATTGTATTTGAGCAAATGCCATCCATATACTAAAATGCAAGCCAGAAGGACCATTATTGATTTGTGGTATAAATTAAATAAATAAGTACATGCATGCATAAACAAACACATTCATATAGCCATGTCATTTTTCCCATAGCTCTGTTGTTTGATCAGCAGTTCTGAATAAATATAAGAACTCACCGAGAGGAGAAGTGCTGAGAGTTTCTCTTATCTGAATTTGTAGCTTGTTGGATTTAAATACATCAATGGTGAATGAAATTGAATGTTTCCCGATGCCTGTGCCCATAGGAAATGGATTTCTTGCTTGCTGTCACTTTTGTGTGTGTGTATGCTTGCGTGTGTTCGCGTGTGTGTGTTCCCAAAGTCTTTAAAAGACAGCGTTTTTGCGACAATTCCCTCCTTCCTTCCCAAAGCTTTTAATTTATATGCATGAAGAAGGGAGCCCAGGAGACAAAATATCACAATGATAATCGTTTGTATTAATGTTTAATTATCAACCTAATTATTCAGAGGTTTATCGTTCCCCGCACCCCACCCCAGTGCAATCAAGTTGACTAGATTATATCCGTGACAATAATGTGCAAATTTGGTGGAATTCACTTCTCGCAGATTGCTATAATAACTTCAAGTCGGCTAATTAATTACCCGAGCTGTAGCATGATTCATTTAGCTGCCATTTTTATTTGGATTGTTCTATCAGGTGTGTCGAGCTAAAATGGATGGGTACCTCATGTGAATAAATCATGGCGTACATAACGTAGGACAAACAAACAAAAAGAGCTTGTCATCAGGAAGATGAGATGTCTTTGAGAGCTACTGATCCAGCACTTTGGCAGCCTGCGATTATTGTAAATTATACCCCTGGAATCCTCGCTGTGCAGAATTAGAATTGGTTCGGTGTCTAATTTGGACTTTGCAATCAGAATTTTGATTAAGCTTGATATTGTGTCTGCAATTAGAACTTCAATGATTCAGAATAAACAAAGGTGGCAAGAAAGTAGCGCTATACTACAAAGGGAAAAAAAGTGCTAATATTTCCAGAACTGCAATCAACGATATTCCCAGAGTAGATCTGCTCTCGGGCCAAAATAATATTTTTCTTAACCACTGTCTGCTCCCATCAAGCAGACTTAGTGAGTAGATGGAGCACCAGGGAAATAGGGAAATTGTTTTTAGATTACATTTGGGCGGACTTGGTTCCACTCCTGCCTTTTCTGCTCTCTCTGAGGTGAAACCGTGGTCACTTTTCATTAGCTCTGAACTTCCTCACGCAGAACAAGTGTTAGTGAGGAAACGTGCCCTGACATTATGCCTGATCTGAAGTGTAAAAAGTAGCTTTTCCATCTACTGAGAAGTCATTTATCAGGCTGTCTGGAGGCTTAGCGGAAGTGGAACACGAGGGTAAAGTTTGATGGACTTCATTATAGAAAAACAAAAGTGAGAGTAACATGTCAAGAGTTATTAATTACTTGTGGGGTGATTTGTCTTCAGACGCCTACAATCCATCTAAATTAGACTAATTTTGGCAAATCTGTTGAGTAAATGGGTTTAATTTGCCTAAAGGAGCCAATGTTTGTGTATGTATATTAATTTGTTGTGTAATATCGGTTTACATGTCCCCTCATCCATTGTTAAATTGACCCAAGGGAAGGTCATTTGCATTGACGGGAGGTTAATGTTGAAGAACTTGCTTAGCATGCTTTCTGTGATGCGTAAACAGGAAACAAGGCGAGACGGGTGAAATAATTGTTTTTGTAATCTGAACGGCAGCCACTGATGCAATTATTACACTATAGCACATTTATATGACACCAAAATTTCATCAGAATGGGGCAGGATTTGAATATTACATTAGATTTCCAATGTTCTAGTAAATTTCCTCTGGTTACAGATGGAATAGAGCAGTACAGGTGGGGAAGTGGGGTGTACATCTGTTCCAAATGATATTGGTCCATCTAGACATGTGTAATGCCTGATCAAAAGCTATTATTGCAATGTACTTCAATTTGAGTTTTTTGTTTGTATGTTTGTTTTAACAAAATCAGACCAAAACCAAGTTTGGAGTTTTATTTTTGGAGAAACTGCTTGCTGCTTTTACTGTTGAACCACCACTGGGCCGTAAAGCCACTTAAGTAACTTTCCAAAACCTTTTCATTCAATGTTCCACGCTGGTGGAATGATCTTCCCATTTCCACTCGGACTGCGGATACACTGGTATCCTTTAAATGACAACTAAAAACCCATCTATTCCGAGAACACCTGAACCCCGTTGAATAATACCAAAACCACCTATAGAAGCACTTTCTCTCTCTCTCTCTCTAAAAAAACAAACTCCTACTCTAGCACTAAATTCTCTGAGCACAAACAAGTACTTTGAATAACTAGCACTTCTTCTATGTATTGCTTGTATGAATCGTCGAATACCTCCTCAATTGTAAGTCGCTTTGGACAAAAGCATCCGCTAAATGACTAAATGTAAAGCAATAGGCTCTGAGGCTCTGTATCTCTACCTTTGACATGGAAATCTTCTGTTCAGAACATCACTGTGAGTATTTCAGGTTTTTAAGTGGCTGGGATGGGGTAAATGCTAATCTGTTTAATACTACATTAGCAGTATGCTAAAATATGCTTAATATTAGCAGTATGCTGACCATTTAGTTCACAAAATGTAAGATAACTAAGAAAAACACGAAACAAGAAACTATACTTTACTAAACGATGTGCTTTTTAAGAGATATTTCACCCCAAAATAAAAATTCTACCATATTTTTCTCATCCTTCACTTATTTAAAACCAATTTGAGTTTCTTTTTAACATGAATGAATGAAAACATTTTGAAAATAAAATTGGTTACTGGCACCGATTGACTTCCATAGTATTTTTTCCTAAAATGGAAGTCGATGGGTTCCAGCAACCAGCATTCTTCAGAATATCCTCTTTTGTGTTCAACAGATGAAAAAAACTTATAAAGATTTAAAACCGTCTGAGGGAGAATAATTGATGATTGATTTTTAAAGGGAACTATCACTTTAAGAAGCTGTCTTTGGGTTGCTCCCTTTACAAAGGTACACATTTGAACCTAAAGGGTCCATATTGGCACCTTACACTTTTGGTTTAAGGTATCATCAGGTACACTTTTGTACATTTTAGATACTAATATGTACACTTTATGTACTACCGTTAATACACCTTTGGTGTAGCAAGTCAGCATGGGCCCATATGCAACAATAATAATAATATAATTATGTAGAATTGAAGTATTTCATTTTCAACTTCAATCTGATACTGATATAATTCTTTCAACCAGTGGAACTGCTTTGGGACTCAGGATAGATTTGATTCAAAAAGTGTTATGAATTGTTCACTCTGTTATTGTTAATGGATGATCTGTGGTTAGCATTCGTTTCAGAGATTTCCTGTTTTCTTTTCACAATATAAATTATACAGGCCTTGTTATACCTGGTTAGCAATTGTGACAAAAGTTCACATGTTAGTTCACACACATATTGTGGTAGCATTCTGCTGCACTTAATTCAGTGGTTGCACTTAAATATTAATGCTTTATTACATTTACAAGTTATATAATACCTATAATATCTAAAACTAATGTGTAGTGTTAAAGGGGGAAAAGTGTGATCCATTGTATCTTGTTTTTACACAGCAATATGTAACACATACTCAAATGCAGTGTGGAATCCATTGTTCTCTGAAATACCCTTTTGTAATATAGTTGTTTTAATGCAAATAGCCCTTTGAAAAACAAATCAATACTATATTCATAGAACGAACATGGTCACCTTTTCGACCCATGTAAAGTCAGGTCTTTGAGGTTTCAAATAAAAGCAATTTCTAGCGAGGTGTGGGAAATGCAAAGCCAGCTTTATCCAGCTCGCTCCGGCATTCTGGTTTGAGTAGAAGTCAAGGCCCTGCACTTTGTTCTCTTGGAGGACATGATATTGATCTGGGTTGGTGTCAAAGTAAACTCGACTGTAATGCTTCAAAAATGAGCGTGTGGTTTACTAAGTCAACACTTTCAGCAGTTCCGTTAGAACTTTTGGATTTATTTCAGAAAGGGCCCATACGTCTGTAGAGTAAAT
Source organism: Danio jaintianensis (assembly GCA_903798115.1). Taxonomy (NCBI): domain Eukaryota; kingdom Metazoa; phylum Chordata; class Actinopteri; order Cypriniformes; family Danionidae; genus Danio; species Danio jaintianensis. Next base: position 5,866,703 of record CAIGQV010000001.1, read on the forward strand.
CAATTGCACCCTGGGCAGGTTATTAAATGGCGAGAAGAAACGCTTCTGTGATTCCAGACATCATCATTATTTCTGCCAAAAAGAAACAAACAATTGTTCTGGGTTTCTAGAAGAGGCCGACTATTGCTGCTTGGCAAGTATATGCTCCTTTTGCAACCCAGCACCCATTTGTTTTCTTCAGGTCAGCCTCAAAATCATTTTATATCACTGTACTCTCTAGTATGTATTACAAGATCTATAGAAATAGATTGAGAGGGAGCCTCAAACTGCTGTTTTATACTATTTGGAGTGCTTTAAAGAAATTGTTCAAACTAAAATACAGTTTCTGTCATTATTCATACACGTGTAGCTCTCAACCTGACTTTCACAAATGGAGATTTTTGGTTTAATATGAATAAAACATGTCTCTTTCCATGTAGGCTTCAGAAAATATTGAAAAGGCTTGTTAATAGTATACAATGTGTGCTATTGTTTAAAGGTAATATCGGATTTAATTTTCACTTTTGTAAATTGTTGTGTGTTTAGTTAGGATTCTGTTGTATCAGCTCAGATAGTTTGAAAAGAAAACATGCAGCTTGTTTTTATAGACTGTCTTGAGTGTATTTATGTTTCATAATTGACATGTTTGAATTTTGTGTCTACTTCTTCACATGTGCCCACCTCTAAGAAAACTATAGACTCTGCCATCCTTCCACCTCTTTTTGTAAACAGATAGCAAAGTGGCTAACGACGCCTTTCATTTTTCTGCTGTGTGTTCGGATGTAACTTAAGAGGACTTCAAGGTTTTGACATCAAATCAATGCATGTCCATTTGACATCCACACATTGATGCCCTTTTGACCACCAAAATAATCACCTTATAATATAAGAAATGTTTTATTTGTTTGAAAGCTACAATTACAAATTGGCACTGGATTTTGTACCCTACAATGCATGTAAACTACCTAGATGTCAAAATGACACCAAATTGACGTCTAACATTGGGGTCAAAAAGCATACAGAATACATTACAGGACAGTTCTGCAACTGATTTTTGACTTATCTTTTGAAGTCAATGTTAGATATCAATTTGAAGTCATTTTGAGATAAAAACGATTATCATTTTGGTGTGTTTTTTGGTGATGCTTTGAGTGATCATACATCACATTTTCTTTATTTTCATGATTAATTAGCAGAAATTTGCATTTTTATTTAAAAACCCACTTGATTTTATTCCTAAATGACAACAATTCAGCTGTCTGTTAAACCTTTTACAAATGCAATCACAGCAGACATTCCGAATTGTGTTTGATCCAGACAGTGCAGCTGTCATGTTGTTATGAAGCAGTCTTTAGTCTTTTCAGCCCAACAGTATTGTTACTTCTGTTACAAAAAGTGAAATTATCACAAAAGTTACTGAAACAGAAGTTACTAGTTCAGATGTAAACACTGTTGTCTATGGTAGCGATTAAAGTGGGGAAAATTTTAAGAAATTATGCTTCAAGTGAAGATTGTATCAATTACATTGTTATGCCAATAGATGCTGTCATAATATAATTGACCTCATTAAAAGAAAATCTTAGAGTGCCTGTTTAAAATGTGTTTGTCATTAAATCATTCAATTAAAAAAACTCTGATTTATCCAGTAATTAAATATTTCAGTGAGTCACTGAATAAAATAAAGTTTTAATCTTTTAAATGAATAAATGTTACACAGTGCACAGTAATGATGTTCGACCTTCAAAAAAATGCTTTTAATACCAGTCTCAAGTATAATACTAGCAAATTTCAGTTAATTTGCACAGAGTTCATCAGTGCATCATCTTTAAGCAGTCATCTGTGTAGTTTTTAGATGAGAGAATCGCTGAAACTTGTGATTTTGCCACCAAACTTTCCTTTTTGATAGTGACATGTTTTAAAGATCACAAAAAAGCAACAACAACGCAGCACAGAGAAGCATTTGCTTGTAAGTGACAAGTAAACAACAATCATACAAAACATTAGCGTTTTTTTCTTGTGGTTAATTGGAACCTTAATTTCTCGTCTCTGATGTCCTCATTAAAACTCTCTGAACTGATTTCAAACATAACATAATCAACAATTCAGATGGAACGAAACGCACCGCCGTGGCCTGCCACTGCCTGCCAAAGGGATTGGTTTCAAGATGGTGAAATATTAACGAGGGCTTGTGTTTGACACATTCACTCCCTGGCTGTCATGCTGCCCTGCTGCCAAATGCTCAGTGTACATGACTGTGTTCATCATCTTTGTTTGTGTGTGTGCGTGTCGCTGTATGTGTGTGTTATCTATAGTCTGGACAGACTCAGGGCATCGCAGCAGGCAACACTGTGTTCCTGGTAAGCAGACTTGTGAATATAACACAAAGCCTTGAATCATGGAAGATAACAGGCCAGTTCACTAACGCACGCATGCACGGCTTTGGCTCATTTGTCAGCACAGTGCAAAAAGCAGCCGGATGAGGGAATGCATCAGGACGCAACTCCACACGACACACACTTTCTACCGACTTTCATTTACTCCATAGGCAACAGAGCATGTCGTGCAGTTAGTGCAATGTAACACAGTTAGAGTCACAGTTGTACCTTGGAAAATTCAGGTGAGAAATAACCAGCAGTGCAAAAATTTCAATATTAACAATACGAAATCAAATAGTGTGCACAATGTGTTTTTCTACAGAAACACTGGGCAAAAGTGACACCTAGTTAGCCAGCAAGGCAGGGAGTCTTTTGTCTTCTTTTGAGCTCATTATGTTCACACTGAGATCTAAATCACAGTGTGAATGTGAGGGTAATAAGCAGTGCCAACTAGGGATGTAAAAAGTACTCAATTAAAAGTATCTGCCAAAACAAAACAAATAACAGTAGTAAAATGAAAAAAGTGCAGTTTTAAATGATATCAGAATTCTTGATTTTGAATATTTTTTTGAAGATTAAGGAGGGAATTCTCTGATGAAAGTTATAACAAATTAAAACTTGTGCTCATTTCATGTGGCCACTTAATTGGTTCTTACAGTGCCATTGACCATATTTAATACAAAAACATTTTTTATCAAACATTTACTGAAGTATGTGTTATGTTGAAATAAATAAACTGTAAGAACTAAAGTAAAAAGTGCTCTTCTTTTTCAGAAATGTACAAGTAATCAGTTTAAAGGGATCATAAATTACCTAAGATTATCAAGATTTTCATTATCAAGATTTTTCCAAATGTCCGAAAACCACAAGAATGGTGTATTTTGCTGACTTAAGTACTTACAAAATCCTGAATGTTTCAAACAATGTTCAAATCCAGAGAAATAAGCAATTTTAGCTATAGTGACACGGACTGTGTCCATGCTAATGATGTCATAAACCCTCGATTTACAGATTTTATTTATATAAAACATGGAAACACCAAAGATGCTTTAGTATGTTGTGCATTTTTTTTTAGACCGCACAGAGCAGCATTGTAACAAAGCCTTTCAGGGGTGTCCAAACTCAGTCCTGGAGGGCTGGTGTCCTGCTGAGTTTAGCTCCAACTTGCTCACCAGGAAGTTTCTAGTATATCTAGTAAGGGCTTGATTAGCTGGTTCATGTGTGTTTGATTAGGGTTGGAGCTAAACTCTCCAGGACACTGACCCTCCAGGGCTGAGTAAGTATGATAAAACAGCACTGCTTCTTCTCCACATGATGATGAGAGGAGGAACTAGACTGTGGCATAATAAAAATTGTTTTTGAAAAAACAGTATTGAACCTTGCCTTGTTTGTAAATGAACCTGGACATAAAATTAAGAGGAAAAAAATGTTTATAAGGATGCGTTTTAGAGTTTCGTGTTGCCATCAGAGGCATCTTTGTTTTAGTTTTTTTTATGTGTAGACTTGTTTGCTTCTCGTTATTTTAAGACTGGCTTCAAAAAAGGCTATCTAGACTTTTAAGTACTGAAACATACATGATGTTTTTATCTACCTTTTTCCCACGGCCCATGGTGTACTGAGTGAAAATTTGGAGTAACTTCGTTAAATTGCAAACGATCAGTATAATGTTTTGAAAACTGCACAATGAGGTGGGATTATTCTCCATTCCTCCAACCAATATTAAAAGGCAATTTGGTAGAATAAAAAAATTACTTTCAGCAAACCACGATTAACCCCAAGAATAAACAAGTCTTTCTGCAACGATAGACATATATTGAATATTACAGTACTGTAGGAATACAAAGAGAAAAATGATCTGAAGGGAAAAAAACAATGAACTTAAAAGTGCTTTGGCCACAGATATGCTTGTGATACTAATGTCATGTTTAAACAGCTTTTTCATGAAGAGTAAATGTAAAGCACAAAGCCAAACATACCTCTCAATCTGGTTTCAGAAAGGGATTATTTGTCAGCCTTAGAATTTGAAGTGCTTTGAGTTCTTTTGAATGGAAGTCACCCAAACTAGAAGTACGATTTGAAACTGGTCACATGTGGAAAAAGGTTGATAGTAACCTATAATGGTATATTTGCAGTTGAGGTTTGAGCCTGTGTTGCTTATATGTCATAATATCAAGGATATTTTGATCTTTACTGTGTAGATGACACTTAAAATTGTAATTTAGCAAAGTACAAATCCCCAAAAATAATAACTTAACCAAGCAATAAAGTAAAATTACTCATTTTAAATGTTACTACTGTGATTACTCCATCAATATGATTATGTTCGCAGTTGCTGCACAAATTGGTCTGATTAGGTCAGTCTGGTTGTATGGAAGTGCTCTGACTAATTACGAAGTAAACATCTCACCCACTCAAACAGTGACGTCTGGTTTTGTATAGATCAAAATGAACATGAAATTACTTCAAATTATGATCCGTGAGTGAGCTAGTTAATAGCAAGCGCTGAAGTATGTTAAAGAAACTTGTGATCACCATGAGCTTGTATTGAGTAAAAGGATAAATGATTTTAACAATTTGCCACAAAGTTATTTATTCAATATTTTGATGTCCCCTTATAAGTAACGTTGCAACTGTTTACTGGCTGTGATTAGAATATTAGACTGTCTAATTAATAAACAACAGACATTCCACTGACCGTAAGCAACTTTGTAGGCCATCTTATTCTACTAACCGTAACCCTAACCTAACATTTTAGTAATAATTGAATAATTGTGCTAACAAGTGCTCTAATAAATTAACTTCAGGCAACTGTTAATTAACAGATCAGTACGTTTCTCACTTTATTATATTTCTGTTTAATAATCCATGTAATACACTAAAATGTCATTGCAACATAATCTCTATATAAACACATGCAGTTTAAAGTAGCTCGATTTAAAGAAATTTAGTGTCCCTATCTAATGTAAATTATAAATAACTAGATAATATAAATGAACAAGTTGCAATGCGGGCGTCATGGTGGCGCAGTGGGTAGCACGTTCGCCTCACAGCAAGAAGGTCGCTGGTTCGAGCCTCGGCTGGGTCAGTTGGCGTTTCTGTGTGGAGTTTGCATGTTCTCCCCGTGTTCGTGTGGGTTTCCTCCGGGTGCTCCGGTTTCCCCCACAAGTCCAAAAACATGCGCTATAGGTGAATTGGGTAGGATAAATTGTCCGTAGTGTGTGTGTGCGAATAAGTGTGTGTATGGATGTTTCCCAGTGATGGGTTGCAGCTGGAAGGGCATCCGCTGCGTAAAACATATGCTGGATAAGTTGGCGGTTCATTCCGCTGTGGCGACCCCAGATTAATAAAGGGACTAAGCCGAAAAGAAAATGAATGAATGAATGAAGTTGCAATGCGAGGTGTCATGGTGGCTCAGTGGTCCCGGCTGGGCCAGTTGGCATTTCTGTGTGGAGTTTGCATGTTCTCCCCGTGTTTGCGTGGGTTTCCTCCGGGTGCTCCGGTTTCCCCCACAGTCCAGAGGAATGTGCTATAGATCAATTGGGTAAACAAAATTGGCCGTAGTGTGTGTGTGACTGTGAGAGTGTATGGGTGTTTCCAAGTACTGGGTTGCGGCAGGAAGGGCATCCGCTGCATGAAACATATGCTGGAATAGTTCGCGGTTCATTCATTTTTATTACTTAATGCATATTGCACTGTTTCGATCATAGGATTTTCTATATATGTCCATGGTTCCGCTAGCAGGGCATGGGAAGGGTTGTGTGTACCAGGTCACTCATCCAAAGTTGCATGGGTTAATTAATATAGTTAAAACTTAATCTACCACTGATATAATATTAAGACATTATTTAGAGGTAGAAAACTTACATAGAGCTGCTTTAAGCATATAACAAACAGATCTTAAGATAATCTTCAAAGAGAGGCATTGCATGCTGCTTTGCTAAACCAATAGTTTGTCTTTTACCAAAGAATGAAGCATACAAATGGAAGATTAGTGCTCATCCATCGAGTTCTTATTACTTCTAAAGCCCAGCTCACAGTGTGTGATTTCATCCATGATTTGGTCATTTGAAACAATTTTTGGAAATCCTAAAAGATTCCTATTATTCTAGGCTAAAATATGTGGTCTTTGACCATTGGTTTGATGTCTTTTACTATCAAATTTTCACTCCAATAAAGTTCTGGCAGTGTCAAAAGATTTAAGATGCTCTCTTGCAGTCACTGTCAAACCAAGAACTAATAGGAGTGCTGAACCTTATGATGCAATCAGCGTGACAATGACAAACTACTGCAGGGAAATGTCAAAATGTTTTTTTGTTGCTTTATTATTATTATTTTGCTGCTTTTTATACAAAATTAACACAACAACTTGTTTAGGTTTGCTGTGAGGTTTCATTTTTAGAATGCGGTTTACTGAACGTAACAGATGATGACATCAATCTCTGGATGATTCTTCTTGTGTGTCCATGTGTGGCACGTCTTGATCGGCATATAATGTAGTCTGACATTATGATATCTGAGATACAGTATGACATGGGCATCATGTTCCTACACTCTGACAAGCAATCGAATAGGATTATTATAAATCACACAATGTAGGCCCTGTTTTACCTATTGTTTACATGTGGGATTTTTCCTGAAAAAGGTATAGTAGCTAAAATAACAATTATCCTATCGGTCTCCCAATGATTTTATAAGATAAATGTATTTTATGCTCAAACATGTTAAAATCAAGTTGTGCTTGTAAATTTACATTTCAGAAGTTCAGCACACACCCACCAATCTACTCAGTATATCAGCTATTTAAAGGGCACAATCGTCCACTGTTTGCTAAACAGGGCCAGATCAGAGGCATCCCATTGCATAGCAAGTGGTTTTGAGTGACACTCTCCAACGCACACATGTTCGGTGATATGGGTGATATCGCACGTTCAATGAATCCGCAGTAAATGCCAACATTAACCCGAAGCCCTGATATTAATTTGCCTGCTTAAAGAAAAAGTGCAATTATTTGTGCAGGCACTTTTCTCTCAAGCGCCGCAGCCCAGTTCAACCTTTCAACATCAACAAATCAACTGCATGCAATTCATTATGCTTATAAAAGGTTATGGCAGCCTGATAAATGGGAGCCCCTGACTCATGTATCAAGTCCCCGAGATAAAGCAAAATTATGTCATGAATTATTAACTGCAATTCAATAGGTTGAGCTTCTAATCTCACAGTCCGTCAGGGCGGCTTAAGGGAGAATTCTCAACAAGATGAGGGCGGCACAGGCAGAAAAGCACGGAAAAGCAAATCCAATGCCATGTTTTGGCATAATCATCTGACAACCCCAATAGCAGGCACCCTGAAACAGGACATGCATGAAGCGAGCGACTGCATTTGGGTATTTTTGGCTAAGGAAAAGCAGATGTATTACCGAAGGCACAGGAGAAATGGATTTCCTATCAGTATGACAAGAAAATCTCACACAGCAAGCAGAAATGCTTTGCTGCCACTGCAAACCTGTTCAGGCAAATTTGTGTACTTATTCTCCCGGTGACACAGGGTAACACCTGAGTCTTGTGTTCGGTCAGATGTGTAAAGAATATGTTACAGAAAAAAAAAGTGGTCACGGTATTTACTGGCAAGCGCTCTCATGCAGCATTCACTGAGCTCGTATCCCTTGTCAGATCCATAAAACAGAGAGAAAGAGACAAACACTCTACCGGCGCTCTCTTTTGTCCCCTGCAGAGCTATTGCTGTGTGATTGAGGTTGAACTGGAAAGAAAAAAAAAAAAAGAAGAAATGTCATAGCTTCTAAAAATACAAAGTCCAAAAGCAGAGCTATAGGCGTATTTTTTTTCTCCTCCAAATATTAGAAGTGCATTACAGATTCATTATTCATGAGGGTTGAGATGGATGGGGGGGCAGGGACATATGGTGTACGCTGCGTGTGGTGAAATATTAAAAAGCCGTGTCAGCGCTGAGGCCACAGTCCCACCAGGTGGGCAGATCTGCTGGACGAAGACAGCTCTCTCCTGACAACAGGCCTCGGTGGACGCACGTCCCGCAGTTCCTCACCCAGAGACAAAGGCGGAGGGGACAGGCAGGTAGAGAGACACTTCTGAAAACATCTCTGTAGAGGTCAGACGCCACGGTCAATGGTGCGACATCTGTGGTCTTGCTGGAGATTGGAGAGGACGGAGGGAGGGAGAAAGAGAGAGAGTTAGGGGCCAAACAAATTAGAATAAAATGAACAGGTCAGAGGCTTGATTATTCGTGCGACCGGAGGTGCATCGTAATCACCCTGCTGCGTTGCTTTAGACTCCTAACAGAACTGATTGGGAGGCATAATGGGGTCCGTTTGGGAGAATACAGAGTGATAGAAGAGAGATGATGCCGAGGTGTGCTCTACACTGTAATAAATACTGTACTATTCTATGTTTGTCAGTACTATAATTTCCTGAAAATAAGTCTCACCTGAGTTGGAAATACTTCTCTTATTCAACAACAAGCCATATGCGTACCTTGCACATATAGCTTTTTTGGCATTAATTGCATTAATTTGGCATTAATTGGCCACTTTATTAGGTACACCCTTTCAACTGTGTGCTGCAGACATCCCACCTCTTCCCAAAGTTCTGGGAGTCTCCTGCATATTCCTAGTGGCTCCCTGATGATTAGAATCAGTATGTCAGAAATCATGGAGATAAGATAGGACGAGCGAGAGCAAGAGAGTATATCACATGTAATGATATAGTAAGCCATAAATTACACATATAGCACAGTAAAATAACTTAAGTGCAAAATCTTCATGAGACCTCCCTGAAATGAGTTTTTGCAGGATGGGATGTCTGTTGTCAATATAAATATCTAATCAGCCAATAATATGGCAGCAGCTCAATGCTTTTAGGCTCAAATGGAAATATTAGAAATGAATCATAATTAGGTATAATTAATTCAAATATTCAGATCATCTGTACACATTTACTTGCACTAGTGTCTGGCTGCAGACTTGCAAATGCATGCTCAGAAATGCACTCTTACACGTGTGCACTCAATAGGGCTAGTGACATCACTGTGAGGGTTAGGGATAGGGTTAGGTGTACAGGTTAAAAGCATGCCTGTCTGAGTGTGTATGTGCACTTAGTCACTTCTTAGTCACGTCTCAGTGTCAAGCGTCTATCTGTTCAAAGAACTGACATCAGGTACAAGGATCAAATGAGTACAAATATTTAAGGCTGGTCTCAGTGCAAAAAGGGTCCAACAAGGTTCTAGCAAGGTGTAGGTATTGAAGTTGATGATAGCAGAAAATTTTAGATAATAAAAGGTTTTACATCCAAAAAATGCAGGACATGTTACTGTATACATTTAAAAGAAAACACTGTTTCCATCTTTGTACTTTAAAATTTCACATTTAATTAAAATGTTATAGTTCCATTGTTTACCTTTTTTAATAATTATTATTTTAAAAAATACTGAAAATAATACCGTTTTCAACGTACAATTTTCCAACACATAGATTATGAAAGACAAATTACATATTTAAATGTGGGTTTGTTTCTAAGCCACTGTTTATCAGCAATGAAAATGAGCAGGTTTGTAAATGACCATAATGAGTCTAATAAAACCCAGCTCATTTATTGCTAATGGGATATTTACGCAAATTCATGATGATGGATGCCTGTCCATCATATTCTCATCAAGACCATGCCCTAACCTGAATGGAGCACGCTATAGGGTACACTGAGAGAGAAAGCATGCTGGGCAATTAAATGAGAGGAGCCACAGTGTCCAGGACACAAAGGTCTGTTTTATTTGAATTATCTTTCATTCAAATTGAGTTTGAGTTATTGAAAAATGCAATAAAAAACAGCATATTGTGAAATGTTATTTTAACTTAAAAAATATTTTACATTAATATTTTTTTACATATATTTTATTTATTTTGAATTTCCAATTCAGTAACCTTTTGTTTTTCATGTTTCCCAGATAACTAATGAGAAAGTCAAATAATTCCTACAAAGCTAAACAATTAGTAATGCAGGACAAATGATTAGCACTGTAAAAAATTATTAGTTGACCTACTTAAAATAAGTGAGTAAACCTTTTTTTAAACAATTAATTGACTTTACTTAAAATAAGTAAGTAAACCCATTGCCTTAAAATCTTTCAGTAAATGAACTATGTGCATAATTATGAATATTAAGTTAAATCAACTTAACAGTTCCAAGTTACAATGGGTTTACTTACTTATTTAAGTAAAGTCAACTAGCTGCTTTTAAGGCAATGGGTTTACTCACTTTTTTAAAGTAAATAATTACTTTTTACAGTGTACTGGGACCAACAGTTTTAACCCAAAAATGATCAGTCTGTCAGATGAACACTTTCAACAATTTCGTAGAGTTCCTAGGCCGCTCTGCTTACAATTTCAAAACAACAACACTTATACTCTCACATAATGTCATTAATGGCATCATACATATAGGTGTTTTAACCTGATTGGTTAAAACACAGATAGACTTTCCATATGTGTGTGTGTGTGTGTGTGCGTAATTCTGAACAATATCTTCCAATGATTACTTAGGTGTCACATACAAAAGTCAGACAGCCACTAGAGTAATCAGAGCTGACCCCAGACCTTTGAAATGATCCACAAGTGAATAGAATGCACACACAAAGTACAATTTGTTTCTTACTGAAGGCTGAGTAGTGTACTCTCAGCCGTCTTAACAAACTGGTTAAAAACTGGTATCATTAACATCCAAACGGGCAACTTGCGTACAAAGGAATTTACTTTAAAAGATTTAACACGTAAAATGGCAAATAACTCAGGAAACAGTTGTTTCCAATTCTTCTAGAGTCCAGGTCTCCATGACCTCTGACCTAGCTTAGTAGATCCTGAGGAAACAAATCATTTGGCATACAGAAAAAGCAATGACACACACATATTATTCAAGTTCTACTCTGAAGAGGGATGACACTGAAGTCATCATATAATCTAGGCCCTTAAACATTCAACAATAATTATAAAGACATGAGAAATTATACGTGTTACTCCATCCTGGAGTGGACATCCATCAGAAAACCCACGCCTTCAGTACATTAACATTTTAACTGCTACTATAAACAAACAAAACAAGGTGCTTGTACAAACTTTTGTATAATTGGTATATTCTGACAGCTTTGAATAATTGGAACAGTCATAGTTTTGGCTAAACCAGTGTCACCCTGACCTTTAGCTGTCCTCACCCTGCAACAGAGCTGTGAATTTTCTGTGTAGAGCCCAAGAGAGAAAGAGAGAGACAGACAGAGACGCAGAAGGGGGCTAAGTATGTACCCACTCCCTCTGCCAAGCCTTGATCAGACCCTCATAAAAGGCTCTTTCCATGGCCAGCCAGCTTTCATGAATAGCGCTGATGACAGGCCCCCAAATTTCCCAGCGCAGCGAAGCACTGCATGGGAATCACAGGTGGCGTTTGGCTTCACCGCTCGGATTAACCTCTTCCATACTGCTCGTCTGCTGTCTGAACATGTGCGAGGAGAGATGGATGATAGATGACCCTGTCTGAAGAGACTGAGAATGACGAGGTTTAGAGCTCCATCATCACTAGTGCTGTGCTTTATGTTGTAAATGGTTAAAGCTTCGGCAAGTCCATAAGGTGCCCGCGAGGGAGCAGTAAACAGGAGGAGACTGTAACTCAGAGGAATGCTCTCAGCTCAGAGTGCCGGTGTGAAATGTCCATGATGCAACAATATGAAGACTGAGCCGAGACCAGGAAAATCTCGGAGTGAAATATAAATCTCTGGACAGACACACAGGGCCTCAAAAAATTACAGTTTCTAATTGCTCGCATAGGGGGGATGATGCACCCAATGTTTGTTTGTATGAAAGTTATTGTAGACTATTAACATGTTTAATTGTGACAAAAAAAAAAACTTGTAGACATTTTTAGAATTTTGTTTTGTCAACTGCAATTTTGTCAAGTAGTCTTTATAAGTAACCTACACAAAAAAAATTAAAAACTATGACTTTGTTTTTAATATATATATATATAAAAGAAAGTTTAATTATATCCCCAAATTGATAAGTCCTAATAGTAATAGTCCAATTTGACAGTCCTAATAAAGTAGCTTTAGTTACCTGCAAAAAAAAACTCCAAACTGATTTTTTTTCTTATTATTTTTGAAAAATTGTGCAAGCTAGGACACAGTACTAATTAAAATTTTTAATTCGATTTTTATTTAATATATGCACATTTACTAACAGCACAAATATCTCCAAACTATGACAGACTGTTAATTAGATTTTGTTTTTTTTAAACGTGATTATTTTTAATTTTAATTTTGACAGCTCTAATGAAAATATCTCTGGAAATTTTGTAACATGCACAAAAAAATAATAATAATGATATATTATTTTTTTTAAATATAAGATTTTGTGCTTTCAGTCAAGCAAAAAATCTGTTTCTTCAGTTTGTCAGTTTCTGTTGGCTTCTTTTAATGAATATGTAATGTACAGGTTGCTTCTATAGATGTCTAAAATAAAGAGCAGTGTCAATGCAGGATTCAATTGCAGCTGCAAACTGATTTATCAACCCTGAAAATCATTTCAGCAAAGGCATGTTCAAATTAATACGAACAAAAGGCAGGTATTAATCTGATGCACATGGAGCACTGCTGTCATTGCAACCAGAGAAAAGAGAATACTGACACGCAATGTTATTTAATTATTAAAAATGAACATTAAATTATTTCCCATGAACTTTCTGTAAGCAATTTTTTTGTTGAACTTTTTTCAACAACACAAATTCCTAAATGAACATATTGTTGTCATCCAAATTTAAAAACGTGTTAAACCTGTCTGCTAATTGGGCTATTATATATCCAGAGTTATACTTAATTAAAAGCATTTCACTGAATTGCACAAGGAAACAGTAGCATTTATTTGGGATTTCAGTGAATTAGGTCGACAGTAAATTACTTGATTCGGATAAGGTTCTCTCAGTGCGCTGCATGTACCCTTTATTTATGAATACTTTTATCTTGCTGTGTATGGTTTTTGACTGATTACACTCTCAGGGAAATGCTCATTGTTTTTTGCAGTTTTAATTTACATTGTAATTAGAACAGTGCAATTAATTAACCTCCGCTAAGTACCACTTAATAATCCACATGGAGTGCTGTTAATTACTTTAGTGTGATAATCATAAACCGGTCATTCAGTCCCAGCCACAATGGCGATTCTTTTGTCCCAGATGGTAAAATGCTCACTGTCCCAGATTTGGAGAGAAAGAGATTTAAAAAAACAATCAACTGCAAAGCTCTCTGAGCACAGAGGAGAGTTTTATTGCTCATTTGTAACTATGGAGTTTCCCCAGTAATATTTAATGTAAATATCTTGTATGTCTTTTTTTTTCTTCTATTTCCTCACCATCTTGTAGCTTTTTAGGGGAAATAGTGCCCCGATTATGCTTTTTCAGATATTAACCTTTCATGTAGAGTTTATTATGGCTGTTTTGGAATGTTAAATATCTGCTGGTCCAAGTTCATGATAAATGAAGTTGTTAGCTTTGTCTGAAACTACTGCTGTTGACTGCATCTGTTGATTGTAGGTATAAAGTAGTAAATTTAAATAATGTAGTCATTCACTCAGAATTCAGACACCTCTAGAAATATTCAACACCTGATACAATGTATAAGGAGCAGTCTCAGACACAACTGGAGACTGGAGCGTAAAAAATATAAAAAAATATGTTGGATGGCAACACCTGAGGAGGCAACTTATTTACAATTTATCCCAGCTTTACCTTAGGAGTCGGCTCAAGGACATGGACTGAAAAACCTGAAAAAATAATGTTTACATCTCATTGCTGGGCATTAGAGATACTGCACTTCACTTGTTGAATCTTGACTGACAGACAGGTCTTTGAGGTTTGTCTGGAGCTGTGGGGTCTCATAGCTCAACATCTGGTCACTGGGGTTCCACAGGGTTCAGAACTTGGACCTCTCCTGTTCTCCATGTACACCACATCACTGGGACCCATTATTCAGGCTCATAGTTTCACTATGCCTGTATTTTTCACTTTAACCAGATGATCTTAAGGTAGCTGCAGGGATTTTAGATTGGAGGACATCTGAAGATGGATGAAAGATCATCATCTGCAGCTCATGACAAAGATAGAGCTTCTTGTCACCCCTGCCACTCCTACACATCATAATTTCATTATACAGCTAACAACAATTTTCCCATCAAGTTTGGTCAGGAATCTCGGGTTGATCCTTGATGACCAGATGACCCTCAAAGACTACATGATCATATAGCAATTTTAGAGCTCTCAGCTGTGATGCAATATATAAGCACTAGAAAATGTGTGAAGTAGATTGTTGTTTCAGATGCAGCAATTGTCCCCCAAATGAAAGAACCTTCAAGAACAAGTCATCAGTAATTCCACCTTTACTTCCTGCACAAATCTAGGAAGGTTTGTAACAAAATGATACCTGCAAACAACAACTGCTTGGACCCTCAAATCATGTAGTTGTAGCTGAAGACCCAAAGTGTTTGGTTTGTCAACAAAGGCAGATCCTCTTTAAAAAAGTTGGGAACCACTTGTCCAACTAGTTAGAACTCACGGCCCACTAAACCAAAACATTTCTACTGCCCACTGCGATTTTTAAATGAACCCCCTAATTTTGGTGGGTTGTTATAACTTACTCAAACTGTCTTTATTGAATAAACTGCCGATGATTTGAACAAACATAAAATGTTCATAACAGTTCACCAAGCCTAGAGAGAATCTGGCTGACAGTTTTTAAGGAAACAGAAACAAATTCCAGGCAGATGGGGAACAGGCAGAGACTGAGTCTGCCAGGGACAATATTGAAGTTTTGCTCTGCTCAACATTTGTGTCTGATTTAAGTAAAGACGATTGTGACCTTGTTGATTGTAACTATATGGAGATGTCTGACCTGAAACCATGATGTGCGCACCACACTGGACAAAATTATTCCCCTGCATGTAAATGGGACCCTCATGCGGCTATTCCATTACTTTCCACTTCCCAATGGAAAGGGCCTTAATAATGCATCTTGCTTCTATGGGTTGGATAAAATTTAGTTGTATTTTTTATGTATATCCATGTTGTAGGTGTCTTGCAGTTCATTTTAGGCACACATTGACAATTCTCTCTGATCACGTCTTTGCTAATTAACACTGTGTGACTATCACTCGCGTGAACGAGCATCAATTTGCCTCTCATTTTGGCCATTTGTCAGCAACTTTACAAAACCTGTAGCGAGTGAACATCAGGGCTAAATTGTAAAGTGTGAACTCAGCATTTGGGGAAGCTGTGCCGTGCTTGCTCGCTCTTGACTCAGTAGATCTGCCCTCAGCTGTTTCCAAAGAGAACCACAAAGCTGTGTCTTTCTCTTATATAATTATTTAAAAACTAAAGACTTTTCTAAGAAAATATGAAGATAGAACTACTCTATTTACCCAAGTTTAATATGAGATTGGGCAAAATAAGCAATAACCACAATCAACCCTTTTCACAAGACTGTTATGATGCGTTTAATGGTCATCGGCATCTTAAATCCTTGAAAGTTTTAAATTTATTTAAAAAAAACATATGAATGTTTATATGTTTTCATGTATGTATTATATAATCTTTGCATCAAATAACAAAAAAAAACAAAATTACATTATTTGTAATGCAGAGTGTATGGGTGGGACAGTAAATTTGACGTTGTTCTCTCTTCTGGCTGCCGTTCAGTCTCACACAATTTTTTTCATTATCTGAAAGTCTTGATAACACCATCGTGGAGTTTTTCTTTTATTATTTTAGCAAATAGGATTGTTAAAAAAATTGCTTTACTCTCCCATTCACTGCACTCTAAGTTTATCCAACTATAACGACTTCCGCTACTGAGAAACCCAGAAATTTAAAAAAGTGTCCATCTTGATCCCCTACAATGACCATTTTGTTTATTGTGTGCCATTAAAAACAAACAGAGAAGATGATTAAAAAGGGGAGTTTAGAAAGAATGAATCCTTGAACAAATGGTTACAGACACAGTGAAAAGAGGTATTTGAAATGTATAATACACGAAAAAAAAATGACCTTGGAAGAAGGTGTATCTATTGTAGGAAACTAGAACAAAATTAGAAACATTTAAAATGGCATAAAAGGGCCACTTCAAGGATCTCTCATTTGTTAGTTGTGTTTGTATTTGGCATGTGGACCACTGTAACACCTCCACACTGTAAATATACTTTGAAGTTATATCATATCTCTGGCCGTATCAGTTAAATTCACCCAATCTTCGTCACGAGCTGTGCTTGCTGTTTCTGCATCTGTGGGCAGTTGTATTGAAAGATTGACCTGAACTTTCCTCTAAGGCCAGTGGTATTAAATGCTTTAAAATCATGCATTCACAAGCAGAAGTGGAAGCTTTGAAAATCTTCACTGTGCGCTTTATTAATGCAAGAGCAGCAGAAAGAGCAAGAGAGAAGAGGCATGACTGACCGGCAGAATTTTGGCTGGGGACAGAGAAGCGGGAGCTGCCCCGTCATCAGCACTTCACAGGGAAGCACAGCCACATTAGCCAGCGTGGCAGAAGCACTTCGTCATGCTGCAGAGTAATGCGGCCGCCATTACTGTCCCATGTGCTCCAGCCCAAAGCCACAGGGGTGTGCGGTGCCAAGCATGTCATTAGAAATTATAGCGCTAGCACATAGATGCAAAACTCTTTAACTTATCCTAATTTACTCATAAACACACACACACTTGCACACACATATGAGCATTGTCTAAATAATATGGGTAGTTCTAGCTGGAATATCTGAATTGCTTTGAATTATCCAAAATAAATAGGCAATGCATGAACACATTTGTGCATCATTTAAATTCTATATTACTGTGTCAATCATTCATTCACAGAATATTTAATTGCTGTTGCTTGGCAACAGTAATACATTGCATGCATTGTTCCATGGTGTATTACACCAACCACAATCATTAGAACATTTATTCATTATTTTAAAATAATTAAGAATTGTATAAGGATTATATATATTATTTATTTAATCGTTTTAGTTTATTATTTATTTATTTATTTAATAATAATACAAGTATTTATTCATTCATATGCTTTGTCCCTGATTTATCAGGGGTCTCCACAACGGAATGAATCGCCAACTACTCTGGCATATGTTTTACAGAGCGGATGCCCTTCCAGCTGCAACCCAGTACTGTGCCTTAAAAATATATTTGTCATGTTATCAAATCATTCATTCATTCATTCATTCATTCAATTTCTATTCGGCTTAGTCCCTTTATTAATCAGGGGTCGCCACAGTGGAATTAACCGCCAACTTATCCAGCATATGTTTTATGCAGCAGATGCCCTTCCAGCTTCAACCCATCACTGGGAAACATCCATACATACACACTCATTCACACACATACACTTTAGCTTACCCAATTCACCTATACCACATGTCTTTGGACTTTGGAGCACCCAGAGGAAACCCATGCAAACACGGGGAGAACATGCAAACTCCACACAGAAATGCCAACTGACCCAGCCGAGGCTTGAACCAGCGACCTTCTTGCTGTGAGGTGATCGTGCTACCCACTGCACCACCGTGACGCCCTGTTATCAAATCAGTATTAACAAATTCTTATTAACAGTACTGGGTTGCGGCTGGAAGGGCATCTGCTGCATAAAACATATGGTGGAATAGTTGGCAGTTCATTTCACTGTGGCGACCCCTGATAAATAAGGGACTAAGCTGAAGGAAAATGAATGAATCAATGAGTATGATGTGTGAAAAGCTACATAACATTTGCCAGATTCTGTCTAAAGGCACAAATAAGTTCTGATTTTGTAAGTCAGGCTTTTTAGTGTAGTAAACATATAAGTTAGTCATGACTGATTAACATGGAATATCGATAGCTTGTCTCTTTATTGGGTCATTTGACATTATGTGAAAGGATTTTCCTTTTTTTAATGTACTGACATATTTTTATTACATACTGGACATTAATCAATTTTCTTGTCCAGCTTAATAGGGCTTCTCAACTTGTGGCTCATGGCTTTCATACAGACTGTTTAATCTTATAACCTGCAATGCTTCCACACTTGCACCCTGAATGTGGAGTTACGTAACATATAAGGCCAAATGGCAGGAAGTGAGTGGAGCTGCTCATGTGTTTTGGCTCATTGTGTGCTAGCCGTGTTGTGACCGTCTGGACTCGACGCAGGGATTACAAGTGTCCGCTGAGAAGAGGGATGGGTCTCACAGGAAGTGACATGTGCTGTTCGCACCCCGCCCACTCTGAGACTGCTGGAAACATTAAGGTTACTATTGCCGCTGAAATGTTTACCACACATTAGCCTCCCTACATTTCATCCTGCAATAACAAATATATGGCTCTCTCTCTTAAAGGGACAGGACAGGAAAAAAATGACATCATACTGACTCTTGTGACATTCCAAGCCTATGGTTTTCTACTGTGGTGAACAAAATTGTGCTGCTCATCAAGTAGTGAAATTGAATTATGACTACTGTGATTTTCTACTGCTTAAAAGGGTAGTTCACCCAAAAATGAAAATCTGCTGATAATGTACTCGCCCTCAGGCCATCCATGATGAAGTGATTTTTTCTTCAGTGGAAGATTTTAAGATGAAGCTGTGGTCATTGGTGATTTATAAAATGCAGCTCTATGTCTTCCTGTACTTAAAAAAAAGACATACAGGAGTCAAACTGGGATTTATTTTGGCTTTTGGGGTATTATTTTTTTCCATCATTAAATTCTTTGTTACAATAAAATGTAACCATTTTAATCAGAAATTATCAAAAAAAACTTCTAGAAAGCCTAAGCATTTTTTGTTCTCATTATTTGTAGCTGAGTAGACAATCAGAGTGCTCTCTTTCACCAATCGGCCAACATCGATTCTACATGCTGAATCAGGTAAACTCCCTCTAAGGTGAGCCTGACCAGAGGTGATGTGTGGAACACACCAAACAAACTAGCCTGACAGACGTTCACAGACGGCATGACACTGCCCAATGGCCAACCGTTGGCTTAGTGTGTCCTGGCCTTAAGTAGTGACTCAGGCCCTATCCACACGGCAATGGATTTAGGTCAAATTAGCAAAAGTTTAATATAGTTGCAGTCTTTCATCCATATAACGCCTGCATTGCAGGTATACTGAAATGAACTTTTTGGATAAAGTGTTGCAGAGTGGCAAAATACTGTACATCACCAATACACCGCCTCGTCAGGTAGCCATGTAGATAGGCAAAATGTCCCTTTTTGTATATCAGGGCCTTAACTGCCAATGTCAATAATGAAGAACCCAAATGCCATATCTAACTTACTA
The DNA here is from genome assembly GCA_903798115.1 of Danio jaintianensis. Taxonomy (NCBI): domain Eukaryota; kingdom Metazoa; phylum Chordata; class Actinopteri; order Cypriniformes; family Danionidae; genus Danio; species Danio jaintianensis. The sequence continues at coordinate 5,886,424 of CAIGQV010000001.1, forward strand.
TGTTCCACAAAGTTAATGTTTTAAACATTGCTTGAATTAGTAAGAATGAGAAAGGTGTAAAAACAAAAAAATGAAAAATGTCTATATTGTTGAAAATGTACATGGAAAGTTGATACCTGTTGATAAACAAAATTAATACTCGTAGCTCCTGACAGTACATCATCTGTGTAAGAAAACTAACAATATTTACAGCATTTTTACCTTTAATCCACAGCTTCTGGGTGTGTTCATAAGAGTGGAAGCTTCCTGTAGCAAAATGACATATGGTATCATCACCAACTTCTCGGATGGCCCGAGTAAAATAACAGCATATTTTCATTTTTAGGTGAACTATCCTTTTAAATTTCCATCTGCTCATCACACAAAGGTTTGACTTCAAAAGATGTGTCCCACTGAACCACTTTCATTGTTCTTTTATTCCGTTTTTGTCCTTTATTTGTTTGTATGTGCCTTGGGGCTGAGTAAACTGACAGAATTCTGACTTTTGGGTCGACTGTCACTTTAACACATGCTAATTCTGGTTTGTTTGTCTTCATGAACGTGTTTATGATGGTTGCTGGCGACAGGCATCGCGTGCCGATGTCAAAAAGCTGTCTTGGAGCCCAAGATGTTTATTTAAATTCTAACAGTCAGGGATGAAAACAGGTCAAACCACATTTGTTTCAAGGACATATTCCCATTCATCAATACATTTTCAGGCCTTTCGCCAGGGTAATTTCTTGCCCACCATATCACAATAACAAAGTTTTGCTGTTAACGACAGTGGAGGGAGTTTGAATTCAAGTCATTTCAAAGATTGTTGGGCTCAGCGGATTGATTTTTTTTTTTTTATGTGGGTCGTGTTGTTTGATGATTTGAGTCCTTTGCAATATTATAGTAAGACTGAGTCAATGGGCAGTTCTAACAGCAGATGCAGACGGTGAGAAACTTGCTGTGTTGTTGAAGGTGCAAACCTGAGCCGCCTCTGAAGATAAGGCTTTCCTCCATCTGCAGTGTGTGATATGCAGCTCCACTGTAACAGGCTTTGCGTTCAGAGAGTTTCCAAGCCGCTTTGGTGCCACAGCTGTCAGGGGACATCAGCCGAGGTTTCCTAAATTGATCAGGCGCTGAGAGATTACTGGTCAACAACAACCATTTCTCCACAGTCTCTCAAATCTCTATCCGCACACACACACACAAACTAAAGCTCGGCCTCTAATGGAGGACAAACAGACAGCATTTTCTTCCGACATGAGCCTTGCTATCTTGAGCTTGATCAAATAATCATTATCTGTCAATTTTATTGATAGTTTTATTTATAGATACTTCATATGTTTATGGTTTCATATATACTATTATTTTGAATTATGAATATAAAAAACATTCTGAACTGATACTAAATGTATTTTAGTTTATATACAGCAGCAGACAAAATTATTAGCTCTCCTGTAAAAAAATTCCCAAGTGCTATTCAACGGAGAGATGTTTTAAAACATAATCATTTTAATAACTAATTTCTAATCTTTTTTAGTATTTTCCATGATGACAGAACATCTTATTTTCCTAGTTATTTTGTAAGATAGTTTTCAGCTTAAAGTGCTATTTAAAGGTTAATTCCTTTAATTATGGTTAATTAGGCGAGTTAGGTAAGTCATTGGACAACAGTGACTTTTTCTGTAGCCAAGGCTGGGAAAGCATTGTTAAGGGGGCTAAAAATATTGACCTTGAAAATATGGCTTCTACTCCAGCTAAAATAAAAGAAATAAGACTTTCTCCAGAAGAAGAAAAAGTTATAGGAATAACTGTTAAACATCACTTGGGAAATATTTTAAAAAGAACAAACATTTCACTAGATGGCTGATAATTTTGCTTTGAATTTTATATAAAATATATTTTTTTAAAACTTGAAAACTCTCAGTTCCTTTGGATGTAAAATTTTTAGTTATGTGCTTGAGTAAAACATAGTTTTGTTTTATTCTTTAAACTACTCATGACATTTCTTCCAAATATAAAATTAAAATGTTGTCATTTAAAGATTTGCTTTACATAAAATAACAAAACTTTGCCTTGTTTTCAGACATGGTTATATCATTTTTAGGGTTAAGAAATCATTATTTTGTTGAATAATAATTTCAAATTAAAATTTGAAAGAAACAGTACTGTAGTCTTCTGTGTCACACGGTCTCTTATAAATCATTCTAATAAGTTGAATTGGTGCTCAAGAAACTTTTATTATCAATGTTGAAAACAGTTGTGCTGTTTCATTCTCTTATAAAGATTCTTTGATGAACAGAAAGTTCAAAAGAAATTCATTTATTTGAAGTAGGCATTTTCTTTTAACAATGTAAAATTCTGTCATTACATTCTGTATTATACATGGAACACAAAAAGAAATATTTAGCAGTCTTTTTTTTTTTTATCAAAAGAGACTGGCTTCCCCGAAAGAACAAAAAGAACCATTAAAGTATAATAAAAGAGTCCATAAGAATGTTCACAGTATGCCAGAAGTCATATTATAGTTTAGAGAAACAAAGTCACTGAAAATAAAATCATGTGAATATTTGTTTGGGTAGCTGGTTAATCTTCACTAATTCCTGTATCTATTGATGCACTATATTTGAATATTACACTTCATTTTAGCATTTGGAATTACATGTCAAGGTTTGGTAAATTACATGTAGACTTTAGCTGTTGTTGTTGTTGTTGTTGTTGTTGTTGTTGTTGTTGTTGTTGTTGTTGTTGTTGTTTTTTTTGGGGGTGCACATAATCTGTTGTCACCCATCATTTGTATATCCGTTTGCATAAAAATGGGGGAAAAGAAATAAATTATTCTATGAGATAGAAATGTTTTAAATGAAAACCAATGCTCTAAATGGCATCATTTTAATTTGAAATAACAAATGATTATTCTGAAAGAAAATAATATAATATAATATAATTAAATAATAAATTTTAAATAATAATTCTGTTTTTATATACATTTATTTGTATATTAAATACATATTTAAATATGTTGATATAATATAAAATAATTTTTAATATACATTTAAAAATAAAGATAGATTTGCGCTTGCCATGTTTGTTCTGATCATCAACAGCCATTCAAAACAGGGTTGTAAAAATGCATGCAAATTCAATTAATCCCAAGACAAACAATAAAAGTGCCATTGTTTAAAAAAAAAAAAAAAAAAAGAGCTTTTTTTTTTACTTGAGACACATGCATCTTTATTTAGGTCGTTTTTATTCTTTTCCCCCCAGAGCATGGTGCAATCTGTCGGGAGTCAGCTCTTTTTCAACTCATTTTGCTTTCTATCGATTTTTATCGGCAGCTCAATTTTCACATCTGAAGCTTAATTGTTCATGCAATCCCTGTATGCCGTATTCCAATTCTCAAAGAGATGATACAGTCAGGAATAAATGTGTATCAGTTCTGAGAGTGGCCTTGTACCATAGATTACAGTGCCCTCTGTTGACGGGTCCTTGAATTGTTTTTGTAACACGCCCGGACGCAGATTGAAAGGAAAATTCATGTCTGTTTATGGCACAAAACCACACGATGTCAGCTCAGATCTGGTCTGTTTTAGCTATCACGTTGATAATAATAGTACTTCTGGTGCTCTCGTGTTGCATGAGTCATCTATGAGAGAGAAAAACATTGGGCCGTTTGCAAGCAATTGCTCTTCATCCTACAAAAACAAGTCTGAGTTTGATACATAATTTCCTTTCTGAGACCAAATTTGTGGCATGCCTTGAACTTGTTTTCAGTGAGCGCCAGATAAGCAGTGTGCATTTATTTCCTCTTTAATTATGACGCGAGTCTCTGCAATATGTGGTCAGGGCCGCGAAATGAAAGCATTAGGAAAGAAACAAGCTACAGAAATAAATAGTTTGCTTGAATAAGCGTCTATGAGAGCGTTGACCTGTCAGTCCTTTCCTGTAATCGATTCACTCGAGTTAAGTGTGGATAAAGTAGGAAATACGGTTTCCCCGTGCAGCGACTTTCTGATGTGCTTGAGAAGAATGAACTGAGGTTAAGTGGCAGTGTGTTTGTTTTGAGCGCATGAATGTCAAGCACTTTTTGGACATGCAGAAATGTTCCAGAAATGTGTCATAACTGTGTGCGAATCAAGGACAAGTCCCACTGTGGGCCATTAGAAATCTAATTAATGAAGTTCAGCTTTGAGTTGCTTTCACGGCCCGTCTTTGTACGTTGGGTTTCATTTCAATTTTGCTCCCCCCTGCTGTCACTCATGATGTGCGTAACACGGCACTACATAATTGAAAACCAAGCGCTGCATCCCAGAATGTCTCTCTCAGCAGATTTCGACGCTGTAAGCCCTTGACCAGCAGAGAATTAATAATTGTTACATGGGTTCCACTTGCTGCAGTCACCCTCTATTTGAGCAAAACAGTTAACCCCTGTATTGTGGTGCTGCACAAATATATTCGAGGAAAATGCATCTTTTGACATGTAACATGGGTTTGTGACGCATATGTGCTTTTCATTTAAGCCTTTTAATTGCAGAAGCCCTTCATTAGCACACAATATGTAATTATAGTTACACAACTGCTGGCCTCGTGCTGATACACTGATGGAAAAACAGACATTGAGAAAAACAATAGGAGACCAAATTGCTGTGGTAAACTTATTGTTCGTGGAAGACAGAAGGGGCTTGCAAAGAAGAGGAAATTAGTTTGTTATTCTATCTATCTATCTATCTATCTATCTATCTATCTATCTATCTATCTATCTATCTATCTATC
>CAIGQV010000001.1:5901489-5912702 GCA_903798115.1 Danio jaintianensis
ATTGATTGATTGATTGATTGATTGATTGATTGATTGATTGATTGATTATTTGATTGATTTTTGGTGGGCTTTGCTTACTGCAACTCTGATTGGTAGAATCATTCAGCTTGATGGGTAATGTAGTGTTTCTGCGATGAGACATGATTGTTTTAAAAATAATTTTAATTAATGTGGTTCAGTGTATGTTTTCGATTAACAGCCTCAGAGCTCGCAACAAGTTAGATTTGAAAGGTTTTTAGGTAATGTTAAAATTGAATTTCTCTATGGAGAAAATAAATGGATTTTTGGAACCTGTGCTGTATTGACTTCTATGGTATCAGAAAATAAATCTTTCCGGCTGAAGACAGAAATTATATGAAGGCGAGTAAATGACATATTATTATTGTTCATCTTTGTTATTCAGCTGGCTAAATCTTTTTCAAAGCACATATTATCTTATGTGTATTTTTTTTTTTTGTTAACCGTTGGATTGCATTCACTTACATTAATCTATGTTTGAAATCTGGATTAATTCAGCTTCTTGACCTGGGCATTAATTAATAAAAATGTGCAGCTTAGAGACAGCATTTTGAAGGCTCTTTGGAGATTATGTGTCGACAAAATACCATACTTTTCAATCCTGATAATTAGCTAATTCTAATTGGGATCACATGGTTCATGTGGTTAAGGGATCAGGATTAGTCTATAAAGCTTTATTGTGACAGATTTAAAGAGAGTGCTTGCAAAGGAATTCATTGATTCTTCTGAAAAGAGCTCTAATGATTTACATCATTAATCATAAATATACTGGAAGGTCATGTTGGTCATTCATGAATTGCAAATAGAAGATATGCTGTGCTAATAATAATTTTGACAGCATCTGTGTTTGCTGTATTTTGCATTACCTTAGCGTTTTTTATCTGCTTACAAACTCCTGGATTAACAGCCTTGTTGGATTTTGAGTTAAACTTTTCTTATGGACATAAAATAAATTGTTCTTGAATATGCTAAACAAATTAGACTAATAATTTTGACTAATAATGTCAGTCAAGGCCAAAGTTTGAAAAGAAGCTTCGTGTTTTGTTCCGTTATTGGGTGAGTTAATTTTAATCTACAAGGAGGCCTATATTACTGTATATCAACATAAAGAAGTGCCATTTGTTTACTAATCAGCTAAAAAACTGAAATTTAAAGTCAATGATCCCTCAGATCTCTTAGTACATTTTACTGAAAAACAGCTCATTCTGTCTATGTGATACAAACAGTTATGGAAAATGAAGTTAAAGCTTCACAACTCTCCTGAAGCTCCCAAAACACATCTGCTGGTGTTTCCTACTTCATTCAGAGCTTTCAATCAGTACTGTCAATCATATAAAACCTGTTTCCTAACATTAAACGAGCTAAATAGAAAGACATTTGAACATACATCAGTGGGACAAGAACAAAATAAAATGTAAGAAAACATATTTTGGTCAAAAATACGATTTGAAGAGTATTTTGTCTTTTAAAGAAAGTTTTGTTTGCAGTATGGCTTCTCTTATTATGGCAAAAAGGAGCAAAGAACCTGATTGTGAGGTTAATTTGAAAACTACAAACCACCACTTGCTCCACACCAAAAAATTACCAATATAGATTGTTCTTGTTTGCTAGCTGCCACTTGAGTTCTGTGTGTGAATGCGGCTCACTGTCACTGAACATGTCACGGACTGATGATGTAAAACTCTGGATGAGCTTTGACTGTCATGTAGTCTGGCATTAATGACAACTGAGATCCGACAGTGTGACATGGTTTATAGCTGGGAAGATGATAGTGCATTCTGACAAGTTTCACTTTTTTAGTGATAGTACATTCTGGCAAGCAGCAATCGTAAAGGACTATTATAAGTCATACAGTGTACTTTAGTTTGACTCCCATCCCTATTGTTTACATGTAGGAGTTTATGACATATTATGCAATTGATTACAGTATAAGGTAATTCCACATCCAATCAAACTGTTTAAAAATGTTGTTGGCAAAAATGTTTGATTTCTACCTTTTAAAATTCTTTGCCATATTGACATAAAATCTGGATGCTCATTTTAGACAAGTTGATATAATTCTTTAGGGTCTTAATGGAAAGTCTATTACTTACTTTGCTTAAATGTTTCAATGGTGGTGTAAATAAACACCATTTTTACCCTGTCAAAAACAGCTCAGTTCACAGAAAGCCATATTATTTTATATCTATTAAAATGCTAATGAGCTGCTGCTCCCACCCCACTCTGAGGCTGCATCAGGAATGGCTCTGTTTTAGTCTATCGATCCATTCTTGAGAAGCAGATAAACCTGGCCAGCACACACACAACACTCAACCAAACCTCAGGGTTCTGCTGACTGTGGTCTGAATGACTAACATGGAGTATCTGAATATGTTTCCACATTCTGATGACAAAATGTGAGATCTCTCGCGCATATAATCATTGCATACAATTTATCATTGCTTGGCAATGCAGCCTGCCATTATCAGTGCAAAATGTATTCAAACAAACATCCATACATATGAAAAGCAACACTGGTGTATTTAACAAATTCACAGTTGCAATCTCTAAAGTCATAATTCAGCAAAAACACTCTGACAAACACAACTCTGTACATTACGGATGATGATCTGATTTTAAACAGATATTAAACGACTGAACTGAAGCTGGTTATTGATAACCGAACGAAAACAAACTGAAATTTTATGTTAAGAAAAAATACTTACATCTTTCAGACAAATTGTAGGTACAACATATACATCTCATAAAGCAGTCCAGCAAAAAATGTTTTGCACAATACACACACAAGCATGGATATTCCCTGGATATATGCCTGGATATTCCCTTCATATTGCTGGCATTCTGTGTAAGGACACTTGTGAGAATCTAAAGATACGTTCAAATACACAGCAGAGAAACCAAGGCACCATGGTTGGCTGCTTTGCTATCTGTTTACAAAAAAAGCCCATAGTTTGTTCAGAGCAAGGCACATGTAAAGAAGTAGATGGTTACGTTTTCATGTTTTCTTTTCAACTTGCCTGAGCTGGCAGACATAGCAGAAATCTAACTAAATACACACAAAAAGAAAATCTACAAAAGTGAAAATTTTATCTGATGTCACTTTTAACAACGCCTATGAGTATAATGAACTTGTTAAATGTTAATGTTAAAGAAGATACATTTTAAATGTAAATGTTAAAGAAACTAGATATGTTCTTTTAGACATTGCGTGTTATCCTGCTGGAAATAGCTATCACAAGAAGGTCATAAGCAATGGACAGTCACAATACTTTAGGCTGTTGTAGGTTGAGATGTTTCAACAATGCCTGGCTCAAAGTATGCCAAGAAAATCTCCCCCACACCATTACACCACCACCGGGCCATCCATACAAGAAAGAAAGGATTCATGCTTTCATGTTGTTTACACCAAATTCTGACCCTACCATATGAATGTTACATCAGAAAACAAGACTCAGACATCAGACGAGGCAACTTTCTTTCCAACTTTCTATACTGTTTCTATTTGGTGGCCCTGTGTGAATTGTAGCCTCTGTTTTCTGTTAACCCAGGCACAAACTACAGTAGTTTTCTGCCAATTTATCCCCGATGTTTGGCACATGTTATCTGGTAATCTGATGCATTTACATATTAAACATTGCACCTTCCGAATTGCTTTTACACAAATCATCCCCAGTTCAATCATATGTAACCCTGAACCACAAAACCTTATGCTGATCAGGTATATTTTTGGCAATAGGCAATAGACCCCAGTCAAAAATATGAAACTCCGCCAATATAAACATTAACTGTTGGAACGTCAGTGACCATCTGCTACATACATGTCTACAAAGCATTGCTTCACTATTTACTGATTGTCCTAATACAGTGGTTTTCAAGCTGTGGGTCATAACAATGTTGCAGGGGAGCCACCAGCTGTTATTACTCCAAAAAAAAAAACATTGTAAATATATGTAAAAATATCTAGCCATAATTTGATGTATAGTTACGTAACGAGAAATAAATGATTAATTGTTATATGTGTTTTGATGATTTTTTTAACAATCCACTAATTTAAAACTTTAATTTTGCTAGATGATTGATGCTGGTGTGGGTGTTAAGATAAGTGCTTTTTCGTGGGATATTAATACATTCATTAATTTTCCTTCAGCTTAGTCCCTTATTTATCAGGGGTCGCCACAGTGGAATGAACACCCAACTTCCAGCATACGTTTTATGCGGCAGATGCCCTTCCAGCCACAACAGAGTATTTGGAAACACCAATACACTCTTTCATTCACAGGAAACACTCATACACTATGGCCAATTTTGTTTACCCAATTCACCACGTCTTCGGGCTGTGAGGGAAACCGGAGCACCCAGAGGAAGCCCACGCGAACATAGAGACAATATGCAAACTCCACACAAAAATGCCAACTCGAACCAGCAACCTTCTTGCTGTGAGGCAGCAGTGCTCACCACTGAGCCACGGTGGCGCCAAATATATATATGTAGAAATAAATTAAACAGGCAAATAAATTTGTTATTTCTAATTCACAGAAGTAACAACCTTTCAATCAGGAAGTGGCATATGATGGAATCGCTGCAAGCAGGTGCCTGTTTTTATGCAGTGGAAATGTTTTATCTGTGATGATTTATCTGTCAGACAGGCATAATCAATAAGATCACATTACATACATACTACATATCAATAAGATCACATTACATACTCAAATGTAACACAAACGTTGCACAAGAGTGGGGCAAAACTTCAATATTGCGGAAAAATCAGTCCAGAGCAGGTATAGTCTGGTTCTCCCTGTCAATATTCAAATCAATGACAGTTTATTCAATAAATACAGTTAACAGCCTCAAGTCTGAGTAAGTTACAAAAATAACTTACTCAGAAAAAAATATTAGTGTTTGGTTTTGTGGACCCTCAGTTAAAAAAGTTTGGGAACCACTGTCCAAAATATAGATGCTTGTGCTAATCCTGATTAAAGTTAATGTGTTTCTTTAGATTCATTTGCTGATTAAATATTTTTATTGTCTGTTTATGCATTTCTTCCCAAAAACAATACAATTTTACTGTTAATATTTGGGATTTATGATGGGCGATAGTTCAGTAAATGATTTTATATAACAGTGTCATCCAAAGTGACCACTTTTCAGCCCATTATTTTCTTAACTGTAAAAAGCCCAGGGTTTAACAATTATTAGAAGTCTGTTAATGTTATCTCAGAGGCGCTCCACTGATGTAATTACACATCTTCCCCAAATCTCACGCCAGCAGCTAAAGGTTAATTTTCTCAGGCCAGCTGCATGTGCCTCTTCAGCATTTCTGCCGCCTGATGTTAAATGATGAAAACTTCGAGTGCCAAGTCAAACAAGAATTCTGAAGTTTAAACCTCTAGAAGAAGAGCAGCATGTCTCGCAGTTTCTTTTTTGATATTTAAATGTATTCCCTTCTGAAAGATGATATTTGACTGAACTAGGACAAGCCAGTCTTGTTTAGAGGAGTTCTGGGAAGGATTTGTGGAAATCGCACAAATAAATAGCATCATGTGCAATCAGGCCATATGCTATGACTGACAGAATGTTCCAGCGTGGATGGACGATAAAGCTGATGGCTGCACTGTTGAATCTTCTTGTCAGTACATGACACTGGCCAGCCATTCAAATGAGTGTGTGCATGAATAATGGAGGAAACGTGACATTTGTGACAAAAAGATGATTTTGGTGTGAAAACATCCTCTTCTCCTTAGTGGTTGGTATGCAGTGTAACAATCTCATTTTGTGGATATTTTGGAAGTCAGATTGGTGTAAAAGAGATGAGGATGTTTTCTGGAGCTGCGCTGAATTAAATATTGCTTGGCACATTTTTTTTTTTCTTCAGATACCATGAACAGAAGGTCTATTTTTTGCATCTGGAACAAAACAAATGTATTATGAATCAGTTTGGCACACTGATTTCGTGAGAAGATGAAGTCGGTCCACTGGCAAGTGTTAAACAACACAATCTTGACACAAATCGCATCTACACAAACAAACAATGTTTATGTCTGCCAGTACGTTGCTCGCTATCAGATAAGTTCATGTATCTTTTTTTCACATTTGTATCTGTTTGTATTTTGAACCACAAAATGTGATTTTCAAATATTAATTAGCATTGCAGTTGTGTTGTATTTATTTAAGAAGTACTATAAAAACTACTTTAATATTTTGATTGTTTTCATTTAAAACAAATGAAAAATATTTCTAAAAAGGACCTTGAATGAGCTCCTGAATTAATAATATTTTTCACAGAACCACAGTAACAATAACAATAATTCTGTAATTATTTTGGCCAAAACTTTAAAATTTATGAAAAATGCTTGGCTTGGACTTAATTAAATTTAAAATGAAAAATAAAGGGTTCTTTTCAAATTCAATCAACATTGAGATTTCTAACCAATATTATAATGTTTATGTAACTAGAGTGAAGATTTGGACAAAAAGAGCTGTAATTTGAGAAATGTAAGCTTTCTGTGGAAGTAGTCACTAAATAATTAGTTGAAGCTAATATGTAACTTTTTACTTGAAGGGGTGTTTATATGACACCTTTATAATCATGACATGATACAGTTCTCACAAATCTATCTTTTAAATTCATATTTTTAATAGGAAGTTATACAATATTATATTTTGTGCATATACATTAGATTAGTCAGTACTGAAGCCAAATCTGGAGCTTATCTAACAAAATAACTTACGATAACGGTCCAAAAACGAGTACACCCAAATTTATATGTTATAGAAAAATATTAAATACAAATTTAAAAAAGAGGAAAATTTGCAATATTTAGCTTGAATTTAATTGTATTTCCTTTCAATTTCTAAATATGTTTGGTGACTAAAATATTATTTTAATAAATATATCTGTTTAATAAATCTGTTTTGTTTAAATGCACCAAAAACATTGCCTATATTCACTGAGAAATGGATACAAATTCAAAATATTATTGGGTCATGAATATTTTTCAGATCACTTTTTATTTCCGGTGTGCAAACCGAACTTGTTATCAAAATTTCTCATTAAAAGTGTCAATACTCTGTCAAATAAATTTAAAACAGTGTCATTAATATTTAATGACATTATAATGTCAAATTAAATTTGTAATATTATTGATGCTGTCATAAAATGTATGACACAGTTATAATGACCTCATGACAATCATGTTTATGACAGATTTATGACAAGTTATGTTGACTTGGAAAAATGTCAAGTGAAACTGACAGATTTTGTTGTCTTGGTAATGTCAAGTTGTCATGACAAAGACATCTCGATCAATATCACCTTTGCATTTAAAATGACAACTGAGCAAATGACACTTAATGACAGTTGTCGAAAACATGCATAAAATCTCATTCATATTCATAACTATAATGTTTTTACGACAGCCTTATGAACTTATTCAGTCTTATTCAGTTCGTCCTAACGTTCTGATTTTCCCTGTTTTATGTTTTGCTGAGTTCATTTCTAAGCTACGGCCTGCAGCAAACATTTTGCCCAAATAAATAAATAAACAAAAAATGAACACATTTTCCATCAGACATGTCAGGTGAATTATGAGGCCCTATTTCCATTATTCAGTAACATGTACACCGTGCTATTTTCCCACTGTGGCAGGTTTATTGTGGTTTCGGGGCATGCTTGTCACAATCATATTAATCCACATAGAAATCCAATGCCTGGATTTGTATTTGATGCATATGGCTTCCCAAGCAACATTTCAGCACTTCGTACAAGCTGCCAGAGAAGAACAACCCTTGAAAACTCGAGCTCTTTGAAAAAGCGTCATCTTTTTCCCGTCATTGTACCTTTGTTGTTTCACACTGGCGCTACAATACATGGGTGCGGGATAAGAAACGCCGTGGAAATCGTTTTCCGCATCCGATCAAGTAAGTAGAGCTGTAACAGAGGGGCGTCTCTGAAACACCTGATAACAAATCTGGTGTATCGCCGCAGGGTGGAGGAACATCAATAAGGCACTGAATATCCTCAGGCAGATCTTTAAAACAACAAATTAAAAGGGGTGGAGGAAGAGAGGGGTGTGTGTGTGTGTGATGAAGCTCTGGAGGATGAGTCGAGCTCCTGTTTTCACGCTGATGGGAGATTGAGTCCCCAGCCATCTGCTTCTTGGCCCACTCCAGGGACGCCTGTCTAGCTGAATATGCTCAGCAAGCAGAAAGGGAGACGCGGTGGCAGCACTGCCCTCCTGCGCAGGATTGCGTGTGTATGTGTGTGTGTGTGTGTATGTGTGTGAGCCGGGTGATGGGCGACGAGGTGGCATCCGTGTGGGGGGTGAGGGTGACTGTCTTGTCTTGGCAGCGCTCCATCAGTTCGTGGAAGCCAAAGAGCTGCCAGCACATCCGCACACACTCATTCATAAAAACACACAGATGCATGCAGGTACTGACTATCTGTGAAGCCGTCTGGGTGACCTTTACAAGGGGTTTTCGTGTAAGTGTGTTATAGAGCATTGTTGGTAAGAATGCACTTAGATTTGTTTTACATGTAGTACATTTAAGGATGAACATACAGGATATTAGCACAAATCGCTTTGAAAATTCCAGGAATGTTAAGTGAGAAATAAGTGAGCACTCCTAAAAATAAAGCTTATTGACAGTGAGTATGTTTACATGGACACCAACACTCCGATTTTAATTCGATTAAGATGATACTCTGATTAAGAGTCTACCATGTAAACAGCAATTTTTGATGACCCTAATCCGACTAAAGTCATAATCGCACTAAACAGAAATAGAATCGAAATCGAATTATGTGGAATATGCCTATTTTAGTAGTGCAGTACAGATAAGTAAACACCTAATCTAACTATTAAAGTTTTGTAGTACTTTTAGCTACATTTTGCGACAGGATGTACACACGGCAGTTGTCAGGCATTTGACGACAAACAAATGAGAATAGCTTCAAACTAGAGAGCACATTTTTGGTGTGAGCAGGAAACGATGACTACGCATCCAGTACCTCCGACTTTGTCGCGCGGGCATGAATGAAAGGTTAGTAAATGAAATGGCAGAGGTTGCCTGTTGCTTGAAAATTTGTATCTGCCGTCATCTGTTTGCACGCATAGTGTGAGAAATTAACTGCAGTTAAAGTTGTTGCAAAATTAAAAAATGAAACGCCCAAAATTACATATGGTGGTGCCCTGATGAACACGAACTGTTGTTGCATGAAACGCCGGAGGAAATTAGCGTCGAATGGTGACGTAGTGACTTTGATTGAACTTTGTACTATTACATGTAAAACAGAAACATAAAAAGAATTTTCAAAAAGCAATTCATGTAAACACCTTAATCATATTATTGTCTTATTCAGATTAAGGCAAATATTTACATTACTGATGCCATGTAAATGTAATCAGAGATAGTGAAGTGGTTCTGTGAAGAACCTTTCAGATGCACGGCAACTCTTTATTCCACAAAAGGAATAAGTGTAAAAGGGATTTTTGTATTATATATATATATAAATTCAGGGGCGACACGGTGGCGCAGTGGGTAGCACGATCGCCTCACAGCAAGAAGGTAGCTGGTTCGAGCCTCGGCTGGGTCAGTTGGCATTTCTGTGTGGAGTTTGCATGTTCTCCTCGTGTTCGTGTGGGTTTCCTCCGGGTGCTCCAGTTTCCTCCACAGTCCAAAGACTTACTCTATAGGTGAATTGGGTAAGCTAAATTGTCTGTAGTGTGTATGTGTGTGAATGGGAGTGTATGGGTGTTTCCCAGTGATGGGTTGCAGTTGGAAGGGCATCCGCTGCGTAAAACATATGCTGGATAAGTTGGTGGTTCCTTCCGCTGTGGCGACCCCAGGTTAATAAAGGGACTAAGCCGAAAAGAAAATGAATGAATGAATATATAAATTCACACTAACGCTACATTTACATGACAATGATGTAGCCAAAAACTGAAAAGTTTTTCCCCTGCCTTTTGAAAAAGTTTCACATCTACATGACCACATTTTCAAAACGATCCGTGTTTACACATATCTGTGAAAACAACCCAAAATGGTTTATTATGTATGCAAGGCCAGTAGTTGGCACTCACTTTTTTAGTAAACAGTTACTGTAGGGAAATGATGATGTGCTGTCACCTGGATCGGTGCTTGTGTCTATGTATAATTTGCAGTGTTTAAGTCATATCTCCACTTTTGGTTGTCACGTGAAGTAAATCCACTCCTTGCTGATGAAACATTGGAAGACACTTGAACACCAACACTACTACATACTCCACCAGTGTTGTTTTTATGTTTGTTTGTGCTTGCCTAATCTAAACTCCCCTAAACACACACAGTTCTCAAACACTTTACATGAACATGACAATGCGTTTTTAAAAACGTCCACTTTGAAACCCGTTTTCAAGTGTATGCATTTTCAGTTCCAAAAATGCTGTTGTCTTTAAACAAACAGGTAAAATGTATATTTAAAAAATTCTGCTTTTGTCTGAAAACGTTGTCATGTGAACGGGCCTTAAGAAACAATGGTTCTTTATGGAACCTAGCATGGTTCTTCTACAGCACTGCTACAAAAACATACTTTTGTAACCTTTATTTTAAAAAGTGTGCTTTGGTACAAGACACTGTTCATGCCAAATCTTAAATTCTATCAAAATTTACTCACCCTTATGTCATTCACTACCTTTGCAAGTGGAACATTAACAACATAGGCTCATTCTGAAAACGTAGCCCTATATACGTTTCTGGAGATTGCGAATTATGTAGCCACAAGTACGTATGGCTGCATTTCATTTTTAAAATGAACGCTATGGGCAGTATGACGTCTTTCCTTTTCACGCTTACCAGATGACCGCTTAAAACTGCAAATAAAACTGCAAAAAAAACGTAGCTCCTGGGACATATTTGGCGCATTCCAGAAATGTATTTAAAGGAACTTTTTCAGAATGAGCCTGGGTTGAACATTGAATATTATATTTTGAAACAATATTAGAGGCCACTGAACAAAATGCATTCTCCAAATATATGTGTTTCTGTGCAGATAATGTCATACTTGTGTGACGGTCTCTAAATGGACCGCACAATCTAAACAATCATAATCATGTTTTTCTAAAAAGTAACCCTTTCAATTAACATTGTTTGTGTGGACTTGAATGAGAATTGTACTTTGAGCCTTTATTTGTGTTTTATTTTTATTTATTATTTTGTGT
>CAIGQV010000001.1:5917702-5942746 GCA_903798115.1 Danio jaintianensis
AAGATGTGGACTGACATAAAAAACTATGTTAAATGCTGCAAAAAGTGCAAAAAGTCTACAAACACACCAATCAAAAACCGACTGGTAAACTTCAACCAATTAGGACAACCCATCACAAAGAAATGTTGGGAGTGGACCTTATGGGACCATTACCAAGCAGCACCCCACACAACCATGAGTATCTGTTACTCTGTGTCGACTATTACTCACGCTGGATTGAATTGTTTCCCATCAGAAAAGCAAATACAGAAGTTGTGGCAACGATTCTAAGAAAGGAGATTATTACCCGTTGGGGTGTGCCAGACTTCATCTTATCTGACAGAGGAACACAATTTGTGTCATTAATCTTTAAAGAATTATGTTCCAACTGGAATATTTAACAGAGATTAAATATTACCACCCACAAACTAACATGTCTGAGAGGATTAACCGGACTCTCAAGTGTATGATCTCTTCCTATGTGGAGGAAAACCACAAAAAATGGGACCTCTACTTACCTGAGCTTCGGTTTGCAATTAACTCCTCCCTCCAAGAAAGCATTGAAATGTCTCCAGCAGAGTTGCATTTAGGCAGGAAACTCCACGGACCCATGGACAAGTTGTTTATGCCACATGACCAGTGTCTCTCACCGGATGACCCACCATATGACATAGCAAACCTGCAAAAGAAAATTATGCAAAGGCGAAAACACGACAGCTACGAAATTATAACAAACACAGAAGAGAAGTCACATACAAAGAACAAGACCGTGTCTGGTTGAAAAACTTTCCACAATCCAGTGCCCTGCAATGTTTTAGTGCCAAGTTAGCCCCCAAGTGGAAGGGACCATATCGTATCATACAGCAGCAGGGTTCCCTTACTTACAGAATTGCACTAGAATCAACTGGTTTAGATGTGAGAACTGCTCATGTTTGCAATTTAAAACCCTGTTACCCAACTGCCACAAAATTGGAGTTACTTCAAAAGAAACTGCTCCAGGAAATTTTCCAAGAATCTTCTGATGAAGACACTGAATTCCTGGGTTTTTTAAGTACTATCCAAGTTCTCTACCACTGGCAGTTGTCGTTTTTGGTTTTTTTCTGGAGGGGGGGGAATGTGACGGTCTCTGAATGGACCGCACAATCTAAACCAAACAAACCAATCATGAATGCAGAAATGGAATGACGTTGTAAGTGGCAAATAGATTCGGTTCCAATAAAAGCGGAAGCGGAATCAGAAGTAGGAGGAAGTTGTAGTGCAGGAAGTTGAAGTGCGCATGTTTTGAAGAACACTGCAGAGCAAGTCACGGAGAGCTAAGTAAATTCACATATGTTTGCCGATTGAAATGAGTGCTATGCTTACCTGAGAGAGCTGCCGTAAACAACAGAGCGTGTCCTACCACCCGTCCGGTTAAACAGCGATACTGTTGGGACGACGTGGACATCAAGGTCGGGGCTGAGTGATTGTTTGTGTGGACTTGAATGAGAATTGTACTTTGAGCCTTTATTTGTGTTTTATTTTTATTTATTATTTTGTGTGTAGCTGGTGAAAAATACCCACAGAAAAATAATATTATTATTATTTTTTATTTTTATATATTTTTTTGTACTCCATTTGGTAGATTTATATCTACCTGGCGCCCGGACAAGAATATTTATATTTAAGGATTAAAATTGTCTTTTTTTGTAAATTCAGTCAGTTTCTTTAAAATTGGAGTACACCAGCACCACATTTGTAACAACATTAAAGTGAGTAAACCGGGTGAACTGTCCCTTTAAATTTTATCAACAGCATCTGTAACACAAAGCCATATGGGCACTCGGTCACATGCCCAGTGACACCATGTCCGGGGGGGCATCATGCAGGGCCATATAAATATTGTCAAATAGCGGAAAATGCAGTGGTATAGTGAGAGCTTAGCAGCTGAAATAAACCATTTTATACAGTCAGTGTCACTGTAACTGTGAAGTAGTATAAAGATTCATTTTGAAGATAAGTATAAGATATCTTTCTGGTGTGCTTGTGGACACTGGAAGCAATGTAACCAGTAACTTATACACAAAGCGTTCAAAAAATGTTAAAAGATTGGAAATAACCTTGCACTAGTTAGTAAATGTTCACACTAATCTTACTAGTTTTATATTAACGCAATGTTAAGGCTGTTGTGGATAACATTTAGCAAGTTTGGTAAAAAAAAAAAAAGTTATTGTGGCCCACTCATTTAATAATTTAAATAGATGTATTGTTCAACAACAATAATAAACATTTTATAACACTCTGTGTATATATATTGTTATAATGATAAATGAATACTGAATATAAAAATAGTGAAACAAATATCAGTAAGTATTAATCGGATATTCCAGCTTAAAAACGAAGTCCTATAGAGATTTGTCCATCTACAAATGTGGGTGATGGATTTACAATTGAAAACATCTGAGTTGTGTGTATTACCAAAGGTACAGCATTTACCATTAGCTAAATAGATGTGCTTTTTGTGAAAAGAAAGCAGAATAAAGTGTTAGACACTGTTCTCCACAATCAGCTGCATTAAACATGTCTTCAGTCCTCAAGGATTAATCTCCAGTGAATGTGAGCTGATAGATGAGATCATCTGCATCATTAACCTGAAGCCCATCGTCTTTACAATAACCTCCTATTAAATAATACTAATTAGCTGAACTAATTTTAAATATGAGCAGTAGCCTATAATTGTTACAATATGCATTAATTTTTCTTTGTTAATGTTAGTGAATAAAAAAGCCTTTCATTGTTCTTTTCAAAGCTCTGTCATGCTTAATTATTTTTTGTTTTTAAATTTAGTAACACTTTTGTAAAGGTTTGTGTGCATTGTTAGTATTAATATTGTTAAATAATTTTAACCTGAAGATTATTTTAGTACTTTTAATATTTATATGAAAAAATATCTAATAGTAATTCATGTAATGCATATTCTGGCATTATTGGTTGTTTATTTGTCATATGCCATCAAATGAGAAAAAAGAGACATCAAATGAACCAAAAACAGGACATGATTTCTAAAGATTCAGCCATACAGAGGACAGACTGCTTGTTTTTATTATGCAAACAGCGGTAGATACAGATCTTTGTTCCTTTAGACAGTTTTCTTGTCGTTGTGTAATGTTGCCCAAGCAGTTCTTCTTGTCTGTGTGGCTGACAAATTCCTGGTGCTGTTTTGACTTTTTACACATTGCACATTTTATTAGCACACCACATGTTCTTAGCTGATAAAAAACATACAGTATATGCACACAAAATGAGCATGTTCAGCCCAGCACACTGCATTGTTATATAATTCAAAAGCACATCTTCTTTTTGGTTTGGTCTTACAAATGAGTGAATGCTAAGAGAACTGCACTGCAAACACGCCTCAAACCCCTACGATCAGTCACAAGCTTGCATTAATCTTTCATTGTCCTGGCCACATCTCAAAATCCAATCAACAACTGAAGCATACAACCAAGTTCCTACCCTACACTTTCTCTGATGTACACATCACAAATGGAATAAAGATCTGTTTCCATTTCATTCCAACATAAATTATAACGGTCCCATAGAATATTCTGATACATTATGTCTAAATTGTTCTCTGATATCAACATGGAAACTCTGTGGCTTAGGTAAGTGAGGAAACAAATCCCGCAATGGTTTTACAAGCCCATTTAGAACCCTAGGATTACATAGGAATTCAAATAAGCTGTGTTAAACTTAGAAAATAAGGAATATGCTATGGGTAAAATAAGTATTGAAGACGTCACAATTTTTATTAGAAAACATATTTCTTAAGGTGCTGTTAACATTTTCAATTTTCACCAGATGAAAAAAGGGAAAAAGTATTGAACACCTGAAGAAAGGGAGGTGTAAAAAAGGCATGAAAAGCCCAGACCGTAGCTGAAATCCTCTGCCCTTTGTCAGTGTAAATTAATATTAGCTGCTTCAGTCTCAACTTTACTAGGATGATGTAGATGAATTGGATTTCAGCAAGACAATGATCCCAAAACGCAGCGCAGGAATCCTTCAGCTGGTTTCAGAAAAAATATAAAGCTGCTAAAATGGCCCATGTATCAATGTATGCGACTCCATTATCCATATAAGAGCCATCTTGACTTGAAGTTTCATTACAAAGTATTAAATAACTTTAAGTAGTTCAGTACTTTCTTCTCATGTCATTCCATTGTTATTACACATAACATTTTTTTTCAGAATTTCGTTTTGCTTTGAATTGTTTGGGTTTTGTTTAGTATTGTTGTGGGACCTACATTGGACCTGTTTACCTACTCAAAAGCCACATATGTATGTGTTTGTCCATTATCTAACCTATGTTTAACTGTGGGACCCCTGTGTGTTGCCCATATTGAGCCCACCTGGGTTGCCCACATGGACAAGCCAAGGAGGCCCTTAGTGTGTTTATCCATATACTGACCACCTACTTGTGACCTACATATGGCCCACATTTGCAGCCTATATAAGATTGATTATGTTTGCCCATGTCTTACCTATGTGTAGACATGGGCATATCCTAATCCATATTGAGCTCCCCTGGGTTTGCCCATGGGGGATCTACATGCAAGAAATCACGTTGTTTTGTTAAAAATCGAATTGAAATCATTTTAAAAACTATTATCACATAAGAATGTATAAAGCTGTCTTTTTGTGAAGAGAAGTGCACAGACTTAATGCATATAAAATATACGGCTATACAGTGTATGTAGGCTTTATTTACAGTTCATACACAGTTATTAAATTTTGTATATACAGTTAAAGCATGTTGTATCTCTTTCATTTGAAGTGTGTTGTACACTTTTGAGTCATTGAGCTGTTTATTAAATTAAATCACAAATCAAATAGAACTCACAATTAGATTTTCACCCCAAATCGCACTACAGATACATATTGAAACTTGCCCAGAGTTTGTAAGAATTGTATTTTTATTTTCACTTATGATCACTAAGTATCCATTCCCATCTAAATAAATTATTCATGTTTTTACTAGCCCATGAGTCAGTGTGGTTATTTCAGCAGCTGCAGTGGTATTTCGCCTGCTTCCTCTGCCGCTACATTAGAATTCCATTCCATCCATTTCCCTCTGATTGTCTGATGTAGACACACCGACACCTAAAGAGGATTCAGTTCCCACTGAAAGTAATTGGCAACTGCTATGCACAAACGAGCCAAACGTAATACACTAATGGCTCCGTGTGTGTGTGTGTCTCTCCTCTGGTGTATGCTAATCCCTAGAAGGAGCCGGACTTGTGATCGGCATGTTAGTTCTGTTAAGTATGGAAAGCGAGAAAAAAGAGCTTCCATTCAGGACCACGGCAGAAGGATATCAGTGTCCCAGCAGAAGTGTAAGCAGCACTATCAGGGGAGCCGGTAATGAGAACACGCTCTCTGTGGGCTGATTAGAAGGCCTGTCACTCCATTAGCTTAAAATGCACACACATAAACTTAGTAATGGCTGCAATAACATGTCGGGACACATTCCGGGGGAGCCGGTCCTTCTGTATCAATGTGACTGATGGTCTTTCTATCTGAGCATGTTCAAGCTGAGCGCCATGTGGCTGCTAAATATTACTATTACAGGATTTGGTTAGCGATTCAGGCAGCGGGTGCGTTCTGCACATCTGTCATACCCAGAGGACTCCGACTTGTAAACTCCATTAAGTGTTTGTGAGGGTAATAACGGATTCCTGTCTGATAAAGCAGAACGGCTGCCTTTCTCATCTCCTGCTTCTCTAACATCAACATGCCGTTCCGGTCCAGCAATCTCCACAACAAAACAACACCACGGCTGTAGGTAAACTTTAAGCGGCGCTGCCTGTGCCTCCCATGCTCCCATCATCAAATTCTTATTGGTTCTTACAGGTATTTGGATTACATCCTTTCATATCCCCCCTCCCTGTCATATACGTGACTCTGGGCTGTTTATTTTTGTAGGCTTCCCCCTTTGCCTCTCTGAGGAATTCCATTAAGATAATGACACAGAGGCTGCGCATCCGCATTCCCCGCAAACTTGTTTACACCTGTGGGCCGCAGGTTACTGCAAACATTTTAAAATCAAATGATGAGGGTGATTGGCGGCCTGTGGGGGGATTGCCGTTATTAAATATCCCATTACGCTCAGAGATAGAGTAATAGTGTCGGGATCACAGGGGTGTATGAACACCCCAATCATTGGCCTCTGAGCTCCAATCTGCTTCCGTCTGAGTAAACAGCACTATTTAAGTCTGAGGTACTGTGGTCAAATGCAATTTTGTCAATTCCAGAAACGGGGACGAAAGCAATTTTGTTGCCCTTCATACATAGCAGGTTGTTGCTCCAGGCTGGCCCGTAAAAAAGCTCACATACACATGCTGGTTTGACACGATAGGAATAATACATGTTGTCTAGCTGTTTTAATAATGGTAGTTTCATGTTTGTGAATATGAAAATAGATTAAGTCCTCAGTTATAAAAAATTTTCAAAAATTGTCTGTCTGTCTGTCTGTCTATCTATCTATCGAAATTTGTCATTCTTACTCCCATCTTTCCAAATGTTAGCAATTAACATTGTTAAAATAATGTTTTATGAACGTCCTTGAAACATTGATAGAAAAACATTATTAGAACATTGTTTTTGGAATGTCTTTATGATGTTAGTTCTTGATTAATGTTCTCATAATGTTGATAGATTTTTTTTTAGAACATTAATATATTATGAATGGATGTTCTAATAAAAGTTGAAATATCGTTCTGAGAGCAATGATATAACATGAGACCATTTGAATAACAGTATTATAGCCAAAAATAACGTTAAAACATAGTCTGCATGTTAACAACATAAAAAAATAACATCACATCAAATTTGTATTGCTTTTTAATGAAACTTAATCACAATATACAGTATCTATCCATCCATCGCATCACGTCATGTCACATCAAATGTATATTGCTTTATGAATCAATAATTGTGTTGAACTGTATTTACTGGATACACTTGTCTGCTGCCTGAGGGGTCCTGACTCAGAGCATCTCTGGACAGAGGGAAAATTAGACACGAGTGATTCAGATATGAGTGGCTGCGCTACGTCTCTCCTCCCACGCTTTCTCAAGGCCACACTCGGCTGAGCAGCGACACAGAGCCGCAAGGCCACAGAGATACACAGCAGGGAGCCCTAATTACTGCCTTAGTCAAAAAGAGCGCTGGAAGATTGAGGGAGGTGGCGACTATGAGCAGGCTGTTATGGAGTGGACACTGAGATTAATGGACACTTACTGTTCCCTCATTCTTGGAAAAGTCTGTGCTCTCATCCAGATGCACTACAAAAATGTGGCTGTTCAATGAGGGCAATACACAGAATAGATAATGATGTGAATGTCACCGTTAATGGTCACTATTTTTCTTTTTCATATTGTCTGTGGTAAATTAGAACATTTTACCTTTTTCTTTTTTTTTTTTTTTTTACCTTTTAGGCCCACAAGGACAAACATTTCTTAATCACAGTGTAGTTGCTGTTTATTGTAGAAAATAACATCTTCCAAATAAATAGTGATATAATGAGACACCATAAGGCCACTTCATCTAGATAGTAGTATCTGGACATGAGTGAAGCTTAAACCTTAAAAAGTTTTTAAAAATTTAATGAGTTCATCTTAAGTGCATTTGTGTTCCCTTCATGGTTTTCTTTGTTTAACTTACATTATAATTTTATTGAGCTTTTGTCCCTGAAAGAATAGCATGTGGAAAGTTTAGAAGTATAAAAGTATCTCCAATCTGTTGTTTATAATAATATAATTTATTCATGTAACAAAATATGTTTCTGCTTATTAAACTATAAACCTTGTCACAAACTAGGCACTGTCTGTAGCCTACTTTGCAAATCAAGTCCTAAAAGAAATGATTGTAAAATGCACAAATTAGTGATAAATAATGCTAATGTTTGATAATATTCGTATTCTTGATCTTATACTTATACCTACATATTTCCTACTCTTTTAGTGTTGCATATCCAGTAATGTGAATTGTATATGGTTGCCATGACAGCTTAACACACTGTCTGTTTTCTGGTGTCATAAAAGTGAATGAATATTGTATTTATTGTTGAAAGAGGTTCAGCTAACAATTTTAGAGAGCATTTTGAATGTTTTGTTTTTTTAGATAGTTTTATAATGTTTTTTAAAACAAAAGTTGTCAGATCTCTGTGTGGCTGTTGACTTCTTGTGCAAACAAAAATCTCACTGAATAGTTACAATTAATGGCAAAATGAATGTTTGGAAATGTAGTCATACTTCTGTAGTTATTTTGGTGAGAGTAACTTAAAGGTAATACAAACATATTGCAACATTACATTTCAGAGAAGTTAAATTGCATTGTAACTACATTTAAATATATTAATTTTACAATTTTGGAAGTAACTTGGCTGGCTCTGTTTGTTGTGAAGCTATTATATAGCCACACTATTTGTGAAATACCCCTGAAGCCATTATATAGCCACATAATTTGTGAACTATCCCTGTATTACAGTTTTTCTCTTTGGCTCAATTCTCGATTGATATTTTTATTTTTCAAAACAATAAATTTAGATCTCTCAACAATTTGCTCATTGTTCACTTCAGAGTGGCATTTCTTATTGATTTAAGCAAATTGCAAATGCTTTGGCACATGTGTGCAAGCAGTAAGTACAATTGTCTGTAGTTTGGACAAAAACTAATTGCATATGGCTTGTTGATCAAAACTGATGAGTCGATTCCCATTTAAACTGTCAAACTCTTCACAAATTCTCAGTCATTTTTCATCGTGTCTAAGCCATCACACTCAAAACTGTTTACAGTTTTTCTCAGTCACTTTGGTACATTTCTCAGATCAGAATCGAAATACTCAAAACTACCTGTTCAATCTTCACATCATTGTGTCAGTTGTGCACATCAAAAAAGGAGTTTCGCATTTCTTTGAACAAGTTGCAAATGCTTGCGTACGTCCATGCAAATGATTACGTGCAATTCTCTGCTCTTTCCTACATTATCAATTGCTTATGTCATGTTGATCAAAATGTATTATTTTGGTCTCTGTCTGAATAGTCTCACCCCCCACAACATTTAATCATTTGTTCATGGCATAAGTCTTTACATGCAAAATGGCTGAACAAGTTGTCATAATATTTTGTCATAATGCATTTTACTATACATTTCCATTAGACTTTTTTTTCTAAATCTGTATACAATTGGTAAATTTCTCCCAGGTGAATCTAGACTTTTTCTAGTAAAGGTGCATCTCAAAGGAGATTCCTATGTTCACATTTCTACTTTTGTCTTGTGTTTTCTTTGTGCTATGCAGTGCTGTCTTTTCTTTGTGTATCACAATGACATGATCTGCCAAGAAATTACAGTACAAACACCAAAAAAAGAAAAAAAATAGCCATATTTTATATCAGAACACCCCTCCAGAGTACACTGTTATATTGACAACATAACTAAGTAATTTGCCTGTCTTATCCGTACACAATGACACAAGGACTTTTAATTCTGATGGCACTGACACATTCATTGACACAGAAATTTAATTTTGAGAAATGAACTAAGGATTTTGAGCAAGAGACTGGCTTTTGCAGGTAATCCATGTTTTTTTTTGCTATTTGTACGCGTTGTTTTGAGAAATTTTGCTAAATTTCAATTCTGATCTGAGAAATGTACCAAAGTGACTGAGAAAAACTGTATTCAGTTATCAAACATTTATATACGCACATTTACACTATAATTATCTGATATTGACATTGTAATGTCTGCTAAATTGGTAAATGACGTCTAGTTGCAATCCAATCATTCACAATCCTGAACTGCAGTAACATGCTTATAGAAGAGCAATCGGAAGACATATAATCTCTGGCAAGGCCAACAGGATGTCCACCAAGAATATTTTTTTTCATGGATGATATTTTGTAGTACTTTTTTGTGTATTTGTGGTAACATAAGAAATATGAAATATACAATACAGTAGTTGGTGAAAAAACAACTAATCATTTTGAGCAGTGTGGCTCACACGACGACAAATACACTTTATGTTTTGGCCTTAGCCAAATTACTGACACAATAACTAGGTTTTGAAGCATGAATGAAATGTTTTGGGGGAGTAACTACATTTTGCATACATGCAATAAAGTTCTGAAGTTCCAGCAAACAGTTTTGAGATTTGCACTAACAGTTTAGAGAATGTTAAGTCTGTTTTGAAAAATGTGCCAAAGCAATTGAGAAAAACTGTAAGAAAATGCACACTATGTGCAAAGCCAAGTAATACAGGAATTGCAATAAATGGATGAGTTATGACACACATTAATTAACATTAAATGGGATCGCAATTAGCAGAAGCAAAGATTATTTTGAATATGCACATATTTAAATTTTATGCATTTGCTTATGGTGCCATGTCACTGTTCCCCTTTAGTGATATTTATATTTCTGTCTTCTTGCATCAAAACTAACTTTGCTCCATCATTAGGGGTTCGAGCATAGCACTGAAACGTCACTGAGATTGTTAGAAAAGTTCAAAAGTTACTTTTCTTCCCTAAAAGTGTTCAAAAGGCAGATCCCACTGTAAGTCATGTGGACTTGAAATAGTGCCATATGGTAGTACCCACCCTGTCCAATAATATTCAGCTGCAGACCAGCAGACACATATCAGGCCACACAAGATTCAGACCACTACATCCAGGCTTCCAAGTAGGAGGGAATAGCGTCAATTTGTGACACAGTACAACAATAAATACTGTTTATTCCTAACTAAAAGGGGTATAGGTTTAGGGTTGGGGTACATGTAGACCTTAATAAAACACAATACACGAACAACCCTGTGTATTTTTTTCCCATTTGTTTCAATGCTATCTCACAGCAGTTCGTAACTTTTTGATTTAGTGGCTAATTCGTATGAAATCATACGATCTCATTCATACAATTTAGTATGATTTGCTTATCCCAATGACAGTTGGGTTTAGGGGTGGGGTTGGGTGCCATGCCTCCTTTTAAAATTCGTACATTTTTGTACAACTGAACTAGTACAAATTTGTACGAATTAGCCACTAAACTGACAAAACGTAAAAAGGTCAAGTTTCCTTGTGAGATCAGGCTGGTTAATTTATGTTTTGAATTGCATTATGGGACCTCAATCTTTCTTTATTAACATAATTAATAGTTTAAAGTGATATACTGTCTGGATTGGTGTTGCATATTACACTTTAAAAACCTTGTAATATACTGCCAGTCCATTTTCTGTTATTTTACTTATTTCATTCATTCATTCATTCATTTTCTTTTCAGCTTAGTCCCTTTATTAATCTGGGGTCGCCACAGCGGAATGAACCGTCAACTTATCCAGCATATGTTTTACGCAGCGGATGCCCTTCCAGCTGCAACCCATCACTGGGAAACATCCATACACACACTCATTCACAATTTATCCTACCCAATTCACCTATAACACATGTTTTTGGACTTGTGGGGGAAACCAGAGCACCCGGAGGAAACCCACGGGAATACGGGGAGAACATGCAAACTCCACACAGAAACGCCAACTGACCTAGCCGAGGCTCAAACCAGCGACCTTCTTGCTGTGAGGCGAACGTGCTACCCACTGCGCCACCGTGACGCCTTACTTATTTCACTATATATTATTTCTTATACATTCTATTGTTTCAAACTACTAAAATGTCAATAAAAGTCACTTTGTTAAACTGTAGAGTTGAATTTTCAACATCAAAAGTCGACAGGGAAGAGATCAAGGTCTCATAATGCAATTCACAACCGTAAATAAACGGAAAACATAAATTATGGAAACTTTTCATTTTTGCAGTGCAGTTTTGCAATAACTGGCAACAGAATGGCAACGTCATACACACAAGTGCTCTACCAGTCCAATTCTGGCCCGAGAACAGTTTGTAATTGTGCTGCACCATTCCAGGCTCACATGAAAACACAAATGGAACCGTACCTGACTGTTAGAACGATTCACCACGATAGTGGAAAAGCGGCTTCTATCCAAGATGACACTCGGGCCACCAGCACATTTTACATGTGTAAGCGACTGTATTGCACAACGTTTCAAACTCTGAACTTTGCCCCAGGGAACCACATATAACACATTTCTAAAGAAGCATGACAAATGGTCGCACTACAATACTGCATTTCTATGTCGACTGGTCTGAAATCGTAAACCTTTATGTATTTTTGTAACACTTTGAACTATACAGATTTTATAAAGAGTAAATACTACATTTTTACAAAAACACCTTTTTACAAAAACACCTATTGGCCTTAAACCACGATAATTTCTGCTTTCAGCTATATTTCTTAAGTGCTTTTAATCATATATTGGAATTTGATCTTTTAACAACCTTTTATAAATATATTTTTTTACATAAATATAATCACAACAATGCAGTTGTCTTGTTTTTATGAAATAAATGCTCCAGGTTTTCTGTCAAGGTTGTAACACTGTTCGTTTTTATCTATTTTCTTGTACCTGTCTGTCAGTAAAAGGCTAGTGACTCATTATAAGTGCGAGTAGCTTGCTGTGTTTTTTCTCTCTCTTTTTTTGGTGTGTGTGTGTGTGTGTGTGTGTGTGTGTGCTTTAGACCCTCCATTAAGAAATCATTTAAATGCCAGCATAGTACATCAAAGTGCAACAACAAAAAAAGATGAGTCATGGCCACCATTTCATGACAAGCTGACAGTATAATGATAACATCTGTAAGGCACTTCTTTAATATTTCTGGGGGGAGTGACAAGGAAAGATATTAAGAGTCTGTGGAGGGTGTTCAATAAGAACTCGGATGGACGGCTGTAAATTAAGTTCAGTTTCAGGAGTGAAAGTATTGCAAGTATAGGTGACATTGCTGGATAGATAATGAGGTTTTGTGGTTTGGTACACTTTTCAAACTTTTGTTTCATCACATTTATTTTCCTTTTTGCTAAAATGTTATTATGATTAATAATATGTATTCTTATTACAGTATCTATAGTATTTATATATGCTAAATAATTCAGTATGTTATTTTGTAAAGATCTATGATCAGAATATTCCGAAAAGCACATTTGATTATTATGTGCGTTGATGTTTGTGAGTTGAATTATCGATTTGTCTGAAAGACCAGTGAAACCCCATAGGTACCCATCCAGACTTATTTTTTTCACATTGCAGTTTCTTATTTCATTCCATATTTCTCTAAGGAATAGCTATATTTTTCAAGCTGATAACCTTATAAAAACGGATAATATAAAATCTAATTAAAGAAAATTTAAAAGCTGAAGTGTGCAATTTTATGAGATTAATATACACAGACAACTATAAGCACCACACTGTGTCCCTGACAAATAACAGCAATGTCTCAAACTATTGAAGTAGCAGACAGGGAATGTTTTTTATGAAGGTTCCCTGTCTAATTGTTACAACACAATAAAAAATGTGATCAAAAAGTCATGACAACAATTGTTTTTGTTAAATATTTTAATAAATTAATCAGATTTTATCCTTATTTTTAAGTGATGCAAATTTTAAATTGATGGAAGTTTATTGATTTGCTGAGTTAATTTGATTCAACTTAAAAATTTAAGGCAGCCATAAAGTTTTTACAGTGTAGTGTATGTACCAAAAAAATCATTTGATAATATTATATTACTATTTAAAGATGCACATCTGTGAAGTAATTGACGGTATTTCACTGATGTTTTGCCAGTTTTTAAAACATTAGACATTAAAGACATTTATTTGATGGTAATAATATGCAAAATCACTACATTTTATTTGATGCAGGCAACAAAATGGGATTTTGTATTCACCTATTCATTTTTACACATTTATAATCTTTAAAACAAACCAAAAATAAAAAAGGCAAAACTAGTTAATTCTGCTGTAATGTAAAGAAGGGCCATGTAACATAAAATCAATAGAGAGATGTCATTCTTGTCTTGTAATGAAAAAATCTGCAAACATGATTTAATGTTGATAATTGTTTTAAGATCATTCACAAGTGTAATGTGTGACATATTTTTCTGCTGTTAAGAATGGCTCTGTTTATGTATAAAATGTACATAAGCTATAGGCCTGTATAAACTCCAGTCCAGTTATTCATTCATTCATTCATTTTCCTTCGGCTTAGTCTCTGATTTATCAGAGGTTGCCACAGCGGAATGAATCGCCAACTTATGCAGCATTTGCTTTACACAGCGGATGCCCTTCCAGCCACAACCTAGTACTGGGAAACACCCATACACTCATTCACACACGCACTCATACACTACAGCCAATTTAGTTTACCCAATTCATTTACTGTATGTCTTTGGACTGTGGATTCAGCAATGGATTCAGCAGTTAACTCCAAACTATTTTAAGGCTGAACTACAGTAATTTTATATTACTGTCTGAAAAAGAGCTTAAAGTTAACTTTAACTGAACTTTTATTTGTACTTTCAATTGAAACTGAATATTAGTAGGGGGCGGGCCTTTCTTTTTGTGCATCATTCCCTCTTTAGCAAACTAAGAGGGGCATGGTTAAGAATATTGTGGCTGAAGCCATCAAAATTACATTAACAGAGAAGGACCGCCGTTCCAAACGCACAAGTAAATGGTCAGATTTTGATAGAAGATGACCAAAACAAATGATTAACTTGTATGGGGAGACACGGTGGCGCAGTGGGTAGCACTGTCGCCTCACAGCAAGAAGGTCGCTGGTTCGAGCCCCGGCTCTGTCAGTTGGCATTTCGGTGTGGACTTTGCATGTTGTGTTCGAGTGGGTTTGCTCCGGTTTCCCCAACAGTTCAAAGACATGTGCTGTAGGTGAATTGGGTAAGCTAAAATGTCTGTAGTGTATGTGTGTATGTCCTGGCCCTCCAGGTTGGGGGTTGAGCATTGAGCTAACAACCCACCTCATAAAAAAAATAGATGTTACGAAACACCAATATGGTGCGGGCTAAATATCAACTTTGATATAAATGGCCCTGGACATAAGTAAGTAACTTGTATGGATTAATGGTTCACCTAAAGAATAACAATGTGCGTTAGCAAAATAACCATTGTAAATTTTGATTTCACAAAGATTTTAAATTCATTTCCACTTGTGTGGTGATTTCCAGCTTGCACACAAATTTAAACAAACAATAAATGAGCGTCTAGCTTCAGTCATGCACTGAATGACATTGTTCTTTTGTGTTTTGCGTCTCTGCACTTTACTTGGCCACATCACCAGTGTATGTGCTGATAAATATTGCAGAAGGTTTTGTGGGTTATTGTGCACTGAGCTGAGCCAGGAGGACATTGCAGAAGGCTTTGGATAATTTACTGAGCCATAAAGGGAGCATGAGTGATTTTTTTTAGTATTTATTGCCCCCCACCCAATGAATTGCCAAACCATTTCATTCCGTTTATAGCTTTATGCTAATGTGCACAAATCAAATTAAGTTGAGTTTGTTTATTTATTTGATTTTAAGTTGGTTCACTTTGTGATTTATTTGGCATTTCAGCAAATGCCGTATGATGGAAAGCTAATAGCATCTGACACTTGTGCTTAAAGTACTAGGAATTCCTAAAGGCTAGAAACAGCTCTACAAAGTTTGCATGTCATACATTGTCAACAAAAATGTAAGAAAAAACTAAATCAAACTAGACTATAATCAGTTAATCAGTGCTACACATTATTCATGCCAGTCTTTCAATAAGCTTTTTAATTTTTTCATTCAGTCTCTGAAATACATCAAATTCATGTTGACCACCTGTAAATATATATATATAAATATAAAATATATATATAAAAATATAAATATATAACATATATTAATATAAATAATATAAATGTTAAACTTTCAAAATGGAATAAATAAGCGTATTATTATTATTTATTATTATTATTATTACAGAAAATTTGTTGTATTTTATATCATAAATAAAATGTACAAATTTATTTAATCAAATTATATTATTATTATTTTGGATAGCTTTGATATTGATATATGAAGTTGATGCAGCTCAAGTGGTTCAAGAACTTAAAGCTCTACACACCAGGGCAATATTTATATGGATATATATTGGGTATGGGGCTACACGGTGGCGCAGTGGGTAGCACGTTCGCCTCACAGCAAGAAGGTCGCTGGTTCGAGCCTCGGCTGGGTCAGTTGGCATTTCTGTGTGGAGTTTGCATGTTCTCCCCGTGTTCGCGTGGGTTTCCTCCGGGTGCTCCGGTTTCCCCCACAAGTCCAAAGACATGCGGTATAGGTGAATTGGGTAAGCTAAAATTGGCCGTAGAGTATGAGTATGAGTGTGAATGGGTGTGTGTGTGGATGTTTCCTAGTGATGGGTTGCAGCTGGAAGGGCATCCGCTGCATAAAACATATGCTGGATAAGTTGGCAGTTTATTCCGCTGTGGCGACCCCAGATAAATAAAGGGACTAAGCCGAAAAGAAAATGAATGAATGAATGAATATTGGGTATGGATATAATTGGATATATTTATAATTAGCAAAATACCTAGATTGTACATAGAAAAATCTGAGATTATATTAAAAAGTATTTTGTGCCATTAAATATGTTAATAGAGTCGTTCTAAAAACGTAGCTTACTTATAGAAGAGGCTGAGTGCCCCCTAGTGGATATTTATATTTTTTGATCTGCACTCAGTTCAAAATCTTTTTTTTTTATTATTATTATTATTATTATGTTCTGTTTCTACTAAGAAAATATTACATTTAAAGTACTAGAACTATAGAACTCAAACTCAGCATTTACATGTGATTATCTTGATTATTTACACAATGGCAATGATTTAAAAGAATGTTTTAACTTCAGTACAGTACACTACAGTAAGTACACACCACAAATTGCACAAAGCATCATGGATTTTATAAAGTTCATGCATTTAACCTGATGTTTTTTGCTTGTTTGTTTGTTTATTTATTTATTTATTTTTCTCCACAGCAAAATGGAGCATCAGTGATAATTGGATAAAAATCTGGAGGATTCCTGGAGGATTATGTAAATAATGCTTAGCTTTTATCAGTAAATAAGATTAAAAAGAGCAATAAGATAGATGTGTTGTTTGAACATTTTGATTAGAAAATATGCAGATACATGGATTAATCCCTAAATAAATTGGCACTCCAAAAATAGTTAATATTTTATGGAATATATATATATAAAAAAACAAATGTGTAATGATGACATGCAAATTATATGCATACACTTTTAAAAATGTGATGTCAAATTGTTTTTAACACAGAAAGAAGAAACATTTCAGGTTCCACATTAAATAAATTTTCATTGAACAGATTTTAAAAGAGTCATTTTCTTTAAAGAATTAAGAATCAGTGAAAAGTTTAATATGTTTATTATGTTTCTTTGTGTTTAAGGGTATAGTAAGAAAAACACAATCATAATATGGCCATAATAGCATGATGCTGACTGTGTAGAACTAATATTTATAAAATCTATAATAAAGCAGACTTAATGCAAATGCAGAATAAACTTATTTTTAAAATGACAAAGCATACAAACATTCCAAGACAACATCAACAAAATCATTTCACACATTAAAGCAGCACTTGATATGAGCAGATTTATTTCCGTAGATGATTTCACTCAGTGTGTGTGTGCGTGTGCGTATGTGTGTATTTGTTTGTGTTGTCTTTCAGAGTGGAGTGTTGCACCAGACCATCATCCGTCTGCTGAATCGGCACAACAGTAATGGAATGCAAAAGGTGCGACAGTCTAAACAGTATGAGCAGCTCAGCACAAGACTTCTGCTTTGATTAAACACAGTCGGCCTGCAAACTTCACAAAATATGCAGAGATAAACAGAATCAACAAATCTAAAAAACAATTGCACAGTGTTCAGACAGGATATAAATTAAGTTTCAATAGTAGTGCTTTAAAAGTCAAATAAGGTGACTCTGTACAAACCTGCAGTGTTTCTTCAAGCCTGTGTGATCTGTGAGATCAATCTTTAATGATCAAAAATAATATCTGAAGTTCTGTTAATGAAAAATTATGTTTAAATCAAATTAATTAAAATCATGATGCTGAAAAATTGTGAACAAAATGTAGCTGACTCTCAGAAGTGAACAGGGTTGCCAGGTGCAAGTAATTTTTTCAGCCAAATAATAACTCAGGGTCAGACCCAGCCTATATAGAATGAAAAGTAGCCCAATTATTTTCCCTTGTCCAGTCAGAGTCATTTGTTGGATTCCCACAAAGGGAAAAATTACCATATCTTCTCTGATATTTTGTGATATACTTACTGCTAGATAGCTACAGTATATATGTGTGTTAAAGTACTGACTCATTTTCTGCACACATAACAACATTTTTGACGCTGTGTTCCAGAAACATTGGAGTTGGTAATTTCACCAGTGAAATGTCCAACTTCTGACCTCAATGCATTCCAGTCAGTCGAGCGTCATAGATGCATTTTCATCACAAGAGATGTGAATATTTCATGGTGACATAATTATTTAACATTTCATGTCATTGTGCCAATTATGGCTAAAACAAAAAGTAAAGAAAATGCCAGCTGTTCTTTGAATACAGCTGACGAAAGTCAAAAGGAACATTATATATTTCACTATAATATCATTTTAGATACAGCCTTTATTAGTGGAGTTCCCACTCATTTTGTGCTGTAAACATACTTGATTTATGTTTACATAAGGTAGCTCCACGCTAATCTTGCAGAACTAGCAGCTTTCTGTGCATTATTTCCAAGTAGGGAGTAGGAGTTTTCTGGAACACAGCAGAAGTAAGTTTATTGCATAAGATTGTTGCTTTTGTTTTTGTAACAACTGACATCATAATTGGCCCCGTCCATAGATGGTGGGAAAATACTGTATAAATGTCCTAGGTTGCAATCTGAACAGGTTTGGTACTGAAGAGTGAATACCGGTGAGTGTATGTAATCTTTCTATGGTTTGTTTTTTTAATAAATGGTGTTTAAAGGAACACGTGTCTGTGGTTATTTCAGTGCGTATGGAAAGATGATATGGGATATTGTTTGAATTGGTTTTGAATTGAAATGGTACATAAACACAGTGATAACCTTAGACAGTAGACAAAAAAAGAAAAACGTACTCACATTAAACAAACACACATGCACAATACACTGACAGCACTACAGGGATCCGTGTATACATATTTGTTTGCCGGAAATCGGACCATGTTTGAATCTGTACACATATTAGTGTATTGGTGCAATATGTGTATGTCACAGTCACAGTGTATTTCTCAGTCCTACACTGTGACAAGTACCATAATAACCCCCATACAACAGATTGGTATACTACACTGGTCAGGACAAAGGCCATGCTTTTTTATTATATTGTTATAGCATGCTTTTTTATTATATACATTATAGAGCAAGTTTTCATTTATCATTATAGAGCAACTCTTATTCATTACAATTATGCAATAGCAAAAAGTATTAACATACTGTGGCATGGAACAAAACTAACCTATATATTATTTCATATGAGTTATTTGTAGACATTATTGGGCGGCACGGTGGCTCAGTGGTTAGCACTGTCGCCTCACAGCAAGAAGGTCGCTGGTTCAAGTCATGGCTGGGTCAGTTGGCGTTTCTGTGTGGAGTTTGCATGTTCTCCCCGTGTTTGCGTAGGTTTCCTCCGGGTGCTCCAGTCCAAAGACATGCGGTATATGTGAATTGGATGAACTAAATTGGTAAATAAAGGACAAAGCCGAAGGAAAATGAATGAATGAATGTAGACATTATTATCGCACAACTCTTAGCAACCCCCAGACTGCACTAATTTTCATTAATAAATATGATTATGGTCTGAGGTATTTTTTGACACTGTCAGAATATAAAGCATCCAATTGGTGTGAATCATAAGATCTGATATGCAGCTCAAGGAGAAGGAGCGGTTGCTTGTTAGAAAAAAAAAACTGCCAGAGTTAATGATGGCTACTTACAGCAGTTGTCCATTTGTGATTAGACACTATTCATCACAGCCACAAGGGGAACACATTTGCTGTGATGTTGATAAATCAGATCAGCTTTAATGATATCGCTTCAGGGCCTCCTTCATTTATAGGTGTGCTTATCATCTAGTTAATCTCACTGAAACCTCTCTCCATCCCATAAAGGCTATACGTGACTTTTAATCATACATGCTGCATATGAACATCACGCTGTGCTCAGTGATATGGACGTCTGCATGCCGTATGTTTAGAGATTAGCCTGTTAATGGAGAGAATGGCTTTCTCATTAAATATGCAGGGTAAATATTTGTAATATTGGGAACATTTTTATTGTGTTTACAACTTTGTAA
Source organism: Danio jaintianensis (assembly GCA_903798115.1). Classification (NCBI taxonomy): domain Eukaryota; kingdom Metazoa; phylum Chordata; class Actinopteri; order Cypriniformes; family Danionidae; genus Danio; species Danio jaintianensis. Next base: position 5,937,994 of record CAIGQV010000001.1, read on the forward strand.
CATGTTGAACTATGTATTTCTGTCAGTATGACTTATGTGGGGCTGCATGCTGAATTGATTGTTCTTTCAATTTCTGATATTGTATTGAGTTAATATTGTATGTTGTTGCTTATATTGTATGTTAATTGAGTTTAAATAAATTGTAAAATATTATTGTTTTTCCAACTCATTCCGTAATACTTCAAAAAACTAAATGAATGAATAATATATATATTTTTTTACTTTCACACCATTTCCACCATATGTTTTTTTGGTTGGTTGGTTTCCTCTGGACTGTTCAGACTGTTTGCATAACAACTGTATTTAATAAAGCTGCATATGGTTTCTCAAACTTCTGAATCATCATTACACCACAAGGGAATAAAATGCATCTAAAATAAATAAAGATAATTTACCAAGCACAATTAAAATGGGGTTAAAATAGTAAAAACAAATATGAAGATAAATAAATTAAAACACATTTGTATAAATGAAAGAAGTGAATAAAAATCTTATTGGAATAATCAAATAATTATAAAAATCTTAAAATGTACTATGTACTAAATCAATGTGTATTGTTTATCTGAACACATTAGTTTAAAACGCATAAATAAAAATAAATAAAAATAAAATAATTAATCATAGAATAATTAATAAATAAAAAAATAATAATAATAATAATACATTTTATTAAAATACATGAACATGAGATAAAAAAGAAGCCTATTTAAAATTATATAAAAGAATAATTATTGTAATAACATTTTATTATTTTAAAATAAAAGTTATGGAAATAAATAAAATAATGATGTGAGTAGAAAATATAATGTAACTTCGTAATATATTTTTTATTTAGTTTTAAGCAAACTATATAGTCCCTTGTACATAGTCCCACATTTTACCACTAATGGCAAAATAGAGACCGCATTTTCAACAGCGCGCTCTAGATGCCGCTGTCGTGCCACGTGCACTCATCACGCGCGCGCTCGCCTCCCAGAATGCATCGGGGCTGCTAGTGCGGTTAGCCTACGCTTACCTGTGAGCATACGGTTCTAACAGACATACGGCTTCTGGGTTTCTACGCTTTATATCAGCCCGTCTTCAGCGATATGCCTCCGAAAAAGCCTGCTCCAGCTGCAGCCACTAAGAAAACCCAAGAGAAGAAGAAAGAGAAGATCATCGAGGTGAGCTTTGCGGCGTTTTAGCATTCAAGCAGCATGTTGAATTCTGGGCCTCACAAACCAGCGCATTTCTCCAGCTCTTTATGGCATTTACAGTAAAATGTTAGATATAATAACCGGATAAGCAGTTATATATTTGCTAAATACCGTTAGTTTAATCTGTCAACCTGTTATCCATAACTTAGATGTCATTAAAGAGGGAAGAACTGTGGGAAACTGAGCTAAACTACTACTAGCAAGACACACTCTGGTTGTGTTTGAAAACCTATAGTAAGCTGTCCGTATAGAGTAGACAGCATGTTTAGCCGTCGTAGTGGTCTTTAGACGTTTAGTTAGAAATGAGGATATTATTGAGCTAATGTGCTCCTTAGATGTTTAGCCTTTTTCAGTGTTAATCTTTTTTTAATAAGTATTGTGTTATTCTTTACTTGTACAGGAAAGTGTCACTTTGCTATGTGAATATAACTATGTTTATTATGATATTATTGTTTGAGACTATATATGGCTGTAATTTGTGCTCTCGTTTTACAAGCATCACATGCTGATGCTTTCACCATTATCATCTGATTATGTAACCTATTTGTCAATACGGGCCCTTCTTAAAATGATGTCATTGTCACTAAATGCAAATTGTTTCTGCCAGGATAAAACTTTTGGTCTGAAAAACAAGAAGGGAGCTAAACAACAGAAGTTCATCAAAGCTGTGACACAGCAAGTCAAGTATGGACAGCAAAATGCCCGACAGGTAATGATTTTACCTGGGTATTTTTTAGTTTTACATTTTAGGGCAGTGTCATGAAATTTGTGATGTGTTTTGATTCATTGCTAGGTTGCTGCTGAATCTGAAAAGACCAAAAAGAAGGATGACAAGAAGAAGGAGCTGTCTGAGTTGAATGAGCTGTTTAAGCCAGTGGTGGCAGCTCAGAAAGTCAGCAAAGGTAACTGGCCCTTTGAGTGAGGGACAAAATGTTTCACGGTATATTGCAGCCTAAAGCCGCGATCACACTTGAGTTTAAGCATGTGAAATTTGGCATAAAGCCAGATGATTTTACACTCTGTTTTAAAACTGGGTCGACCAATGTGATTGGCACTTTTCTTCACATGCCTGGAGGTGCTGAAGTTACAATGCAATGTACAGTGATTTAAATTACAAATACAAAGTCAAGTAAACATGACTTTGTGCCTCTCAAGCACAAAACGGTCTAGGTAAGCAAACATTTCTAATGACGAAGATGCAGCACCGATTCAGATTGTGGAGCTGCTTTTTCATTGATGTCTGAACCCAAAGAGCTGTGTGATAAAAGCAGCAGCACGTAAACACTTTCTTTCTTTTCTGTGTAACGAGTGTCAGAGTTGTAAAGTTGCGCACCAGCACCTTGTTTTTAATCTGTTTTTCATTAAGCACCATCTAATGCCAGGGATCGATTTTGCATGTTCACTCTGCTCATCGCCAATTAAAGTCGATTAGGTTAGCTTACTTCTAATCAGGGGTACACTTCTAAAAAGTATTGATTTTCTCCTTCTGTCTGTTGTTAGCATCACTTGTTGAATTCTGTGTTTTTATGTGGCGATGATTTCAACCAACCTTTTGAAACACCATCACAAAACGAAGCACATGTAGTATAGAGCTTAGATTCTTACTATGATTATGTTCTTTAGTAAATGAAGCAAGCTAACATATCCACACATATTTAATTATGTTTCTTTTTTCTAAATAGTTGCTTAATGTATGAATGTTGAATGTATCCTGGTGAATTCTGAAATGTAATTAAATTAATTGAAAACTTTCAAAACCATATGAGTACTAAAAGGCTCTGAACACTTTGGATATTAATCCACAAAAAATCAAATATAAAATAAGTCTAATAAATAGTTTCAGTTTGCTTAGTTTTAGGGAAAATGTCTAAAAGGAAAACACAATTTTGAGGAAGTAAAACATTTTATAAGATTCAATACAACTGTATATCAGTTACTTTAGTCCTAGTTTTGTTTGTGGCTTCCTGACAACTAGATTGTCCTGCTTTGGAATGAACATTGCCCATCTGTATTTTTCTCCATTTACTGTATTTTGAGCTGCTTTTTTCTGTCTCATTGATGATTGTTGTTTTAATTTCTCTGTTGTTTTTGTGTTATTTCAGGTGTGGATCCCAAATCTGTGCTTTGTGCTTTCTTTAAGCAAGGTCAGTGCACCAAAGGTGATAAGTGTAAATTTTCTCATGACCTGTCCTTGGAGAGGAAATGCGAAAAAAGAAGCCTGTATGTGGACGGAAGAGATGATGAGCTACTGGAAAAAGGTACTGAAAAGAGTCCAGTGTAATTTTCATATGGGATTACACATATTTTGCATGGCATTCAGTATCTTAATTCTAAATTTATTTTTGGTTTATTATTATTATAATTGTTTTATCGTAATATAATTAACGGCATATTTCACCCAAAAGTAAAATTCTGTCATTCACTCACCCTTCACTTGTCACAAACCTATTTGAGTTTCTATTTTATGTTGAACACAAAAGAAGATATTTTGAAAAATGTTGGAAACCGGTTACCATTGACTTCCAAAGTATTATTTTTACTACTATATAATTTAAAAGTTCAAAAAATGGAAGTAAAAATTTCGAAGTTCCAATGAAATTGGAAGTTAAAAAATTGATTTTACGTGTTTAACAAAATAGGGAAACTCAAAGGTTTGGAACCACTGGAGGGTGAACTATCCCTTTATTCTCAAAGTAGCGTTCTCATGAAATAGTACATGCTTTTATGTAATTAATTCTTTTGGCATTTCTGTTTGCAGACACCATGGAAAACTGGGATGAAAAGAAACTTGAGGAGGTAGTGAACAAGAAACATGGGGAAGCTGAAAAGAAGAAGGCAAAGACACAAATTGTAAGTTCTGACAAGAAATGATAGTATTACATTATAGTATTTAACATGATTAAAGTAGCGAGTTTTTCTTCCCATTCCAGTTGATATCAAAAATGGATATTAACAAACAATCTTTTTTTTTTTTTTTTTTTAAGGTTTGCAAGTATTTCCTTGATGCTATTGAAAACAATAAATATGGCTGGTTTTGGGTTTGTCCTGGTGGAGGAGACAACTGTATGTACCGGCACGCTCTTCCTGTGGGCTTCGTTCTGAAGAAGGACAAGAAGAACGAGGAGAAGAACGAAGAGGAGATCTCGCTGGAGGAATTGATCGAGACTGAGGTCAGGAGGAAAAGACACCATTAAAGGGATAGTTCACCCGAAAAAATGTAAATCTACTCACTAGGGTTGTCTCGATACTGGAATTCGGTACCAATAGATACTGAAGTTTTAAAAACATCCATTTCCCGCTAACATTTAAGCACTGTGGAGCACGTTCTTAAACGGCGCTGATTTGCCATTGTGTTCACTTGCTCAACAGAAATGACTGTGATTGTAACCACATATACAGGGACACTGGAGTGTTTCAAAGTCACGTCGATCAGCTGGTTTGTCTATAAGCTGACATACGAGCGATCCGCTGACGAATTGCGGCTTTAAAACACTCCAGTGTTCCTGTATCTGTGGTTACACTCAGTCAACAGCAGTGAGTTCGGTGAACAGATGAGC
>CAIGQV010000001.1:5942756-6008956 GCA_903798115.1 Danio jaintianensis
GTGAACACAACGGCAAATCAGCACTGTTTAAGAACGTGCTCCGCAGCACTTAAATGTTCGCGGGAAATTGACGTTTTTAAAATTTCACTATCGATTGGTACCGAATTCCAGTATTGTGCAACCCTAATACTCACTATTTACTCTCCCTCAAGTGGTTCTTTCTTCTGTTGAACACAAAAGAAGATATTTTGAAGAAAGCTGAAAACCTGTAACCATTGACATCCATACTAGAAAACCAAGTACCATGGAAGTTGATTACAGGTTTCTAGCTTTCTTCAAAGCATGTTCTTTTGTGTTCAACAGAAGAAAGAAAGACAAACCTATATTTGGAACAAGTGAAAGAGTAAATGATGACACAAATGATAGTTTTGGGTGAACTATCCTTGTAAGTTGTAAGGTTTGTTAATGATTTTTAAAAAACTTTTTTAATACTACTTTTAATGCTCTCATTTTAGAGATCTCTTTTGGGAGCAAACGTCACTCGAATTACACTTGAAACATTCTTGGCCTGGAAGAAAAGGAAAAGGCAAGAGAAAGTGGCTAAAGCAGAACAGGACATGGAGAGAAAGAAAGCTGACTTTAAAGCTGGCAGAGCACTTGGGGTGAGTAAAAATGCCACTGATATTCATTTTTTGTTTATTCATTGTTTGCCTGTTAAAATACTGATATCAGCAATAAAATTCACTTTTTTGAGTGAAAAGACTTTGACTAGATTTGACCAGATGGTGGCTGTGAGATTTTGCTGTTGTATTGTTTATTTTCTCATTCTTTCTGCTAGTGTTGTCTGTTGTTTTCATTAACACTCATCTTATGTTTTCCTGCTTCCTGCAGGTCAGCGGAAGGGAAGTGTTTGAGTTTAGACCTGAGCTTGTTGATGACGACGACGAGGAGGCTGATGATACTAAATATGCCGAAGAGGACTATAATTATGAAATGTCTAACCAGGTGAGAAAAAAGTTTGTGGAAATCATTTTTACCACATAGGTTTATGTGGATACTAATATTTTACTTAAGGCATTTCTCATAAATAAATCACATTTTTCTTTGTACGTCATGCTCTGATTTATTGAGTCTTTCATCATTAATGAGATGATTGTGTGTGCAGGTGGAGGACACAGAGGAGGTGCAGGACATTGACATCGCTAGATTTATTCCTAAAGAGGTGGATAATGCGGGTATAACAGTGGCATCAGCGGACCGGTTTACAGCCAAAGCTCCACCCACAAACGACATAGATGGTGATGAGATGCTTCAGAATATCTTTATATGACATGTTTTGTTTCTAATGCTAAAAAGTGAGGTCTTGATACAGTTAAATATTTCAGTAGGCAAGTGCTGATGTGTAGAAAATAGGACTGGGAGATTAATCAAAGGCAGTTTTCATGTGCGTTTTACCATATGACAAAGTTTGTAATTACTATTAGAGCGACACGATACTGGAAAAAGCTGACATTGCGATATTTTGTTTTTATGCGATATATATTGCGATATTAATGCAATTTCTTAAGCTGATTTAAATAACTCTATTGAAAAGAATTCGTAGTTTTACATTGTGATCATTTTGTAGGGAGTCTGTTTATTAAAACGTATAATAAACTAATTACAAGCATGAATAATGCAATAGAACTAAGATATAAATGAAATAGACAGTGCTGTAGGTTTTTCTGGGTATTTTAACAGTATTGTGGTAAAATAGCAATGTAATCAAATGTAAAAACACTGTATAGGCTTCATTGTAATAAAAATACAATTAATCATTGTTATTGTTAGATATTTAAGAATTTCTTGTGCCGAAATGTTTTAAATTAGCTTGCCATTTTACTGTCACGTGTTAAAAAATGTATGTGTTCACTGTAGTTGGGTTGTGTTTTGCTTGTTTTTTGAACTGTTTCCTAGTTAATTATAAACACAATGCAACATTGCAGATGCTGAGATGTGACTATTGCATATTCGCACATTGCAATATCAGTGCTGAAACGATATATTGTGCAGCCCTCATCGCTATTTGATTGAACTTTGATAAATTTTTCAGACCTTATACATCATAAATATAAAAGAGTACACACACACACAGTTCATACAAACATATGTTAATTGTGATTAATCATTTGACAGCATTAGTAAATTTGCATTAACTAAATAGACCTCTAACTTCTTTCTAAACACAGTCAGGTCTCAGCTATTTTCGTAAATGTCTTTCTGATTCTTCTCCATCTCCACATGTTCTTGCTCATGTTGCTGATCTCAGTTTTTTCCATTTCAGACAATAAATTGAGCGAGGCCTCGGGTGGAGCCATGGAGAACGGAGAGCACAGCGAGGACCAGACGCTGGAGGATGGCGAAACCAATGAAGAGGAGTCAGAGGCAGTGCCAGTAGACGAAAACCTGTTCACCGGCGAGGACCTGGACGAACTGGAGGAGGAACTCAACACACTGGACCTGGACGAGTGAACACTGAGACTGATGCATTATACATGAACTACACATGGCTTGAAGTGAATGACTATTTTCACAAATAACTACTACCAGAACCGCCATGTCAGAAACTGCTCTGCCTGCAATATGCACTCTCATCACTCGAGATGTCCCGGGATGCTACAGGAGAGACTGAAGTCCATCATCTTGCTCTCTCTCTGTCAGATTTAATTTGGTTTTGGCTCTTTTTTTTTTTATCATTATTATTACGGTCTACCCCAAAAAAGCACAGTCAAGTGAGGGTATGGTTCTACAGCAGGAACATAATCCAAATATTTATGAGGCTGTTGAATTGATGTTTCAGCATTCTCTTTTTGAAAAATTTGATTAAGTGATCATCCTTGTAAGGTCATGCGTATGAAATGATTCAAATGTCCTCTTTAAGCACTATTGCCATCTGGTTTCTCGCCTTCTCTGCTAATGAAGTGTTGCTTTAATGAAAACCAAGGGTCAGGTGATCATTTCAGTTTTTAAACATGTAACCAACTGCATGCCTGTATCAGGATCAGAATGTAAATGGTGAAACGGTGATGCTGACGTTAAAATTGTTCAATAATCAGTTGATCAGATTGAGGTGTTGAATGTGAAATCTCCTGGATGCGGATGTGGCCTTACGGAAGGAGATGCGGACATCATTACTAGTCAGAATTGGTGTTTGAAGAGTTTTTTGGAAGCGAGAGGATTGTGAGATGAGCTAGTAATATGTCTGTCATTTTGAATTCATTTGTTTTAAAATGCCCCACCACAATACACCACAAGAAATTGTAAATAAAAGGATATCAGATAACTGATTTTGAGTTAATTTGTCTAATTGTGTAGTGTGTTTGAGACCAACTGGTTAAGACATTTGAAATAATTGTAGGTAAACCTGTTTCTAGATAAAATCTATTTTGTGTTATCTATTAGCGTCTGATCATTTAATTAGAATGCATCTTTCATGGCTTACTTTATTGACAGAACAAAGTGTCATGCGCATAGGAATGCATGTGAATTCTTGTTAATTCACGACTAGAATTTACCATGCCTGTAAAATGAATTAAAAAAATTTATCAGTATAATTCTAGTGTTTTATACTGATAAACGTTGATTCAGATAATTAAAAGAAAGCGTAAACCGTTCATTAATGCTAGGGCTGGGCATAACAATACATCGATTAATCTTTTTTATTTTTTTAAACCATGCATAAATGAGTACACCTCCTTTTAAAAATGTATATTTGTTTCCATTTCTCAGTGGAAGTAGACGATACGTTTTGGTGCATTTAAACAAAACTGTTTTAATACCGTTATATCCATTAAAATAAGAGTGTGGTCACCTTCTATAGGAATAGAATTTCCATTCAAACGAGTTATTGGGGGAAAAAAATACAGAATTTCATCTAAATGTTCTATTTTGTGTTTATCTTGATATTTTCTCTTTTATTACAATTTTATTTAATATTTTTTTCAAACGTATTAATTTAGGTGTATTAATCTTTGCACCATGTTTTTTTGATTATATGCAGTTTGGCTTTGGTACTGACTATTCCTAATGTATGTGCGCAAACATATTATTGTAAAGCGTCCCTTACAAATCTGATTTTAAAGGAGAGATCTGTGAGGATGTACTCATTTATGCTGAGCACTTTATACATAGGCTCTTTTGAGACACTTTTTCTTGCAGAGTGCAGCTCCATTCATGATGAACATTTCAGCTTTTTGGCCTCATCAGACAAACTGTAACATTCGAGTGTGTCCTATGAGGGGGTATTTCATTGGTTGTGAATCTACTGAATAAACCGGTGTTTGAAATCCGTTAGAGCAGTATGAGCTTTTACCTTTAATTTACAGTAAGCCTATTGCTCATACATTGCTTTAATGCTACTTTGCTTGATCAGTTGATCAATCTTTCTGTGTTTAACCTGTGTCTTGATTTTGTAATTGCAGATATCACGAGAAAAGATGTGAGGATGTTGTGAACAAGAAACGTCGAGGCTGAAAAGAAGCAAGCAAAGATGAAAACTGTTGGTTTTGGAGAGATTGTGTGAAGTTAATTTTCTCCCCCATTGCTAATAAAAGAAAATCAGCAAATAATCTTCTGTTCGGTCATGTTATTGAGGGCAAGTATTTATTTACAACTACTCAAAACAGAATTATTCAGCTGGGCTTTCCATTATATTTTACAGGGCATTTTATTTTATGAAGAGCGGTCTCACTCAATAATTTGATATTAGAGACTAAAGTGAGAAAGAAGTCATTGTTATTGAATTTGTTGGTGATCAAACTATTGTTGTTTACCTGTTATCTTTGTTGAGTTAATGGAGAAAACATGGAAACTATGTAAGGAATTTTTAACTTGGAACAAAAGGCAAGAGAAATAAAAAACAAGACATAGATAAGACATCGACGCAGTCCTGATTTATTTATTTATTTCATGTAGTGTGAATTACAAGCTTTGAATGAATTTGAATGTAGGCCTACGTGTTTTAAAAGTGATGCTTTGGTTTGGCCAGATGGTGGCAGTAAAGCTTGTGCTGTGAGATTTTTCTGTTTGCTGTTTGTTTGTTTTGCTTTTATTCATTCTGCTGGTGTTGTCTGTTGTGTTGATTAAAACTCATCTCTTGTTTTCCTGTTTCCTTCAGGTCATTGGAGGGGAAGTGTTTGAGTTCAGGCCTGAGCTTGTTAATGATGAAGAGGCTGATGATACTAAATCCACTAAATATGATCAGCAATGATGATCTGCCAGAGCTTCACCCATTAACATTGATGGAGAGATGCTTATGAAAAACCTCCTTAAATCAATTTGAGTCTCATTAAGACAAAATGTGACTTTTCCAATATTGTGACTTCAGTGGTGAGCTTGTCGTGTAAATGTAGCCTTAACTCTGTCAGAGAGGCTATATAAAATATGCAAAAGATAAGATAGAGAATAGTAGTATGCACCTTCTTTTTCACATAAGAACAGGCATGGCTATTTGCAATTATATTAGTTCTGGCTTCTAGTGTCATTAGATTGCAGGTATTTTTAGCTCTACAAAGCTGCTTGTTATTGCAAACTGGTATTTCTATAAGCTCACTGGTTTGGAGAGCCAGCAGTGTTATTGGACTACAATATTCTTGTTTTTTCCCTAACCGACAGACACAAAACAAAATAAAATGAAACTAAACAAAACAAAACACAACAACATTTTACTTTCGTATTGAAAAACAAGGTGGATAGTGATACTTCGTATTCTGCAAGTTTTGCATTGTTTATTTACTTTGGTATGTTAAAAAAAGAATATTGCGTATTTTAAGCTTGAGCGTGATTGGTGACAATGTGGCAGCTAGCTCTCTGCAACTCTTACATGGTCGCCCACTGAAGCCAAGCGGGGTTGTGTCTGGTTAGTACCTGGATGGGAGACCACACGGTTGCTTTTGTAAGTGGTGTTAGAGAAAAGAGTTCAAAAAGAGGGGTGGCCAGTCTCTGGCGTTCTGGCCAAAACTTGCCTACTGGCCTCTGTCCATCATGGCCTCCTAGCATTTGCATATCATAATTGCTTCATCATTTTGTCTCCTTTCCTGTGTGTGGTGTGCGGTCTGGCACAAAATGGCTGGTGTTGTGTCATTCAGGTGGAGCGGCACTATATATTTAGCTGCACCATATTGGTGTTTTGTAACATCTAGTTTTTTATGAGGTGGGTTGTTAGCCCAATGCTCAACCCCCTACCTAAAGGACCAGGACATACACAAATACACTACAAACAATTTAGCTTACCCAATTCACCTACAGCACATCTCTTTGGACTGTGGGGGAAACTGGAGCACCCGGAGGAAACCCACGCATTATATTATATTATATAGAAAAAATGTTTGAAATGAAAATGTTTGAGAATGAAAAACAGTTTCTTGAGCAATGAATTGGTATATTAGATTGATTTCAGAATTGAGAACTGGAGTAATGATGCTGAAAATGTAGCTTTGCCAGCACAGAAATGCTTTTCATTAAAAAAATATATATATATATATATAAAACAATATATTATTATTTCAATATTTATTAATGTCACAAATTACTGGTTTTATTGTATTTTTTGATTAAATAAACTATGCCTTTATAATTATAATTATTATTATTTTTAAATGTGATTATACAGATAATGTAAATAAAGCTTTCTGCAATATTATTTAATTACTTAATTTAACTATTTAATTAAATACTATTACAGCAACAAAAACATATTTAAACATTTACTTTTTTCCCTATATTCTTTTAATTATCAAAAAGGTCACAATACCTAATTGGAAAATTAACTTATTAAAGGTGAAGAATGTTCATTAATATAAGTTTACAAGAGTTTTCCAGTGTGTTTGTTAGGTCCTCCACTGGCAAACATAATTATTCTGCCACTCTGCCATGTATCACATGGTCCCAAAAGCCCCTTTGACCACACGCATGACCGGTCAGCTCTAAAACAAAAGTGACTTTGTTCCGCAGGGAGTGAGAATGCCATTTGTGTTCCAATTTGCAACTGGTGCCTTTCATTTCCTCAGGAAATGCAAGCTGTTTACTTTATGATACTGCATAAAGCACTTTCCCCCATATGCATATACAGTATGGTTTACTTAATGGTTTAAAATAGGACCATATCTTCACTTTTAAGTCAAGCCAGCCAGACATAAAATTCAGCCAGTGTTTGCTCTTCGTGCAGAATCTATGTAGGATCCCTGGGGGATTTACAGACTGCATTCTTACAGAACTACTTCACTGCCGTTAAAGTCATGCATCACGGACAAGTCCATATATGAATAAAATTCCCACAAGCTTTAAAAAGTAATTTGTAATTATCAGTTATCTAGAACTGTTTGATTAAAGTATGGCTCAAGGACTTTGCATACTGATAAATAATATATATATATATATATATATATATATATATATAAAAACAGCTGACAGCTTTTGCAAAAATGTGTTGTTTTTGTTTTATACATAAGTGTACACAGAAAAAAAACATGAAAATGTAAACATATTAAAATAGTTAATACATATATTTAAGTTTAAAGATTTAAACACACTGACAAAAATATTTTAAAACATTAATAATATGTAAAATGCCATTTTTAAATAATTAATACAACAATTATTAAATAAAACTGATTCTAATAATAAAATAAATGTTAAATTATTCAAAATTATATTAAAAGAAATATTATTTAATCACATACACACACATTTTAGATTAAAATATAACAATTCATTAAAGTACATGTGTAAATAATCTATAAATAAAATACTACAGTAGATACAAATTAAATAAAGTAGCCTAACTTAATATAAACAACATTTTCAAAATAATATTTGTATGTACTGTATTCATCTTTCATAGACTGTTCATAAATATTATAAATCATTAGACTTTTAACAAGTATCTTACAGGAGATTTAGGATTGGGGTCCCTTAAACAAATACATTTTAATCATAGTTTATTACAATGCGTGAAAATGTTATATATATATATGCAAACCGTATTGACTGCACTGTATGCAGGTAAAACTGTACATTCGTGTAGTTTAGTATAACACATGCTGGCGCTATTTCACGAGTTCCACATACAGCATAACACTTATTAAAACTACGAATTCATCTTGCCCGGAATTACAAATACTGTAAGACATTTTAACATGTTTACTAGTTCACTATCATAGATATATACACGTATATACACCACATATGGTTCACTCTTGCCCATTTAAGTCATTCAGGCGATGCCCGCTGATGAAAGTCGCGGAAGTGTCTCGTGACGTCACCGTGACGTTCCAGTAGGCTGGTTTATTTTCACTTCCTGTACAGTGGGACATCCCGCGGCTCAGTCGAGCTGGTCCACATCAGTCCTCCTGTCCTACTTTATACTTTTACTTCCATTTTTACGGGACGCACTGTAAACGGATGAGCTTTACTGCAGCGGCGCGTCTGTAATAATGTAACGAGCACTTCCGCTGGTCTGTCGCGGTTGCTTGTGTTATTATGGAATGCGGAATCAGCGGCGATCAGATGTGCTGCTGATTCAGATCATCCACCCACAAACAGCGAGATCTCCATCTACTCTCACACACCACAGAGACTCAAAACATGGGCAAACACCTCGTCCGCCGTTGGCTTTGGGCTCTGGTGGCTCTTTTGACCACCAAACGAGCGCTTGCTTTTAATCTGGACATCAGCAAACCCACAGTTTTCTCTGGACCTCCGGGAAGTTACTTTGGATTTTCGGTGGCTTTCTTCAACCCTGATAACAACCAGTGAGTAGATGAAGCTGTACTTGTGTACTAGTGAGTTAATGGTCTGGTTATCTTTTTTCTAACTAAAAAAAAAAAGTTGCTCGAATATTCTGAAAGAAAATGAGTTGACAAATTTAATAAGAGGTTAAAAAAGAGAAAAATAAAACCTTTCTATTGTTAGATGAGTACATGGTTTTGTACTTTTTTATGTTACAGCCATACCATGATTGTTGTGTATCATGTATGCTTGTGTTTGTATGTATTTATTTAGTTAAACGTATAAATATATATATCTTTTAGTGTTTACTATAATTGTACACAGTGCGTATTGTTTGTGTTTTCTTATTTAAAATACTTTTTACAATTACTGTTGATTGATTACAAAAAATGTTCTAATTAAGTGTATTACTTTGACTATATAATTTGCAGTCTAAGATTTATAAATAATATGTATTAATAATATTCATAAAATCTATTATGAAACATTTAAAATATAACACCATTAAGATAAAAATGAAATAATTAACATCAGATTTTTTTTTTTTTTCAAAACCAGGTTTTATATGGGTCAAATACAAAAGGGGTTTTCAAGCATCATAAAAGTATTTTACTTTATTTATTTGTTTGTTTCCTCCATTCATTAAAATATGTTCTGCTTGTATGGTGTACTAGAAAAAAAAGACTAGCGCTGCATTAGTACAGAGATACTAATTAATTGTAATTTTAAGCATTTATACTTTGCCATTCTCTTTCAAAAGGCTATAGGCTTTATAAATTTATAATAATTTTTCAAATGTATTTTCATCCCTTCTTTTGAAGTTTAATAAGCGCAGATCAGAATCAGAATTTTTTTTTTCTTCCATAAATATATTGGTTATGCTAAATGTCGATGGTACATCAGCACAGCCATGTTATTTTTTTTACAAAACACAGTCACTTGACATTCATTTAATATGCCTTTAGTGTATATAAAATCACTTTTGTGAATGTAATGGGGGAGAAACCAAAATGTAATGAGTTTTTGACCTGTATTGTTATGCATTTCATTCTATGCATTCTATGTATTTCTCTGATTCCAGATTAAACATACTGGTCGGTGCACCCAGGGCAAACACATCAGATCAAACCCCCTCTCTAGTCACAGAGAGGGGGGCCGTCTTCAGCTGTCCCTGGCAAAAAAGCGGCACATGCACACAGATTCAGTTTGACAGCACTGGTAAGACGCAGCCTTTTATTTTCAGGCATCACAGTGTAATCCTTGCTCCAATCCGGCTGTTATTTAAAGCTTTTCCTGTATATTGATTCACGTTGCATGCTAGTCGGGTTTATTATAGGACCTTTTGAGTTGCCTGCAGCCTTTTAATGATTTATTGGGTCATGTATCAGCTTTGCTCTAAATATTTTCAATAGGTGGAGGGAAAATAACAGGAGAGGGAGACTGGGATGGTTTCAAGGCTCGTCTAGGATTATGCGATTGTTGTTGCGGAGTGTTTTGAATTTAGATGCTTGGCAATGACCTGCGACAGACAAGGGGGGTTTTCATTCATAAAGTTAATGCGCTGGCCTACTAACAAGATTGCTTAGTCTACACAAACAGTCTTCAGACTTACCGGACTTTGTTTAGCCCTAAATTGCAAAGAGGTGAATGTATGCGCCAGTGTTTTTGTGCCAGATCTCATTGGCATTCAGAAGTGGTTATAGTGGACTAGTCTGGCCGGATTTACCGTCAGCCAAGCTGGATTGCTTCAAGAGAATCTATCAGACAAACAAAAAGGTCTTCATTTGGATTATCTCAGTGTGTTTAGAGTTCTCACCAACAACTGTCCTTCTACTATTAAAGGGGTAGTTCACCCAAAAATGATAATTTTGACATAATTTACTGGCCCTCCACTTGATTTACTCACCTCGCCCGCACAACAAAATTTTAATTTAGTGAGTTATTATTTAATTAATTCTTTGTGTATATTTAGTTATATTTAATATCAGGCTAAATCCAATTTGATTTATAATGAATTGACTTAAGTAAATTAATGCATTTATTATTGCATTTTTTTTATGTACCAAACCAAATGGGAAAAATAAAAAACTTTAAATGACAATTCAGATTTAGTAAAAATGTATTTGTTTATTTATTTATTTGTGTGTTTTTCCTATCCATCCAGACCAAATTAAATTTGACACAAATGGCAAATTACCTTTAGTAAATAATGCTTTATTTTTTTGTTTATTTAAAATGCCAAACCAATTAGAATTTGGTAATTTTTTTGGGCATTTAATTGGCTTGTTTGTGTATTTATCTAATATTAAACCAATTTAATTAAAAACAAAATTTTAATGACGAAGTAAATCAATGAATAAGTAAGCTTATTTAAATTAAATACCAAACTAAATTACACTTAAGAATCAAAGTACTAAATTCACTTAAGTAAACATATTTATATTTATTCCACTGATTTTTTTTGTTTGTTCCCCCTTGCATTTTCTTTCTTTCTTTTTTTTTTTAACTGTTCTTAATGCGCACTAGTGATTTTATAAAATATTTATGTTACTTAACCATCACTGTGGCAGGAAAGAAGCTTAAACATTCTTCTGTTAAGTAACTCCCAAAGCATAACTGTGTCCTGACATGTTTTCACTGTGAAGGACGTGGCTTTGCAATATTGTTCTCTGTGCTGGATGACCTGTTTTATGTTTGAGGAGCAACCCAAGTGTAGATTAGACAAATGTGAGGAGTTTGAGGTGGATATCAGTATAGAACCACACTCACGCTGAACTAATACAGCGTTCTTACACAACTGTGTTTCTAGTGGGCTCCTGTATACCGCCAACTCCCTTTTGTGTTGCTTCACAATAATTAAGAGTTTAATTCTAGTAAATCCTGGGTGTTGTTGACCAGCTTGTATGACTGAGTTGACCAGGAGCTACATCGGGAAATTCCCACTCAGTAGCACAGACAGATGAACAGCTGGGTTTCCTGAGGCCGAGACTGTGGCTGAGATGAACCAAGGCCACAGGGAGGGAGTATCTTCTTGGCTGGGTGTATGTGTGTGTGTGTGTGGAGGATCAAGGCAGTAGTAAGAAAACACTCAAGGGCAAAGTGTATAGTTAGAATTGAACAAATCAACATTGTAAAATCTTTTTGTTCATTTTGAATCCTAGGGCAAGCATAGAACAAAAGAATGAGTTCATATGATGTCAAAATGATTTAAAAACAAACAAATGACTGACTTTTTAAACTCACTAATTAATGTTGCCAGATCTTGCCAGAAAAAGCAGCAAACAACAACAAGCCCATTATAAACCTAAATAATTCCAAATATTTATTTTGGTGTTATTTTCAAAGTATCACTACTGCTGTAAACCTAGTTTATAAAAGGAGTTTACAATAAGTGGACATGGCAACACTGCAAGAGCATAATTTGTGCAGCCTTCCAGATATTAACAATACATGATACATCTGATGTGTGGTTTTTAGTTCAAACTGCAGAACATAGTAAGGATTTGATGCTAAAATATTAAATTGATCAGCAATTTCAGCAGTGAATTTTCCATTCACACACTGAACAGTTTGTTACATGATTTACTCCAGTCGTCAGGCCTAAAGTGTGTACATGGCTGTAGATACTAACTGAAAAAACAAATAAATAAAAATGTTATTAAGTTGCCAAGGAAGTACTTCTGTATTTCACTTAGTTTAAATAAAAGCTGAACTAAAACAAATAAAAAATTCATTAAAACTCTGTTGACATTATACAAATGTAAAAATCACAAAAACACAAGTTAATTAATTTTATAATGAAAATAAAAGCACATTCTAAAAACAAATTCAAACTCTAGAATCTGCCATAGTTATCAGCTCTGGTTCTCTGCATTCCTGCTTAGTTTAGCTCCAAACACGCCATAACAAGCTAGTCAAGGTCTAAGTGTAGGAAGATACAAGCTGGTGAGTTTTTAACAAGGTTGGATCAAAAACCATGTGGAGCTGTGGCTTTTCAGGACCACAATTTGCACCCATAGGTTATTATCTCCCTTGCCAAAAAGATGGAAATATTTTCAAATCCATTTAAAATGTTTCCATAAAGAAATGCACACACATTTCACTCAAAATTAGCATAGAAAAGTGTAAAACGTCTGAATTGCAGGGCTAATTTTGGGACTGTGAAATATTATTTTCACAGAAGCCTGCTTGTTTATCTATGCATTTTTCCATACCAGCTCTAAATGAGCTTTCCAAGTTGAGGAAAATGTATATAAGTGTATTCAGAACATTGTAAATTGTTTCCAAACATATTTTAGTTCCCCTCTCTCTACAACATATTCTTTAAAGCAAGAACACTCCACTTTTTAGGAAATAGACTCATTTTACAAGTCCACTAGAGTTAAACAGTTGAGTTTTAACATTTTTGAATGCATTCAGACGATCTCCAGGTCTGGCAGAGATATGGCTAGGAACTATTATTACTCTCATTCTGCCATTTCTGGGCCTATACCTATAACTTCTATTAATGTCTCTGCAAGGTCTCATGTTCATTGTGGTTGTTAACAGCAGGAAAGATTATATGTTTGATTCTAACATGCCATGAATAGATTCAGCTGTCAGTTTTCATGACCTTGGATTGAACTTTGCATGGTTGGTTCTGCTGATGTGCTGCGCTCTCTCATCCTCTTCATATCAGCTCATCTTTTTGTTCTTTTTGATCAAACTCTGATGCTTGTGTCAAGTCGGAGCTTTTGAAATCTGCTTTAATTAGAGGCACACACCTGTGGATGTGATTGTTTTCACTAGAAATCAGTATTTGCTGACAAACTTATATTTCTGTCTGCAGTTCCCTGTTCTCACTTCCTCTTTTTTTTTCCCCATCACAGATGACAGAAAGAATGCCAATGGACAGCAAATGGAGTTTAAGTCAAATCAATGGTTCGGGGCCACTGTGCGTTCCTCTGGGGACCAAATTCTGGTGAGTCTGTTTGTACAGGGTGGATTAAAAAGTACAGCCTGAAGAAATAAGATTTTACAGAGCTCAAAAGAAAAACACCTGCAATATTGTCACTTCTTTGTATTGGGGAAAGAATATTCCTGTTTTGATTCAGACATTTTCTATATATTCTAATAAAATAATACATAGCTTCATATTTTCCAGTGGGTACACGCACATGTGTATTATACATACACTGTAAAAATATCCGTTTTATACTAGTATTTCTGTATATTATCTGCATTTCGTGATTCACAATTGTTTTCTGTTAATTTACATGAATTGCATTATGGGACCTTGATCTCTGCTCCATTTCAACTCTGCAGATTAATAGAGTAACTTTAATTGACATTTTAGTAGTTTGAAGCAAAATATTGTATAAGAAATAATAATATAAAGAAATACATCTGTAAAATAACAGAAAAGGTACTAGGCGTTTTGTACCGAAATTCACCAATACAGACAATATATCACTTTGTACTATTAAAAATGTCAATAAAAGTCACTTTTTCAAATTAAAAGTTGTTGGAGGAAAGATCAAGGTCCCATAATGGAATTCAAAGCATAAAAAAAGAAAAACAGTAATAACTGCTGCTAATTTATGGATATTTTGTTTTAAAGTTCATATTTTAGCTACCCATATGTGTGTGTATATATATATATATATATATATTTGTTTGCTTGCTTTTATGCAGCTATTATAAGTTAATGACTATAAATGTATAAATTAATTAATTTGCCACTGTATAGTTGTCATTTTATAAACGCATTGTTACTTTTTTGCATTCATTCTAAATGGACACAACTCTATCATATTTACATTAGCATCAGCATTCAGTATCGTCAGATTAACAAAAATGATATTACACACATAAAAAGAATATTAAATGTGATTACAATGTGTACTTTTTGTTTTTTAAATTTCTTTATGGTAAGAGACAATATAGCAGTTAAATTGTGATTTGTCATCATTCAGCGAAACAGATTTGTTTATGAAAAAAAAAAAAAAAAATTGGTCTCCTCTGCTATATTTAAATTAAAACGTCTTTAATTCACAGGAATTGTGTTTTAGGTCTTTAATAATTTTAAACTGGTCTTAAACATGTAACACTAGCTCATTCTCATTAAAAGGCTCCCACAGTGCTTTAAAATTTCTTTCTTTGTTGGTGTTGGAAAAATTCTTCCATGGTGTTGTAGTTCTTTTGCTAGTTCTTAACTTTTCCAAATATAATTTGCTGTATTATTACTACAAATGAGACCAACATTGTGATATAGGTCTTAATTTTACTCATAATCGACTAAAAAAAGGTCTTAAAAAGTCTTAAATCTGATTTGGTGAAATCTACAGAAATACTGTAGAAAAACTGGGTATGAAATGATGCTTAACAAAAGCTGATTTTACAGAAAGAACATGATTAATAACCACGTACAGATCTGCACATACAGTTGTCTTTTTGTCTGTCTCTTTTTTTTTTTTTAGGCGTGTGCTCCTCTCTACCAGTGGAGCACATATGGATTCTCAGAAAGGGAGCCTGTCGGGACATGTTACCTGAAGAAAGGCAATAACATTGTGGAATATTCACCCTGCCGCTCTAGTATGTACTTTATCACACCTCAGGCATGTTCTTATTGGGTCATGTCTAATAGCCTCCCACAGAAGTGTCTTAACTTAGATTTGTGGTATAACACACACATGATTTAACGACATGTTTGAGCTTCTAAGTTTTTCCTCAGTCTTTGCGGCAGTAAGCTATCATATGGTTAAGACACTTCCCCTTGTTTAAAGTTTGCCTTCCTTTTTCCCACCTTTTCTTAAAGTTGAAACTATTTCCTTGAAAAGTTGAAACTTCCTTGAAACTATTTCAGCTGGTTGTAGATTTATGAATAACTTTTTTTTTTTTTTTCCTTCAGAGTCAAACTCACCTGACGGACAAGGATTTTGTCAAGCAGGCTTCAGTGCTGACTTTGTAAAGGTATTATTATATATATATATATTTTTTATTATCAAAGAAATGTTTGTTTTTTGAGTGTTCATTCATTTGTTTCTGTTATCATACTTTCTGGAAAATATGTCACACTGGACTATACATTTCACAAAAAACAGTAATTTATACCATATTTTATAACATATTTTACAAGCAGCCATAAATAAAAAATATGTTAGCAAAGTTATATATTTGAATTCCCCTAACTCTGCTTCATATACAAATGTATAAGTATTCAAAACAGAAAAAGGAATGAAAATTTTAAGAATATAAAATGAACGGAATTTATAGTGGTGTTTGTTAAAATTGAATATTATTGTAGTGTATAAAATTGTAAATGAATATATTTAAAATCCATAGAACTATATTTATGCTTGCTTGCTGTTAATTGCATTATATTAATCACTTTGGAATATAAATTGCATGATATTGGAAAAATCTGATATTGCGATATTAACTTTTTCTACAATATATATATATTGCTATAGGAATACCGTTTCACCAGATAGTTTAAATTGTTCCATTTAAAGTTTTTCTGGAGAGTCTAATAGTATTCAGGTACAGAAATTGAATAATCACAATGCAAAAAAATGCTTACTTAGAGTTTTTGTCTCGATTTTAGTCCAAACTTATTTTTTATTATTCATAATACATACATTTGTAAATCAAGTAAAAATATTTAGTTTTTACTTTCAAAAGTAATAGGTCAAAATTAAGTTAAACGAGTCAAACAATCTGCTAATGGGTTAAGTAAAATAATCATTTTGAAACTTGAGAGACAAAAAATATAGCTTCATGTTTTCCAATGAGTACATGCACATGTATATTATACATACACTTTAAAAATATCTGTTTTATACTAGTATTTCCGTATACTATCTGCATTTCGTGATTCACAAGTGCTTTCTGTTTATTTACGGTTATGAATTGCATTATGGGACCTTGATCTCTGCTCTATTTTAACTCTGCAGATTAATAAAGTTTAACTGACATTTTAGTAGTTTGAAACAAAATATTGTAAAATAAATAATAATATAAAGAAATGCATATTTTGAAAGACAGAAATTCTCAAATATAATTCAGACTTAACATGGCATATCCTGAGATGTGACTATTGTGTATGTGCACATTGCGATTTCGATGCTAAACGATGCAACTGTTTAGGAAGCTAAAAAAATGACTTCCAGAAAATAGTCATTTTCATATTATCCCCCAAAACATTAGGATTGTTGTCTGCTTTTCATTACCTCAGATACTGCAACAAGTGCCACCATAAATGTGGTTTTATAATTTTAAACTCAACCTCAACTCCTTATCACCCACTCTTGTCCAAACGTGTACCAAAACATGTTTTTCATGTCTCCTTCAGAAGAATCGGGTTGTTATTGGAGGACCAGGAAGCTTTTATTGGCAAGGTAAACTGTTTTTATTTTATTATCCCTCTGTGAATTTGACACTGAACGGCATAATAGGGAAAAAAGGAGAAACAACAATGTGCTCTGTCAGGATTTTTTGTGACTCACATGATGTCTGCTGTGTCTTGCTTCCAGGGCAAGCACAGAAATAGCATTCACACAAAACAGGCCAGTGAATGTTTGCACAACATCAGCGGTACTTGTTTAAATTCGCAAATGTGTCCCGCCTGTCAGTAAATAATGCAGAATCATATGTTGTGTCTCACAGTGGAGACGAGTCTGCGGTTTCATTGAAATTTGTTGCTCTGTGTGATGTTGAAATGCCTGTTTACTGAGTCGCTGTTATGATCTCATTGGGTGGGGTTACGTTAGGATTTATGCCCAGAAAAGGCATTTAATCTCAAACACATCTTTCATTAATTTCATGACATAAAGTCCTCATTTTTTTAAAACCATTTTTTTTCTCACAAACGTGTAGTTTTTCTGCTGAGTGTCTTTTTTTAAGCGGTATGATAATTATACACCCTGCTGAGAGGAAAATGCTGTGAATGTGATGGTGTGATTTAATCGTAACTTTGGTTAGACATGAAGTAAGCCTTTATTTTGGTGTTTTTACATTAGGAATTATTACAATATGCTTTTATGCATTTCATTTTTTTCAATATGGAGATTGCTTTAAAACAAATGACAAGACAGACATTAACAACATTGCATTTAAATGAACGACCTGAATGAACTGATACACTGAAATGAGCTGAAGTGAAAGACCATTTGAGAAACATGTATTCAGTTATTGCATCAGCTTTTTCTGTTGAAAGGTTTGTGTGAAAAAAGTGATGTGTTTGTTAACGCATGTATGTGTTTGTTGTCTTTCAAAAAAGTTGCTTGTTGAACAACTTTTACGCTGCTGAAATATAGAATTATTAGCATTTTGAGTTACATTTTTTTTAATTGACTTTTTTTTAAATGAAAATCTACAAGGATTAGAGACCATAAAAAGATAACACAATTCATTAAATAGAATACTTTCTAAAAATTGTTTTAAATATGTTTTTATTTGTGTAAATATTTCCACTGTTTTGCCAAAATATACCAAAACTATCGAATTAAGCTTTTAGTTGATGCTGTTTTCCATATAATCATGAAGTTTTGATCAGTAACACTTTAGTAACAGTTTAAGTACCAATTCTCACTATTAACTAGTGGCATATTACATGCCTCTTAATATAATAGTACTTTTGTAAAATACATATTATACACAATCTTATTCTTCATCCCTAGTTCTACCCAATATTTAAATCCAACTACTTTAACTAAATTAGCAGAAAATTAGGACTTTATTGAGGCAAAAGTCATAGTTAATTGTTTATTAGCAAGATTTGTACCTTAAAATAAAGTGTGACCCTTTGCACTAATGCTTTTCATTTGGAGCAAAGTCTACTCTTCATCATGGAATTGAAAGAATAAATGCTGTTTTCACACTCCTGATCTCTTACTATAACCTCATCAGCTCAAGTGGCATTTCTTCCTTTTTATTTATATATATTAAATAAACATTAATGAACGTCATGTGTGATTATATAGTGTCGTATATAATGAGATGTATTGTTTCATGTAATCGATCAGTGCAGAAAGATAATTCATTCATTAATTTTCCTTCGGCTTAGTCTCTTTATTCATCAGGGGTCGCCACAGCGGAATGAACCGCCAACTTATCCAACATATGTTTTACGCAGCGGATGCCCTTCCAGCCAAACCCAGCACTGGGAAACACCCATACACTCTTGCATTCACACACATACACTACGGCCAATTTAGTTTATTCAATTCACCTATAGCGCATGTCTTTGGACTGTGGGGGAAACCGGAGCACCCGGAGGAAGCCCACGCCAACAAGGGGAGAACATGCAAACTCCACACAGAAATGCCAACTGACCCAGCCAGGGCTTGAACCAGCGACCTTCTTGCTGTGAGGCGACAGTGCTAACCACTGAGCCACCGTGTCGCCCCGCAGAAAGATAATACAGCTTGTAAATAGTATGTCCTGTAATATTATATTTAGCCCTGGAAAACCATGTTGCCCCATATCTCTTTACTTGGCTAAAAATACTTATTCTAAATGAACTGAAAACACCCCAAAAAATCACAAAGTATGGGAAACAGTTTATTACCAGATTTTATTTACAGTGCTAAAAAGCAGCACGTTGCTATATACATGCACTGTTGCATATTCATTATATTATTACTTAACCTGGTAGTCATATCTTTGTTGCTTGTATAAAAACTCTCTTGTGAGCGTTGATTATTACATTTAAAGGTGCTGTATGTAAGTTTTTGACTCTTCTAAAGCATAAAAATACCAAAATATGTTTGCAGATATTTATGAAACATGCCAAGTGAACATTCTTGTTTATCTGAAAAACAATGCTGAAGTCAGATATTCTGCTTTGAAAATGTGTTTTCCGTGCTGGAACACTGTCTTTGTTTTGGTAATTTTAACCTGCCCAATGCCAGTTTAGCCAATTATATTTCACCACCCCGGGTTGCCTTGGTGGAAAACCGCGTTTTTCATTCATTCAATCAGAAAGGCTCTCAAAGCATGCGTCCGTGACCGAAATTCGACCTCCGGTGGAAAGTAGCAGCCTCCGAAATGAGACGCAGATTCAGTTCCACATGAGATTATTAATTAGCAAATTATATAAATATTACGAACGTAAGCATTAGGTGAGCAAGTTACATTGTAACCGCGTGTCCTAACAACAGGCTTCATGAGGAGATATGCAGTGATAAGCAATTTGGCTGTTTGCACCAGACGAAACACCACAGAAATTTAAATACAGCCATTCAGAAGCACAGAATATGCACTCACTTACGAAATGGTAAGGTTTATAATCTAATTAATACATATTCAACCTCTTTAACATTATTAAATGTACATGCTGAATCACTCATATGTGTTTAGTTCTAAAGTTCAATTTCAAACGGTTTATTTTATTTTCAAGATCTGAGGTGATCTGCTCTCAGTATATGGCAATAAATGTCATGTAAAATGGCATTCAAACTCACATTGTTAGCATTTAACACTGAATAAAGCACATGAGTTTTACCTGAGGTGATCATTGTCATCTCTCATGTTCTGAGAAATAGAAGCCGTTTCTAAAATATCAATTCGAGGTGTTGGTTAGAACAAAACTCCTTTTAAATTTGGAAAATATTCCTTCTATCGGGGTGCCTTTGGCTTTATTTAGAACACGGTTTAAATCACTTGCTCCTGTCCTCAATCTGGCAAACGTTTGTTTTGATCCGGGAGTGCAATACCTAGTTCAACCACTGGCTGTCAAACTTGCATACTGCACCTTTAATTAATGTTAATTGATTATTAAATAAACTTTATTTTTGTTTTGTAGATGTTTACAATTTTTTTACTACTTTTCCTGTATGTTTGGGATAGAAAACACTTTAAACTACTTGTATTCTTCTAACTGTTTTCTCTTTCCAGGTCAGCTGATCTCCGATGACATCACTGAGGTCATCACCAGATACAATAAGGACTTTTTCATGCCTTACAGTAACCAGTTATCAACCAAGCCAACCGGGGCTCAGTATGATGACAGTTATTTGGGTAAGCCTGTTTGTTTGCCAAAGTTGTAATTACGCATGTGGTGATTTATATTTGCTCTGTGAATCAGGTGTTGAGTTACACATGTAATGAGTATTTGGGTGCTTTGAAAATGCAATGTGTCTGTCTGTCTGTCTTTATATGTATATTCATATATGTATGTAAATGTTTGTGTGTGTATGTCATTTTGTTAATCTCTCTTAGGTTACTCTGTGGCTGTTGGTGATTTTAATGAGGATGGAGAAGATGGTAAGATATTCGATTTATTCATTTTGATATTTTGTGAGAAATATGCAGTATGGTTCAAAATTTTGGAGTTTGGTTAAAGAATTGAAAACTTTGACTCAAAAAGCATGCATTAAATTGATTAAAGATCGGAGTGAATATTCAGCTTCAGAAAAAAAAAAAAAAACCTCTACCTTTGAAATTTCTATTAATCAAAGACCCATAAAAGTGTTGCGTTTTTAAAACAATATTACCTGTCATCAAATCATCATGTTAAAATTATTTCTGAAGGATCATATGACACTCAAGAGTGTAGAAATGATGCTGAAAGTCCAGCTTTGCATCACAGTAATAAATTACATTTTAAAATGTATAAAAATAGAAAACACTTAGTTTGAATTGTAATAATATAACTGTATTTTGGTCAAATAAATGCAGCCTTAGTCAGCACAAGGCTTTTTTCCAAAACAAAAATGCAAAAAAGAAAATCCTACTGACCTTAAACTGAATGGTGGCATAATTGTAAGCAACCACGTGTTGTAATTAGCCTGATAAATCTAGTCTTTACTGACCTGCTCTAAATACCAGCCCCATACCAAAGCAAACTGAAGTATTTTTATGGGAATTGCTCAAATCTGATTTCTCTCTGCGTTGGGATCAAGAAGCTTCATCGCTGAATGAAAGCATTGTTGTGTCCAGTTCATTGCTAACTCTTCCTGCCTCTCTAGATTATGTCACTGGAGTTCCTAGAGGGGAGAAGGCTCTCGGATATGTGAGTTTAATACTATTTATGGGCAAGAATCTGACGAAAAAACCCATAAAAGTGATGCAACTCTGCTAGAATCAGCTTGCACGAATTTGCATCTGGTTTTGTCTTGTTAGGTCAACATTTTTAACGGGAGGAACATGGAGTCAGTGTATAACTTCACAGGCACACAGGTGGGTGTAATAGTAAATGTGTCCAAATTATGACTGTTGGGAGGTGTGTTTTAGGAGAGAAAAGCATGTTTAAGCGGTCTTGACTACGAGCAGCCTGCAGGTCACATGACATGCCCATGCTTGTGGTCATGGCACAGTTATGTTCAACATTTGTTTATGAGCCGAGAGTTTATGTCCTAAATCCACTCCCACATCTGGAAGCCATTGACAGCAGTGTCGCCAACACATGAGAGCAAGAGGGAAAAGGATGAGGTGTGGTGCAAAAGGCATGACTTTTTGGCTGATTCTGATTACTGTAGTGGTGATTTATCAACAGTTCGTTAAGCTGGATTCAACAAGTTCTCACAGAGTCCAAGCTCAGAAATTGAATCTATAAATGGGGCACTATCAGTACCAAAAATAATAACAATAGCTTGAAACTTTCATGTAGTTTTAATGCAGATTGTTTTTGTTGAGTCTAAAGTTAGTCATGACTTGATTTTTTTCTGTCCTTTTAGATGGCTGCCTACTTTGGTCATTCTGTGGCTGCTGTTGACGTTAATAATGATGGGTGAGTGATGTTTTGCACTGACATGTTGTTTTTTTTTTGAGTGGAGGTTGATTATTATTAAACATATTGTTAAGTTTCTTCTTTTATTTGCTTATTTTATATCAGTGGTTCCTATCTGGTTTCAAAAATGGGTGTTTAAAAATGGGATGGTTTGGTCAAAAATGGAAAATGCCATAATTTACTCAATATCATGTTATCCAAACCTGTATGTCTTACTAATTTTGGTGGAACACAAAAAACTTTTGAAGAATGTTTCAGCTGTTTGAAATGTTTTGATATGTTATGAATGTCATAATATGAATGTCTTTGAGGGTCTAATATAAACATTTGAACAAAACATATTTTTCAAAATATTGTATTTGTGTTGAGTGAAGTATCACGTAAAGGAGAAAACAAAATATATGTTCTTGAAGCATAAAACGTATATAAAACATATATGCAATCAGACCTACAGAGATGCAAGTCAGAAAAATTTATAAGTTTAAAAACATTTATTTTTTGTGTATTTTTATTATTTTTTTAATTCCCCTTGATTAATCAACAAGATAGTGTGATTACAATATTAAGTATTTTTATGGCTCAATTATTTGTTTTGGTTTATAATGTAATAAATATAATAAAGTGCTTAAAGCATTCAATGCTTCCTTATTCTCTTTGCATTGATGCTTGTTTCAACTCATTGTTGACGTTCTCATTCATAATCAGTTTGATTTTTGTTTACCCCATTTAATGAAGTTCACGTGGAGCCATTGCTTTTCCTGCTTAAAGGTTGCTTGTCCTGCAAAATAGAAATGTAATCTGATTAGTTTTTAGCTTCGCTAATGATCTTACGATTCTTTGCAAGATGCCAAAAAAGGAATTGCTTTGGTGTTTATATAAACACACGTCAACCCACAGAACAATAATCCAAAACAACCATGTAGCAAAGTACTAAAACCTGCTTAAAAAACACATTAGGAATTGCATATCAACGCACCAACAATCTCTAAAAGACTAAATAACCACGTGATAAAAAGTTTAGAAAATGAAACTTGCGCTACAAAAAGGAAACTGGCTTTCTGTGACACTCTGAGGTGACTGTGTGTCGGATTCTGTTTTGCCATTCCTCTGAAAGTGATAGTGGTTAAGTGAAAAAGCATCATTTTTTTTTTTTTTTTAAATATAATGCCATTCTGAATTTAACCAGTGTTTTCAGTCTGAATGAGACTCTGAGTGACATTGAATAAGCAAATTGCTGCTTGATTGAAAGGGTCATGAAATTGTGTCCCTTGAATGCAAGAATGCAAATAATTTTGGTTCATTAAGCAAAGAAAGTGTATTAATTTCAATACGTTTTGTGTGCATTCACTTAAACCATGATGTTTTGTACATTATAAAGTTTGTGTTTTGTGACCGGTCTTTTAGAAACCAGCTGAGAACCACTGCTTTCAATGATATTCATCTCAGCGATGAATTTTTACGATTCTGTCAACACCGGGTAAACCTACCCTAAAAATATGCACAGTGGCGTTTTGAGAGCATTCACTGGCAGTATTTCAGAAAATGAGCTGGAATCTGAACATTGTGCAACAGTGAAGATAAATTTACCTTCGTTTCCCCCTCAAGTTTCTCTGTGTCTGAACTTGTTGGCCATTTTTGTGTTCAGAAAGACCTGCATTATATAAGTAGATGTAAAGCCTTTTTTTTTTTTTGAGCAACTCAAGAATGCATGTCGATTTTGATCAAAGTTGAACTGCTGGTTTCAAACACAGTATATATTGATGTGTTCCAATGGCATAAATCTTGTAACCCCTTCAGGAAAATGGATTTGTTTGTGGGGGCTCCTCTATTTATGGACCGGGGCTCTGATGGGAAACTGAGGGAAGTTGGTCAGGTCTATGTCTACCTAGGCAAAGGTGGCTTCACCTTCAACAGTGTCATCAAACTTACCGGCTCTGAGATCTATGCTCGATACGGAAGCTCAGTCTGCAGTGTGGGAGACCTCAACATGGACGGATATAATGGTACCATTTTGACTCCTCTTAATGTGTTCTCTGTGTTTATTCAAAACAACTTGCTTGCAACACAGATAGACAACCAGTACTTATATGGTCATTTGTGGTTAGAGGCTGTAACTGTCTTCCTGGCCCCATCATGCAACCATAATCATGAGTCAGGAGCTTTTTGAGCAACATCTGTACTAACAGCTAAGAACACAATACTCCTCCTGGTGGTTACTCAATGACTATGACTTAGATTGGTTGTATGCTTAATCCCTCTGATTTCTGTGTTTTTTTTTGTTTTGTTTTTCAGATGTGGCCATTGCTGCTCCATATGGTGGGCCATTCCACCGCGGCCTGGTGTACATCCATAATGGGCGTCCCACAGGGCCCAATCCTGTGGCCTCTCAAGTTCTGGAAGGAACATGGGCGTCTGTATCCATGCCATCCAGCTTTGGTTATTCCATGAATGGAGGCACCGATGTGGATCAGAATGGATACCCTGGTTAGATTTTTAACAGTGTTGTTCGAATTTAAGCAGTTAATTGAACCCATTAGATCTTGTCAACTCAATTCAATGCTGTGCCCTCATGCTCTTCTTATTCTCTTTCTCTCAAAACTCTAGACCTGATTGTTGGGGTTTTTGGAGCTGACAAAGCCATTCTGTACAGGTACAGTGTGCTTAGTCTTCACTTTGAAGCCACACATGCGTTTGATAGACTTTTATGATCAAGGCCGGATAAGCTATTGAAGGTGGTCTCATTTAATTCAGCAGCATTTAATTAGCTTTATGGGCAAGTAGAGAAAGCACTTAGAGCCTGTATTAAAAGCTTATCATGGTGAAAAAACCTACCTTTGCCTATATTTCTACATGAAAGACCACTAGGTATAGATTGAATCAATATTGTGCAAACTGTAAACGTTATAATGTACAGTCAGCTGGACTTTATTGTAAAGTAAGCTCTGACTAGCAGTGGTCAGATCATTAGCTGAGTCATACACTGCCATTTGCAATGTGAAGACTCCTTCCCAAAGGAAATCTGCTTGGATCATAGTGTACTAAGGTCCAAAATGAGTGATTCAGAATTTGTCACTGTGTTAATGTCATAAAAAGAAAAAAATATTATGTTATATAGTTTTAATGATTTCACCCAGATTTGAAAATCATTGCTTTTTTTAAAGGTATAGTCCACCCCAAAATATAAATTCATCATTTACTCGCCCTTGTTTCAAACTTTTATGAATTTCTTTCTTCTGCTGAACACAAAAGAAGATATTTTGGAAAATGTTGAAAACCTGTAAAATTGACTTCCATAGTACTTGTTTTTTTTCTACCATGGAAGTCAATGGTTACTTGTTTTCAGCTTTCTTCAAAATATATATTTTTGTTTAACAGAATAAAGGTGTGGGACCACTTTGGATAAGTAAATTTTCATTTTTGTGTGAATAATCCCTTTAATGTTCTGCAGCCTGACTGGCCCTCATGAACAGGTTTGGAGATTAGAGTGTAATTTGTATATATAGCTAAGATCATATGTAGCCAATCATAACATATAGAAGTTTCAAAGGCACAGGAGCAAAAACATTGTCTAATTCTAATGCTGGGATTCATACCAAATATGAAGAGAACATGGGCATTACATCACTTATAGGATGTTTTTCACCACACTGGAATTTTTCCACTTATTTTTTTAACTTACACAGAAGATAAATTTGAGGCAAATGTGTCTCGCATTTCGAGTCATTCACACTGCTTGGCATAAATTCACCTCTAGTTGCACATTTGCGACTTTGAATGTAATCTACTCATGCAAATACCAAAATTCGCTTTTGTTGTGAACCTAGCATTAGCCTGACATTCAACCAACCAACTAACTACAGTACACTGACTTTTCCTAAATGTGTGTATATTTCATTCTAACATTATTTTATTACAATTACAAAACACAAAAGTGATCCAAATATTTTCACTTTGAATGGCCGTAATTTTTCCCCTTTCCTTTGAATATGCGTGAATATGCTATGTCTATATTAGTAGTTCTACAATTATGGTAATTCCAGTGTTAAGGGTCAGTATTGAGTGAACATATACATTGCAATATTTTCCATATTTTGTTTTATTGTAAAAGGGACCTGTTTAAATTGGAATACTGATAATTCCTGCTTGTTTTGTTATTTAGGGCCCGTCCCGTCATCAGTGTGAACACCACACTGGATATCAGCCCACAGATCCTGAACCCTGAAGACAAAAGCTGCACCCTGCCTGGTACAACTACTAAAGTTTCCTGGTGAGTCAAGGTTTTTTATCTGACTATTTTGACCAAACAACATGTGTAGCGCAATGTAGATTCAAACCTTTTTTTTGTGCAATTATGAAAATATAAGTATGGAAAGATGTTTTATGTAAACTTGAGAACAGTTAGATTTAAACTTGTTCTTTTAAAATAAAGATTTTCTTTTACGATTTGCATATTTATAAGTTGAAAGTCGTAGGGCAAGTCATTTTACTAAGTAGCCATATTATCAAAAGAAGCTATTTCAGTCATGCAAGTACTGCAACTATCAATTTCAATAGGGAAAAATCTGATTTATTTTTAATTTAGCATCAGGCTTACAAATACTAATTAGCTTTACTAATTAGCCTTTGGCTCTTTAAAGTCTGAGTGAACCAGAAGTTGTTTATACTTATATTTCAGTATGTTGGTGTACTTCCAACTGAAAGTAAATATTATGTAGGGGGCGGGGCTTTCTTTCTGTGCATCATTCCCTCATAGAAAACTAACGGTAAGTATTACGGTATACAAATATTGTGGCTGAAGCCGTCAAACTGATGTCAACAGAGAAGGACCGCCACCATCAGACTTGCATGGATTAATTGTTCACCTAAAGAATAACTATGTGCGCTGTAAATTTTGATTTCTCACAGACTTTAATTTAGAAGGACTGTTTTGCAGAATTGTGTGTTGCACTTTGTACCATTTAGAAGTTAAATGAGTGCATTTTTTTATTTTTATAAAAAGAGATAAAATCACTCTTGTGGTAAAGCTAAACGTTTTTTGCATCTTAAATTACCAGCAAAATGCCTTGGATATCCCTAATTTAGCTTGGTGTTTTTTTTTTTTTATAGTTGTTTAAGGGTTGTTGTTGTTTTTACATTCTGCTCATCAAAACCATAGTAATTTCTTACATTTTAAATATAATGCAATTGGTTCAAGATTGAAAAAAAGAAATCTACCAAGATATACTTTTTGACAACTATGCAGTATAGAGTAAAATTGTGTTAATCCCATTATCTTCATGATGTTCTCAATTCCTTCTCTTAGTTTCACTGTGAAGTACTGTCTGAAGGCTAGTGGCAAGGGAGCGCCATCTTCCCTTCGTAAGTACTTATTTCTTTATATATGCAAATTATCACAACTTACAATATTTAGGGAAATGGAACTTATTATGGCAAGTAGTAGGAGCACATGGCAGCTGTAAAGGGAGCCATGCTGTTGCGGTGTGTGTTATGAGCACCGCTGCGGGGGGAAACGAGAGCTCGACGTGTCAGGCATCAGTGTGTTTGGAGCCGGACGTACGGTAGAGCCGTTAAAAAGCCCAGCGTCCAGCTCTCACAAAAGCCTTCACATGGATCTCACAGTTTGGGGTGTAATGGCTACCAGACCCACAACCCACTGTTCATAGACCACAGACCATGATGCCAATTCATTATTTCTCTGTGTGCTTTGAAGTTCTCCTATGCTCTGCTTGAGCTAATGGCTGCTGTTGTGCAAGCTTAAGGTACGGATATGTGTATGGTGCAAGTGCAGTCATAAATGGATTTGTTTCAGTTTTTAAAAAAATAAAATATGGGTCCCATTTTACACATTTTGAAAGGAATTCAAATAACTAATGTTTCATAAGGGATGATGTTTTGAAATCTTAAAGTGCCCAAATTAAGGCCATATTAAAGCTCCCTAATTTTGTTTTGGATGTCTTCAACAGTAGGTTTACATCATTTCAGGGTCAAAGTTCTTGTTTTCTCAAAATACATATTGCAGTATTACTTCTTTTCACACAGTGTCTGAAATCGTTTTTTCTAGGATCCGGTCTTTCTAAACTCCTCCTTTCCAGTAGTGTACTCTGCTCTGATTGGTCCGATAACAATGAGAAGCCAATGAGTTCATTTATCTTGCACTTTAAAATTAATACATGAGATGCCTTGTATGTTCATAAACGGCTAATTACACACTACATAAAAGGTCATATCTGAAAAGCCATAATCAGACAATTTCCATTTAAATTTGCTTTTAAGGTAAGCCATATTTATGTCCCTATGCTTGTCACTAGGAGGTCAATAGTGAAACTACACATAGGCTGCAGTAAGAGCTATAATCATTTTGTCTTTTGAACAAGACTGTTAACCCTAATTTACTCCAGGCTGACTGTAAACATGAAGTATTTTAACTTTACTTTCAGAGATTCTGGGCTGTCACAGCCTTTGAAGGTTTAAGGGTTGACTGCCTGTGTTCTAAACAGTTCATTTGCAGCTTATATTTCATTTGCTCATATCCTTTAAATCGCCTCTCTCTTTTAAAGGAGGAGGTCTGTTATGTGAAGAATGTAAATAACTCCCTCATTCCTTCTGAATTTATTGCTTCTTTTATTACTATCTGTTTTTTTTCTCCTGTAACTTCATTATAATTGAAAATGGAAAAAGGGGGGGATCAAACTGAGTTCTGCTGATTTCATTCACAGTTTTCCAAGTGGATTTGACCCTGGACCGCCTCAAGCACAAAGGAGCCATCAAACGGGTGCTGTTCCTCTACAACAAGATGTCTCATTATTCAAAGAACATGACTGTCAACAACAACCAGGGGCCGGCCTGCGAGGAGCTTCAGGCTTATTTAATAGTGAGCGAATCCTTTCACATTTATGCAAATGAAACATTAGCATTTTTGAAGTGCATTTGGTTTTACAGGACATTGAACCTATTGCATTCCTGACATCTGTAAACATACAGGAATGCGAGTCTTTTCTTATTCACTTCTGCTGGTCACTGCAGTACCCGACGGTGAAAAGTTTTGTGTGTTTTGCTTTACTTGGCCAGCCGAAGAAGTGCTGATGCCTTTATGTCATCAAATATGTGTTTATAGCCATGGTGGCAGATAGCCCAGATGTTTGGCACCGGGATATGCCGTTATTTTGTTTTCAAAAAAGGAACAATGTGTTGCAGAGCTTAAGAAGGATTCGACCTGGAAAGCCAAAGCTCTCTTTCGTGGACATAAAAGAGCATGTTGTAGAGCTTGTAAGCTAGACTGAAATTCCCCAGGCTTGAGCTCATTGACACAGAGGCCCCATTACTCTCTCTGTCCACTTCTCTCTCTCTCTCTCTCTCTCTCTCTCTCTCTCTCTCTCTCTCTCTTTCTTTTAACAGGATGACTCAGAATTCAGGGATAAGATCACACCCATCTCTGTTTTTATGGAGTACAGTTTGGATTACAAATCAGCAGCAGATAAAACCGGCCTCTTGCCCATCCTTGACCAGTCTGCACCTACAAATGTCACCAAGCAGGTACAAGTTTCCCACATTAGACCTCTGCTTACAGGAGCTCCGCATATACACTACTATTCAAGTGTTTAGGGGCAAGTAAGATTTTAAAAATGTTTTAAAAAGAAGTCTCTCCTTCTGACCAAGGTGGCCTTTACTGAGAATGCAACATTGTTAATTGTTAGAATTTAAAAACAACTCTCTCATTTTATATATATATATATATATATATATTATTAAATATTTTTACAAAATTTAAATGTATTCCTCTGACTGCAGAATTTTCAGCATTATTACTACAGTCTAATATGTTTATTTGCTGCTTGAGAAAATTCTTTTTCTATATTGATGTTGAACTGATACATTGTTTTTAATGGAATGAACTGCATTTATTGGAAATAGAAATCTTTTGTGTCATTATAAATCTCTTAAAGGGATAGTTCACTGAAAAATGAAAATTTTGGTTTACTCCTCCACTTGTCCCAAATATATTTAAGTTGGGTTTTTTTTTCTTTCTGTTGAACACAAAGCAATATATCCTGAAGAATGTTGGGAAAAAACAGCCTTCCGTAGTATTTTTTTGTTCTTACTATGGATGTCAATGGCTGCTTTTTTCTAGCATTCTCCAGAATATCTTTTGTCTTCAGCAGACAAATGAAATTTATAAAAGTTTAAAAGCACTTGAATGTGTACATTTTTATTTTTGGGTAAACTATCCCTTTAATCAGTCACTTTTAAACAGTTCTGTGCATCCTTGCAGATTAAAAATATTAATTTCTTTAAAAAATAAATAATTATTTTGAACGGTAGTGAATGAGCACTCTGTGTCTGCAGCAAAGGATGACGATATAATAGATAAATGAGGTTTACACAGCGTGAATGGCTGCCATGGTAGAGTTAAAATCTGATTAATGACTTTCAGGCTTTTAACAATGTTGTTATATTTCTTTTTAATACTAGCAGGATTCCCACAGACCACTGGAAATAGTAGATGATTTTAAATTGTTTTATAAGTCTGGAGAAGATCCTAATATAGAGTCTCACGTTATGCTTTTTAAAAAAATATTTATTTTCATTGTGAAAAAGTGAACTTCAGTCTCTTCAGGGCTAGAAATGATTTGCAGATTGGTCGAAATTGGGCTCAAGTGACTCAGTTTGAATTATTTTAGCTATTTATATTGAAGTTATCACAAACAGCTGGAAAACCGTGGAAAGTCATTGGAGAAAAAAAGAAAGGGTGGGAACCCTTTATTAAATAAATAGTACAGCAGTCACTCAAAAGATTAAATCTTGCATTTTGATTAAAAAAAAACAACAACATTAAATAGCATTGCATAAAAATAGAAACAAGTTTTAATTTCCCCATGATGTCTTGTGCTTTTCCAGGCTCACATACTCCTGGATTGTGGTGAGGACAATATCTGCAAGCCAGACTTAAAACTGTCTGTGGTGAGGTGAGTCAGAGGTTCATCTGAGCCTTAAATTCCAGTGTATTATCAGTCGGTGTGAGCTGGAGATGATCTCTGAGTGCATCTGTCCGTTTGATGTTCTTTTTTTTGCACCAGTGACCAGAACGAGATCTACATAGGTGACGACAACCCGCTGACCCTGGAGGTCACAGCAGAAAATGGAGGAGAAGGGGCGTATGAGGCTGACCTGATCGTCACCCTTCCGTCCCAGGCTGATTTCACTGCGGTAGTGCGTAACAGTGAGGTGAGCAGTGACCCCTGTGTAATTAATAAAGTGCAGCGCTGTGACCTCCTGTAATGAGGTCTGGAGCTTTTAAAGGGTTGTTCTATGTTTAATCACACAATCAACTCTATGAACAGTATGCTGTTGGTTATTTGTTGCTGAGTTTGTAGAGACTAGGCAAAATTGTTGGGTTAATGCAGTCCATTGCAGTTGTTGAGGTTTAGGCCAAGTTAGAGGCCTAAGTTAATGCTGAACAAAAAGTTGTGTGTGTAAACACATCAAACAGCTGACTGAAACGAGCACATATGTTCTGTGTCTGTGTATCTTTTCATACCTGCAGATGGCAGTATTTGTATTGTCAAGGGAAACTGGAACTTGTGTTGAACACATACAAAGCAGTGTTTACATACCAGTTTCATATCACCTCTCGCTCACCACAGAGGGATTTGCTTGTCAAAATATGTCTAATAATTCATATTATTTGCAAATATTTAAGAAATGGGACAAAATGAACATACTATTTATAGGAGACAATTACTAGCCTTGGTCTTCATGCTAATTTGTGCACTTCCTACATTACAAACTGAGAGTGTGAGTGTGAACGACTTCCGGCTACTTTGACGCACTTAGTTTTCTTTCGGCAGAAAAAAATGTCACAATATCCCAGATTAAACTTACATTTTTCTTTTTTTTTTGCTGTAGTATCCAAGGCAAGACATGCAAATGCTCCCCCCTTTTCTGTAAAATGGCGTGGACCAATAGCTCTTTCGCATTTAAAGAGACACACACGAAAAAAACGCTGTTTATCTTCAGCGCTAAAATGGACATTTATATCATGTTATAGCAAGTTATTATGAGTTGAAACTTCACGGATATATTCTGGGAAACCTGAGCAATAATAAAACAAAAATATATTTTTATTTAGAAAGGATTAATTCATTAGATTAAAAGTGAATGTTAAGACATTTATCATTTTACAAATGTTACAAATTTACATCATGGTATAATAAATGATATAAATTTATTTTATTGATATTAATTGACATAACTAAATAAATTACACCTCGTTAAAAGAAAAAAGCGCTATATCTGAATGCGTGTATGTGTGTGTGTATAAAAGAGGTCATCCAAAACTTAATCAAATCCTTTAACCACTACATTTACGAGCGTTTGTTTGTCTGTCTGTCTGTGTGTGTTTGTAGTGAAGTCATTTAAGATTGTTTAATATTTTTTGTAGGTTATTTCCTATGTTATTTCTTTGGACAAAGCGTCTGCAAAATGACTAAATGTAAATGTAAATTTCTGCATTTCAGACGTTGTCCAGACTGTCCTGTGCTTTCAAGAAAGACAATCAGACTAGGTTGGTCGTGTGTGATCTTGGCAACCCAATGAAAGGAGGAACTAAGGTGACCTACAGCCTTTCCAAGCTAAATATCAGCATAGTCGTTTGTACTAAAAGTTATTTATCTTTATTATATTTCTATCCACTGTAACCAAAATTAGAATTAATTTATGTGGAAATTGTGTTGTTTGTGCAGATAGTAGCAGGATTGCGCTTCAGTGTGTACCAGCTCTCCGAACAGGACACAGAAGTCAAGTTTGGATTGCAGATTCAGAGGTATTTTAATAAACAGTATATTATTACTGCAGACTAGGGCTTTGCTTTGTGCAATGCTAATTAAAAAGGTTTTTCTAGACTGTCTTTAACCAAAGAGGACCATTAGAACAAATTCAAGAAAAGATGTTTGCAGACATATATTCACTTCCTGTCTTTATTTATTTTGTTTAAATCAATAAAACTTTAGACAGTGTTCACTTCTATTCCTAAAGTGTCCTGCTGACCTGCAGTGATTTATTTTTTTTTAAGTGTTAATTACAGAGAACTGCAGTTTGTCTCTGTGTGAGAACATCCTGCTTTGCTGGCTATGCTGCTCAGTCTGTTATATGTTTCTCACATCCATGCTTACTTTAAAGGGTTAGTTCATCCCAAAAATTTTAATTCAGTTTTTAATTACTCATCCTTTTGGTCCAATCTTGCGAATCTTCGGAATACAAATAAAGATATTTTAGATTAAATGCAAGAGCTCTAACGTCTTTCATAGACAGAAACGGTCCAGAGACATTCAAAGTCCAGTAAAAGGAACCAAAGGCATTGCCAAAACATTCAATGTGACTTCAGTGGTTCAACTGTAATCATATAAAGCTCCAAGAACACTTTTTGTTGTGCCAAAAAAATGAATAATTCTATTTGCCATTATCTTCTCTTCCACGTCAGGTCAGGTTATGCGTTTACTTCTAGCAATATGGCTTATTACCATTAGTCAACAGTGCTACATGCAAGCACCTTATTCAATTCAATTCCTCTTTATTTCTGTAGCGCTTTTACAATGTAGATTGTGTCAAAGCAGCTTAACATAGAAGTTCTTGTAAATTGAGTTGAAGTTTAGTTTAGTTCAGTTCAGTGTAGTTTAAATTACACTGCTGAAAGACCAAACACTGAAGAGCAAAACCATCGATGCACAGCTCCACAAGTCCCAAACCAAGCAAGCTAGTGGCGAGGAACAAACTTCACCAAGTGACAAAAGTGAAGGAAAAAAAAAACTCAAGAGAAACCAGGCTCAGTTGGGCACGACTATTTCTCCTCTGGCCAAACTTCTAGTGCAGAGCTGCAGTCTAGGCTTCGGAGGCTGGAGAATGCTGGAAGTCCATTGTGAAGAAGCTGCAGGTCTGAGTAGGTCACCGGCGGGTGTTCAGGCTGGCCCAGCGGATCAATACAGAGACTAATCTGTCATTATTGAATGTAGTAAACACGCACCCTGATCTGATAAAGAAGACATTGGCATGGACATAGAATACGGATGACAGAGTCCCTTTTCTGGACATTGAGCATCTGGAAAGCATTGCTGTCTATGGAGGATGAGAGAGCTATCAGATTTCATCTAAATTATCTTAATTTTTGTTCTGAAAAGGAACAAGGGTTTCAGGGGATTGGAACAACATGAGTAATTAATAACAGAATATTCTTTTTTTTGGTTGAACTAACCATTTAATGATTTACAAAACATTTCATAAACATAAAGAGTAGCACATGGTGTGTGTTTTTTTTTTTTTTTTCTAAATAGAGCTTTGGTTGTAAATTAATGAAATGTCCACCAGTTTTTGGAGCAATAACACCACCTTCTGTTTGCTTGTGTAAATTAATCATTTCCTTTTACTTTCAGCTCAAATCAGTTCAACAATACCAGCAATCTGGTGTCGGTTGTCACAAAGCTCGCTGTGCTGGCCAAAGTGGAGTTAAGAGGGTATGGTTATTTTTATTATGTTCATTGATTATTATGTGATGGATAATTTGATTACTTTGGAGTTGCAACTAGTTTAACATTAAAAGATTTGCCCTGGTTACTCTAGTCCCAGACTAAAGTGCAAATCTGAGCTGTTTTAACTAAAAAAAAAACTATTTATTTTTTTAAATATAATAATATCAGTGTATTGTTTGTCTCAATAAGGACACCAGTAATGATTTAGCTTTTATAATGCATTTAAAATGACTCAAATGTCCTAATTAAACTTTGGCCTAATTCTGGCTTAATATAAGCCCTGTTTATGAAACCAGGCCTAAGAAAAGTAACTTTGTTTTTATTTATTTGACTGACCTGCCCAAAACAAAAGATTTAGTGGGAATGGAGTGTGTTCACGAATGTAGAAATGTTCAAGCAACGATAATAATTATGTTGGCGCCGATAGCTTGCTGGTCATCACACTAATATATTGTACTGCAGGTGTCCTGATGTTGAATCCCGAATTACGGACCTTTCCCAATTCAATCAGCCCCATTTGCTATTAAATTAATTTTATTATTAATTTATTATTAAATATGATTAGAAATACATTGTGAATACAGCATATTTATTGACAACCATATGACTGTATTAGAATGATTTAAGAAGAAGCATTTGACACAAAAAATCCTGCTTAAATATTATAATATTAATAACGTATATAATATTAATAAAAATCCACTTTATGAATTGAAGGGTTTCTGCACCAGAGCAGGTGTTTTTACCTATTGCTAACTGGCAGCCTAAAGAGAATCCTGTTCTGGAGGATGACATTGGCCCTCTTGTACAGCACATCTATGAGGTAAAAAAAAGACATTTTACTTCCATCACTTTCAAGCAGTTCGAAGTTTACAATATTTGATCTTTTGTAACCTTTCCCAGCTAAGAAACAAAGGACCCAGTACCTTCAGCAAGGCCATTTTGGATGTGCAGTGGCCATACAGATTCAACAACGGCTCCCTGCTCTACATCACCAAGTTTTCAGTGGATGGAAACATGAACTGCAGCTCAAACAGGGAGCTCAACCCTCTGAATGTCACCGTATGTGTCTGACAAAACTAATCATGAAAGTACTTCTTATATTTAAGACTGTTGTTAAAGGGATAGTCATCATTTACTCATCCTCAGCTTGTTTCAAACTTGGGTTTCTTTCTTCTATTGAACACAAAGGAAGATATACTGAAGATTGTTGCAAATAAACAGCCATTGACTTCCATATAGTAATAGTAGTTCCACTTGTAATTTTTGTTCCTACTATAGATGTCAATGCCTGCTTTTCTTTCTTCTGTATATCTTGTTTTGTGTTCAACAAAAGAAATAAGCTCATAAAAGCTTAGTTTGAGGAAATAGTGAGAACATTTTCATTTTTGTGTGAACTGTCTCTTTAATAAACAGGACTTAAAATTTCACTCCACAAACCTGTATATTAAACGGCACATATATTCTGATTGACAATGACATTCTGTCAGAGCACAAATACATAGTACTTGTTTACTGGAACACATAATTGACTTTATTTGCTTGGTCAAAAATGGTTTATAGGATGTCACCAGTTGATCACTTTTTTTTTGCTTCACCTAGAATCCCAGATTTCTTGACCAGAATGACACCTCTGCGAGTGGAGCAGAGGGAAGAAACCGACACAATGTTCATCGCAGAGACCTGGAGGAAAAACATGGGGAAGAAAACCTGAAGATTCTGGTATTGTCACACTTTTAACAGTTGCCACAGACTGTGATGCATTTGCAGGGGTTTTATTCAGAATTCAGATATAAGTGGTCAAAGATGAGTTTTTTAACGATGATTTGTTTTTTTTATAGCATGATTTACAGAAGACGGCCACTAAAACCCATTTAAATTTTAGCATTACAATAGTTTATATACCAAAAAACCTTTTCATGTATGTTTAGAACATCTAGAATAATTTGATGTTCGAAAAGACTCAATTTTAAGACTTATTAAATTACATATTAAAAAGTTTCAAGGATAACGGTGCAACCTCAGAATACTAAATAAATGTCATTTTAAGACTTTTAAAACTTTAAATATTTTGCCACTATCCTTCAAACCACTAAGTTTCAATAATTTAAAATATGACCAAATTTAGTATGATCAATTATTCATTTTAAGTACAGGTCAGGATGAGTATGTTGTGTTGACTTGTATGAACATAACTTTTGTAAACTTGAAATGCTGACACCAAAATGAGACGTCTCATCTTTGACCCATATTTACTTGATAATACACAGTATGTTTGATGATACACATGTAATATCATACCACATTTAACAACTCTGGGGTTATTTATTTATTACTTATTAATTAAGAAAGATATTATATTTAACAAAAGTACAATAAATTGATTGGGAACAGTAGACATTTACAGTATAATGTTATTTGTATAATATAACATGCTGAACAGTACTTTGTTGATCAGAAAAATATTATCACTCTTTCAGCACAACTGTTTTCCCACAAATCAAATTCAACAAAGTTTTACAAGAAAATGTCTCGAGCAGCAAATCATGTTAGATCTATTTCTGCAAGATCACATGAAGCTGAAACTTGCACTTTGCATCTAAAGAATAAATCCAATCCAAAATGTATTCAAACAGAAATTTATTTTATTGTAATAATGTTTCATTGTATTTATTTATTTTCCTTTTTTTTTTTTTCAAATGCAGCCTGAGTGAGAGATACAGTTTTTTTTACCAAAACCAAACTCTTGAATTGTAGTGTATATAATAAATTTTTGTGCAACTGTAATTTTAGTTCTACACTATACACAATCACATCAGTGGGTGTTTTCAAATACACCCAGGGTGCGAATAACAGGGGGGTTTGAGGGGGACTCCCCTAATTAACACGTGATCCCCCCCGAAGGACGTCAAAACAAGATGTATGGGGGGTCAGCCCTTTAATAGTGAGAAATAGCTTTCTCTGATCTGTATCTTAAATATTCATTCATTCATTCATTTTCATTCGGCTTAGTCCCTTTATTCATCGGGGCCGCCACAGTGGAATGAACCGCCAACTTATCCAGCATATGTTTTACACAGCGGATGCCCTTCTAGCTGCAACCCAGTACTGGGAAACATCCATACACTCATACACTACGGCCAATTTAGTTTATTCAATTCACCTATACCGCATGTCTTTGGACTGTGGAGGAAACCGGAGCACCCGGAGGAAACCCACACAAACATGGGGAGAACATGCAAACTCCACACAGAAATGCCAACTGACCCAGCCGGGACTTAAACCAGTGACCTTCTTGCTGTGAGGCGACAGTGCTAACCACTGAGCCACTGTGTTGCCCCATCTTAAATATTAATAATTTAAAAAAAGATAATATAAATATACATTTGACCACCCCTATAACGATTCATACCATTGTGAATGCATATTCATTCATCAGTCTGAAACTGGCAGATCTAGAGCACCGATAGACAACGCAAGTGTACACAAGAAGGATTTCTTGTAAGATAGGTGTTTGTTTCTACATATAGCCTAAAAGTAAACTCAATTTATCTGCATATTTTGTATAGTTTGACCTACAGTAACCTCTAAAATACAGGGTTCATACGGTCATGGAAAACCTGGAAAAGTCATGACATTTTTGCAGGCCTGGAAAAGTTTTGGAAAATCAGAAAAATCCACAAAGTTTTGGAAAAGTCATGGAAAACAGATATCTGTATTCTTTACATATAGGTTCATTCATTCATTCATTTTCGTTTCGGCTTAGTCCCTTTATTAATCCGGGGTCGCCACAGCGGAATGAACCGCCAACTTATCCAGCATATGTTTTACGCAGCGGATGCCCTTCCAGCTGCAACCCATCACTGGGAAACATCCACACACACTCATTCACACACATACACTACGGACAATTTAGCCTACCCAATTTACCTATACCGCATGTTTTTGGACTTATGGGGGAAACCGGAGCACCCGGAGGAAACCCACGCGAACACGGGGAGAACATGCAAACTCCACACAGAAACGCCAACTGACCCAGCCGAGGCTCGAACCAGCGACCTTCTTGCTGTGAGGCGAACGTGCTACCCACTGCGCCACCGTGACGCCCTACATATAAGTTAGTTGTCTTTAATACTTTCCTGTCCTTGGCCAATCACATACTCTCACATTACTAGTGCGGTGTAAGCATTATCTAAATCAATTTTACATGGATATAAATATAAGCTAAAACTAAATAGATTGTTGCGTGTTTTACGATATGCTGTAATAAATTTGAACATGTATTGTTTTTACCACACATATGTAGACATTGCATGACACATTAGGTCATGAAAATTTACTTGAAAGTCTTGGAAAAATGATGGAAAAGTCATGGAATCTTTGTAGTAAAAACGTGTATGAACCCTGAAAATAGCTAATCAGAGGATACTGTAGGTCAGAGTACACTATATATCCCTCAAAACACTAAAAACGTTTTATTAATAAATTAGATATGATTTAAATAAATACTGAAGCATGTATTAGACAGACTAACATAACAAAAAAAAAAATGTACACCCCGGATTGTCAATGTATAATTCGCACCCTGAATACACCATTATCCATGCATGAAAGTTGTATAAACTGTTTGTGTATAGGATTGTGGGAATGTGGAGTGTCAGGAGATCAAGTGTTGGGTTGGCCGTCTGGAGAAAGGCCAGAGTGCAATTCTATTTATTTATTCCAGACTCTCCGTGAACACCTTTCTCAAGGTAAAAAAAAAACATAATTTAACTGAAATTTTCATTTTCCTTTGCCAATTGTGAAGCTTAAACATTCTTTCATCACTGCACTAATGACAATTTGTTCAAATACACCAATGGTTTTCTTTCCTTTTAGGCTGCGAGTCAAAACAAGTCATACATTGTTCAATCCTCAGCCTCATTTAGTGTGATAGAGATGCCGTATAAAAATCTGAATCCTGAGCTCCCAACCAGCACTCAAATGGTAAGATCTTATCGTGAAACTCTCATGAAATGATTATTATTTTGTTTTTCTTTTTTTCAAATAAGCAGATGCCAACAATTGCCACAGGCTTAAAAGGATAGCTCACCCAAAATGAAATAATATACTCACACTATCTTCTGTTAAACACAAAAGGAGATATTTGGAAGAATGTTGGGAAACCTGTAACCATTGACTTGCATAGGATTTGTTTTTCCTACTATGGACGTCAATGATTACCGGTTTACAACATTTTTTTAAATATTGTCTTTTGTGCTCAATAGAAAACATGAATGTATAAAA
The DNA here is from genome assembly GCA_903798115.1 of Danio jaintianensis. Taxonomy (NCBI): domain Eukaryota; kingdom Metazoa; phylum Chordata; class Actinopteri; order Cypriniformes; family Danionidae; genus Danio; species Danio jaintianensis. Next base: position 5,982,978 of record CAIGQV010000001.1, read on the forward strand.
CTTTGGAACCACTTGAGGGAGATTAAATAGTGAGTAATGTTTTCATTTGTGGATCAACTATCTCTTTAACAAATACCTTCAAATCAATGTGCCAAACAATGGATGGTTGACCATTGTAAAACGGCTTTAAAATGTACAGCAGATACAAAGAAAGTAATTAAGTATGTAAGCACTAATTGTGAAACTGTTTTATCCAAATATAAAAGGAGAATAAATTCCTTTTAATTCTCTAACAAACCAAAACTAAATGTAACATGTATGATGGCAATTAGGATTTGATTTATTTTTTGTACTAGATGTGTAGTGTTTGTTGATATGATGCGAGTTGGTCATCGGCATCTTTATCTTGCAGGCGTCTCTGAAGGTGATCTGGAATTCAGAGAACCCTCAGCCTGTCCCGGGATGGGTTGTGGCTCTGGCTGTTCTGGCTGGACTGCTGCTTCTGGCTCTGCTCATCTTTGTCATGTATAAGGTAAACAACTGCAGACTTGAGTTAAATCACACAACCGTCTCTGTGAGCATGACTTAATATGAATACAAAAAAATGTTGATATTAAGCCTTTACCACAATCAACGAAATGAAGTGAATATATTTTTATTTTAAAAAATTTAGAAGGATGGATGGATAAATAAGTGTATAAATGGATGGATGGATGACTGTATTAAAGATTAAATAATGAACATATGGATAGATGGATGGATGGGTGGGTGGGTGGATGGATGGATATAGATGGATCGTGAATCGATGAATATGGATAGATATAGTTGGTTGATGAATGATGGATGCATGGATATAGATTGATGGATGGATGGATAAAGATGGATAGAAGAGGACAGTTGTATTAATGGATGAAAAATATATTGGATGGATGGATGGATTGATATAGATAGACAAGTGGATGAATAGAGATAGATATATTATGGATAGAAGGGGACGGATGTATTAATGGCTGAAAAAATGAACTGATAGATGGGTGGACGGATGGATGGATATGGATATATGAGTGGATGGATATATAGGTGGTGGGTGGATGGATAAAGAGATTGGATAGAAGGGGACAGTTGTATTAATATATGAAAATTTGAATCGATAGATGGATATAGATATTTGAGTGGATGAATAGAGATAGATAAAGGATGGATTAAATGAAGTTTATAGCAATTATTTTGTTAGACGGATAGGTGGTGACAACCAACCATCAAAAATGTATGTCACTGAATAATTCTTCAAAACATATTCATCAAATAATGAAACATGAAGTTTTCTGTGAGTGATTGGTTTATTAAAATCAAATGAGATTATATAAAAATTATATAATGATTTGTTGTTGTTGTTGTTGTTTACAAGATTATAATGTTAAATGTATAAATGTAGCATTACCAGCAACCGTAGCGAATGCTGAGCCCCCCGAGGATGAAATCCTAGCATTGACGCTGGACAGATAATTCATTTACATATGGTTGTTTCACTTCGTATTGTCTGCTATGATGCATTCAAAATAAATCCTTGTTAGAATTTCTGCATCATTTGTTGTTTGCTCATCTGGATATCATTTTATATGTGCGTGCATGTACATTTAACTTTTTTTATGTTCAATCCACTTAAATTTGTAAAAACAATTAAGTTAAGTTCATCTGTTTGTGTTGGGACAACTTGAAGGAATTGTGTGGAACCCTGCATTTTTTACAGCGTACGAGTGAGTTCTTTTCAGTGTGTTTAATGCTGGTGTGTGTCGTCCTCAGCTGGGCTTCTTCAATCGCGTTCGGCCTCCACAGAAGGACAGCACAGAGAAAGAGCAGCTTCAGCCACAGGAGAACGGAGACAGAAACACTGAAGCCTGAGCTCTGCATCTTCACCAGTGCCAACACACCAATGCCACATCCACTGTAGTGTGCCATGCTGAATGCTACAACACACTCCGACACTTTTATCAGCAGGTCAGCAGTTAAACACACACACACACTGATCTCCTGACGAGACACACTACTGCTGCTGTGGACGTTTCAAGTGGATTGAATTAAGACTGAAAAGCTCCCGTGCCAATCCTTTCCCCCCTGTGCTCGTTTCATTTCTTTAACTGCACTGAGTCTTAAAACCAGATTTCTTTTTCAGTCGGGCGTAGAAATCTTTCAAATTGTAACACATTGAAATTGCTTACTTTAATTAAGGTAAAAATAATAATTAAAAAAGTACATTAGTACATTTTTTTTATTTTGAGGAAAGACATGAGTTTTGTACATTTTTAGATCTTGGTTCTGCTTCAGTTTGGGGTTTTTTTCTGCTGGATTTTTTTCCTTGCCAGATTTTCAGCTGATGGATTTGGACTCTTGATTTCTTATTTGGGCATAAGGTGTATTATTTTTGAGAAAATATTCTTCTGTTTGTCTACTGTAAACATTATTTTAGAGCAGGGTTATGTATGTGCATATTGATAAGTATTTGGTTGAATCTGCATTATAGGAAGAGAAAGTAATCAACGTCTTTGCACAATAGAGCAATAAAATAGTAGCATTTCTGTACTTTACAAACTTACCACGAACAAAGATTCATTATGAATTGAATTTACTGTTAGTTTGAAGATTCCTCTCTGTCAAAACTGAAGAAAAGGTATTTTTATAGATGAAAGCTAGTCTTTTTTTTCAGTATCTCCAACACAAATTTATGGCTAATTCGTATGAATTTGTCAAATCTCATTTCTTCATTTTCTTATGATGCTTATCTTTTTTTGAGATTTTAATACTTTTATATAAATTAGCCACTTATTTATGTATGCAGAATATTTAGGGCTTCCTGTGAGATCTGATCAATCTCTTTTACCCAAAAATGTGTTAATATCCCAAGTATTATGAATTGATTAATCATGACTGTGTATATTTATTATGTATATATAAATGCACACGTGTATATACTTTTTTTTATATATATGTGTGTGTGTATATATATATATATATTCCTATACATGGATGTGTCCATACATAAATAAATAAAAATACACACTAAATTATTATGTAAACGATGAATTGTTTATCAACAGCACTAACTGATAATAAAATGATTTAATGGTAAGCAGTTTGAAATCATGATACTGTAGTTAGTAACATTCATTTTCTTTTTGGCTTAGTCCCTTTATTCATCAGGGGTCGCCACAGCGGAATGAACCGCCAACTTATCCAGCATATGTTTTACGCAGCGGATGCCCTTCCAGCTGCAACCCATCACTGGGATAGTTAGTAACAATATTGGCCTTTTAAGTGGCTTTTTCATATATTAAAACAGTTCACCTGATGTTAGTTTAATGTTGTGGTTTCATAGATGCTGTTCATTGTTTTCGGTCTTAATTTGAACCTCAAATGTACTAAAATACACTCCCTTAACACTGAAAACAGATTTCTTGTGTTCCTGTATTATAGTAATGCTGCTGCCCATATTAATTTACCCATATTGGGTTGCCATAAATATGTTGTCTAAATGAAAATTTGTACACATTTATAATGCAATCAGAATTCTGCATTTTACACAAAGGTATCCAGAATATATTCTCTTTTTGTCTGTAAAGTTTGTAAAAAAATATTAGAACATAATCATAGCAACAAAATATGTATTTTTGAGAAGCTTCCATGTTTAAAAACCTAGATCACAGACTAAACTTTTTTTTTTTTTTTTACCTTGATATTGTTCAGCAATCATGTTAATGCTCCTGTAATTCAAATAAACAGATATACTAATGCTCCTAGATTTATGAATATATACTTTGCATTATTTTCCTTTGATTTGCATACAGTATCAGTTTTCTTCAGTGACTAAAGTTTGCATTTTTTTAATCTACAGTGATGAAACAGACGTCACAGAAATTGAAATATGGTACTTGTAAAAATATGGATCTTTAATTCCACTGTGGTTTGACACAATATGAACACCACATGGAGCAAAAACAGGATGTGATGTCACAAGATGCAACATTCATATCAAGCAACTATAAATAACTGTGAAAAATAATGTCAAATTTACTGAAGATTTTACTTTTTATTGTAAAAATGGTTGCATTGTACATGATTAGCTGTTCACTGTGCATCTGTCATTAGGAAGCTGAGGTCACTGCCCGGTTCATACTCCGTGGTTTGTTTACCTCTAAGGGAAAAAAAAGGTTTCAATATAAATTTTTGTTTTTTTATTATTTGGCATTATTTTGTTTATTGGAGTCTCTACTTCACCTCTGGAAGAGTCGGGCTTTGGTGCTGCCAAGTAAAGTGGCTTTGTTTCCTTCCACTAACAGCATTGAGCCCTCCCGAAGACCCTGAGAAATTCATACATTTCATATTTATTATAAACATTTCACAGGAGGGCTAATGATTTTGTCATATATATATATATACCCATGTGGGACTCTCTACTTGGTAGAACCAATTAGGCGCAACATCTAATATTTCATATCATTTATGTTAAAAAATATGATCACATACATTTATAAATCTGTCTTTTTGTGAAATGAAGCACACAGACCTAATGCATATTACATATTTAATGACTACACACTGTATATAGGCTATTTTTACACAGACGGATAATAATTAATTGTAAATATACAGTTAAATATTGTTGTATTCTGTTTATTTAAAGTGTCCTGCACACTATTGAGAACGTTGAGCTGTTTATAAAATTGAATTGAAAATCGAAACAAAAAAGCAGTATCAGTCAGGAAAAATTGTGGTTCGATTTGTTGTTGTTTTTGTTTTTTCCCCAAATCGGGCTGCCCTAGACAAGAGGAGAATGCACTCATCTATACACAGAACTCTGTGACTGAGCTAATACCAGCGATTTTATTTGTCATTCCAAAATTTTTCATTTTCATTTCATTTTTCATTTGCCCATGTGGGATTGCCCATGTGTTCATTTATTAATGATCAAATTGAATTGCAAATCGAATCAAAATAGCAGTATCAGTCAGAAAAATTGCAATTCAAACCGCACTGCACTAGACAGCAGGAGAACGCATTCGTCCATTCACACGCATCTCTGATTAAGCTACTACCAGCGATTAATTATTATTATTATTTATTTATTTATTTATTTTAAATTCCAGACACCTGCTTGTGACCCACATAAGCAACCTATATGGGATTGATTTTGTTTGTCCATGTCTAACCCATGTGGGACACCTGTGTGTTGTCCACTTGTGTGAAAACATATGTGTTGCTAATATTGAGCCAGCCTGTGATTGCACATGTGGGAATGCCCATGTGAGGACACATGTGAGTTTGTCCATGTGGAATCTATGTGAGATCTGTTTACCAACTCTGAAGCCATATACATAGGCAACCTATAGCCTTGCGTTGCCCATACTGAATCCGCTTGAGGTTTGCCCATGAGGGATATAAAACCATGGTAGAACCATGTTTTTTTATTAATAGTTTTGAATTATCATGTAATAATGTATAAAACTGTCTAAGTGCATAGACTTAATTCATATAAAATATATAATGGCTACACACCGTAAATAGGCTATAGTTGCAATCGGAATTATTAAACGCCCTTTGATTTTTTTTTCCTTTTTAAATATTTTCCAAATGATCTTTAACAGAGCAAGGAAATTTTCACAGTATGTCTGATAATGTTTTTTCTTCTGGAGAAAGTCTTATTTGTTTTATTTTGGCTAGAATAAAAGCAGTTTTTAAATTTTTTTTAAAAACATTTTAAGGTCAAAATTATTAGCCCCTTTAAGCTATTTTTTTTCCCCCGATAGTCTACAGAACAAACCATCGTTATACAATAACTTGCCTAATTACCCTATCCTGCCTAGTTAACCTAATTAACCTAGTTAAGCCTTTAAATGTCACTTTAAGCTGTATAGAAGTGTCTTGAAAAATATCTAGTAAAATATTATTTACTGTCATCATGGCAAAGATACAATGAATGAGTTATTAAAACTATTATGTTTAGAAATGGGTTGAAAAAATCTTCTCTCCATTAAACAGAAATTGGGGGAAAAAATAAACAAGGGGGCTAATAATTGAGGGGGTTTAATAATTCTGATTGCAACTGTATACACTGTTAAAGCATGTTGTATTGTCTTCGTTTAAAGTGTGTTACACACCATTGAGAATGTTGAGCTGTTTACTAAATTAAAATCGCAAATGGAATCAAAATTGCAATTTCAGAAAAAAATCACAATTCGATTTTCCCCTCCTAATTGGACAGCCCTATTATAAATGCATTATTTTTATTACAAAAAAAGAGTGAAGAAAAATAATGTGTATGTGGCATAATGTACCGCTGTATTTGAGCATCAATTATATTTGAGCACTATTATATTTCTGAAAGATCATGTGACACTGAAGATTGGAATAATGAATATACAGTTTCGCATCACAGGAATAAACTGCATTTTGAAATAAAGATAAATAGAATTGTTACTTTAGAGCAGGGGTCATCAAACTTGTTCCTGAGTCTTGCAGAGTTTAGCTCCAACCCTCATCAAACACACCTCAACAAGCTAATCAAGCTCTTACTAGGTATACTTAAAACGTCCAGGCAGGTGTGTTGAGGCAATTTGGAGCTAAACTCTGCAGGGACACCAGCCCTCCTGGACCCAGATTGGTAGGGGTGTCACGAGATCTCGCGAGTGATGAATAATTGTCTTGTGAGTTGAGATGTTAGCATGATGGAGCGTGAGGGTAAAATTAGCATTGATGCATCACATGCATAGATCACGCCATGAACAAGACGTTAAAATAGCTACTGGTTTAAAAAAGCCTAGATTAAAAGACGGCAAATGAGAACTTTTCTGTCATAAACTACAGCAAAACAACTTGTCAAAAAGAAAAGAAAAACATGAAACCCTGCGAACAGAATAAATACAGGAACGGAGAAAAGGGCGCTTTTTATTATCAGCTGTCAGTCAGCGCCTGCTCTTTTTTTCCTGGACATTGCGCCTTTTGCCATGTGCAGTGTAAATGCAGACAATCAGTCACCTTTAAAAGATGATAAATATAAGCAGGTCATCAAAAGAATCGGATACTGTCACAAAATCCGAATTGACCATCAAGATCTGCAATGTAAATACTCTGAAATTCTATAAGGGAAAAGCCAGTCAGAGTTTGTCTATTTAGTCAGTCTATTTTCCATTTATATATTAACAAATATTTTGCTGTGTTTGCATGTTCATTACATAGAATTCAATATAAACTAATATAAAACTATTGCATACATAAAATTATATGCATGTTCATTAAAATGGAAGTAAATTCATTACAAGTTGATTAAAAAAAACACCTAAATTTGTTTTGCATTTTGTTTTTTTGTTGCTGAATAAAAATCTATTTTCCATTCATATATTAGCAAAATGTTTGAATTCTAAGACTATTCCATTCATATGTTTCATCACTAAGGTTTCTTTTAATAGTGTAAAAATCTCGTCTCGTTCTCGTGAACCCAATCTCGTGTCTCATCTCATGGAGTAGGCATCTCGTCACAGCCCTACAGATTGGTGACCCCTGCTTTAGAGTGCTTTAACAGTTGCATTATTGCAGTTTTTACAGTTAACACATACCAGAACAGATGGTGTGTCTGGCTCCTCGTGGTACTGGATGATTCTCTGTTCACGGGTTTCCTGTAAAAATCAAATGATATGTTTATGAATCTTAAATTAGTTATCTTTATTTGATGGTTGTCCATTTTTGCACAAGATTTCTGCATCGAGGCTTTCATAAATCAAAAGTCAAAAAGTTCTTCATCTAAACTTGAGACCTTAAATAGCCTTATTTTTTAAGGCGTTGAGCTCTAGGTCTGAAATCAATTTAAACAGGTCTTATCTTTCCTGTCTATAAAACACTACCCCTAATGCTCAGTGAAATAGTAATGTGCCCCTCTAGATTTTTCTTCTTTAAAGTACTCTTTAGTACAGTTCAGTTGAAATAAATCAATGTCATAAACAGTTGAAGTTAGAAGTTTACACACACACCTTTCAGAATCTGTAAAAAGTTCATTTACCAGAAAAAGAGATAGAAAATGCATGTTATTTCTGATCTGAATGACATACTTAACATAAAAGACTGTTTAGTGCATGTCATAAACGACATGTAGTCCACATGAGAAAACAAAATGTTTATTTTATTGACATACACTTGATTCTTAATACTGTGTTGTTTCCTGAATGATCCACTGCATTTTTTTGTAGTTGTTCAAGAGTCTCTTGTTGAGTAAACTGTTAAACTTCTCTTTTAATTTATAATGTTCTTAAAAAAAAGTCTACATTTGATTAGGTGAAACCTTCATGAACCCTCTGCATGTTAATTATTTATCGATTTACTTATTTTCCATAAGAAAAGAACAGATAAGAATGAATTGCTCTTTCTGTGCTCACCCCCATGTGTCTGCTGTTGGGGTCTGTGTCCAGATAGTGCGGGTTAATGTTGAAGGGCACTAAACCAATGGCAGTAAATGAGGGTGGATAAACGATGGGCATGTCATTGGTGGTGTTGATGCTGATGGTGGAGACGTTGCTTCCTGCACTCGATCCCATGTAAGGAACTCCATCCTATGAGGGAACATCCACACCTCTTACAGATGACAGCTATGGTATATTTCAGGTTATGATTAAACAGGATATGAACTGACCTGAAAAACTCGCTTTCTTATCTCAGTCACCAGGTTGTTGTCGTAAAGCGCTTTCAGCAGGCGAAATGTGTTACCGCCACCTGATGGACAAAACACAGCACTAAGAGCACATCAAAATATAATCTTTTAGTATTAATTCTATAGTATTTGATTGTTTTTTTAGTATTCAATTTCATTTTAGCTTTTTTATTCATATGGAATTAAATTTTGATATATTTCTAAGGAGCTTTATCCATGTAATATTTCATAATTCCATCTTTATTTTTTATTCTTATATATATATATATATACATACACACGGGCGACGTGGTGGCGCAGTGGGTAGCACGTTCGCCTCACAGCAAGAAGGTCGCTGGTTCGAGCCTCGGCTGGGTCAGTTGGCATTTCTGTGTGGAGTTTGCATGTTCTCCCCGTGTTCGCGTGGGTTTCCTCCGGGTGCTCCGGTTTCCCCCACAAGTCCAAAGACATGCGGTACAGGTGAATTGGGTAAGCTAAAATTGTCCGTAGTGTATGTGTGTGAATGAGTGTGTATGGATGTTTCCCAGAGATGGGTTGCGGCTGGAAGGGCATCCGCTGCGTAAAACATATGCTGGATAAGTTGGCGGTTCATCCCGCTGTGGCGACCCCAGATTAATAAAGGGACTAAGCCGAAAAGAAAATGAATGAATGAATGAATATATACACACACACACCGGCCACTTTATTAGGTACACCTTACTAGTTAGGTAATGCTTACTAGCTGACAGCACGCACTCAGTCGCGAGAAAAACATTCAATAGTTAATTTTTTTTTATCTAAACGACTCAGAAAAACTTTACTATGTACTCGAAGAGGACAAAATTACTGTTCTAATTACTGGCTGCAAAATGTATGTACATGGTTCAATGTAATGGGTAATCAACGCATTTGCCTTATTTAAATAATTTACAGGTTTTAATCTTATAATTATGATAATTTTTTAGAGATATTGTCTGTCTTTATTCCTTTTTCTGTCATTTATTTCTCATTTGCTGATTATTTTATTAATTTGATGATGTTAATATATTACATAGGCTTTTATATACATATCTAAAATGCTTTGGCATTCAAGTTTGCTTTGAACTTGAAAGAAAGAGAGAAGCAGATTTTACCTGTCAGTGGGTGCACATGGCTTCTGAATAGCATAAAAGTAAGAGAAATTGTGGATGTCTTTTTTTTATTTAACCCATTGAAAAGAAACAGTGTATAATAAATAAAACTATTGTTAAAAATTTAATTATGTATTGTTTGTCGCATATAGTTAACTATTTATGTGATTTGGGTAAATGGTGTGTTTCAATTCGGCAGCCATCGCAAGTATATTTCAAACCTGTGGGAAGCACTCTATATGTATGTGTATATATATATATATATATATATATATATATACACACACAGTTATATATAGATATACAGTTGCAATCAGAATTATTAAACCCCCTGAATTGTTAGCCCCCTTGTTTATTTTTTCCTCCAATTTCTGTTTAACGGAGAGAAGATTTTTTCAACACATCTCTAAACATAATAGTTTTAATAACTCATTCATTGTATCTTTGCCATGATGACAGTAAATAATATTTTACTAGATATTTTTCAAGACACTTCTATACAGCTTAAAGTGACATTTAAAGGCTTAACTAGGTTAATTAGGTTAACTAGGCAGGATATGGTAATTAGGCAAGTTATTGTATAACGATGGTTTGTTCTGTAGACTATCGAAAAAAAAAAAACAGCCTAAAGGGGCTAATAATTTTGACCTTAAAATGTTTTTAAAAAAAATTTTAACTGCTTTTATTCTAGCCAAAATAAAACAAATAAGACTTTCTCCAGAAGAAAAAACATTATCAGACATACTGTGAAAATTTCCTTGCTCTGTTAAAGATTCAAAAAAAAATTCAAAGGGGGTTTAAAAATTCTGATTACAACTGTAAATATGCATATATATAGTGGATAAAAACACTGTGATGCACAATTTGGATTCTGCTTTATTTTTGTACTCACAAAACTGATACTGATCATGATCTTTACAAAATAGACAAACCGATCAACCAAGAAATTAATGTAAATTTTATTAGTCACTTTTTTAAAGTTATATTTTTTTTTTCATGATTGTATTTTATTATCATTATTGATTGTAATTTTTCATATATATTGTTTCATTAAACTGTATGCTGATCATTGTATTAATTCAATTTCATTGATTGTTTATTATAATTACATAGTAATATTATATATTTATATATAAACTATATAGACATAAATATAAAAAAAATCATTTGTTATTAAAGTAAACTTTTCACTAAATTGGTGTGCTGATAATTGTATTTACTACATTTGTGACACTGATCATGTGAACTTTTTAAAAGCAAAAATGAGGACTAATAAAATAACAAAACAACTATTGTAAAATCATATAATTTGATGTATTTTATTAGAATTAATATCATTTGTTTTAATATTACTACAATTAAAATGTTATTATATTAAAACTTTATGCTGCTAATTATTATGATTTGTTTGTTTATCAGTATATTCCTTAAAATCCTCCATACCAATGAATATTCCCTCAGCTTTCCTGACAGCATCGACAGGGTCGGATGTCTCGTGGACACTGTCCAGCTCATATCCTGGACAAAGAGAAATGAAGAGCACAGTCAGTGTGTGTGTGAAGGTCAGTGTTTCAGTGACTGTTCTGAGTTCTGAGTACAACAACACAAACCCAGGCTCTTGAACTTGTCTCTGGCTGTCTTGGTATAAGCATCTCGATCATGCAGAGCATACGGGACAAACAAGACCCTCTTTACTTCCCTTTGAAAAGAAAACATCAAATTAATGTTTCACAGCAATGCGCACAGTAACATTTTAATAAATAATTCAAATATGTTAATTTGACAACTGAAAATTCTTACATGGAATGCCATGTCTAACAAAATAATAAATAAATAAATAAATAAATGCACAATGAAAAGTAAAGCAAATGTAAAAAAACTGAGTTGAAGTAAAATATGTAAAAAAATAATAATAATAATAATACAATAAAAAAATTATATATATATATATATATACATACATATAGTTTTATTCTATAAAGTTCTTATAACGTTTATTCATTTCTTTTTTTTCAATTGGTGTGAGAGACTGAAAATCAGGTTTGCATCAAATATTGAATTCCTAACCCTTCTGAAGCTAAAACATTGGTGTTGTGTTTTCTAAAAAAGAATGGACAAATGGATTTGAACTTTGCACTTCCTCAGCCACAAGCTAGCAAGCAAAATACGATTAAGGGAAGTTAATAAAACGTGTGTCATTTCAACAAGTATGCATCGTTAACGTCACAAAAGGTTTATTTTTGCATTCCTACTTTTGCTGCTAGTGACTTACTTTCCAAAGAAGTCTTGAATGTTCTGCTGGCAGTGCTGTAGATATCCTCCTCCGTGAAGAGTGGAGTTTGACACCAGCAGGAGTTTCCTTTTCATCGTTCTCCTCAGATCTGCGCTGGGGCTGAAATGAAGAAGTCGATCAGAAAAGTCACATCAGCAAATGGCCAGCGCTTCTTTCTGCTGACAGCACATGTTCTCGGATCAGTGTGGCTGTAATCTTCAGTGCTTTACCTTTGGTCTGATAGTATATCACTCAGATTTTTATTGCACAGAAGACGCTCGCAGCACTGAGGCAACAACATGATAAGAAACCCTATGCTGGAATCGTCATGTGGCCAGAACTTACCAAAATAAACTTGAAACATCAGATAACTAAAGGAATGCCATCGATTACAACTCCAAAAACCCTTTTTAAACATTAAACCCATCGTTTTTATTGATATTTATTAACTTTTTTTTTATTCTCCATTCCAGAAATTATTTTCAAAATAAGAGTCTATCACCCTTTGGACAAAGACAGCTTAACGCGAAACAATGTACAATGTTTTATTAAAGTGCTTTATTTTATTTAATTTATATTAATAATAATGTTACAATATAATTAGCTTCTTTTTTTACAGATTAAAAGTCGTTTATTTTTGCTACTTTTATTTTACATTGAACTATAATAATAAATTAATAAAAGCAACTAATACACTATTATCAGTAGCTATGGTATATACAAATCGCATGTTGTCTTTTTCAACCAAGCATTCTTAAGCTAATATTATTTGTGAGCCGACTTAATTTATAATAATTTCAAACAAACCTGTAGTTTTGACAAATTGCGCTGATTATTTTATTGTATTGGTGATAAACAAAAATGCTAGATATGGAGTAAGCTTTAGTAAAGTGTGTGATAAAACACTGAAAGTAATAGTTTGTGTAAAATATAGTTTGTGCATCAAAATTTCAAAAATATTTTTATGCTTTTATTTTGCATTGCTATTTTTATCATGCGCATTCAGCATATATAAATGCTAGCCATGCAGTAAGCATAAGAAAAAAGACAAATGCTTTTCATATAGAAAAGGGTCATCGAAAGGAGTTAAAAAATCTTTTATTTTGGTTAAACTGTCATTACTGTCACGTGTGTGTTACGTCACAAGCACGTCTATGGCAGCAAGCCAGTGCCCTCATTTCACTTTGGTTTGTGGAACATAACTAGTGCAGCAGGAATGGATGACACCAGTCTTGATAGTTTAATCCTGAAACTCCACGACATCCAGGCCGTGAAGTTCGGGACTTTTAAGCTAAAAAGTGGACTTTCTTCACCGATCTATTTTGATCTCCGAGTAATAGTATCTCATCCAGCGTTGATGAATCAGGTAAACACGTGCTCGCATCATTTAGTCATCAAATGTGTGTTATAAATCATATCCTTACTGCCAAAACTTTTAATAAAACGAGCCACAACACACAACAATTTCTTCTTTGGTTAGTTTGTATTTACGTGTTGCTCCTCATGTTTGTGGGCGATTAGGTGGCGGATCTTCTTCATAAGCGATCTGAGGAGGCGGGAGTGCAGTTTCACAGTGTTTGTGGAGTCCCTTACACTGCTCTTCCTCTGGCCACAATCATCTGCTCCAGCAAACAGTACCCCATGCTCATCAGACGAAAGGAGGCTAAGGACTATGGTATAACAGTGTGCATTTACCTGAGCTCAAAGAGTAATCTGTTTAATGCATTTTTTCCTGTTCCTTTCATCAGTAGAATTTGCACAGTAGGCTCAATTAATCGCGATTGTCATTTTTTTTCTTGTTTCTGGCTGGAAGCTCGAAAAGTGTTGTTGTTTTGCTCTGGCCAAGAAAATCTGTCTTTTTTGGTGGGGGTAGGACATAGATATATAGACTAGATATCGCATACGGACTCTCAGCATGCGTCAATAGCGCCGCCATATTTGTACAGGGCTCCCAGGACAAACATCACTCAACCGCACTAGTCGAGACAGTGTGCCAATGTGAAGATGCTGGACTTTAGCGCTGCTTACGGGTGTAGTAACGAGCAAACAAAGCACAAAGGCAGAACATTTCATAGGTAAGATTTCGTTTTTTACATGTTACAAACTTTTGTGCTCAACAAGTAACGTTATTGATGATAATACAATCTCTTACTGCACTCATCATAAGGCAAAGTAGCATCAACTTGCTCTGAATTCTAGGCGTATGCTAGTTTGTTGAATAAAATCAGCAAACAATGAAAATGAAATATGACAACAAGATGCTGCGGTGCCAGAAACTTGTGTTATTGTCGGCTAAGTGAACGAGTCGTTCATAACGGAGATTCATTCACAAACGAATCGCTCCCTTCGTAGAATGAAGTGAAAGCAGGAGAGGGGGTGTGTTTCAGGACACGGATTAGATCAAATTTAACACGGAGGGAGGGTAATACATTTTCATGCACACAAACACACACTCTTTATCAGCAATGCCCGTGCGGTCACTGATCCATCGATGTAGAAAAGTGATGTAAAATTATAATTTTCGTAATGACATTTTTTTAAACATTTTTTTGCGTACTGACCACGGGTGGGAATTCCCGATCATAGATATATGTATATATGTGTATATCTCTAGCTCTGGATGGCCACAGTCCTCCACTGCACCTTGGTCCTGCATTCATTTCAAAGGAGCGCTACCCTGTACTAAAATGGCGGCTCTATTGACGCATTCCTTCCAATAGACAACAATAGGCCAGGCGACATCTAGTATATCTATGGGGGTAGGAGATAGTTTTGATTTAAAATGTTTCAATGTCACATGAGCAGATAGCTTTACATACGTCCTGCTTGCACATTTAACAGAAACTAGAAAAGTCAAGTTCGTAGACAAACTTTATGGTGGCTTGAGAGAAAGCCTCGTCTGAAAGTTTGAAGTAGTTTTTAAGAGGTTTGAAACTGTCAGCATAGATAGATAAGTACATATGTGTTGGCATTTTTCTAGTATGGATTGGCATGTTTCTTGCTAGGCGGTGGTTAGGAGGTTCTGAGTGTTTGCTAAGGTGTTGCTAAGTGGTTGCTAGGGTGTTCTGAATGCTTGCTAAGGCATTGCTAGGGTGCTCTGAGTGGTTGCTAAGGTGTTGCTAGGCGGTTGCTAAGGTGTTCTGAGTGGTTGCTAAGGCGTTGCTAGCCAGTTGCTAAGGTGTTCTGAGTGGTTGCTAAGGCGTTGCTAGGTGGTTGCTAAGGTGTTCTAGGTCGGTTCTAAGGTGTTGCTAGGGTATTCTGAGTGGTTACTAGACGGTTGATTAGGTGTTGCTGAGGTGTTGCTAGGTCATTGCTAAGGTATTGCTAGGTGGTTGCTAGGGTTATCTGAGTGGTTGCTAAGGTGTTCTAGGTGGTTGCTAAGGTGTTGCTAGGGTGTTCTGGGTGGGTGCTAAGGTGTTCTAGGTTGTTGCTAGAGTGTTTGTAGGTGGTTGCTAAGGCGTTGCTAGGTGGTTGCTAGGGTGTTGCTAGGCAGTTGCTAAGGTGTTTTAGGTAGTTGCTAAGGTGTTGCTAGGGTGTTCTGAGTGGTTGCTAAGGCGTTGCTAGGTTGTTGCTAGAGTGTACTGAGTGGTTGCTAAGGTGTTGCTAGGCGGTTGCTAAGGTGTTGCTAGGCAGTTGCTAAGGTGTTATAGGTTGTTGCTAAGGTGTTCTGAGTAGTTGCTAGGCAGTTGCTAACAAATTAGCATGGTTCTAGTATGAATTAGCATGTTGCTAGCATGTTTCTAGTATAAGCTAGCATGTTGTTAGCATTAATTTAGTATGAATTAGCATGTTTCTAGTATGATTAGTATGTTAGTTAGTATGTACAATGTTATGTCAATGGCAGTTTTTTTTATAATGGAAGTCTATGGGACAGTTGCTAGGGTGCTGTAAGTGGTTGCTAGGGTGTGGCTAGTAAGTTGAAAAGTCATCAGTGATTGGCAGATTAGTAGTCTGAGTTAAATGAGCCCAACCGTAAGTATGTATGACAGTCTGGTACAAAGTTATGAGGTCACAAAGTTTGGTCCAATGTTAAGTCAATGGGACTTTTCCGAATTGTCCGGGTCAGTTTTCAGAAAACCGTAAGTCGGATCAGTTGGAAAAGATATAGCAACTTAATTCAGTATAGTTTGGAGTTAGTTTGGTGGTTGTAGTATGAACGGTCTAGGAGGAGATGCGTTCTTAAAATAGTCTAAGAAGAAGACGGAAGAAGTTTGTGTAGTATAACAGTATGTTGGTTTTCTCAAGCCACCATAATAAAAGGTGGTAATTTGTTAACGGTCACAATTGTAACTGGTGGTATTAAAATACTTAATAATTGAATTAAAGTGGCCAAATCTTTACTCTGCATTTATTTCATCTAAGTGAACACACACTATGCTGTTTCTCCACCGGTCACTATTACGACCAGGTATAAAACCTAATTTAACCAGCATAATATCAAAGGAGACTTCAAGTTTGTGTGTTAGGGAGGTCCAAGGAATAATATGTATATTCTAAAATTGCAAGAAAAACTTGGGATCAAATGGGTTAAGAGACACTTGAAAGTTGTGGTGTGTGGTTTGTCAGGTCTTCATTGTAAAACAATAAATATTTATTTAATAAATAAATTATTTATTATTTAAAAGACAAAAACAAACAAACTTATATTTATATATACTGGTAAAAGACCAGATATCAAATTGCATCTACCAATAATTTTCAGCACATAGAAAGCGTATTAAATGCAAGTAAAGTGTCTGACTTTTAATGAAATAAAATATGGATGAAATATTTTATCATCATTCAGCATAACAGATGTATTTATGTACAAATTAAACAACATGCCTATTATGTCCAGCACTTTATTTATTTATATAAAAGAGTTTGATTATTTGGAGATTTATATAAATATTTAAAATTACAGTTAATTAGTATTTTTGGCCTGCACTGTGATCATTACATATGTTTTTAATACGCCATTACTGTTTCTTGTAGATTTGCCTGACAACATGTTTTGGAAATAATATATTTGAATGACAACTAAATCACATTTAAATCACATTTTACTTTTATAATTCACTAAAGTAAATAAATAGAGCGGTGTACTAATCTTTTTGATGACTGAAAACCATTTTTGCTTTTGTCCCATTTACCTCAACTGCAGCTTAAGTCGCTTCGCATAAAAATCTTTTCTGGTTGATAACATACAATGTCATGTGGTTTAACTCCCTTTAGTGTTTACATATTCCCTGAGTTGCTGTTTGATTTATTTGAAATTGCAAGTACTCTATTTGTATATTTTATTGTGTGAATAGTAGTGTGAATCTGTATCATAATTTACTATTAACTAAAAACATTGAGGATTTGTCTACTATTTATGAACAAATTCATTCATTCATTTTCCTTCGGCTTAGTCCCTTTATTTATCAGGGGTCGCCACAGCGGAATGAACAGTCAACTTATCCAGCATACGTTTTACACAGCATATGCCCTTCCAGCTGCAACCCAGTACAGACGGGAAACATCCATACACACTCATTCACACACATACACTACTAAATTCACCTATAGAGCATGTCTTTGGACTGTGGGGGAAACCGGAGCACCAGGAGGAAATCCACGTGAACACTGGGAGAACATGCAAACTCCACACAAAAATGCCAACTGAACCAGCGACCTTCTTGCTGTGAGGCGACCACCACCACTAACCACTGAGCAACCGTGTCACCTTTATGAATAAATATAAAAATATATTTAAAAAAATAAAATTGAAAATATAAAACTTATTTGAAAATATTAAAAGTAACGCTTAAGTTTACCACAGTTTACCACTACTTATTGTACTACTTTGATTTCCCTGGATGGATTTTTGCTTTGATTTGTTTTTACCTTGATATTTGCAATTGCATTTAAAAAAAAATATATGATTAATATCACATAGGGCTGCGCAGTGGGTAGTGCTGTCGCCTCACAGCAAGAAGGTCGCTGGTTCGAGCCTTGGCTGGGTCAGTTGGCATTTCTGTGTGGAGTTTGCATGTTCTCCCCGTGTTCGCGTGGGTTTCCTCCTGTGACGACCCCAGATTAATAAAGGGACTAAGCGAAAAGAAAATGAATAATATCACATAATGCATATAGTTAGCATAGTACACTTTAAAGGAGATTAATGATTAAGACAGTGTAAACGCTTTCCATTGGTGTGACTGAAGTCTCGTTTCATGTGAGTCCCACAATGATCTGCATTGATTTGTCTTTTTTAATCCCCCAGGAACGAAGCGTCTCATCGAGGGAACCATCCGCCCTGGTGACAGATGTCTGATAGTAGAGGATGTAGTGACCAGTGGCAGCAGTGTCCTAGAAACCGCTGAGGTGCTTGAGAAGGAGGGCCTGAAGATCACAGATGCCGTCGTGTTAATAGACAGAGAGCAGGGTGGCAGCGCCAGGCTTGCTGACAGCGGCATCACTCTACATTCAGTCATTTCTATCTCCAGACTTCTGGAAGTGTTACTCAAAGCTGGCCGAATTGACACGGACACCTCTCAGAGTGTCAGGAGGTTTGTTCAAGACAATAACACCTACATATCAGGAAAGAAAAATGGCTCCTCGGCTCCTAAAAAGAGTTGTGGAGAGCTCAGCTATGGAGCTCGGGCAGGGTTGCCAGATACTCACCCTCTCGCTGCCCGCCTGATGCAAATCATGGAGGACAAGAAGACTAACCTGTGTGTGTCTGCGGATGTGACTCACTCCAGGGAGCTGCTGGAGATGGCAGTGACATTGGGGCCGCTGATCTGTGTGTTGAAGACTCACGTGGACATCCTGGAGGATTTCACTGCGGACGTCGCCAGCAATCTGAAAGAGCTGGCGAAAAAACACAACTTTCTGATTTTTGAGGATCGTAAGTTTGCAGACATTGGGAACACAGTAAAGCATCAGTATGAGGGTAAGCCTAACTCTTTTCCTCTCCATATGCACAAGACACCTTATAACCACTTCATATTTTCGGGAAAAGATTGTGATTCTGAGTGTGCTTTAGAGGTGAGTGAGCTTGACAAAACCACCTGTAGGAGAGACTTTCTCTCTATATGCTTCCTTGTATATGCTGTTACAAGCACTAATGATATAATAAAAATAAAAAATATATAGCTGATAAACTACCTTAGACTTGTCATGGCATCTATATGCTGCTGCTCTCTGGTGATTTTAAGATGATATTTTATTATCATTTGTAAATCACTTTGGATAAACTTTCTTGGAACTGACAAGGCTTAAAATATTGTTTTCACATACAGCTGCAGGAATATCTATAGAGCAAAGAGTTCATGAATCTTTTTTTTTTGTACTAGGATGATTTTTGTACTAACAACAGAATTTTTTTTGTACTTCAGGGTATCCACGGGGTCTTAAAATGTCTTAAATTTCAAAAACAAAATTTTAGGCCTTAAAGTCTTAAATACACTGAAATATTGTCTTGTAGGTAAATCATTTTAAATGGGTCTTAATTTCCCTTTGTTTATGTAAAGGTACGCAATTGATCCAACAAGCAGTAAACCTTTTATTCATAACTAATATTATAACAGTCTGTTGTGCATACAATTAATTTATTAATGTTTTTAAAGGGTGTTTTAAAGTTATGTTGAAAAATTTTGTAGTATGTATACAACTAGGGTCTGTTTGTTTTGACACGTTATTTAAAATATGTGGCTTAGAAATAACTCATTAGAACTAGTCCTATACAAGTCTGAAATTTCATTCTTCATGGTCTTAAAAAGTCTTAAATTTGACTTGGTGAAACCTGCATAATTTTTTTGTTAAAATGTTTTAAAAACAGACCAGAATTGTTGAAATGATCCTCACACGGATCCACTAAAAGGACAAAAAACATCAACAAAAAAAGCCCACTGAATTATGCATGCCAGGCCAGTATTTGGGGATCTCAAACATGCATACTGATCATACAGTGGACTTTCATCTTTGATTGATTGCGACTGAGAGTAAGCAAACAATTAGGATTTGTTTGTTTGGTTTTTTTTACCTAAAAAATTTCTTTGTTACCATTATCACAAAACTTGCAATTAAAGGATATTTTGCACAGCTGTCATTTATTCATCCTCTATTTGTTCCAAACCTGTTTGTTTATCTCTTCAGTTGAACGAAAAGGGAGATGAATAGTTCTGGGAATGTACTGTCATTCAAAAAAAAAAAAAAATTACAATAAGACTTTATTCATTTATTGCGCCATCTAGCAGAATTACAAGAATAAGACATGTTGTCAATCAGCCTTTGCAAATGCACCCTATACTCGCCTCACCCTTTCACACAAAGATACATATTTTTACAATTATTCTCATCCGTATGCAATTGACTATTGTATTTGGGGCTTGAAAGTAAAGAGCTAATATATGTTCCAAAAAAATAAATAAATCGTCCACCTTGTTAAAGCACCATTAATGTATGTTGCTACATATTTTGGCAATTCCTGGTATTTTCATCAAATCTGAATTTCTTTTCCTATGTAGTGCTTCAGTCATTATCCCACACAAGGCTGTGGCTCTGCCCTTCTGCTACAGTAGCCACGCCCCAAACTCTCTCTATTGGTCAGCTGGATAGTGACTGACATACAAGAGCAGACCACTCCCAATGTTACAGTATTGAGAGGCTTAGTATTTACTTTTTTGGAGTATATTAACCCATGAATGGCATACTTCAAGTCAATGGACTAGAAAGTGGGTTAAAAGAGTTTCACATTAAAATCTGTCATTCAGCGAACAGAAGATGTTAAAGCCCCCAAATGACAGAATTTTCACTTTTGAAGAAACTATCCTGAGGAACCACATCATAAACAGTCTACAATTGCTCTTCCATTTGTACTAGGTGGTTTCTATCGGATCTCCTCGTGGGCACACATCATTAATGCCCATGCGCTGCCCGGTCCGGGTGTGCTGCAGGGTTTGGGTGGCGTTGGCAAACCTCTGGGTCACGGCTGTTTACTCATTGCTCAGATGAGCTCTCAGGGTTCCCTCGCAACAGGAGATTACACTCAAGCAGTGGTACGTTGTTGTTTTTTACAAACACTATCCTCACATAAAATAATCCAATGATGTTCTTTGATATAAGAGCTCAGTTTTTGTCATTCATTCATTCATTCATTCATTTTCTTTTCGGCTTAGTCCCTTTATTATTCTGGGGTCGCCACAGCGGGATGAACCGCCAACTTATCCAGCATATGTTTTATGCAGCGGATGCCCTTCCAGCTGCAACCCATCACTGGGAAACATTCATACACACTCATTCACACACATACACTACGGACAATTTTAGCTTACCCAATTCACCTATACCGCATGTCTTTGGACTTGTGGGGGAAACCGGAGCACCCGGAGGAAACCCACGCGAACACGGGGAGAACATGCAAACTCCACACAGAAATGCCAACTGACCCAGCCGAGGCTCGAACCAGCGACCTTCTTGCTGTGAGGCGAACGTGCTACCCACTGCGCCACCGCGTCGCCAGTTTTTGTCATGTTAAAGTAAATTTTTAAGTATTTTACGATGATTGTGTACTTTTTATTTCTAACTGATTTTTTTTTTCTTCTGCCCTACTTATGTTTGAAGGCATTTGTTTGAGCTCAGTTAAAATGTCTTTCAGGTCAAGATGGCTGAAGACCGTTCTGATTTTGTGTTTGGATTTATAAGTGGATCAAAAATCTGTGAAAAGCCTGGTATGGTTCACATGACTCCAGGAGTGCAAATGCAGACAGGAGGTATTTATGGGGAATGTTTAACTTCTGTCACACTCATTTTTCTATTTGATTCTGATAACGATTGATTGTTTTGCTTTTTAAACTCTGTTGTATGTTGAAGATTACTTGGGAGCTGTCTTCTTTGCTCTGTCATTGAGCAATCTTAACACTTTTTAGCTTTCAAAAGCACAATTTAATTAAATTTTTTCATCTTCCAAAACTTAATTCCTCCTCTGATGTAAAAGTTCTTTCACCTTTTATAGGTTGGGATTGGGAGTAAGCAAACAATTAGGATTTGTTTTGGTTACATATTCAAACAACGGATTTGGTAAAAGAAAAATAGTTCTGTAGTTGCTCATAAATGCTGTCAACTGTACTCTCCATTAGAATAAGTAATATTTAGTTTATATTTCCTTGTTTTTATGGATCAAGTACCTCTGTAATTTTTAATTTGGTTCTCTTTTGTTCTTCAGGAGATGGGCTTGGGCAGCAGTATTCGAGTCCAGAAGATGTGATCTGCACTAAAGGCTCTGATCTCATCATTGTAGGACGAGGTATTCTTGGCAGTCCAGATCGACTCAAAGCTGCAGGAGAATACAGGACAGCAGGCTGGGAGGCGTATCTGAAAAGACTCTCACAGGCCAGTTAATCAAACCTTCAGAGAAACTCGGGTCCAGTGGATTCACGTCTGCTTCATTCACTGCTCAGTCATTCCATCCACTTTATTACCAACCCTCCATGTTTTTGTACACTTGGTAATAAAAATATTAAGAGTTTAAACACTTAGTAATAAAAGTGTTCTTTAAAAAAATGTTACTCCAGTCTTCAGTGTCACATGATTCTTCGTAAGTCATTGTAATATATTTATTTTGGTGCTTAAGAAACATTTCTTGGTTGAAAACAGCTTAAAATTTAATAAAATCTGATACTTTTTCTAGGGGTTATTTGGTTTCTCTGTAACTTCATCTGTATTTTCTATCCCTTTTGATCGTTTAATGTGTCTTTAATGAATACAATAGGTTTTTTTAACAATCTCACTGACACCAAACCTTAGAATGTCAGTGTAGCTATACAGAAAATTACTTTAAAATATAAACTTTAAGAAGTACCTAATTACCCAATCTTCTGCATTAACCATAAACAGTGAGTAGTGTATATTGCCAGCTTGTAATCACTGAAGATGCGTTTTGTAAAGCTCTACTCATACCTTTTTTTTGTGTGTGTCAAAGCCAGTAGGGGGCAGAAGTGCGCCAGCTGTTTTTTTTAATGCTCAAAACATTCAACAGCACTACATTAAAAGCCATTTTTGATAAACAATGACAACAAAATAAATCATAAAAGAGATGGGAAATAAAAAAAGCACACAAAAGTTCATAAAGAAACAGTTTGTAAACTATTTTCAAGCTTTTAGCTCATGAGTTGAGGTATTGTTCACATTATTTTATGACAATAATAAAAAGATGCCTGGAAGTTGAAGATTTGGATCTGTGAATATGAATGTTACAAGACAAGTATTGCATTTGTAAGAAAAACATACTGAACACACTAAAAAAATGCCGGGCTCCACACGATTCCATGTTGTCCCAACACAACTCATTCATTCATTCATTTTCTTTTCGGCTTAGTCCCTTTATTAATCTGGGGTCGCCACAGCGGGATGAACCGCCAACTTATCCAGCATATGTTTTACGCAGCGGATGCCCTTCCAGCTGCAACCCATCACTGGGAAACATTCATACACACTCATACACTACGGACAATTTTAGCTTACCCAATTCACCTATACTGCATGTCTTTGGACTTGTGGGGGAAACCGGATTACCCGGAGGAAACCCACGCGAACACGGGGAGAACATGCAAACTCCACACAGAAATGCCAACTGACCCAGCCGAGGCTCGAACCAGCGACCTTCTTGCTGTGAGGCGAACGTGCTACCCACTGCGCCACCGCGTCGCCCCCCAACACAACTCGATTAAGTTAATAATTTTCACAAATTTAAGTGGATTTAACATAAAACAATTAAGTTGTCCCCCAAAAAGCTTAATAAGTGTGTTGTTTCTTCTCATTTTATAGAAGTCATTTGAACAAGCAGCAAAAGTCATTTTTGAATGCAGTATTTCTGTTTGTAAATAAATGACAATCTGTTCATCTAGCCTAATTTATAATATCACCTTAAATATCAATCACAGTTAATCACTGGACGAATTCGTCTTGTCATTGATAGTTTAGTTGAGGTTTATATGTAGAAAATTCTATTTTTTACTTTTAAAATTAAGTTGCCTCAAGGAACTGTTACAGAAATGGTTTATTATACTAACAGTGTAGTAACCTACAACCAGTTTCACAAGGCTACCACGTCTATTGTATATTTGTGGTTATCATGGATTAACTAAACCATTTTTTTGTTTTTCTTAATATATAGCTTTGTTCATTTTCGCAAAGGAGTGGATGAACAACAAACATTGAGACGCGTTTACAAAAAAATGCCCTAGGGGAAAAAAAACAAAAACAATCCTATTGTAGAATGTTCTTCGTTGTATTTTTGTATTGGTTTTTGTTGTACAGATGTGCTATATATTTTTCCTGTTTTGGATATTACAAAATATTATTTTGTCAATAGCAGATGTGGGAACAGGAATATGTCTGTGATACCTGAAAAAAGGTGTTGCTATACAAAAAAAAAAAAAGATGTCCAGAAATTAACGAACCTATGCTAGGACACCCGCATTTGCAGATTTACCTGTGCTGGTTCAAAAGGTCACCTGTGTGGGGGGTTGACCTCTCGCGCTCATCCGCTCCAGATGTCTCTCACTCTGCGTTTTATCTCGGCTAAACGCGAGCTCGGTTTGCACAGAGCGACATGATTGACATAATAGAGAGAAGTCATTTACTTTGGCCCTCCCATTTGACTCCCTGTGTCAATATTGGATGAGAGGAAAGTGCCGTGTGACAGGTGTTCGCGACAGAGCTGCGCGCGCCGGAGACACAGAGGAGATCAATGCGTCCAACACACCGACACTATAAAGCCAAAGGCCGCAGGTCTGTCCGCATCAGCAGTAGGCTATACAGCTATCATAACGACGAATAACACGGTAAGGTTGATTTGTCTGCTCAAGTTTTGGGAACATTTTAAGTAGCCTGATGTACATTTAATAATTTCCTGCACAAACTTGACTTAATAATTTGTTCTTTTTGATTGTGTCTCCATGCAGGGACAATATCAGACGCTTAACTAGGCGAATGAATGGACGCCAAGGATGGATGTTAGTTGTGTTTTCTGTACTTGTCTCACGTTGAGCCACACGCACAATACCTGCAGATGAAAAGGTTTTGTTCGTTCGGCTCGCGTTACGCAGATGCAGACACGCGTCAGGAAAACAGCAGAGCAACGGCACTCATCACTACTGTTGTCACACTGGAGCTTTAACTCATTAAAACTATCGGTACAACGCGTATAATGCGTTGATTTACTTTAAGGAATGGCTACTTGTGAAATTATAAGATTATAAAATTATAATTATACAAATGTCGCTGTTATATCGTGTTATGAATTTATGATATTTTTATTGTATTTTTTTTTTTTTACCAGTGGCACTTATACTGTGTGAGTGAGGTCATCATTTAATGTATTGCCTTACATAATCATGTTACTGTATTTGTGTCATACATTTAGCCTGTAATTTTTAACTAATTGTACTAAACTACATACATATTTTTAATGAATGTACACTCGAAAAAACAACATTTAATCATTTAAAATGAGCTCAAACAACACAATTCTTGTTTTTTTTGGGACAGTTTGATTGTTATATGTTCAATTAACTTTAACTTGTTAAAACCATTAAGTTAACTTAATTTGCGTTGGGACGACATGAAGGGATTGTGTGGAACCCAACATTTTTTCCTGTGTATATTCAGACAATTGAAGTCCCATTGTTTATTACAGAGTGTAAAGTTCCTCACTAAATATCCTTGTCAAAATGTTTACTTTTCATAAAGAAGGCAGCAGGTGACATATTTAATCTTCTCAGAATTATTTAATGGGCATTATTCTGAATTGTTAAACTATTGTATATATTTTGAGATAGGTTCATGTTTATACTTTATGTATTGCAAAATGACCTAGCTGTGGGAGTGACAGTTATGGGGCTTAATAAAAAAAAGTGATATATAGACTGTACACTGCAAAGTTATATTCATACCACACACACACACACACACACACACACACACACACACACACACACAC
>CAIGQV010000001.1:6016026-6031086 GCA_903798115.1 Danio jaintianensis
TATATATATATATTTTATTATACTTTTTTTTTTGCATAAAATAATGAAAATGTTGTTGTGTTTATAGGTTTATATTCATTTATAAACAACACAATACCACTGTTATAACTTCACTTAAAAAATATAAATAAAATATTTTTAATAGCTAAAGAAATCGCTAAAAAATATCAATATTTGGTGGAAAAACCCTGTTATTTTGGTGTAATAACCCTGCTTTTCAAATCACAGCGAATAACAACATTTCTTTATTATTCTGACAAACAATAAAGGAAAAAAGAAATAAAACTTTAAAAAATTTGCAACATTTTAATTAGAAACTTGGAAGAAATGTTATATGAGCTTTATAAAAAAAACAGTAAACCCAGAGATTTTCCAAGTGGTTTCTTAATTTGTTTTTTTCTTCAAAACTTATTTCTTACAGAGTTATGCCTCTTTTTTGTGCATCTCCATTTCTTTGTGACAAAATAGTGTCCTTTACTTAATCTAGCAGCTCTGTGTTATTGGTTGCGCGGTGCAATAAATGAGCTTTGCCCTTTTCTCCGACAGCTGGGTAGGCTATCAGTTTCCCGGTTATCGTGGATATCAGTACATCTTCGAGAGAGACAGACACGAAGGAGAGTACAGATGCTACAATGACTTCGGCACCCAGGCACACACCAACCAGATCCAGTCCATGCGCAGAATTCAGCAATAAGAGCCCACCATGTCATGCCATATCAATACTATAGGCAATAAAGACATTATTTAAATGCTTGTGGCAGTTCCTTGCTTTTTAAATAAAACAGCTTTTCTGCTCAAATCGTGGATCTGCAAGTCGTGATTCTTGACAAATGAAACAGATCCTATGCTTTTATTTAAGCTGCATGAATAATTCAAGCAGGCCTTTCACAATTCAAGATAAATGAAATAAGGCACTGTAATATTAAAATCTTAGTTTTACACCATCTAAAAATTTGAGTTTTGCTTAAATATTTCCTACACATTCTATTTGAGAGATGTGAGACTGAAATATTTCTAATAAACAAGAGCATGAGTATGTGTTCTTTGTGTATTGGGTTCATTAATTTCAGCTACAGTAAATACACAACATATGAATCTAAACATTCAACATCAAAATCTATTCTATATCTACATGAGAAGGTGTTTGTGTGCACATGTATATTATATATACTGTAATATAATGTGTATATACTATGTGCGTGTATGGACACACACAAAGGAGAGCTAGCTGATACAAATCTGATCTTTATAAATATATAATATATAAAATATTTGTAATACAAATATTAATACAAGCATGGATGTTTTTGCAAGAATACTTTAAATAAGACACTAAAATTAAGAGCAAAAATGTTTAAAAATCATTCATTGTTATCAGTTATTTTACATGTGTATTCTACATGTGCAAGTATCATAATTAGGCCAGTACATATAAAAAGTGAAAAAAACAACAACAATGCGTGCCCACAAACACACACTAATATCAAATTCTATTTTAATACATGTATTTTACAAAAAAAAAGTGTATTTACTTTTTTTGAACAAATACTTTTTTCATTTATGTATTATCGTAATAGGAAATTAGGAAAAATACAATTAAAAACTATAACTCCTATATAAGGGGGAGGCATGAAAGTTCAGATTTCAGCAGTTGGTGTGGAGCTGTCCGAGGTCCTGACCTTTGTGCATTGCAAGCATCGTAGCCTGTTGTATATTTAAGCATGAAGTTTTAATCGCTGTAAAATAATTGCTGAAAGTTGCCGAGGTCTAACCCAAGGGACGGATCGTTTTAAGCGGTACATGAAGTAAGGTGTCTTTTTCATCAAATCTGACGGTCTGCAGCTCTAGATCCGGGTATGATTCCGCCTCTTATTTGTTTGCGGTGTAACGCTCGGCGATCGGCAGTATTTGACCGCGCACACACACTCACACTCACACACCCAATGCTGGATCAGATGTGGACTCGGCAGCCACTGTTTGAAAACACGTTCACACACCCAGACCAGGATCTCCTAATAAACGTTCACCTGTACACACCTTTACCAAACACACATTTCACTACGAGCTGATTTAAACTGCTTCTCAGTGAATATAAGACAGACAGGAGTGCTGAAAGCAGCTGGAGCTCAGACATAACAGCAGCGGGTAAGTCCACTAGGCTATAAGAGACCAAATCAGGACAGAGATCGGTATATGGTAGACAGTTTATAAAGCTCAAAGCAAACCTTAGAAATGCATACTGCAAAAAATTGTTATCCATTAACCTAAACATACTGTTTAACATGAAAATATAGGCTTTAGGTTTTTATTAATGATTTGTATTAAAGGAAAATCGTATTTAATTGGCTTGAATAACGAAAAGTTGCATAAACAACGAAAGAGAATTTATCTGATAATCTTTCATATAATATCATAATGCTTGCCTGCAGCTACATTGGCTAAAGTTGTTTAGAAATGTACCACCTATCCCTAAAATGAAATTAATGTTAAGACTGATGGCACAATTTACCCCCTACCGGGAAGAAAGGAAACACCTGTCTGCATTTCGATTTTGTGATGCGGATTGAATGTTCTATTAAATGTGTTATTATTATCATTATTGTTATTATTATATTGTCATTATTATTATTCCATAGTACCTCCCCGTTTTACTCGAATAACTTTAACTCAAATTTACATTTGAATTCGAAAAGCAAAGCAAATTAAGTTCTCGCAATAAAGTCAGTTTTGACACGATTAGGATCTTTTGTACAATTTCTTAAAATTGAATGACCACTTGTGGATTTAGCTTTAAGGAGCAATTCACTTTTTCAGCATGTAATTAGGCTAAATACAGCTATCTCACGTTATAAATACACTATTTAATATTTATATCAGGTTGATTTCAGATTTACGGCTTCCTCTTTACATATACATTTATATATTTCTTTCACTAGGCATAATGTAATATTCTTTTTCTTTGTTGCATAGGAGTACTGGATTTATCCGAGCCACGTACCGTGCATGTGGCCAAACTCAAACACTGCCTTGTATCCGAGGCTTGTTTTAAGTTGCCTGCGATCTCTTTAATGACTCAGGCAGCTAAAGCAAGTCTGGGAGGCCAGAGACAACACGACAGAAACACACAAAGACATTCAGGATGATGACAATGTGTGTTCGTGTCAATGGTGATGCTGTTGGGATTCTTCATTTGTGTGCAATTAATACAGATTAGGCGGATTTACATGACCTATATTTTATCGACATTTTAAAACAAATATTTACTTTAGCCAGTTTTAAATAATGAACACCCCCCCCCCAGACAAACAGTATATTAACATGTTTAATCGCCACAAATAATAAAGCATATCCTCCTTCTCTCCACGACCAATCTTTGTATTTGTTTTTTGAGGAGTGTTATTGGGTTCAGATGCTGAATGTGTTTCGTTTATTTGTAACAAAGTTCTAAATCTGTGCACATTTCTTTCCTTTTACACAATATTTGAAAGATTGTTGCAATTTACATGCATTATATTGTAAGATTGTTGTAATTTTCATCCATTATGTAACAGTCCTGAAGTGACCCCATCTATTGTGTATTAAAGCAGCATAAGTTTGGGATAAAATGTTCTTGTTTACCATTATGCACTGAAGCATGTTTAAAAGGTAAATATTCTCAACCAACATGAAGCAGGCCTTTCTGTTTGCAAAGAGGTAAAAAGGCGGAAAAGAAAGAGGATCTGAACCGGTTTCCATGTCAAACACTTCAATTCTCCATAGAAACTCTGATCTTAACGCAGAAACTTTATTAAACCTTGATGGTGGATTGATAAGGCCGAATTTCTATCGGTTCCTTTTTATTGTGGAGACGGGGAGGGATGACAGAGGTAAATTGCTCTTTTAATTAAACCAATGCACCGAAGGAAATTGCTGTCTGAATATTGTCTCAGAGATGGGGCTCGTGACAGTTGCCTGGAAACTTCAATCTGTCTCACATTTATTCCAGATCACAGTTTTGAGATAAAGTTTAATAAAAATCTTTGCGCCAATGAAAGCCTACCCTTTCACGTCCACCACCGCCGCCACAATGCGACAGAACTGCGGAGGAAGCCTTATGTTTAACATGTATCTCTCAGGTACAGTCTTTTTTTGTGCGTAAAATGAGAAATATTGCTGAAACTGAAAAGGGGAGACGATAAGGGTCTGCGGGCGCGTGCTGCGCGCACCACCGCCGGTGTCTCTGACTTCTCCATCTGGAACGCGTGTCCTCTTTTGTCGGAAATCGGATATCCTTTTTCCTGGACGCGTTTCCTGACCTCAGCGCTTTAGTCTGGGCAAATACATCGAGCAGCAGCACGACAATACTCATAATATTTAACCTCTTTTACTGCGTATATTGTTATTTATAGATGGGCAAAATTGTGTTTTTTCCCCCTCAAAGATTACACATACAAAAACATGTCTGATGCAAATGCTGCGTTTTTATTATTGTTACTCCAATATGTATTTTAAAACTACAACAGAATATGGCATAATTAAAGCTGAATTATAATTGTCAGACGTCTTTTGAAACGCTTTCTTCCAGACCCCACAGAAAATCTTCTGAAGGAAAGCAAAAGCTCCTCTTGGACCCCCATCAACACAGGCGTGCAAAAAGGTGAGTGTTACGTTGAACTGTTGACAAACTAATTGTTAAAAAAATCCTGCTTATTTTTTTTTGCTAAAGTATAGTACTGTTATGTGTGCATGTAGGCCTAAAAGAAAAAAAATCTATTTTAATTATGTTTTATCTTTAAATGAAAGGCTTAAATGGGATTTCTCGGCAATGCAGTGAAAAGACCAATTATGTGATCTTGGAAAATATTTCAAGATAAATAAAAGTGTTTGTGAGTGCAATATTTAAATATTCTACAATTTTATTTAGTAAGTGCAAAGGAAAGGTTCGATGTTGAAAGCTCTTAATGGAACTATACGGGACATTATATACGGGCTAATACTGGTGCAGATTCAAGAAACCGATGCACCGAGGAACGTATGGAAAACGAAATAAAGTGCTTTTTAAAGAATTTTTTTAAATAACTCAAAAACATATACATTAGCCTACAGTAAAGCAATTTCTTTAAAGTCCTTATTTACTCTATTTTTCACATAGCCTACATAAAAAGGGTTCTAAACAAGACATTTCGCAGCGAAGCCATGGGGAAAAGATTTTGAATTCTACATTTCAATCAACAGTTCCAAAAGAACCACTTTATGGAGAATATTTTAATAATCTAGGCTAAATGACCCTTTTCCCTACAAAGAAAAAATGTTAAAATGAAAAGTTCCATGTTTTGTTTTGTATTTTAGGAAGTGGACAAATCCAGTTATGGCAGTTTCTCCTGGAGCTGCTTTCCGACAGCGCCAACATGACCTGCATCGCATGGGAGGGCACGAATGGAGAGTTTAAACTGATAGACCCGGACGAGGTGGCCAGACGTTGGGGGGAACGCAAGAGTAAACCGAACATGAACTATGACAAACTGAGCCGAGCTCTGCGCTATTACTACGACAAAAACATCATGACCAAGGTGCACGGAAAGCGCTACGCGTACAAATTTGACTTTAACGGTTTGGCGCAAGTGTGCCAGCCCTCCTCGACCGAACAAGCTATTTATAAGTTCCAGAGCAACTTCGCTCCCATTCAGTTTTCAGGCATTTCCAAGCTCAATCTGGTTGCTCCGGGTGTTGGTCCGTCGGGCTTCTCCTACTGGCCGGGATCTCCTCCGACCCTCTACCACAGCCACAACCTGCAGCCGCCTGGACCCTTCGGTGCCATGTCTGCGTCGCATTTAAGCTGCGTTAACAATATCAATAGTTTAAATAACCTGAATAATATCAATAACCACTATAACTGATTTTTTTGCTCTTTTTCATCTGCCTCAGGAGCGCGCGCCGACAGACTAGCCTACATAAGGCTAAAATGTAAAAGTTCAACTAGCAGATTTCAGTAGCTACACATAGACTAAAATAGTTCTGTGAAACACCAGGCAAGAACAAAAATGAATGGGCTTTAATTAATTTACCACATTGCAAAGAACAGTTTGGGCATTTGGTGGACTTTAGGATCAGAAAACATTTAGCGCCATCTTATGGATAACAAACACTGTCGCGACAAATTCATCATTATATTCAGCTGAGGAACACAAACACGTTTTGCTTGATCTCCATACCTTCGTGGTAAAAAAAAAAGCAGCTTGAATATCAACGCAATGCAGCAGGAACTACTCTACATGGTAAGAACAAATTGTAAGCAAAAACGTGCGTTCGCTAAACTTGGAATCGAGCATATTATTCACATTTGAAGTTTTTTGAAATTGTTTTTTTTTTTTGCTATTTATTTCAACCAATAATAGTGAAATAATGGACACTATGTCTGAATATCGGCCATACATTTTAAAAAGTGTACATCCTGATAAATTGTAAAGAATAACTGATTTTTCACGAGAATCACCAGTCTGTGTTCTCTTTTGCTTGTGATAATATATTAAAATCGTTATTGTAATATCCCTGATCTGTCTTATTTATTCGTTGAGTGTTTGTAACTAAAGTGATAGGCTATAAGAATTAATTTGGGTGGTTTATAAATTAATTTAATTTATTCTGAAAAAAAATCAAAAATTATTTTAGCAACGTATTTTACTAGGTATTTAGTATTTTGCACAATTGTGTTTGCTATATTTACACTATTAACTAAAGGAAAATGCATTACAATCTGTGAAATGTTCATATAAAAAAAAAAACAACAACAACAACACAATATTACAAAGTTTTGTTCAGGGATATCAATTTAAAATAGTACAATTTAGCCAGAGAACATTTTAGGGTTTCCTAAAGAACATATTTATTTAAAAAAAATCTTTAAAGAACCATATTTACATACTTTGAAGAACAATTTCATAATCTGAAGAAGCTTTTTTCCCCCTAAAGAACCTTTTGTGCAGGCAACAAAAAGTTACCTTGGATGTTAAGCAATGCCATTAATGAACCTTTATTTTTAAGAGTGCATATTCCATTGTGAAAATACACCATGGGTTTTTAGTAAAAGTATACAATAAGATTTTTGGCAGATTGGTTTCTATTTGTATTGTTTCGTTAAAAAAAATAGCATGGTTAAATTGTGGTTTACCGTGGTTTAACTTCATTACCCCATGTTTGTTCTTTCATACCATTCAGATAATGGGATATAGTTCACCCCAAAATGTATACATACCATTTTGCTCACTCTTAAGTTGTATTAAGCCTGTGTGGTTTTTATTTATTCTGATGACCAAACAAAGAAGATAAGCTAAACAGTGTTCATAACCAAGTAATGCTAACGATTTACTACCACAGCAGAAAAAAAATACTATTGAAGTCAACGGTTACCAACATTTACCAACAACGAAGAAACTCATGAATCTTTGGAACCTATTGAGGGTGAGTAGAATTTCCTTTTTGGGTACATTATCCCTTTAATGTAAGTAGTAAATCAGTGGGCAGTTGCATAAACTGCGTAGATTAGTTTAGACGTAAGTTCATTTGAATCCCAAAAGAAAATTTTGCTATTATTTGATGATTAAACTAGCTAAGACAGAGGCTCAGTTTATGTAACAGGCAGCAGGTTTTGCCATATATACTTTATTGATTACATATGACAAAATGTCCCCTAAACAAAAAATAAATCTAAAATAGTACACTTGTTTATGAACAAGTAAACAGTAAACAAATCGAAAACAGTATAACCAACATTAAAGTCATATTATTAAAACAACAAAAGTGAAATATGCAATCAGTACGCAAGATGGCGCCATGTAGCTGCAACTAGCTGTAAACACAAACGAGAGAGAGAACAAGGACTGTAAGACATTCTTTTGGCTTCATATATCAAAACACCAACAAAGACAGAAAAAAGAAATCTCAAACTTTACTGTAGCATATAAAATTACTATATTCAAAAGTCAGTGTAGGTTACAACTGATGTGGCAAACTGTTTTCTGGTTTAATAGGATGGTTGTTTAATTGATGTCATAGAAAAGGAATTTCTCCAGCATTGCTGTGTATAGTGAGGAGACTGATACATGTGATCTGAATGTCAATGGACCATTTCAATGTAGTGATGTCATTGGCCCATGAACATTTCCTTCTTGTTGACTATTGCATAATTGTAACAAGAGGCAATTTAATCACAATTTAGGATTATAACAGCGATCATAACATTATATATCAATATGTAGATCTTTTTGGATTCTCAGAAGCTACGAAAATTAAATATGTATAACAGGAAATATGCTAGGACCATTGTTATTGTTTACATCCCTCAAAATGGTCTATAGCAACTCTACTGGGAGCCACCATTTATATTTGTTTTGACACTGACACACTAAACCTATTTTAACCAGACTATAAAGAGGTTTTTAAACAATGAGACGTGGTGTTTTTCTTCAGCTAAATCCATCTATCCTACATGGGGAAAAACAGATAGAAAAAAAATCTAATTATGCAAAGACAAATTAAACAAAATTTTTGTATAACATATACTACTGAGCTATGCTTTGATATAAAACATCCCAACCTTGCTCTTAAAAAACATCAAAACAATTATTAAAAAAAACATTTTTACCTTGCCATCACTTATTGTCAACATCAGACATTAAAAAGCAATCAGGATGTTTTTAATACTTCAAAACATTTAGCAGACAAAATGCATTTTTACATGTGACATTTCATTAATTTATTTACTTATAAAGCACAAATAAACACAACAATAGTTGACCACTGTGCTGTATAATGAGAATCATATAGATAAAAATGAACATAATAATAAAAACAAAATACTTCTAAAGTATTTCTAATGAGTTAAAAGCAAGAGTAAGAAGATGCGGCAGTAACTAGATTTTATTAGTAAGATTGTAACTTAGACCAACAATTATTCAACAAACATAATTATAATTAAAGTATATCATATTATGCATCTGATGGAGGTGAAAGGTCTGAATTTGTATTAATTTTAATATCAAATATATTTAATCCATCAATTACTTTATTAAAACACACACAAAAAACAGTGAGTACAGTACATTTTTGCTTCAAAAGCTTTTTTCAAACATTTTTAAGAAAATCTGGCGGTGTTGACATTTTTGAGATTTTATTCACAAAATATGAAGTTTATATAGTAGCCATTTTGTTTTTCTCTTGATGTTAGATGCTAATGCAACCTGCTTCAGATGGAACAATATCTTTAAAAAATGTCAAATAATCTCCTCAGAATATTTTACCATTCATTCATTTTCCTTCGGCTTAGTCCTTTTATTCATCAGGGGGTCGCCACAGCGGAATGAACCACCAACTTATCCAGCATATGTTTTACACAGCGGATGCCCTTCCAGCTGCAACCCAGTACTGGGAAACATCCATACACACTCATTCACAAACATACACTACGGCCAATTTAGTTTATTCAATTCACCTATAGCGCATGTCTTTGGACTGTGGGTGAAACTGGAGCACCAGGAGGAAACCCACGCGAAC
Organism: Danio jaintianensis; assembly: GCA_903798115.1. Lineage (NCBI taxonomy): Eukaryota > Metazoa > Chordata > Actinopteri > Cypriniformes > Danionidae > Danio > Danio jaintianensis. The sequence goes on from CAIGQV010000001.1 coordinate 6,025,555, forward strand.
ACGGGGAGAACATGCAAACTCCACACAGAAATGCCAACTGACCGACAGTGCTAACCACTGAGCCACTGTGTCACCCTTATTTAACCATCATATATTTAAAACATTCTAAAACTATAAAATGTATTACAAAACCATAAAATAAAAAAGCGACAACTGCCCCTCATATTAGCTGATTTGTTACAACTTAATCTGACGGTGTTGAAATAAAATGGGGACACAACTTTGAAATCTTATAAAACATGGATGTGTCATTGAAACCTTATACCTGACTTTGATGTCATATATCATGAAGTGTTTAATTATTTTGATAAAACAAGCTCTTTTACAATAATAAAATGACTGGACCCCCTCTCTGCGGACACGTTGTTGTAGGGGAAGACTATAAGTGCCATAAATTTAAAAAACACTAAAAAACTATCAGTCTGGACTTTGTTTTGACCTCTTTAAATAAAAATAAAATGACAATTTGAACTAAAAAAAGGAAAAAATCTATGATTTCTTTGCATGTTCTCAATTAATTGGCTGGGCTATGTTAAAAGGATTAAGTCTTATTGTTTTTCATAAACACTGTAATTACAAGGAGACTTTTTTTTTACAGAGATGCTGTTTGTTTGAGGTGATTCAGTGTAACAGGATGAAGAAATCAATTTAAAATCTGAGAAATTACTTGTCATTTAACATTCTGTAAATCATCAACAGCCACACAGTCGACTGCTGTGCTGCAGCAAAGTGAGTTTATTATAATTTAAAACAAAACTACACGTAATTCAGTGAAATGATCCAGAACACTTTTATTGTTAAATATGACCCTGGACAGCAAAACCATAAGTGTAAATTTTTGGATTTATGCAAGCATTATCTAAAAACTGACCAAAAAAAGCATTCCGTTGATGTTTGGATTGTTAGGATCGGACAATATTTGGCTGAGAATATGGAATCTGAAGGGTAAAAAAATAACCGTCAAAATACTGAGAAAATCACGCTTAAAATTGTCCAAAATTAGCATATTATTAACCAAAAATTAAGTTTTGATATATTTACAGAAGGAAATTTACAAATATTCCCTCAGAACATGATCTTTACTTAATAATCCAATGTATTTTTTTAGCATAACAATAATAGCTAAAATTGACTCAATGTATTTTTTTTTCCTATACCGAAAAAAAAATATATATACACATATGGGTCACAAATACAAAAGTACGAAAACTTGTAATTAACTTTGCTGTTTTATTGTGACAACTAGTCCTGGCTTCTCAAAAAATACTTACTAATCTGATACGTAACATAGCAAATATTCCTAATGTGGTTTCAACATTCTGTGAACCTATCACGTTTAAACACCTTTGATTTAAAGTAACCCCAAAAAGAATTGCCACATCCAATTACTGTAGCAACAACAACAATTCTTACAGCTACATGAAAAGAGAAACATTGTTTATTTGAGAGAAGTAGGAAAATGAAAATATAAACCAACAACAAAGAGCATCTAATCTATAGCGTATATATACTATAAGGTCTATCCTCCGCAGGTCTCCTCAGAACAGGAGCTAAATCACTCTTATAATAAGCTCTCCTGAGCCGCAGGGTGTCATTGAGTAGGTGCATGTACAAGAGTTAATCTGCACATTATCTGTGCTAAGTCCACCACAGCAGCTTTTGCATAACACACAGTTGGAAAACATTTCCAGTAAACACATACACTGTATATAATCAAGCATATTAAAATACTCATACTTTATTCAAAATCTAACCAAAAAGTGTTTCAGGGGTAGTTAATCTGTTGGTGCTCTTTGGATAAGGAATGCATAAAGACAAACAGCAAAATCATAAGTCCAAGGCACAAAAATATTAAAAAAAAAACATTTCACTTACTTTTCGAGTGCCTTGGATTTATTTTGTTGTTTAACTCATACTTTATTGAAAACATGGCAAAAAAATAAATAAATACATATATTACATTTTTTTCGTTTTCAAATATTCCTCTAATTATGTTAAACAGGGCAAGACAATTTTTATAGTATTTCCTATAATATTTCTCCTTATTAAGAAAGTTTTATTTGTTTTATTTTGGCTAGATTAAAATCAGATTAAAAAAAATTTTAATAACCATTTTAAGGTCAATGTTATTAGCCCCCTTAAGCAATATTTTTTTTAGATGACTTGCCTAATTACCCTTACTTGCCTAGTTAAACTAGGCTTAACTAATTAACCTAGTTAAGCCTTTAAATTGCACTTTAAGCTGGTATTAGTATCTTGAAAAATATCATGTGCTGTCATCATAGCAAAGATAAAAGAAATAATTTATTAGAAATTAGTTATTTAAACTATTATGTTTAGAAATGTGTTGAAAAAATCTTCTCTGTTAAGCAGAAATTGGGGAATAAATATAAAAGAATTAAAATTTAACTTGAGGGCTAATAATTCTGACTTCAGCTGTATACCAAAAGCCAGTCTTATGTTTCAGGTGTATATTTTAGGCAATAGCCAAAAGTAAATTGTATGGGTAAAAAAATTATAGACCTTTCTTTTATTCCAAAAAATATTACGTAAAGATTATGTGCCATGAATAGATTTTGTGCATTTCCTACTCTAAATACATGAAATCTCAATTTTTGATTAGTAATTTAGATGAGATTTTCAGTTCAGTGTATTTATTTATTTATTTAATATATATAACACTCAGAATATTGTCCAATTTTAAAGCACACATCAATGGAAAGCTTATTTAATCAGCTTTCATGTGATGCATAAATCTCATTTTCTTTTATTTTAATTGACATCTTGTTGTCCAGGGTCACATTTCTTCCTACTTTCTGTAATTATTACGTCTTTAATAAGTAATAAGACAATAATCACTTCTTTAAAAAAGTATATTATATATACAATACAATATATATAACTTCTCAAATAATACCAAGTTCATGTAAACAGTATTCACATGCAGCTTTTTGGCTATGTTTTGGTTTAAAGCTTCAACATGATGAAAAGTTCTTTAGACAATCCAGACTGAAGGGCAGTACATGCTTCTTTGCAAAAGCAATAGTATAACATGGTCTGATTACGTCAAAATGATGATGATGATTCAGTGTGTTCTATTGCTATTTCAAATGATTTGGAAGTTCAACCAACAGAATCTGAATCTCAGGTATGTATTTATATTAGCTCTTACATTTTATGCAGGACTATTATTCCGCAAAAAAAAAATTAAATCAACTGATTTCAATTTCAGTGACATATAATCAGTGGATTCAGAGAATATAAAAAATAATTGATTACCAGAATCAAGGAATCGTATTAAGATACTAGTCAAAATAATAAACTACCAATGAAATGTATCAACAAACAGTTTAAAACAGCAAATTAATTATACATTAAAACAGGAACTCTTTAACAGGTATATTTGTCAATATTATGGCAAAAAATATTCTTGATTATTCCTTTTAATATTTTAATAAATTTTAGGCCATTGTCATTTTTTATATATATTTCTGGCTACTCTGACAAAATGTCTTTAATATATCTTTAACTCGCTCTCTCACAAAGGCACAGGAATCGCAGGAATTATCAAAAACACGTAGATTTATTTACGAAGCACTCACTGGAGACACTGGACCATCAACACACAGGAATGATGTTTGAGCACAGGACTTAAATACACAGCACGCAATAGAACTAATTGGACACAGAGGTGAGACACAGGTGGAAACATTAACTGAACATTAACAAACGGCGGGAAATGGAACAAAGGAATCACAGCACATGGGGAAGTCACATGACAAAAACGGAGCACATGGAACAACAACACAGACACCTGACAAACATGTTCACAAATCTGCACTTTTTATGTTTTTTCATTAACAAATTCAGTCACTGAGCTCATGAGCATGTCTAAATCTGATTGGTCCTCACATTCACAAGCTCAACAGTGAAGTGTTTGATAGGTTGTAATACACAAAGTGGTGTCATCCTCTGAAAAGGTGCTTTGTGCAATAATATTCTATATGCAGCTTGTTCAAATGAAGTAAAGGAGCATTCGGTGCCATTAAAACCCCCCCCCAAAAAACAGAGACCTAGATGCCATTCCTGCTCAAACACTGTATTTTGTTTTACAGATTAAGAGCCACTAATTTATAAGCATGGTGTCACCCTTAAATTAATACTGTTATTGTGGGTAAAGCAGAAACCTGAAGAGTGATCAATCTAATTGAAGATTGTTAGGGGTTTATAGCCCCCCTAAAAGTCTTCTGAAATCATTAAGGTGGAGTTTCCGGTAAACACAGTCCTCTGTGACAGGAGAGGATTCTTGGTTGGTATTTGGCCCCTAGAGAAACCTTAATGAGCAGTGCTGCTTTGAATCTGTCTGCGTGATCCAGTGACTAACTCCCAGCCAGTGGGTGGCACTGAATGCATCATCCATTCAAGTCAGTCACGGAACACCCACTCTGACTCTAAACATAGTCAGCGTCCTCCATCTCACTCTCCCCCAGAGGAAAAACAGACAGAGAAATCACGCCCAGGCTCATGTAACACCAAACGCTTCACATAGTGATAATTATTACCATATGTCAGCTATAACTCGGAGTGATATTGTACACTTTTAGGTTAGGGTTAGAATAAGCTGATGTGTACTCGTAGTTATTTCTAGTCAGTAAAACATCTGTTGGGAATTGGGAGACCATCAAAATGAGTTGACGTCTAGTTAAAGGTTAGTCAAGAGATTTACTAAAAAAATGAATCTGTTAATGGTTCATTCAAATATAAGCATAAATTGGACCTATCTGATTGTCCCTGAAAGTCAGGAAGGCATCAGGTAACATCTCTAATCTATTCGTAATTTATTTATTGTATAACACAAAAATAATTTGCATCAGTCAAACAGTCCTGTCTACAAACATTGAAATGTTTATAAACAATACACAGCTAATTAAACTGTAAAAAAAATGCTGGGTTCCACAAAATCGATTTGTGTTGGCACAGCATGAAGGAATTAAGTTAACTCATTATTGTTTTTACAAATTTAAGTGGATTTAACATAAAAAATGTTGTCGTCCCCCCAAAAAAACTCAAGAATTGTGTTGTTTCACCATAAGTACTTTAAACAAACATCATTTTTTGAGTGTATGTAGGCAGCGCCGTACCCTGTGAAATCGAATAAATCTTGCACATTAATGGGCAAAAGACTTATTAAAAAATAATTAATATAAACATATGTTTCCGTATACTGCTGATTAATTAGATCCCATCCAACGTAGACTAATGAAGAGTTAATGAATAATGTTTTTAATAATGTCATACAAATAAAAAAACTTCAGTGGCTAACCAGAAACAATCCTTAATTGAAAAACTAATGAACAAAAAAATGAACATCCCACAATGTTCTGAGAACCAAACCAGGGAAATGACTGATTCTTCAAGCTGTCTTTTATTGTGCTTTTACCATAGTGATTCTGAAATCAGTGTGCACTGTAATTGGTCCCCATAACAGTATTATATTTAGTTTGCAATAAATATAATTTTGTCTATTTTATC
>CAIGQV010000001.1:6031486-6046405 GCA_903798115.1 Danio jaintianensis
TATATATATATATATATACACAACTGCATATGGAATCTTTTCGATCTTTACAAAAGGCTTTTATAGTATAAAAAGGTTGAAATGTTGAAATTTTTTGTAAACTATTCATAAAGAGGTAAATAACTTACTGTATTTATAGAGCTTTCACTTGTCCTGATGTGCCCAATGGAAGGTGTTTACTGGTTGACCCGCCAACAGAGTATTACTACTGACATTTGATTTCCAACCTGATGTAACCTATTTACTCTAATCTGGGATCAGTTAATGGAAAGCCTTAGGTAAGTCTTCTTATATACGGTATATATAGCCAGGGAACAGTGTCAAAAGGTCAAAATGACTACTGGAGAAAGCCACCTGACAGATTACAGTACTGTTTTAACAAGTACAAAAAAAGCTCAAATCATCCTTTGCTTGGCACTTTGAGGTTGGACTCTCTGGGTAATAACTTGTTTACAAAGTAACCAAAGAGCAATTACACTGGAACAAATTATTCATTGGACTTACTTCATTTCTTTTAAGTTAAGTGGTGGCAAACAATTTATATGAGCTGAGTTTAAACAAACAAATTAAGTTGAACATTACTAAATATAATTTGTTTACATTTGGCCCATATAAATTGTTTGAAACCACTTACCTTGACATTTTTTTGTAAATCCAATGAATCTTTTTTTTCAGTGCACTCAGCTCATATAAATTGTTTGGAATCTGATTTATAAAAGTGGACACAATAGTTAAATGTTCACGCATTGGCAATAAAATAAAATAATATATTATATACAACATAGCCCCAGATAGATAGATAGATAGATAGATAGATAGATAGATAGATAGATAGATGGGACATGTGTTGATTGCGAGCTAATTTCCTACTCGAAAACTACTTAGGGGGATAAAATAGGTATTTATAGAGTACATGTGGTCGCGCGCTGCTTGAAGACAATGCGCGAGTTTCCGCAGTGCTCTGAACGAGCGATCCCGCGGTTACTATAGCGACAGACCGGCGAGACGAAGCCCCGGTTCACGTGTACTGCGCTGACCCACAGAAACCCCTCTCTCAGACTGCAGCAAATCCCGGCCAATGAACTCCAAGATCATTCATGTCGAGTGCTTTATTCACAATTCCGCCAGGCTTGCTCATTCTTGCTTTCAGATGAACGGGCTTGGCTGATGATGAAAAACTCCACGGGAAATAAAGACACAGCCTTGGAGTGAAGTAAACAGCATGATCCATTCGTAAATTAATTGTAGATAAGTAATAACATGTATTTCCTTCTTTTTTTCACCTAAAATTATCATCAGAAAACAAAATAAAGTTTTTTTTTTTTTAAAGTACAAAAGTTTAAATGTAAGTTATGTGATCTTATTTCTTTCAATGTCACATCATTTAATAAACTCGATGCATGGGCTAGGCCTATCCATCAACAAAGCCAGTCAGACTGGGTTTTATTTCATTCAAACAAGAGCACTGAAAAAATCATGTCAAAATAGAAAATAAACTCCAATCACGATCTATTCAGTCTTCTCAAACCAATTTAAATCAAAAACCGTCACGGATTGGCACATATAGAACATCTCAATGAAGAGAAAACGCATTCAAGTTTTACTTTCAGAATGGCTGGAGGCATTGGTCTGTCAATACAGCAGCATGAGCACAAACGGGTCAGCACCTTGGATAGTTCCATTCACAGCTCTTCAAATGTAGCTCTATCCTCCTAAAAACCCCTTTTTAAACGACCTTTTAAGGCTTCGTACGTTTCAAATAGGTTTCATATTTGTAATAATGTTGCCAATATAATTAGATCATTTGAACTTTAGAACTAAAAATGTCAATATTATCTAGTGCTGGGGTGGCAAGACGTCCCTTTTCTGAACAGTCTCATATTTCAGGCAAATCTTTAGTCCTTTGCCTCATATTTTATGTTTTCTAAAATCTCTGCATTACAGAGTTTCAAGTATCTCCTGTCACTGGATAACATCTTAGTCAAACGTAGTCAATAACGTTCAAAAGCAAAAACTGAAAATACTTTTCAATCAAAATTCCCTTTGTGTTCCCTTGATTGATGTGTAGGGGGTTTTTTTTGTGAGGGAAAACCCTAAATGAACTTTTGAGTCTTTTTAAAGAAACATAGGCTACTTTCTAAGTGCATGAAAACTGAAATGCATGACGTCTTACATAATCCCTCAATCGGTGTTTTAACCGCGAAATGACGTCAATAACAAAGACTGTAAACAACTGTACCTCGGGAAAGGCAATTAGTGTCCATAGCTCCTTTGTTTAGCAATTAACGTTTTGCTAAAAATATATTCATTACATAATTAATAGATTTGTTGACTGGTTAGTGTCTTATTAATTGTATAGGCCTATTTTTAAATAAATTGCTTGGATTTTTTTTAATCACAGACTAAAAATTGTTTATAGTAATGGATTATTATGCGTAGACATATAATTTGATGACTGCGGCCTCAGAAATATGAGAATATCTGAGAAACCTGGCCACCCTATCTACACTATACATACGTTGAAAAAAACACAAGTTTGTTGGGGTCTCAGGAGGATAGTGACCCAGATAACCAAGAAACGAGTACAGAGGATTGACAGTTATATAAGAATAAACGTTAATGTGCCTTCCCATTTTTATGAATGACAGGTACAAATATGACATGCATTTAGCTGCATCTAGCCATGTCGGCTTTATAAGTACTAGGCTACTTAATACTCTTAAAAACAAATCCAACAAAATACTATCTTAAATAGCAGTAATAAATCAGCTCATTGTGCAACGCCAGCAGAGATGACATCAGTAGGCTATTAATTGATCTCTGCTCAGATTTTGATCTAGCGGTCCAGTTCGCTTGCATCCTTCTTATAATCTCCTTCGTTTTTTAAGTCTTGAAAAACCTCTGTGAAAAAGTGCGGATCCATGTTAATCTGCAGCATTTTACCGCTCAGTTTATCGATGACATCAAGCGAACGATCCCAGAACACGTCCTTATTGGTGTCGACCATGAAGGGCTTGAGAGGGTACGAGATCTCGTTGCCTATATAGGAATACGCCAAATAGAGGCAAGTCAGAAAGGTCCCGTGGAGTTCACGTGGACTGTCAACATCATCGGTCACAGTTTCCCTAACGAGCAGATAGACGAACACGAGGTTGGCAGGCGTGATGAACCCTTGGTCCTGCCAGCCCTGCAGAAGTAAAGTCCTGTCCACATTTCGGAACCAGAGGATGACCTCATTCGGGGTAAGTTCCTTCATTTTGCTGCAGCGTTTGCACAGGAATTCGCCCAGGCACCGAAGCAGTTCCCCGGTGGAGGCCTGGATGACCACGCGCCTCGGAGAGATTAGCGACCGACTGCTGGGCTGCTTCTGAACCGACACCAGTTGCTTCGCCGCCGGAGTGCACGGTTCCTGCTCCTGCTGGGGAGGAACCGTGGGAATTGGCACCGCGAGAGGTCCATTTTTCGTTTTCCTTTCAGTGCTGGTCGGCTGTTGGGATTTCCTGGAGTTCTCCTGGTTCAGATGCTCGACTTGACTTTCGCTGCTCGCCGGGAGAGGATTCGGGTTTACTTTCTTGGCACTTTTTTTCTTACTTGACGCAGTCACTAGCCGCTTAAATGTGAGCGTGGACACGATCACCGATTGCTTTTTAAGGCTTTTCTCTATTCTCCCATCGGCTTCGTCTCCTCCATCCTCCAGAATAGAACCTTTGGTGGCTATCGGGGATATAGAAAGCACGGTCCCCATAACGCAGAGCGCGCAACAAAACGTTACGATACGGCCCCGCGCGCGCGCCGAAACGTCGAGCTCGAGCGTTTATCAGATTACAAGTGATGCTCCATTTGGTTAGTAAAACAAGCAGGTGGACTGACAGTCCATCAGAAAGTGAATTCCAGTGCAGCCAGACACTCCCTCCACTTGTTCTGCAGTAGAGACCGCAAGGCAGTCCTGCATTGCCTGCCTCAACTAGAACGGATTTGTGGTGAGCCAAACCAATCTGACATCAGCTTCTGTTAACAGGGATTATCCCATCGTGTCTGGGTAATTAGCCAACCTCAGGGCTACTGAAGACGAATGACAGTCTAAAGCACCAATAGAAACAAAGGCCCGTGTCCACATTATCACTTCTGAAGGTAGCATTTTTAGACCGCATAAACCAAGTATAGTCTTGCTATTCCCAGACTGGGCGCAAATCTCTGCTCAGCTATACTGCATTTCACCTACTTAGTACTGAAAAAGTATATGTGTATAAAGAATAAAACAAAGGCAAATATCGAGAACTTATATGTGTGTCCGTAAATTGCCTTTTTTTTAAATTAAAGTTTTTTACTGATAATTTTACCTGTGTTTGTTTAAAGTTAAAACTGCCATTTTAACATTTAACCATCATTTCCTTTCACTAATTTGTTTACACTTGGATTAATAGTTACAATGTGGACTTTAAGGACATGCCATTACAGCAAATAAATAAATAAATAAATAAAATTGGTAAAAGAATATTTTTCCCAAAAATTGTGGTGAATAATGCCTTAATTTGACATTCGTCTTGTTGGCAGTTCTAAATACAAAACTAAATACATTTTAATTGCATTCACTATGCTTTGTATACTGAGAAACATATACGAACATTTTAAAGTAACATTACACAAAAATAACTACTACCCTATCAAATGTATTGTTCAATGTATAAATGTTGTAATCATAGACTGACTGAAGTATATTCAAGTGTATAATAAATACAAATAAACAGTGTCATTATGTAAACTGTAATTTTAAGGTTCAAAACCCTCTAATAATGAATTACTTTTTAGTAGTTTTTATTAGGACTGATAAAGAAATCTGCCAGTAAAAGTGGAAAGAATATAAATATATGAGCATTTTTTGGCAAAGGACCTAAATGTGTAACATTTTTAAATTGTCCATAAAATTATATGATAAAATATAAGACCAGTCTAACTCACTGCATATGTTTTTGAAGTTTGAAAACAACTTACTGAAAGCTAATTTCTAACTTTGTCCTGGCAGAAATGCACGTTACATGAGTAGTTTCCATGAGATTAGGAAAAGACCCAAATTAATTCCAGGATCAAGCTGCTCTATCTCTCCTAAATCGGGATTAAAGCAGTCAATATTAACCTTTGCTCTATAATTAGCCTAACCATAACATGCTTCATCAACTAATATTTATCTGGATACAGTGGTAAGTGTGTAGAGATTTCAGAAAATTATACGGCTGATCACAATTCAGCATTTCTGAATGCAATCCAAATGTGAACACTCTTAAAAATAAAACTTTATTGGAAACAATGGGTCCATGAACTGCCTTTAACATCCATAAACCATTTCCTTTCCACAAAATTTTCTTCATAGTGGAAAAGGCTTCTAAAAGTTTGCGTGAACAGGAATTTGCTGAGACTTTTATTTCAGCATGTTGATGTACTTCCAACTCAAATGGAATATTGAGTAGGGGGTGGGGATTTCTGTTGCAAATAATTCCCTCAAAGCAAACTAATGGTAAGAGGGGCGTGCTTAAAGGGGTGGTCCAGAGTGTATTTTTAAGGCTTGGTTGTGTTTATAAGATGCAAAGCAATGTGTGCTCATGCTTCATTTGTAGAAAATCACGTTATTTTTTTTATATATCTTACTTTGATTATATACAGCTACTCAGCTAACACAAAAACGACTGTCTATTACATAGTTCCCCCGAAAGGCCCGCCCTCAAGAGGCTCTGATTGGTCAGCTAACATAATGTGCTGTGATTCGCGGATTGGCTCCACGTCACCACAAGCACGTACTTTTGCGCTGTGTAAACACCAACAGTCAGAGCTGTTAGCCGAATCAGTTTGTGCCCGAATCAGACAGAAAATGACACAGAGGACACAGTTGAACCTCACGTCTGCTCTCTAAAATAAAATCTGACAAGTGTCTTTCACATAAATTCGGAATAAGCATGTGTAAGTAATATGAAACGTTCACATATCTTTTGTGAGTTTGTTATTTGAGATGTAGAACGCAGGGAAAGCGGCTGCATAGAGAGACAGTGCAGCGCTGCTGAAGATTGTGGCTGTTTACAGTGGTTTGATGGATGAATATGAATTTGTAGCTAAATTGTTAACGGTGCCAAACAGCATTTCCCGTTGTTTACATCCTTGTTTACGTCCTCGCTACAATATATCGTTAACGCTAGAAACTGTGCATGTAATAGATACATTTTAACAAATAAATACACTTACAGGTTATGGCTCACAATCCACAGCTTCTGCTACAGCTTTAGCTGAATCCAGCACTGAACTGGGAGATACTGGAAGCTGTCCTTTGTCAAATGCTAGAGCTATATATATTTTTTATAATTCTCTGGAACTTTGTGTCTTGTCCTTTGGATGCCCAAATACAAAATCAGAACAAGCTCTGTGGAAATAGCAGCGCTTGGACGGCATTTTAGCTTTCTCTGCTATAACATTACAGCGCCTCTGGCCACGCCCCTTTGCTGCGCAGGGTGTATGTGCGTGGTGAATGCGCGTAACCTGAAGTGCTTGTGTTCTCACTAGCCTGGATGTATTTTTTTTTTGTAGTCCCCAAACTTCGTTCGATGTAGGCTTTGCTAAGCTAACTCTGTAAAAGCCAATGTCTCCCTTTGCATTGAACTTTGAGCGTATTACATTCAGAGATGTTGTTTATGTTCACACAGCTACATTACTCATGAACTAAAGTTTAAAATATGATATCGTAGTGGACCACCCCTTTAAGAATATTGCTATGCAGTTGCTATGGAAGCCCTCAAGTTGAGTCAACAGCCACACCAAACCAGTAAGCAAATGATCAAAATTTGATTGAAAATTACCAAAACAAAAACTTCAGTGGATTAACTTGCACAGATGAGTTATTCACTTTAAGAATAACAATGTGAGAGCAAAATAAACAATGTTGCAAGCTTTAATGTTCTTTACACTAAGAAAAAGAACATTTTTGGAGCCTTTATTTTGAAGAGTGAAGTGCATTAATCCCCAAACCCTGTTTTTGTTTTCCTGTGCAAGTTCAATGATAGTAAGTCTAGTCTAATGGTTGAAGTCTTTGTCTACAGCTACTGACCCCATGCTGCTCTCCCATCTGTGGCTCTATCGAATGACAAAAAGCCCTGTCTGATCATAACAGCTGGCAGGACCGATCATTGGTAATACACTCAGAAGTACCTATAAATTACATATAATTCTAAAGAAAGAAAATCAGGGAGGCATTTGGTGAGTGTGTAATTGTATTTGAGATTATCAAGGAACTGGTTGTTGCATAATAGTTTTCAGTATTTTAGATGCTATAGACCTCAAAGGTGATTTGAGGAATCAATTTTATTTCTTGCATAAAGACCCAATATTACTGTAAAAAATGTATATTATCAATAGGTCTAAAATGTTATTTGCAAACTATTTTGTTTCTATTGCATGTATTAATATATTTAAAATAGTCAAATCAAATAATCAGTACTCATTTCAGTACTGTATTTATTCTTTTTTTATTTATTTTAAATTAATTAATAAAAATTGAATTCTAATATTGCTAAAATTTTTATTATCGTATAATAGTTGGATTATTTTAATCCAATTTAAAATTTTTGTTGGTTTATTTAATACTAATGATATTTTGAAGAATGTTGGAAACAGGTAGCCATTGATTTGCATAGTGTTGTTTACTACTATTATATTTAAATGCTAACGGTTAGTAAATGTTGAATTTTTTGACATTTTTTTGGTGAATCATCACTTTAATAAATGTTTATTTTAATCCTTTTTTTTTATTAATAAAGTTGTATGTTAATTATTCAAATATAACAGTTTTTTGCTTATTCTAAAATATTTATTTTGATCTAATTTGTTTTCATAAATTTTATTGGATAAGAAATGATATTTATTTGAATCTTATTGAACCTTTTTGTATTAATTATTTTGTAATTTTATGACTTACATTTCATTCATTCATTTGTTTTTTTTACAATTTTTTATTATTGAATTATTTAAAATATTTATTATATATTTTTTCTCTAAACATTTGCATAGATCACTAAAAATATATGTTTGCTGTTTGTTCAAACTACTTATTTAAAATTAGCTGAATCAACAGAATTCTTGAGATTTTTTGGGGACAACTTAATTGTTTTATGTTTAATCCACTTAAATTTGTTAAAAATAATAATAATAATAATAATAATAATAATGAACTTCATGTTGCTCCAACACAAATCGATTGTTTGGAACGAAGCATTTTTACTGTGATCCTTGCACACCATTGCACCCCCTGGGGCAGACAGAGCTGTATTTTGAGTTGTATTTTAGTGATTTTAACATATATAAAAACACATATCAACCTCCACATAAACAGATGAGTTTTATAAAGTTTATTTTCATCCTTTTACTCAAGACAAATTAAAGAGCTGAGTGATATAACACGCATTTTATTCAGCAGTCTACAGGTATTTGTTGACTGATTACAAACATACACGAAGCAAATTTCACAATATAATTCAATTCAATTCATGTTTATTTCTATAGCGCTTTTACAATGTAGATTGTGTCAAATCAGCATAACATAGAAGTTCTAGTAAATTGAAACTGCTTCAGTCCAGTATTCAGAGTTGAATTTCAGTTTAGTTCAGTTCAGTGTGGTTTAATTTTCACTGCTGAAAGTCCAAACACTGAAGAGCAAAACCATCGATGCGCAGCTCTACAAGTCCCAACCAAGCAAGCCATATACATGTTAAACTAACAAAAGATACAGTTAAACAGACCGTATGCCTCTTTGAGGGTCACTGAATACATTTTTAATCCGTTTTTCCTAAATTTTACATACTATAATGAGCTGTAATGAAATGAGATACTCCATTCCTGGTTGCATTACCCGGGAGCTCTATAATGCCACTTCGGTTTTCAAAGTAAGCGTCCCACAATACAAGTTAAACTTTAAAATAATTAGGATTTTGTTCAGATTGGCCTGATTGTCACTGTTATTTTACACTCATGGGATTTACATGAGAATGAAGAAAACAGTACATTACCTTTAACTTTTTCCCCATCAGTTTTTTTTTAAAGTTTCCAGCCACCTCCAGCATTTTTTATGGTTTTCACCGAAATTTGATGGCCCTCAGAATATATAATATATGCACACACACACAAACATATTGCATGTTCCAATGCATAAAAAGGTGATACACAGAACACAAATGTGATGATAAAACATCTTCCAGAAAATAGGACACAGTGAACCTGTGAGACACAGAGGATTTGGCCACAGTGCAGCCTTACACTCACAGCACTGCAGTCGAAGCAGCTCATAATGAATATGCAGGAGGAGGGTTATGAATATTTACTTCCTGCAGCAGCTGTGAAAAGCAGTGTGACTGAACAGAAAAGTATGTGCTCGCTCTTATTCTCTGTCTGTAAATCCAGCATGTATATTGTTTTTATGTATATATGCATATTGTTTGACAGATTTAAGCATCTATCTAGTTCTAAAAACATCTTAAAGTCTGGCTTGGCAATTGCCAGCACCTTTGTATATGACAACAGTTGAGATACAACTATTTTGTGAGAATTATATCCCAGAAACTGTTATTAAAATATTATTCAATGAAGCCTGATGAGTTGATATAGCATGTAATTCAAAGCTGTTTTCTGCTTCTGACGTGTTTCCTATCTGAAGACACTTCCTGCACTCTTTCTCCACCTTGTGGTCAGTTGTGTTATTAATGCAATCTACTAAAATAATAAAAGTTGATGTAAAATTGGGTAACACTATCCCGCTGACTGAAAAAGTCTGCAGTTTTCTTTGAGCAAAATTGAGCTATTTTTAAATTGGTATAGTTACAGTTTGACAGATTGCATGAATTACATTTAAACTAAATGCTTGCAATGATATTTTAATCATTTTATATTGTTAAAGTAAAAAAAAGACTGAGAGGAGTTTCATGAGTATATAAAAAACTTTAAAATACAAATAAATGTTGCATGTTAGTATAAAAACTTTATATAAAAACAAGGCTAAATACAATTTTTTCACACAATTTCTGTGTGTGTGTGTGTGTGTGTGTGTGTGTGTGTGTGTGTGTGTGTGTTAAGGAATACTTTTTTCTGAACAAAAGTGATTAATTTTGTAGAAAGCATATTTAATGCTAATGTTTCAAATAATTGTTTCATCATTCAGTGTAACATATATATTCATGTTAAAAACATTCTGACTTGTTCTTATTAAAATATGTCAAATAATAAGTGATAATTTTCTCACTAATTCTTATTGAACAAAATAAAATTGGGTAACATCTAGTGATTTAATAGACGTTTACAAAGTATACAAAATATAAATGACAATTAATTATTATTTTGGGGCTGCACTGTGATGCTTAAATTGTTTCTTGTAATATCCCACAGAATGATCCTTGCTCTACACAAGCCTGACAATATTTTTAGCTCTACAGTGTAAACTGTTATTTTACTGAATGACATTTTATTATATCATGTGTAACTAGTTATTTTTTGCTCAGAAAAAAATTTAAACGGGACATTCTAAACAATACATTATTTAAAAATATAAATATAATTTTCTCTTTGATTTTTTTAGGTTTACAATTAATTGTGTTTGCATTATAAGTGTTTTAGGAAATGAACTTGATGGCATTTGACAACAAAGGTAATCTAAATGTAGAAATAGGGAAATTAACATGCAACTGAAAACCAAACACTGACATGGATAGCAATAAAAAACAATGTAAAAACACAAAATGTTGGCCAATAACCAATGTGATTCTGAAATACATGCATTTATAGGCTTTCCCAAAGTATTTTAACTGCACTTTTCAGTTCATTTAATCACAACTTTATCTAAGGACAGAAGAGGGCACCATCTACTAACTCTCAGGGGTGCAATTGTTTGGAAGAAGTGCAAAATCCTGATGATAGAGAGAGCTGTTGATAGCCCTTGTCATCAATGGCCTTCAGCACCTCAGGCTAATATTTAATAACCCCAGGCAAGAGCTAGCGAAATTATACACCCTCGGGTCCCTATCTGTCTAATATTCTCGCTCATGACAGAATCCTGCTTTCAGCCGTGGAACCACTGCCAACAGTGAAATCTTGAACAAATGCTGACTATACTTTCCCAGCTGTTAGCAGAGGAAAAAAGCTCTTCATATGAAGGACAACCATTTATTCAATTTGTCCACATTTAGGTGGAAACACTTGGAACAAGCAGCATGAAATTTAAAGGTGTTGAGGCGAGAAACTAGAGGCAAAAATACTATTTGTTCACGCACCTGTCAATTGTGAGATTTTGTGCTTTTTGCCTTTTCATAAAGTGTTTTTCCCCAATCTAACATAAAGAAAATATCCAAAATACAATTTTAAGTGTTTCTTTTGTTGCACTTTGTTTCTATTTGTATCTGTAGATTTCAGTTAAAGGGCAGTTTTTCAAAAGGAGTGGGGGGGTACTGTTTGCAGCATTTTCTGAATTATCGAGTGATAAAAAGTGATTCATTTTAAATCATTCCAAAAGTAAAAACCTTTGACTCGTGTTTTTTTTTTTTTTTTTTTTTGAATAAGCAAAAACTTTGAACCTGACTTCATACAATGTTAAGATTGTTGTGCTACAACACAAAAACAACGCTGTGTTTTGTTGTTGTTTTTTTCATCTGTTCTAAGTTGTTGTTTTTTCTTTTTCTTCCATTTGTATGTGATCCCATGTAATTTGTGTACCTCTTGCATAATATAGTAATAAAAAAAGAACTAAGGCAGTCATTTTGACCGTTTGTAAATTAGCTAATTGAATAATTTGTCAAAATTAAACCCACATATACACAATACCCAGATTTTTCCTAAATATGTGTGTCTATTCTAACATTATTATCTCATTAAAATGGCAAAACATGAAAAAAGATTGTTGTGCTAGTATGCAAATTAGCATAAATTTCATTAAATAATGCCTCATTTACATATTTAAACATACTGTTTTAGAAAAATTCAAAAACACATTGCAGTTCCTAAAGTAATTAATCAACTGGGGAAGTAACTTATAACTGGTAGCTCACTGTTCCCCTATTCACCTGCAGAGTCTTGTCTTAAATGTACAGCAGATCATGGACCTAATCAAAATGCGTGCATACAATTATCAAACTTGTTAAAGGGACTGTTCACCCCAAATGAAAATCCTGTCATTTACTCATCCTCCACTTGTTTCAAACTATTTGAGTTTCGTTATTCTCTTGAATGGGAAGATATATTAAATATTGTCGGGGGGCGTTGACTTCCATAGTATTTTTTGTTCCTAATATGAATGTCAATGGCTGCTTTTTTTTTTAAACATTCTTCATAATATATTGTTTTATTGTTAAACAAAAGAAAAATATACAAGTTTAGAACCACTTGTTTGAGTAAAAGTTTGGGTGAACTATAACTTTAAGGGATTAAATGTGAAATCTGTGTCAGTGTTAATAAATGTGAAATCTGTGTCAGTGTTAATAAAGGGAAAAACTCAATGAACTCAGCTCTGTCACTTTTCACAATAGATTGTGGCCTGTTTCATTTCTCTCTTGCCCTGTAAAGCAGAAGAATCTGCTCACCTCTTTGTTGTGGGTCACATCAAAAGCAAACACAGAGATCATGTTGCTGCTCTTATCACAGGGTTGTCCATCAGGACTCCAGAAACGGCTTAGCGGCACAGCCAGGGGCAGGTGGGTGGACAACACATCACTGATACTGCAGCTGGACAACACTGAGACGATAAGACACACGCACACACAGTGCAGAGCATGAAAGAGTGTTCAAACAGATACAGATTATAATTCTTACAGTACATGTTTTTTTAAATAGGAACTTTAAAATTAATTAATTAAAATTAATAGAACATTCACATCTTGATAAAATGTAGGAACTTCAGTCTCAAGATACTTTTCAATATATAAATTTGATAACAATTTAGATAAAGGCAGTACAACTTTAACAATAAATTATTTAACTACACATTGAACTGTAAATTGTGAAAAAGCCGCACAACCGTTCTCACAATTCAGCCTTTCCGTAAGATCTCTATTTACATGCAGTAGTAGTGGTTTAGTAGCAGCAGAAAATGGTTATGTTATTGACATTACATGACATGTTATGTGATTATACATTACTGTGTAATCAACAACTAATAATAGCAATATGTAAAAAAACATGTAAATAATGTGTGAAGCCACAGGTGTCTGTCACCAGCAGTGCAGCAGCACATTTAACAGTTGATCGTTTTCCTCAAAAATGCAACATTTTCACACAGGATGTGAGCTTATAGACGTTCTCGCAATTCTGACCTTATATATTGTTTATTTTAAGAAAAACGTTTGATTTTCTTATAATATTTTATAATTCAAATGGCAAGATACTGTACTGGGCCGTCACGGTGGCGCAGTGGGTAGCACGTTCGCCTCACAGCAAGAAGGTCGCTGGTTCGAGCCTCAGCTGGGTCAGTTGGCGTTTCTGTGTGGAGTTTGCATGTTCTCCCTGTGTTGGCATGGGTTTCCTCCGGGTGCTCCGGTTTCCCCCACAAGTCCAAAGACATGCGCTATAGGTGAATAGGCTAAATTGTCCGTAGTGTATGAGTGTGAATGAGTCTGTATGGAAGTTTCCCAGTGATGGGTTGCAGCTGGAAGGGCATCCGCTGTGTAAAACATATGCTGGATAAATTGGCGGTTCATTCCGCTGTGGCGACCCCAGATTAATAAAGGGACTAAGCCGAAAAGAAAATGAATGAATGAAGATACTGTACTAACTCACAACTGTAGGAACTGTGAGAAAGTGTACTTGGAAAATAAAGTTTATTTCACAATACAAGCTCTTTTTCTGAATTGCAAGATACAAATTCAGAACTGTAATACATGTTTGCAGTTCCACAAAAAAAAGAAAAGTTATGATGCAAATGAAATTATAAAATGTCTCATAATTCGACCTCCCCACTACCAGAATTATATATCTGACTTTTTTTTTTTTTTTTCAAATAATTTTGTTGTCAGTTGCAGGTTTACACACTTTCTTGTAATTCTACATATTGATTGCAATTCTGAGGTCTGTATGTTCAAATTAGGAGACAAGACAAGATATAAACAATTACAATTTTATATAATTTGCTTCAACATTCGATATAAAGAGTGCAGAATGAAACCCATAAAACATAATTAAACAGTAGCTAGAATGAAGCACATCAAAACAAAGTAGCTAAGAGTTAAACTGTAAAACTAACGAACAATGATTAGCATACTGGCCCAAATGGCACACCTGAGGACGGTGAGAACAAAAAGGTTAGACTAACAACTTTGAGAAAGACAAAACCACAACATAAGAACTTTTGTTTATTTGCCAACGAAAGAAACAACAAATAAACACAAGCGGCCAGCTTTGTTTAACCTCACCGAGTCTGAATGAAGATCAAACACTGTTTAATACTAATAAAGGCTCAATATAAGTGAACACGGACAGACACACCTGCCTTTGATCAAAGCCATGCTGTCTGAAAGCCACAGCGCGACGCGACGAGGGCCTCATGCAAACAAACCTGCCGCTATATTTAACCGGCCAGCGATCACTTGAAAGGCCTGCTTGTTTTTATCTGAAGCTGAAAGACATCAGACGGCATCCGCGGCCTTGGGAAAATGACTGTGTTGTTGCTAAAAGACAACGCAACATGACAAAACTACAAATGTCCTGTAATAATTATCATCAAATATGTTAATTTCGACATTGTAGCTTAAAAAGTACTCGACTTTCTGCAGACATCATTCGTCACGCCAGCGGGGCAGGTGTCGTCACGTGACTGTTTTTAGGAGTGAATCAATGAATCAATTATTCAACCGATTCGTTTGAAGACAGATAGATAGATAGATAGATAGATAGATAGATAGATAGATAGATAGA
>CAIGQV010000001.1:6055970-6067091 GCA_903798115.1 Danio jaintianensis
TCCTGGTGCCATGTGCACTGATGGACACCCTTATGCTCGAACATGGTGTTTGTTATGGACAAACTGTGATTAGCACAGAAGTCCAATAACAAAACACCACTCGGATTCAGATCAGGGAGGCCGTTCCTCCCAATCACGCCTCTCCAGGTATCACTGTCATTGCCCACGTGGGCATTGAAGTCCCCCAGTAGAACAACAGAGTCCTCAGTCTGAGCACCTTCCAGCACCCCTCCCAAGGACTCCAAGAAGGCCGGGTACTCTACACTGGTGTTTGGGCCGTAGGCACAAACGACAGTGAGAGACCTATCCCTGACCCGAAGGCGCAGGGAGGCGACCCTCTCGTTCACCGGGGAAAACTCCAACACATGGCGGCTAAGTTGGGGAGCTATAAGCAAGCCCACACCAGCCCGCCGCCTCTCACTAGCTATGTTTCAATCCAAAAATGCGAATTAACTTTATGCGCAAAACTGGAATATCGCATAAAAGATGTGCGAATAAAGCAGCGTTTCCATCCAACGAGTCAAAGAGAACAAAATCGTCACTTCCTGATTAAATGGCGCCAAATATCAACAGTAAAAACGGAATTTGCTGAGGTAGGAAAAGCTGCGTGAATCTTTTCTTCATTTAATAAATGACTTGTGCCTCAGAAGGCAATGCTGACACACAGTGAACGCGTGGTGGCGTTTGAAGGCGTGAGACACGGAGCACAGATGCTCTTAACAATTCTGGAGGTCATTAATAATATAATAACACTAATACTGAAATGGTTAAGGCATTTTAGAATGACCAAAACAACATTTCAGATGCTTTACAATGTGCTCATCCTGCTGGTTTGTCCATTTACAAACAGTTTTATCATCGCATGATCTCTTATAACCAAATCACATGACCTTTTTTTAATGCGGATACTGGAATTTGTTCGGTAAAAGTGTTTCCATCGCAGTTTATGCACATCTTTTCTCATCGAATAAAAAGTTTATCCTACTCAGTTATGCACATACATTTTTTTATGCGCATTTTCAAAATTTATGCGCATCTTAGCGTTTCCATCAACTGATTTTTTTTATGCGCATATCCAAAATGCATAAAAATAGGTGGATGGAAACGTAGCTACTGTGAGACATATCAGATGTTGTTAACTAAAATTACAATTAAAATAAATCTTCATTAATCGAAATCAAGCGAAAATAAAAATAAATATCAGATTTTTTTTAAATATCTGAAAAAATTTGTAATATCTTCAAATTTAAATGATAATAAAATGTTAGTGTAAAAACGTAAACCAGTGAAAATGGTGAAAATCTAAAACTAAAACATAATTCAAAATATTAGCAATAATGCATACTAAAAATAAATGCAGCGTAAAAAGTTTTGCTATCTCAAATTGAATAAATTAACTTGCATTACATAAATTTTACTTTACTTTTGCAGTTAAATCTCATATTACCTAAAAAACACTAAGTTGAACTTATTTTAGTAAGTTAAAGTAACATTAAAATCATGATGTCATGATTCATTGAGCATATATTTAAAGTGTGATAATACAATAATGATAATATAATGATCTAAAATAAAACTAATAATTTTTTTTTTTAACTTTCTCATTGTATCAGTTGGGCATATTGAAAACTTTTTGAAGCATTTGGGAGTGAAATTGAAAAAGTTAATTAAAGTAAAATGATTAAAGATGGCTTGTCTCTGATGAACACTACAAAAAGCTCTAGCTCGGTCATATGAAACAGATTTCCCTGTGGTCAGACATGCTCTCCATGGCAGGCGGAGGGCAGATGTCCCTGTGGACTTGATGGTGAGAGACAGAAATGTCAAAAGCAAGACTCTCATGGGAGGATGAAAAGGTTCATCTTTGGGCCAAACTTTGTCTATAAGCTTATTATAAATATCAGACAGGAGCTGTTCATTATACCTAAACTTTTGTCTGAACATGGTGAAGAGATAGAAATGCAGAGAGGATTTTTTGTAAAGTTGTCATGTATGCTCTACAACATGTGTGGTCTCCTGTCATGAATGGGTAGGGAAAAGCATGAATTTGACCTGACATGCATATAATACCCATAGGCCTAAATAAAAAACAACAACAACAAAAGAACTAAATTGCCTCCCACCCCCAAAAAATATAAGCATTTTTTTTAAACAATGTTTGAATGACATTGAGGCATTGATTTATCCGTTCATTCTCCAAATGTCTTATGTAGGGACATGCTAGAGCCTGTCTCTAGCATCTCTGCCTAGAGGCAGGGAAAACACCCTTAAAAACATTACATTTAAATGTTATAGTGTATTTTAGAAATTGTAAGAAATAGTTGATGACCAGCCTTGAGTTATTAAAAAATAATACACACCCATAGTAGTGATGTGTGATGTTTTTTTTTTAAATTCAGAAGTCTAATTGTTCTCAGAAGTTATTGTTCTCATATTTTTAAAAATGTATGACATTTGTCAGATATTGTCCATGAAACACCCTTTTAGCCATAACTAGTTTCTTGTGCACCTCATCACAAACCAAATTGTAATTTTACAGCTAGTAATAGAGGCTTGAGCCATTGACACACTCTAATGCAGTTATTGAGAGGATCTGCGATTGATTGATTAATTGATTGATTGATTGAGAATGAATAAAGTCTGTGTACAGCATTTCCATTACACTTCAAATTGCGAAATTGCAGTTTTGAAAATAGGCAAAATATAGAAAGGTCTCTTTTGTGGAATTCTTTAATGATAAAATTGTGGGCAGTGCTTACAAAACATTTCTGTTCATGTGTGAATCATTGCATATGTGTACTGCATAAGTGACAGTAGCAAGTAATTCTATAGATAACAAAATGTAATTTTGTGTGCTAAACAAGAAAATAGGTGACTTTTTATCATATTATTTGAAATATTCATTCACTTAGTGGTCTTTGTGGTTATGCAGTGGTTTTGGTTATTTTGCTGTTGCAGGCTGGGAATCAGTTCAATTTAAGTTTATTTGTATAGCACTTTTTACAATAATATTTGTTCCAAATTAGCTTTACAAGAAGTGTGTGTTATTACATTACAATCAAAATCAGTTAAGAAAAGTTAAGGTGTTGAGTAGAGTGAGCAGTAAAGCTGTCAGGTACATGTATATACAGTTAATCTGTTTTACCAACCTGATAACTAAAAACAAATACTAAGAAAGTAAATGGTTACAGGTTTCCAGCTTTCTTCATAATATCCTATTTTGTTTTCAACAGAAAAAAGAAACTCATAAATGTTGAAAACAAGTAAAGGGTCAGTAAATAATGACAGAATTTTATTATAGAGGTCCCGGGTTTGTCAACTGAGGTCATGTGAAGTACATTAAAGCTCCTTTTCATATGCATTTTGGCCAGTCAAAAATGGTGTAGGTTGAGTCCCTCACTTG
Source organism: Danio jaintianensis (assembly GCA_903798115.1). NCBI lineage: Eukaryota > Metazoa > Chordata > Actinopteri > Cypriniformes > Danionidae > Danio > Danio jaintianensis. The sequence continues at coordinate 6,059,374 of CAIGQV010000001.1, forward strand.
CTTTTGACACTCTCTGAAATTTCTCTTCAGGCTGAAGGAAGAAAGTTGTATACATCTTGCATAGTTTCGTCTTTGGCTGAACAGCTTCTTTAACACCCAGATGTCTATTCTTTCGGCTTTCCGTCTGCTCCTTAAAGTCTACATTCTTGCGATTACATGCACACCAAAACGACTCTATGAGACATTGTTGAAGTGTTAGGAGGGCAGCAGTATGTGCCAGCGTTAGCCCATAAAATGGCCAGCAGCGAGGCCTCTGGTCGCTGTAAGGCAATATGAGCATCTCAGCGAGGGCCTGCTAGACTCATCCATCTCTGTCCGGCAGTATTGTCTGCCTGCTGGCTGGAGCTGCATCTGGTGTCACCGTCTCTGGGAGAGTCTGCCTGCAGCCCCATAAACACACTAATCATTAACACAAGCCGCTTTAGCCAAGAGCTCTCCACTCCCACAGCTGCGGAGAGCACTAAAGGAGGACATAAATCTGTCCCGGGAGAAGCGAGCAGAGGACACGCTCTCTGGTGGGCACTGGGAAAACGGACATTTGTTGCCGTTGGGATGGTTGCCGTTGCTTACGGGAACAAAGGTAACCTTTTTGGAGTACGAAGAGGCTTAGGTGCCTCGTCAGGCCCATATGGCTCCATGTGTTTATGCTTACATTAAACTTTCCAATGAGTTACCAAGCCTATCTGTTCCAGACCAGAAATTTGGAATGATACATGTCGTTAAAATACACGCAGATGCTCCAGATGTTGATTATTTTTGTGCCGGACTGAACTATGAAAAATGGGTCAAGGGTAATGCAGCATTTTGCCCCACTGAGAATCACTTGACTCTTTCACATTATTCGATTGCTTTCCGTATTTTCGTAACTCCGTGTCATCGCATGCCATGCTCGCTTGGAAGCCAATACCATCACTATTATGAAGCAGCAATAATTGTGGATGCCCAGAAGGAAAATACAGCTGCGTAAAACAGCACCGAGACGCGTATGTCATCAGATCATCAATTGCTGGAGACAAGTGGACCAATCAGAGGCGAAGAGCTTAAATAGTTTGTTTGTGCGGTTTCTGAAGGCACCAGAAGGCAAAACACATTAGCAGTTTATGGCACGATTTCAGCATGATACTTTGTGCCTTGAGGGTTTCTGCATGCGAAGCTCTTGTTATTGGGCAAAATATAAACTATAGAAAGAGTTATATAGGTAGCAAACAAAGGCAAGCTTTAACTAATTTGTGCTCTGTTATTTAGAAGAACAGTATTAGACCGCTTGTAATTCATGTAATACTCATTATGTCCTGTAGAGGGGGCACATCCTAAAACTCGACAGCCATCCAGTGATGCTGAAACCCACCTGCCTGCCAGATGTCACTGTGCTTTTTTAAAAAAAAAATTATCATTCTGCCTTAACCGTTGATGCTATTTCTCTTACCCTGGTATATGTTTACAGTAGTGTATTGACCTTGAAGAAGGTGAGGCGAGGTGAGGGAAATTACACCTGATGACAGGGTGACTTTGGGGAATCCTGGATGCGTCACCATGCTGAGGTTGTGTTGTTATGGTATATCAAACTCTCTCCACATCTCCATTTATTCATCTAAATGTTTTAGAGACACTTATGTCTTTTGACACATACTTACAAATGTGTTTATTTTGGTTGCCATGGAGATTCAGGTGTTTATAATTTCTGCAACATATTTCTGTTGTTTTTTCGAGAAGCTTTGTTTAAATAACCGACTTGTTCCAGGTGATCCAGGTGTTTGTATTATTTATTTAAACGTGCATTTTTAATCAGTATTTCTTATTGACGCATCTGCATGTTATTGCATAATTTATAAGAGTACATGCCAAGCTATGTCTTCCTAAAATTCACATATTTTCTGTATGCACACTGACAGGTGGCTAGTGGTGCAGACTCAGGAGGCAGTTAAAAAAAACAAAAAATGAGCTATTGATATAGTTTTCCAATAAATTACATTATACTAGGCTTTGTTAACTTGCATAATAACTTCACTCTTGGCTGGAAGGCTGTGCATTTGTTTTTAGCACAACATTAATGTTTTATGTGACTTGAAAAATGTCTGCATGCTTCATAGGGAGATCAGTAACTTTTTAACACCAAACTCGTTAATACTATTTTGTTCATTCTTGAAGTGAACTTTTGTATATTTGGTAATTAGATTATAGGTTTTTGGCTGGCATTTGATACCCGTGAATTGTCGTTGAGTGTTTGGCCACCTTAAATCAAACATCTTTTGAAGGAAAATTTGCAGTCCCACTTTAGATTAAAGGGATAGTTCACTCAAAAATGTAAATTCTGTCATTTACTCACCCTTCACTTGTTCAAAACCTATTTAAGTTTGTTTTTGAACTGAACACTCACTCACTATCCGTCAGCTTAGTCCCTGATTTATCATGGGTCACCACAGCAGAATGAACCGCCAACTACTATGACATGTATTTTATGCGGCAGAAACCTTCCAGCCTCAATCTGCTGAACACAAAAAATGATATTTTGAAGAGTGCTAGTAGCTGGCACCCATTGACATCCATAATATTTTTTCCTACTTATGGAAGTCAATGGGTGCCAGCAACCAGCATTCTTCAGAATATCTTCTTTTGTGTTCAGCAGAAGAAAGAAACTCATAAAGGTTTGAAAAACATAAGCAGAGTAAGTTATGAGATAATTTTCATTTTTTGGGTGAACTATCCATTTAAGTAACCCTAATTACTATGTACTTACATTTAAATTAATAAATTGGTACAATGCACTTATCATGTACGCACATGTTTTTACATTGTACTTGTGTTTTAAAAATGATCTGCCTGTAGTTACATCTGTAATTAAATTCTGTAATTACAATTAGAATTAGACTGTTGACCCTCAGGCTACACATTAACCCACCAAACCTGTCCCCAAATTTACCCGTACCACATCTCAATAGCGCCAGAAGTGTTGTGCAATACATTATGAACACAGTAGGTACATTGTATTTATTTTTTGATGCAGGTACCTAGTAGTTAAGGCCACATAATATAAAGTGGGACCTTTATATCTATGTGTGAGACAGAAAAAAAAGCCTCACTGGTAAACACTTTTTCATTCGTTCATTCATTTTTTTTTTTTTTTACAAAGACAGTAGCAGTATAGAATTTAGAGGCATCTAGTTTGAAACATGTTTCAAAAGGTTGAGTTTTCAGATAATTAAACAGCCAGAACAGTTTTCTGTTTTTATTGTTGAAATGGACCCTTTTCACAAGTTTGTTATGAGGCATTTAACGAACATCAGAATCATCATCAGCGATCTTAAATCCTTGAAAGTTTTTAATATTTAGGTTTTTTAAAAACATATTTACATTTAAATGTAGTTATGTATGTATTATATCATCTCTGCATTAAATTACAATAAAATCCCCACTTTTGCGAGGAGTTTGAAATGCAGCTTGTAGGGGCAGGACAGTAAATAACTGCGTTTCACTATTACGCCTAAAGCGAGCGTGCCAGGGCGAGCCAGGGCCAGTCGTGTTTCCACTGTCACTTCTGGGGCCTGATCGGGCCAGCAGCGATCTTTTTCGGCCCGTAAAATATCTTGGGCAAAAGAGGGCCAGCTGGGGCTTTGGTGGCGGAGTGAAAGGAGAGGCGGAGTTTGCCCAAGTCTGGTAAAGGTGCCACCATTACACTAGTTTTCCGATCGCACACGAGTACATGTTCCAAAAAAATAAACAAATAAGGGAAAGAAAAACATATAGCTGGTCAGTTTAAGATAGGCTATTCCATAAAACACCTTATAGGCTAGGGGTCTTTTTTTCCCGCTTAAGATCGCCCTTATGTTTCCCTTTTAAATGTAAGGGTGTTGTATAAAATAATAAAGTAAATAATAAAGTTTTAATTTAATAAGTGATATTTCTTTGCTGCGTCCTCTTTGATGTTTCAATAACATATAATAATCTTTACACCTTATTAAAGACACAGCAGCCAGTAACTTTCAGTTGTTGAGAGTTTTTGTCAAGTTTAAAAGGTGTGTTTGTGCATGAAATGTGCGCGTTTAGATGCATGTATATGTGTGTGAGAACCCAGGCGAAAGAGCGCTCGCTTCACAGCTCTGTCAATGCCGCGAGTGGCTAAGTTTCTTTCTTTCTTTCTTGAAAGTTGTTCTCTTCTGGCTGCCATTGTCAGTCTCACAATTTCTTTTCCATTTTCTGAAAGTCTTGATAACACCAACATAAGAGGTTTTCTTTTATTATTTCAGCAAATAGGATTGTGAAATTTTTTTTTGTTGTTTTTTTGTTGTTCTGCTACTGAGAAACCCAGAAATGTGAAAAGGGTCCATTGGTGTTTTGTAAATGCCCCTGTGAATGAAGTATAAGAAATATAGCATTTCTAACTTGAAAGCACACGAACACCATCACAAAGTCGTAATTACAATACAATTGTGAAACTCTTAAATTAGCTTCAGTGAAAAAACAAGCAGGCACAACGGATGAAGAATCTATTAAGAATCCAATTTGCATTCACAAAATATAATATTTTTTGCAGTTGTGGTAGAATGATGAGTTCATATACCGAACATAAATGTTAAAATGCAAAACTTTTCTTATTGATTATTTTGTAGATGTTGGGTAACTTTATGTATAAAATTGCATCGCCACCTTGCTGCTCTATAACCAAAGTAATTTGAATAGATCACATAATTATAATATAATAATTATAAGTCGTAATTATGACTTGATCCTGCTACTGTGCGTACAGGTGAAAAATGTTCTGAAAAACCTTGTTGAAACGCTAAGCACAGAGTAATTATCTTCAGTTTATGGAAGCAGTTTGCAGCACAACCACTTGGAAAAGAAGCAGAGAGTAATACTCAGAAGGCTTTACAGTAGACTATAATTGCTTGCTTACTGTCAAGGAAACCTGCCAAGCACAATACTAATTTGATTACTTGTGGTATGAAGTCACTTAAAGTTCACTTTAACTTCACTGCATGAATGTCCAGTAAACTGCACTCGCATACAATTTAGAGCCAAGGGAATCCAGAAGTGTAATTCTGACTGATTAACAAGAAATACAGAGCATCAGTTAATAAATCGCTTACACAAACTTGCCTTTTTTGTGCCTATATAATATAATTTATTTTATTTTACTTTACATTTGTGCATTTATGAGAGAAAAAGCTTGGTTATGGATGTGACATCTCTCCGTTATGGATGTGACCGATGTAAAATTGCCACTTGCGTGACTTTGGTAAATCAAATATAATTGTTTGAAAACATTTATAGAGACATTTTTGAGTATTTTTACAGTACTGTAAAATACAAGCCTACACAAAAAACGTAGAAAGGGTTTCGCTATTTTGGTAAAAACTTTTTTTTTTTCATGGCAAGGTTGACATTTGCATGGAATTGCTCATATGTAAAACATGTGGAGCAAAATAATCTAATATTTGGAGAAATAAAAACTGCCAAAACTCTAGCCTGTGACGATATGTTGGCTCTTAGGTGCACTTTGAACCTTGACTAACAAGACACTAGTATCCAGCAGTTTCACCGCAAAGTAAGCTTGTACAACACTGACAGAACACATGCAATTTGTGCATGTATTTAAAAACGTAACATTCTATAGTGCATTTAGTAATTATTTAAGGCCATTTGCAGATTTCAGTCATTATGCCGTAGGTATCCTTCATCTTCTTATCAGTGAAATGCAGTCCTAAAAGTCTCTTGGTTGTTGCGTGTAACGATTTTGCATCTCCTTGAACATTTTTAATGCCTCTAAATATGTTTGCTGCATTTTAAAAAAGCGTCCGTGTCTTGCGGTCTGTCTGTCTGATACGATTTTTCTATGGGCGAATTACAGGAGTGAATATTCCACTTAGCTAATCACCGTATACTAAAAAAATTACACATAAAAAGGAAAGTGAAGGAAAACAGTGCCGTAAAAGTACTGATACAGCACTAAAAATGTACTCAAGGGAAAGCACACATTTTTTAAAGTACTTTTTAAACTAATTTTAAACTACCTTTTTTACGTTTTTGGCAAGTCATATGATAAACGACTCAATTGCAGTAAATGACTGAAAAAACGATTATTTGACTTTACTTAAAAAGTATATAAACCCATTGCGTTAAAATTAAGTAAATAAACTTTGTGCATAGTCCTAAAAACTAAAAACTATTTTTTTTTTTTTAAATAAAGTTAACTTGTTGCTTTTAATGTGACGTGTTTACTCACTTTCTAAATAATGACTAACTTTTTAACTAATTGCTTTTTACAGTGTAGGTATTGCTATACATGGTGGGTGAACAGAAAGTAGGCAATATTTATTGGCTATAGTACTTGTAATTTCACAATTTAAAGTCTCTACATAGACATTAGTAAATCATATTTAATATTTAAAGCCTTGATAGTACAGGCATCAATAAGAAATATGCACGTTATTACCAATTATTAATGGCTAATTACTTTTCACCCACCCTGCACATTAGTCAGCAGCACATCTATTTTATAAACGACTATGCTAATCCACATTTTTGCTCCGAGTCAAGAGAGGGTAAAAAAAAAGAAAGAAAAAGCAGAGCCGAGTGTGGCCAGCGAAAGTATTTCTGCAGCTGGTAAACAGAACATGTGCATGTTTTCTTGTGTATTTTGAGATTTCACTAGATTCTCAGATATTAAACGTTCAAATGAATGAGTCCATGGCAGTTTTTATTTACGTGACCGCAAACTGGCAGGGCTAGAAAGAGCAGTCCTGTCCCTCGGAGAAGGAACGGTCTTTAATATTTGTCGAGAAAGCCGCAGTGAGGGTGTTTCCCCCAGATCGGTGGCCAGCTGTGGTGGCTGGAGCCTATAGGCCGTTTGATCCCTGGTAAAGCTGAACTTCCCTCTGCCCTGCGAGTTCAAATGCTCCGGGTCGCCTGCTGGAAACGTTAAGGTTCCGTCAGCGGCCCAGCTACTCGCGGGCCAGAACCACGCCAGATACTCGACATGTGTCATAGCCACAATTTACTGAGAGCAGTGTTGTGTAACAGATATATGATACCACAGTACTTATACAGTTATTTTTAACATGGCCAGAGTCCTGCCAGCAGCAATTAGGAACATCACATCTATGGGAAGCCCAAAGAGCCACAGCGGCTGATAGTATTGCTGTCAGCCGAATTAGGATGTTTTTTTTTGTGTGTGTGCTCGCTGTGGGACAAACAAATGCTTTTTTTGCCATCTCCCCATTAGCCTCAAGCAAACACATGATTGGATTTGATCCTTGTTGATGTTTTCTTTTCGGTCAGTTCTCTTTGTTGATGACAAATGGTATTTTAGTTTGACTTTATCGTGTTTGAAATTTGCTGTAACGATCCAGATGACAAGAGCGGTGTTTTTTTTAAATATTGAAATGTGTGCGTGATATTCAGGGAATAAACACGGCGAATAACTCTTTGTTGAAATGAAGACAAGCTGGATCATGGATTTCTGCACAGACTTCATGAGTGCAGGGATTAAGCAAAACAACAGTGGATTGAATTAAAGACATTTAGGAAACAAAAGAAGGCTTCAATTATTACGAGATAATAAAACGAATATGTTAGGTTTGACAGCAGTGTAATGGAGTTACATCCGATCATAAAGAAAACATGTTATGTTAATGTAAAATTGATCATGACTTGGATCTAACATTATAGTTTTGTGTGTGTGTGTGTGTGTGTGTGTGTGTGTGTGTGTGTGTGTGTGT
>CAIGQV010000001.1:6079074-6149464 GCA_903798115.1 Danio jaintianensis
CCCCCAAAAAAAAAAAACAAAACAAAAAAACATTTGACACATTCTCAAAATAGCATGAAACTCCATTCACTATGGACACATTTCAGACATTTTTCTAAATATCTTCTTTTATGTTTTTTAGTTTTTTTAAAGAAAGTCATACAGATTTGGAATGACATATGAGTTAGTTTGGAGTTGAACTGTCCCTTTAAATATATGTCACTGTTCTGGAGACAGATTTAGGAAGTTTTCACATGTGGTTTGATTGTTTTGGTCTGGACCTTATATTTGGATATAGGCTGGGCTTAAACTGGAAGTTTTTCCAAGTAAAAAAATAAAAAATAAATAAATAAATGAATCCTTCTGTTGCATTTATAGTTTCCATATATATCTTATACATTTAATTAAATTAATGACTTATTTTATTACTATGATTATTCAAAGCATAAAGAGATTAAAGTTCAGTTTGAATCATTAACAAAAACAAATGTGGCGTCAGCAAGATTTTTTAAAGTATTAGAAAGAAGTCTCTTATTCTCACAATTTATTAAAAGCAGTAATAATAAGAATCATTACACACTTTAGAACATGTCCTCTAAAGGCATATACTATATTTTAAAATGTACAGTACTTTATTTCTGTGACTGAAAGCAGAATTTTCAGCATCAATACTCCAGTGTCGACTGCCACATGCTGCTTAAAAAATTATTTGAATGTGATATATTGGAAGCCAAGAAACATTTATTAATCTAACCAATACTGAAAACAGTTGTGTGTCTTAATATTTGTGTGAAAACCATTGTAATACAAGAATTTTCAAGATAATGTGATGAATAAAAAGTTTAAAAGAACAGCATTTCTTTTGTATAGAATGGCTACTGACACTTTTGAGTAAAAAACCCCCGATATATATATATATATGTATGTATGTATGTATGTATATATATGTATGTATATATATGTATATATGTGTATGTATGTATATATATATGTATGTATCCTTATATAGCATTGAGGTCCCTTGAAGCTAAATGTTCTTGATTGTTTATGATAGTCTACCGATCATGAGACCTCAGTGTTTACTTAAGAGACATGGGTATTAATTTAATGTTACTTGTAAATTGACACTTTTAGCTTCCTTTTTGAATAAACTAATAAATATTTTCTTATACTAAAGCTCACCTTTTCATCATGCTTTTTTTTCCAGAGACTCTCCATTGTATTGTAGTTCAGGACTTGTTCATTAAAAAATATATCTATTATTATTAGAATTCATATTTAAATTGTTATTCAGATCTTTCCAAAAGAGCTATTTAGCTTTGGGCATATTTCGGTTTCATCAGAATTGACATTAACCGAACTCCAGACCACCTTTTCAATCTGACGGGTGTGGTTCACTCCAGTTCGGAAAACAGCTTTCACACCAAGCAAATTAACCAAACTATGACGTCAAACAGACTCTGCTCTGCGCCACAGACTCTAGTGTGAAAACACCCACAAAGTTTACCAAACATTTAAGTAATTTCCCCATTGCCACTTACTAACTGTGTTTAACTTATTTATTTATTTATTTATTTATTTATTTATTTATTTATTTATTTATTTTCACATTAAGCTCAACACATCATATTAATGTCATATTGACATTGGATAAAACTGACCACACATTAAATGTACACTGAAGTAAATTTACTAGACTTCAAAAAAATGTCTAAATTAACAGTTTCTGTATTTTGTTATTCATTTTTTGGAGGTTATTTATTTATTTATTTTGCTTTTGAATGCCATTATGGTACCTTGATCTTTCCTACAACAACTTTTAATGTTGAAAAGCTGGAAAAAGATACTTTTATTGTCATTTTTAATAGTTTAAAGTGATGTATGGTGGTACAAAAGCCTGGTAATAAACTGCCATAACGTTTTTTTTCTGTTATTTTATAAACTTAATACTTCTGTATTTTATTTCTTACTCAAAATATGGTTTCAAACTACTAAAGAGTCACTTAGTTAAATTGCACAGTTTAATTTTCAATATCAAAAGACAACAGAGCAGGTCAAAGTCTCAAAATGCAATTGATAACCGTAAATAAACAGATCTGTGAATTATGAAAAAGAGAGCCTGTCAATGAACACATTTGTTTTTACAGTGTATATAGAGAATTATGAACTGCCATAATAAAGATTGATGGACATCATTTTCAGGTTAGACAAAGGAACACATACTGTACTAACCATTTAAAGAAATATGAAAATCATAATATACCAATCAGTTTTACAGTTTGAAACAAACCTTCACCGGTTTGACCTTTCACTTAGTAGCACTGAGAAATCACTCGACAAGTCATTAATTGTTTCATTTTTAACTTTTTAAATGATCCTTTACCTCAAACGTATCTTCAAATGCACATCAGAACACATGCCACTCGCTAATTGGCTCGTAGCGCAGTGAGTCTAAACCTGGCTGAATGCAAGTATGAGACCACATAAGGACCACAGCGCTCTCAGAGGCCCGTACATTCATCATCGTGGACTCTCATAATGCGGAGGGATGGGTGACCTCAAGAGCAGATGTGCCGGGAGCCCAGCTGTGGTCACCCATATTGATGAGAGCATCTGTAACCAGGCTTTTATTGCTTTATTTAGACCTGTGTGAATCTAGGATACAGTAGCTATTGGGTCGGCATACATGCTGAAGCTGATCACATGAGGTGACACATGATTTACGATCAACGATGCTCACACAACGTTTTGCGAGGACAATCTCTTCTTGGGTCCAAACTTTTTGGATCAGATTTTGAGTAATTGTTAACACATTAGAAATGAACAACATAATGCTGTATTGTAGTAGTCTTTACAATCATAAACCAAGCAAATATAACTTTGCTGGTTGGAAAGCTATGAAATATCCAAAAACACTTACTGGTTACTGAAGCTGACTAGCCTATAGCACAGGGAAAACTTGTCAGGTAAAAGAGTAATTGCAACACTAACTAGCCTTTCTTGTGGGCAAATTCAGTTTACAACAACGTTGTATCTTTTGTAATTGTGTGTAGCTCAACACTTTGGGCAAAAACAGTAGCTGTGTCAGTGGTATAATGTTTAAGGGCATTGAATTATATAAATTTTTTCCCAGATTTCATTTTTTTATTATTTCATTGTCTATTGTTTTAATAATCATAGAAACAAACATAGAGATAAAAACAAGGATACCAATCAATACAAGTAGTAACAAAAATCAATTCATTATATAAAAACAGAAAATACAAAAATCAAAGTAAACAGTAACAGGTCCCACTTTGATTATGAGTACTGTCACACATTTAATGAAAATACACCTTAGGTTGTTAGAAATTAGAGGTCTATTAGAGGCATCCATAGTCTTTGAAAAAAGAAAATCCACCTTATTTCTTTAGTAGTGTACTGTTCTGTATTACTCATAGTGTTTCATTCAGAAGTTGTTTGAACAGTTGGAGGCCTTGGTTGGTTCCAGTTAAGCAAAATTATGTTTTTTTTTTTTTGTCAAATAAAATATGATGCAAAGCCCCTTTATAGATAAGGGATTGAGTGTATTGTTCAATTGCCCAGATTCAATTCTTATCCCTTTTCTAATTGCATCACAGCTTGGAGAAAAATTACTTTGGTAGGAGCCTATTCAAACTATTCAATTATGATGTATATTTATAAATATATATAAATATACAGTATATGTATAAGCAGCTGCCATTGTGCTGTCATGCGACACAATTCTTCCAGCATGCCTCCACTTCCTCTAAACTTCCTCTAAAGTCTTCCTCTGAACACCCTCATAGAAAGGTTCTAACTTGGAGCTTGAGCTAAACTCAAGTTTAAGCCTCCTCTGCAGACAGGCAAACAAGATTGTTTACCATTTTCTTCCAAGACTAAATGAGCAAGTCACTTGTGAATTTTATATTAAAATGAAGAAAGGAATGGAAAGTTGTCCCATCATGTCGAAAAATGTCAGGTAGCCTACTTCCTGTTGTCAGAGCTCTTGTATCAAAGCTTGTATTGTTTTAGTCAATACAATAATACTTGTCAATACTTCTAAATGATGTCACCAGTCAATTTTAAAGGATTTGTTAGTTCACCCAAAAATAGGAATTCTGTCATTAATTACTCACCCTCATGTCGAGAGCTCCCTCATCCTCCATGTACAGCAATGGTCATGAAAGCTTTAAAGTCCAGAAAAGGAACCAAAAACATTCCATGTGACTTCAGTGGTTCAACTGTAATCATAATATCATACTTTTTTAAATCAAAATACTTCAATTTTCCTATGTTCACCAAAAAACTGGCCAGTTACAAAATTATGAAACACTCTCAAACAAATATACTACTAATATTTAAACATACTACTATTTTTTTATGTTTTACACATGTTTGTGTGTGCCTTTGTTGGTGCTGTACACACCTGACAACCTGACACTATTTTTGCATTGACCAGTAGGTGTCCCTCACTTGCATTTAAAGCCTCAAGAAATGAAGCACTTTTCAACACATCTGGCTGGAAAAATTAAATAATTATTTTCACTACTAGTTTCTGAAAATGATCCAAAATTGGATCCAAATGCCTAACAGGGATTTTATAGTGAAAAAAAATTAAGTGCATGTGTAAAAACAAAAAATTGTGTTACTTTCCATCTCATGCATAATATATAATTCTGTATATATTATAAAACTGTATAATTCTCTGTGGCTTAATCTTACTGGTTATTATTATTATCATTATTATTATTATTATTTTGTGCCTTAAATGTGAGGGATCTATATCCCAGACAGTACTACGCATCTGATTTTACTTCAAAGTTGTAATATACTGTACCTCTGTTATTCTTTGCACCATGTTCCTTGATTTGTATGGTTTAACAGAAAACTAAATAAACAAAAACTAAATTAAATAAAAAATAACCTTTCTTGACCTTCAATGACACCTGATAGACAGGTTCAATGTGGTTAGGTTTCAGGGCATGTGTACAACAATACATGCAAATGTGCTGTACATTTATAATGAATATAAATCATGATACAAATATAAATCATTTATGAAAGGTACTATGGTACAATATGTAAGGCAATTAACATCAAGCAAGCAAAACGTGTTCAAAGCGTTGAACATTTGTATTGGTTCCAAATGAGAGAGGCACATAAGTATTTCCCACAGTCTACTAGTTTTAGTTTCATTTCATTTTAATTCATTTTGGCTTGACAGTTATATTAAATGTTGTTTATAGTGAGACCGTGTAATTAGTGGAAGCACTGAGTGACTGCATTTTAAGTGATTTATATACATTTTTGGTCATGAATCATTTTTACTTTAAGCCATTTTCATAACCACACTTGCCTGGTCAGCTGGGGAAATCACTGAGTCACGAACTACCTCGAGGCATTGATAAGAATCTACCAGAGAGAGAGTCATAACACACACACATGCTCAGTGCTTTGTTATGTCAAAAAATGTCAAGCCAAACATTGCGACACACATTATCAGCACTTTTTTTTTGAAGTTTCAAATTTATCCCCACATAGAAATCGTATATATGGCAATATATGCAAATTACATACATGACATACAAGTTCATATTTGGATTTTAAATCTATAAGTTATGTCATATATTCAAATTTATTCAATTCAAGTTTATTTGTATAGCACTTTTCACAATAATTATTGTTTTAAAGCAGCTTTACAAAAGGTGCACATTATTGCATTACAATTAAATTCGCTTTTAATTACCATAACTTTATTAGTTACCAACAACTTTAACTAATTAAATAGTAACTAATAGTTTTAACAGTTAAAGTTATTATAAATAAACATTGTTTACCTGCAGTTATATAGTATAAAGGTGATGTCTATGTGTACATGTTCAATGAAGTGTATTTGTGTATTAGGTGTATGTGTTGTCCTTGAACTCTTTGATTGTTGGCTTCGCCTCTTCACATGTCTTGGATCCCATAAATGGCGCTGCACAATCTCTAGAGGCCTCTGGATGGGCATCCTCAACAGGGAAATAGAGAACAAAGACAATAATTAGCGTAGCTGCTGTTCAGAATGTGTTTGAACAAGATATATTAAATGTCAACGCGAAAATGAAGTGCTATATATGAAAATAGCAGTTACATAAACAAACATAGAAGTATTTCTGACAAAATGCCTGGTGTATTGAGACAGGAAGAGTGTGTCCTACAGGTGGTTTGTCAAGCCCACTCACCTGCATGGAATACACTCATGCATCCTACAGTTGTGTGATTCATTGCGTGTATGCTTTAGAGAGTGTGTCTGAGCCTCGGACATTATCAGGAAGGCTATTCCAGAGTTTAGGAGCCATATATATTAAGGCTCGTCCTCCTTTAGTGAACTTTGATGTTCTGAGTACTACCAGAAGCCCTTAGTTTTTATATGCAACATATATTTTGAAATATTGCACAAATGGCACATTTTGTTCAGCCATTGGAATTACACATATGTCTATATATGCTCACATATATTGGCTATACTTTTATATATGTGTTCATGTATGGCTGTACATATTTGAACTTATATAGACATATTTGTAATTCCAATGGTTGAAAAAATGTAAGTAGCTATTTTTTCCAAAATATATGTTGCATATGACATATTTTGTGTGAAATACAGATATAAACTTGTATCTCATATTATTAAATTTTTTTTTATACAAAAGGACACAAAAATGCATAGAATTTAACATAAAGTTGTATTTTGTATTGTAGAGGTCCATTGTAGTATTCATTTTATCTTAATCACCAAACAACACATAAAAGTCATATGTGTCACATCAACACCATATCATTAGCTTGACCTCTGACCTCATAAGCAAAATATTTTGTTGGAGAGCTTATTGATTTGCATGGTTTGGGCGTCATATTTCACTATCATCCTCTGTCGAAACAGGCTGGCAACTTTTGGGCCACGACTCACAGGTTGAGAGCCATTGTTAAACGTTTCTATTGAACAGATGCCAGACTGTACAAGAATGCAAGTAGCAGACACTGTTTCTGTATGCTCATGTAAATCTTTCAACTGAAAGCAATTACAGATGCCACCGATAATATGCTCTCCAAGGCATTCTCTCCAAAGAGTTTGTCTTGTAAAACCGTTGATATGTTTTGATAACTCCCACACCGACCACCTAACAGCATTGACGGTTTCACTTCTTTTTCCCCGACCCTGACTAAACATCATAAAACTAATTTCTTTCAGCATCTAATCAAATATAATTGTATTTATACACCTCTATATACACAAAGTGTGATGTGCGTAAACTAACAGCGGCGTGGCTGCATTCCCCTCATCTGAGTTATGAGAGCTTGGCCTGGGGCGAGCATGTATGAGTCATTAAACTTGTGAATGCTCCATCGCTGCTGTTGTTACACGATACACTCCATTTCATAATCACAAAACATTAAATGTGCACGGCCAATCAGCTGCCTGTCATACTTTTGCTGCAGAAAGATCATGATTTGTCTCAGTAGCAGTTCTCTCATGAGCTGTTGAAATGTCAGCGCGTGTGCTACGCTGTTCTGTCATGAGATGTGTTTACAATACGCCACTGAAACATAACAGAGCATGTCAGGAGGCCCTCGTTTTTTGTTCAAACTGTGATTAAAAGGTTTGCTCACTCTCTCCTGTTTCGCAGTTTTTTTTTCTCTATTCCTCTCTGACCTGTCTCTCTCTCTCTCTCTCCCTCACTCTCCAGTTTGCAGCTCTCTCTCTCTCTCTGGTGGAAAGTCCCATGTGCATTGGGAGTGATGGGGTCAAGACACGCCACTTGCAGCTGTGTGACCACATGAGAGAGAGCAGAGTGGAGGAGTGAGGAGATAATGAGAACCTCTGTGCTGTCAGATGCAGCCAGCTGCTGCAGCCAGATTACAGACCAGCTTTACTGCTCTCCACACATGAGCTGCACATCACACTGCTGCTGCTGCTGCTGCCCGGACTCTTGACTCACTTGTTCACTCACTCATTCATTCATTTGATCACTAATCCATTCACTTGTTTACTCACTTTTCACTCACTGTTTATTCATTCACGTGTTTACTCACTTTTTACTTGCTGTTTATTCATTCACTTATTCCTTCACTTGTTCACACTCTCAGTCACTTGTTTGTTCATTCATTTGTTCACTCAAACTTATTGAAAGTGAATGAATAAGTTTGTGTAAAAGTATTTGTCTTACAATATGTAAGACATTATTCACTCACTCACTCACTCACTCACTCACTCACTCACTCACTCACTCACTTGCTCAATCATCATTCATTCATTCATTCATTTCTAAATAAATTCATTCAAACATTCACTTATTTCATTCATTCACTGGTTCTCCCACTTATTCATTCATTCATTCATTTATTCAGCCAGTCACTCACTCACTCACTCACTCACTATTTCATTCATTCAATGACTCTCATTTATTCACTCATTTGTTCATTTGATTACTCAGTTATTTGTTTACTCACTTTTCACTCACTGTTCATTTGTTCACTCATTCATTCACTTGTTTAAACTCTCATTCACTTGTTCGTTCATCCATTTTTTCACTTACTCTCACAAAAAAAGTGAATAAGTCTCATTCCTTCAACTCATTCATTCTTTCTCATTCACTCACACACTCATTTTTTCACTCACCATTCATTTATCCACATGTTCTTTCATTGATTCCTTTCCGACACACATTTTTCATTGACTCATTCATTCATTTGATCACATAGTTTCTTTTTCATTCTTTGATTCACTTGTTTACTCACTGTTCATTTATTCACTCACTCACTCACTCACTCATTCACTTGTTTATACTCGTTCATTTGTTCACTCACTTGTTTGTTTGCTCACTCACTCTTACATATATCGATTCATTCACTCATCTACTAATTCATTCACTCACTCACTCACTAATTTAAGTACTTGATCATTCATTCGTTCGTTGACTCACTTGTTCACATGCTTATTCATCGATCGCTCACTATTTGCTTGTCCACTCATTTGTTCACACTCACTCACTCACTCACTCACTCACTCACTCACAAGGCCTATTCACATGAAAGACATGGAGGTTTTTAATGCCTCGTCTATTAAAGATCTTCAGATCTTAAATAATGAATCTCTGGTCACTACCAAATCAAGATGTTTTCTATTGTCTGACACAAACTGCAACCTGTGTGTCAAAGTTCACCAAACCTGAACCAGATGCAAAGTTTGCATAGGGAAATTTCTGTGCCATCAGGCAAAAATCTTCACCACCACCCTGATTCTCATTGAAATACCAATCGTGACCACCGTGAAGTTTCTTGTACCTGGTCATAGGTTTCTAACGTAGACTGCAATGCTGGTTAATCTGGATAAGAGTGTCTGCCAAATGCATAAATATAATGAGACAGCAAAGCAGTCTTGTTCATTCCTGCGCTTATTTACTCACTCGCTCTCTTCCTGAACGGTCACTCATTGTCCTGTTTACTCAGTGTCTTGCTGAGCTGATATAATCCACATTGCTTCATCCACACGTTCTCCATAATTTAGTAATTCACTCACTGACTCATGCTTTTCTTTCATTGTGGGAAACCCCACGCATCCATCACTCACACTCCTTTACTGCAGCCCCTCATGCTGCTTCCGCTCGCTTCTGGCACACACTTCAAGCACTCCGTAATTAAACACATTCCTGCCCATGAAACATTTGTTTTCATCTCACATTTGTGGCAAATTGGGTAAACTGTAATGTTCAGTAAGAAACAGGAATGCTAGAATGTGGCACATTTTGGGGGATGCCTTGGGAGTCATTTTTCAATACATTAACCGCTGATTAAAATCTTCAAAAGGCGTCCCCATTCACCTCTCTAATCACGTTTGACACAGCCGTTCCTTGTTTTGTTTTTTTCCCCCTCTTGTTTTGGTTTTATTACGCTCTCATGCAGGCAGTGTGTCATTACTGTCTGTTTCTTACTGAACATCCAAAGAATGCACAGTGACTCACTTGTCTTCATGTTCAACCACCGAGCTGGCACAAGACAACAGAGAGAGAAGCTAAAAAGGGAGACTTCCCTCTCAAAAAAAGATTGGACAATTAGCTATCATTGGCAACCACTTTGCTTAGTAATGGTTTCGGGGGTGGAGAGGCTTTCCATTTTCTTTTTTTTTCTTTCTTTTTTTTTTTAAACCACATCATCCAAACAGCTAATAACAGTCATTTCCATGTGTCCAAACCACCAGACAAGGAAACCTGTAGAAGTACCGAAGAAGCTGTGGGCGGGGTTTCTTCGCCGTAATAAAATCCCAGAGGTGACTTCACTGCCTAGCCCTCTAGTCAAAATGCAAAAATGTCAATTAAGACTAAGCGTATCCCATCAGTCAAAAGGACACGCGAGGTATCTGTGCTCAGTTGTGGTTGACACCCGAGGATGAAGCGTATACCCGTGTCACAGTCTGTTTGTAACGCCTTCAAGCTAACTTATTCAGCTCCTTTGTGCTCTGTTTATCTGTGTAAAAGAATACCCTTATGTCATAAACCAGAGAGGTGCAGCTGGCCCTCATACATGGTTTCAAAAGGCACAGCTCATCTAGTTGGCACCTACTGCAAGAGAGTGGGAGGCCTGAAATATATTTTTTATGCTTTATCATGGAAGAATAAATATGCAGAAACCTCAAAAATAAAAAAAAGTCTGCCCTCACATTGCAAGCTAAAAAGAATTAAAGGGATGTTTCAACCAAAACACAATTGTCTTCATTTGTCTGGTTAAACTCTTTTTTTATGGTCCCATTCAGACATTCTTTTGACTGTAAGTAACTTTGTGTCTACATGTCAATTAACTCTTACAGTCTTGGAGTGTAGTCTAAAAAACACTGGGCTTTAGTTACACTGTAAAAAGAATCAGCAAATTAAAAGTTGCGTAATTAACATATCTCATTATACACAGGTACTGGCAGCTCATTGCCTGGTTTTTGTTACGTAATTTAAGTAGATTTTGTCATTTCAAATGGCTAAAATGTCAACATTTCAGCATCAATCACTCCATGAATCACAAACTACAAGAAACAAAATTGAATTGGTGTGTCATCATTTTGTACAAATCATTCATTCATTCATTTTCTTTTCGGCTTGGTCCCTTTATCAATCTGGGGTCGCCAGAGCGGAATGAACCGCCAACTTATCCAGCATATGTTTTACGCAGCGGATGCCCTTCCAGCTGCAACCCATCACTGGGAAATATCCATACACACTCATTTACACACATACACTATGGACAATTTAGCCTACCCAGTTCACCTGTACTGCATGTCTTTGGACTTGTGGGGGAAACCGGAGCACCCGGAGAAAACCCACGCGAACATGGGGAGAACATGCAAACTCCACACAGAAACGCCAACTGACCCAGCCAAGGCTCGAACCAGCGACCTTCTTGCTGTGAGGCGAACATGCTACCCACTGCGCCACCGTGCAGCCCTTGTACAAATCATACCAAAGCAAATTTCTTTTAGAAGTTAGAAATAAAAAAAATTTCTTCCATTGGTCCATGGTTATGATGTAATAAGTACTGTAGGTGTTCATTGACATGGAAATTCACAGTTTATTTCTTCTGTTCAGTATAGGTCCGATATCTGTAAGTAAAAATATAAACAGAAAATCTACTTTATAGTAGAAATTGAAGTGTAATTCTAATTGAAAGCAACACTGACATGTTTTTTTTCATGTTAAAGGTCATTGTTCAAAGGTAATTGAAATAAATAATTTTAGATGTTAGTTTCAGTTAGTTAGTTTTAAGGATATTTATTAGCTAGTGTGCTCCAAAACAGTGACAAAATTTGCATTTAGAAGATATAAAACTGATATAGACATGTAAAGCTTGCAGTTTGTCACTTCCGCATAAATGGATCAACTGTTTTTTCACATCACCTCATACTTCAGTTTCTCATCAAATCTTGACCAATCTAATACTCTCTAGTATCTGACAACCCCGCCCCCTTCAAGACGCTTCTCGTTTGCTTTTCATTTGATGCGCTTGAGCTCAACCATTCTCACTGGCAGAGCTGGGATAAAAACAAAACGCTATTGGCTGTTTTTAAAAAAAGAGGAGGAACTACTTTGTCCCACCCTCTCTTTGTGTTTCAGTTGAGATTACGTCAAACATCGAATAAAAAATGCACATTTTAAAAAAAGCACTTCAGAGAACCGTTAAAGGTGCCATAGAAAGAAAATCTAGAGGCATAGCTAAGTAATAAGACTTCGAGCCACAAACACCATTGTTTTCTTATTCTCATCTAAATCCTGTGTGTGTAAAAACCCGGTGAAATACAGGCCAAGAACAAAACACAGACTTATTATCAATGATTATACACACGGGATCAATAATCGTTGTATTATTCTCACCAGTAATGAGTGTCAATATGATAACTGCTGACCGTATACCACTGCTTAGGTATTCCAAAATTCTTTCCAAAATAAAAAGTATACCAAGGTCATGATTACATGATTGACACAATCTAAGGGCAGAATTTTCATTTTTGGGAGAACATTTGCTTCAAAAGAAGAAGGTCACTAGGTTTCTTTAAACATTAAGGTCATTAATAATCTTTACCTAATGCTTGTTCTGTCTCTGAAGCCTAAGATGGCATTTGTGGCACTTGTGGTCTCTCTTACTTTTTGATGTAAGGACAAACATTTAAGATCAGGCAGGTTATAACATTAAAGTACAGCGAGGCATTGGCACTCCCCCTTAGACATGTTCCAATTTGCCCTCTCATCTCTCTCTTCCTCCTTTTCTCTCTCCATCGTCTTTTATTTTTCTTCCTTCTCGCTCCCGTTTTTTTTGTAGCTCCGGCTTATGAAGCTTAAGAGAGGGTTTGAAGTGACACACATCGTCATGCAGCTCCACAGTGAATCAGGGTTCAGATGGGCGGCTCGAGTCAGGAGGGAAAGTTAAGAACATTCCATGCTAACCCACCTGTAGGTAATAATAGTTCATGCTAATGTTTGCGGCCCACTTACTTGGGTCAAAGAGGCATGAACTTATACCTTCATGAATGTGCAAAGCGAGCGATCATCTTTTGAATCTGTTTTTGGTGTCGATCTTTAACAGATTATCATGTTCATGTATTTAAGGCTCGATGTAATTTTTTTTATATGCATAAAGCAGCAAACAGTTTTATACAGACGCAGAAAACAGGAGGAAAAATTTCAGGAATGATCTTCATACTCAGCACGGCAGGTCTGTGCACGGCATACTGAACTTCTGTTTGCGAGCAAAACTGGCCCCGGGCTCTAGCCATTTTTCTTAACAAAGAGCTGGAAGTATAACTGATTAGTGCGTATCCAATCTACACTCTATACTGAGCCTCCACATCCAATGGATTGAGTCTGGCAGGATGTTTATGCAGTTATGTAGTAGGTCTGCTCGAAAATACACTAAAAAGCAAATAAAAGAAAATATCTAATTATATATTTTTTTCTTTGTTTCTTTGTACTCTTGTTTTTTTTTGTTTCAGAAGGTTTGATGTTTTCAGTCATTTCAGTATCATAATTTCTAAGTCAAACAAATACCTTAGGGAAACCACGTTGCGATGAATGGTCTATTCACTAGATCCCTACAATACCAGTCTGCTTTGTTTGACGTTGCATCAGGTGGCCACAAAAAGAGGAACATTCATTTGTATGTAAATATGGCATTTGACTGAAGAAACAAACATTTTCTCTCAAAGATGGCATTGCTGAGGGGTTTTGCATTTTATGCTTCAGTGTTTGCTTGCCTTTCAAGCATTTATCTTGCCACCATTTGAGATAAATTTCTGATTTAAAAGGGTAACTGAAGCTATACTATATATTTTATCAGCTAGGTCAGATTTTGCAACTCACAGTGCATTAGTTAATGTTAACAAGCATGAATTTGGATGTTAATAATGCATTAGTAAATGGCAGGAAAATGCAATTGATGCAATAATGTGTGTTATTTTAACAGTATCCTTAATTGATAATATAGGACTGTTGAATGCTTGATTCTGATTGGCTGATGCATCATGCAATTTTCTATTTATTTATTTCTTTATTTATTTATTTATATTTTAGGGAAACACACAGCTAAAGTGGTTCGAGGCAGGTCTTAACAACATTACAGTTCTATATCATTACGCTGAATGATTTCAGTTATTTCAAAGCTAACAACTGTTAAAAATCAAATCAAAACAAAACAAAGTGTTAGATGATATGCATAAGAACTAGTCCTGCAAACAGGAGTTGTTTGAGGGCAAAATCTGACAAATGTCATTAAATAAAACATCTGAACAGTGTCTTTAGAAGTTTTTCCATTGAAGTTTAACCATTGAAAAAGTAGAATAATTGACTCTACTCAATAATGAAAAATAATGCACACCAGAGTGTATTTTCTAATATTCATTCATTCATTTTCTTTTCGGCTTAGTCCCTTTATTAATCTGGGGTCGCCACAGCGGGATGAACCGCCAACTTATCCAGCATATGTTTTACACAGCGGATGCCCTTCCAGCTGCAACCCATCACTGGGAAACATTCATACACACACTCATTCACACACATACACTACGGACAATTTTAGCTTACCCAATTCACCTGTACCGCATGTCTTCGGACTTTTGGGGGAAACCGGAGCACCCGGAGGAAACCCACGCGAACACGGGGAGAACATGCAAACTCCACACAGAAATGCCAACTGACCCAGCCGAGGCTCGAACCAGCGACCTTCTTGCTGTGAGGCGAACGTGCTACCCACTGCGCCACCGCGTCGCCCCTATTTTCTAATAATTTAACTAAATAATTCAATCCATCATCAATTCATCCTTACATAATAATCTGTTAATGTGATAGTATACAAAATCAAGTGTTTCATACATTGGGTTTAAACAGCTCTATGGTTTTACAGCAGACTTAGTTCACAAACACATATTACCTGAAAATGATTTTCAGTTACATTAACAAGTCCTACAATTTTTCATTAGCATCATATGCAATAATAAGATACTCAAGCTGTGAGGTTTTCCCATTTTAAGCTCATTTTAATTATGAATTCGGTAAATTTTAGCTGGACATTCACTCTGACCTGATCACTTGAATCAGTAAATCGTTAAATGGAGACTCGTTCTGACCAGATGATTTGAATCAGTAAGTTGTTGACTCAAGCCAATTAACAAATGAGTCATTCATGTTGATTCATGTTTCGCAGAACAAAAATAAAAAAAATGCCACATTTAAATCACATTTAAACATATATTTCCTGTTTCTGGATTTAGGACTGATACTGATTTACTGGACTGATTTAAAAAAAACAAAAACAATTATAAAGAAATGACAAGTAAAGCCTGATAGGAAAATCTAAGTACATGACTGGAGTGCTGAATTGCTGATCTGCTGTAAAAACACATATTTACATGGTCATCTAAATGCTAAAAATACGAAAGTAAATCAAAGTCTTAACAAATGGAATTGTAGTTTATATTGGTTATTTATTGTCTCGTCTCCTTTGGCCTCCTGACAGTCAGTAAATCAGCTCAAAAGCTCAGGTCAGTCGCTGAAAAAATGGACAAGCAGAAAGGCCAGGGGGAGAAGAAAGAAAGAAAGAGAGAGAGAGAGAGAGAGAGAGAGAGAAAGAGTAAGAGTGTGGAGCTTAAGATTAAAGGGTAAGGTTGCTTCTACTTTTTATGTTATTAATGTTGGAATTGCTAATTATACTCTTTAGAAGTTTTGAAGGCTGGTTGATGATGCAGCAATTTAACTCATTTAGTGCAGATAACTTTGATCAAAGCTGTAGAGCCCAGGGTCACTGCGAGAGGGTCGGAGCTTAGAGGTAAATCAGGGGGCATAGACAAGAACACTTGATTTCCAGGATGACCGTGCGTAAACATTTTCAAAGACTGTATTTAAATATGTCAGAATGTGGTGAGGTGGTGGGAGGCCTGTTATCCCAGCCGTCTGCATGCTAACCTCTGCAAAACTCCTCAGAGATACATGCAAATATGTGGCCAAGTTTGAGATAAAGACTCGTTTTCTGATATTAGGCCCTGTTGGCACATTATTAGGTATTTTAGGTATTTAAGGTATTTTAGAGCCATCAAGGGTGAAATGGTTCAGTCATCTTTGAAAGGCTTTCCTGAGAGGAACAAAGATAATCTTTTGTACCTTGCTCAATTGCTTTTTGTTGTTGTTTTTCAGTTTTTTGTTTTCCAGTTTAATCTTCAAATATCTGCGTTTTGAAATCTCAAGGAAGATCAATTTATTTATTTATTCTTTCTGGAAGATCATATACACCTTTAGCAACATTTTAGGCAAGAACAGTAATAAGAAGGGTAAAGCTGAGCAATTAATTGAAATAAAATCGAAAGCACAATTGTGCAAAGCTGAAATTCTCATGCACATCTTGTTAGGGAAGCACAGATGTGTGATCAGCAGTAAATATCCTGAAAGCACTTACTGGAGATTTACTTAAAACGGCTTTACAGACAAAATGCACATGAAATTTGTCTTCAATTAATCGCCCAGGCCTAAAGAAGGTGTGTAACGGGGGGAACAATTTTGTACATTTTCAGTACAGTATAATACATTTTATTTATTTATTTATTTATTTATTTATTTATTCATTCATTCATTTATTTATTTATATCTCATTTCATTTCATTTTATTGTTTTATTTTTTATTATTTTAATAGACCTTATGCCCAGGGACTTTTAATTTTGAATAAGCCTTCCCAGGTGCTTCCTGTTGCCATTATAAGATTGCTGCAGTTAAGATCTGGTTTGGTCAAAATCCGTGATCTTCACTGCCTGATCGAGACACAGTATGAAGTGAGTCTCACACCGGACAAGAAGTACTGCATTAAATTCCATTGTACTACGCCATGCCTTTAAAATTATGAACATTAATTTTACCACTGTATTTGAAGTGCTAATGGACTAATTGAATGCTTAGGTCTATTTAACTGACTATATTTTGATTCATTTACATTATCGATGCTGTAAAAGGAGCTGTATGAAAAAGAAGATAATAAGATCAACCTTTAACCTGAAGTTTTTCGGTGACTGAAAAACAATTCTGTGCTTAAACCCCATTGCTGCAAAAACCCTTTATTAGAACCTCTATAATATACTGAAAAGTTCCAGTTTCTTGTTACGCCCCTACTAAGAAGTATATTGTCAAAATTAATGATGATCTGTCTGATCTTTCTAAGATCATTCACCTGCAAAAATGGAAGCAGATGATGTTCGAGGATAGCGTGTAGTAGTAAACTGGTAACCACATCTGCTGCATTACATAAAACAGAACTGGGTCGGCTGTAAAATAAGGATTTCTCCAGTGGAGGGCCGCACAAAATATTCCTTTCTGCAATAACATGAACCACTTTTAGTTCGGTCCATTCAGAAGAGCATGTTTCATGCCATATACTCATTGAAAGCCTGTTGTGTGGGAGAGATAAATATTTGCTGAATGAAAAAAAAGCCTTTTGTTATAGTTCTTGCAGAAGATGAAGTAAACAAATAAACAAACAAAAAAAACTTAATTGAACAAATGCGGTTTTGCCTCTGCTAAGTGATATGTTATTGCGCTGTTACCAGTCTCCGTTAAAACCCACAGCTACCATTCGAATATCCATCTCGGCACACCAGGCAGTGTATTGCAAGTTCTGAGAAAGACAGGAGACCTGAGAAAAAAAGCGTTTGGGTCTCTGTCAGATCGCAGCTCTCCCGCTGTGCGCCTGAAGAACGTGATGTTCCTTAAGACATGCAACAAGTGACTTAAGGAGCCCATGTGAAACAGAGCTCATGCAGTATTCACCACGGCTCAATACAGAGGGCGCACTTAAATAAAGTCCAGATTTGCTGTAAGGACAGGTGGGGGAACCGAGGAACAGGAGTGGGTAGACTGTGAGCTAAAGGTTTTACGCATAGGGCTGGAAGCAGAGCCTCGCTTGCTGGCCTAAGTCCATTTATAGCACCAGCGACTGGGAAATATTTAACCCTGTTGATCAATATTTCAAAGAATGGCTTCCAGTGTCGTTCCCCATCTCGGCACTTGTGAGGGAGCTGTCACAGAGCCTAATCTAGAGTAAAGTGGAGCAGTCGCTGGGGAAAGCGCCACTTCACATCTTCCCTCTCTGAAAATGGAAGTGAATTCGCTGGCAGTGTTGTCTAAGGTCACCCCAAACATGTTGCAAATGGTGTTAAAAGCATGTACTCGCTGGCCCGGTCTCAATATTTCATAAAAACTGCACGCAAATTA
Organism: Danio jaintianensis; assembly: GCA_903798115.1. NCBI lineage: Eukaryota > Metazoa > Chordata > Actinopteri > Cypriniformes > Danionidae > Danio > Danio jaintianensis. The sequence continues at coordinate 6,097,321 of CAIGQV010000001.1, forward strand.
TCCCTCCCGCTGCCTCAAAAACCCTGCCACACTGATGCGGCCTATTAAAATAATCATAAGGATCAAACTGTGATGTTAGCACAGATCAAGTATTTGTAAAGAAGCTGACAGAATGAGGTATGAAGCCTCTAGGGAAGAGCTGCATGTGGCGCAGATGTATGTATTAAATTATAGTCTAGAGTTTCCTTTCATTGGAATTTAACTCAATTAAAGCTGGAGTGACTAGCATGACCTGGAATTCCTTGAAAATGAGTTGTAAGTTATTGACTTGTTGTCAAAAGTAAGAGACTCACACAGAAGAAGAATGGTAACGCTTTAAATTAAAGCCTCATTTGTTGTAGAGCTAGTTCATCTGGAAATTTAAACATTGTCATCATTTTACTTACCCTCATGTCATTCCAAACTAATCAAACTCAAACTCGTCTTTGGCATCCTGTGAGAAATGAGATGCCGTTTGGTCACATGACCTTCACATGTTTTAATGAAGAATGATTGAACATTACAATTTCATGCATAAAACGATTTATTGTTTTGTCAATCATCTTTGCGTCATTTAAATATATATTCAGAAGTACTTACTACTAAATGTTTTCAAGCAGCAAAGGAGAATTTTTTTTAAAATCAAAATAAACAGCTAATGTTGGTCTCAGTTATATTTTAAAGAATATCAGTATGATAATTGTAAGTTAGCTTATAATCACTTCAGAAAATTATACATATATTATACATATAAATTATAAATATTTTTAAGATGCAGTCCGTGTTTTTTAATCCGTGTGCCGTTTAAAGTTTTAATCATAAAATAATTTATTGATAATCTGGATCATAGGGGGGGGTGTTTGTTTTTTTGCATTCAATACTAATTTTAAGCAATCATACATTTGGAGTGAAACACTTTTAAATATTGAGCCATAGTACAATTATTTACATAAATGTGCACTCCTTTACTAAGTTTGTTTATATAAATAGAAAATAAAATTGGCCCCAAAATTGAACCTGGAGAAACACCTGTCTTTACTATTAAAGGAGCAGACACATAATGATCTGTAGAAACACACTGGGTCCTTACAGTCAAATAATTAGGGAACCATTTCATCACTAAGCCCTATATATTTAGCCTCTGCAACAAAATATCATGTTTCACAGAATCAAATAATTTATACATCTATACATTTTTTTCAAATCATCCAATGCAGTGATTATATATAGTGGTCCCTTGTTAATCACAGGAGTTATGTTCTAAAAATAGCCTGCAATAGGTGAAGTCTGCGAAGTAGTCTGCACAATTTTTTTACAATTATTATAGATGTTTTAAGGCTGTAAAACCCCTCACTATACACACTTTTGTCAGACAATCATTAACATTTTCACACTTTTCCCTCTTGTTTAAACACTCGAGTAACTTCTACCTTCCTTTAGCATGTCCGGAAGTCCAAATTTTTGTGCGATGGTTAGCATCTTCCTCTGCTTTTTGGGTGCTATACCGCAGGTGCACGCCACAGGTGCCTTTGACAGTGCAGAACGTTTTGTCGACATTGTGGGCTTTGTTGGGGAGAAAACTTACAAAGTACAGCATTTCAGAGTCACACTACTAGCGATCGAAGATTTATGTAAATTTGGCAAGCTACACACATTCTGTACTGTACAGGAGACACGGCACGGAAGGGATTGATTGACAATGGTCTACAGCCCATCAGGTTGCAGAACACAATGTGCTAATCAGGGCGCAGAACACAATACTCTGTAAAAAAAAAAAAAGCATGTCAAATTGCACTTAAAATCCGCAAAACTATGAGGCCGCGAAAGGTGAACCGTGTTATGGCGAGGGACCACTGTAATTAGTGACTGATATTGCAGCTGTTATTTTGCTATGCCCTTGTCTAAAAATTAACTGAGTTTGACAATTTTATTAGCTGACAAATAGCACTCTTCATTTACAGACTTGAAGTAGGCCAATAATTATCCAATGCAGTGAAATCTCCACCCTTCAGTAAAGGCCATATAATTGCTGACTTCCAAGAACTTGGTATCAGACCACTTGGTTAAGCTTATTTAAAAATGTGAGCAATAGGTCTTGCTATTAAGTTTGCAGTTATTTTTTTTTAAGGTATGGTTTGATCTTGATGGTGTTTGATCTTTTTGATTAATACACAATCAAGAGACTTGTTGCAGGCGGCAACTTGTTGCCTCGCAGCCAGAAGGTCGCTGGTTCGAGTCCCGGCTTAAGGTGAGCTATATAGGAGTGGGAACATTTGTCTTTTTTTTTAAAAAGGGAATAAACATTATTTTTGTTTGTAAATACCTGGATACCTGGTGTTTTGTTTTACCCAGCCTGACCATTAGTTTGCTGAGTTAGTGAGGGTGTTTATGAATTATGTGTTAAATATAGCAAATAGGGTGGCACGATGGTTTCAGTCTTTAGCACTGTCGCCTCACAGCAAGAAGGCCACTGGTTTGAGTCCCGGCTGGGCCAGTTGGCATTTCTGTGTGGAGTTTGCATGTTCGCGTGGGTTTCCTGGGGGTGCTCCGGTTACCCCCACAGTCCAAAAACATGTGCTGTAAGTGAATTAGATTAACTAAATTGGCTGTAGTGTATGAGTGTGTGTATGAATGTGAGAGTGTGTGGGTGTTTCCCAGTACTGATTTGATCCGCTGCATAAAAAAACATATGCTCGAATAGTTGGCCGTTCATTCCGCTCTGGTGACCCCTGATAAACAATAAGGGACTAAGCTGAAGGAAAATGAATGAATATAGCAAATAATTTTATGTCTGATTATCATTGGCACTGCAATTGCAGCCTCAGTGATTCAACTGTAATCATACGAAGCTCCATGAACAATTTTGTGCACCAAAAAACTGTAAAAAAAACAAAACAGTGTAAACAGGGACACTTTAACAATGAAACCTTACTGGAAATTGTAAATGGGACAATAATAATAAGAAATGGAAGAATGGAAGCAATAGAAACTGAATACAAAGTTTGAGAGGGGGTTTCTGACACCATAACTTCACAGAGAAAATGAATACGTAGATTCTCAAGTCAAACTCGATGATTGTACAGAATGGGATACTTGGAACAAAGCACATCTCAGGTCTTCAGGGTGCACTGAAGTGAGATATTGCAATATAATCTTGATGTATAAGTCAGGGCTTAAGATGATTAAGTCTGCTAGTGTGCGTGAGTTCTCTTCTGATCATGCACTGCAGGCTCGATCGCGGCTGACTGTGGCTTATCTTAGAGCTCATCCACCAAACCTGAACTCCTCTAATCGCCTCCAACCGGATCAGGTGCTTGTATTTGCTGTAGCCCATGACCACCTATACACTGCCAGATCTGACTGCATACACTTTTTTCCCTATTTTTACAGTTATTGTTATTGCAATAAAGTTATTCCAAAATGTTCACTTATTTCATTATTGTTTTAATATTTGCTAAATTTCCGAGACCACAAAAAATTAATTATTAAATAAAAAAATAAAAAAAGTTCATTATTATACGCTCTCTAATACCAGGTTGAAACATCTTTTGGCTTCAGAATATTTTTTGGCTTCACAATATTCATACGCATTTTGTTACGTAGAGTCGTAGAACACCAATAAGCTACTCAAATAATTGTAAAAAATAAATGAATTCAATTTACTTACTCAATAATGACATCTAGATAATAATTCTTCGATAATGACAGCTGTTTACATCACTTCTTAGTGAACTATAGCCTCTGTGTAGTAAATGCTGCATGTGAAATGATCAAATAAAATAACATGGTTTTACTCCAAACTCACCTCATAACTTCAGTTGAGTGTCTGAAATAAATCCTTCTGTGAAATGTTTCCATAGTAGTGCTCTTATTAGGCACACTGAATCAATAAAAGCAGTTAAAGAGTCCTTATTATGCATTTAAAAAGGTCATATTTTGGTTTTGGGGGTCTCCAACAACAGGCTGAAATGCACGCAAGGTCAAAAACACTTTCATTGTCTTATAATATGCATTTATTTTTACCTAATTATCCCAGCGACTCCCATATGATTCGTTCAGCAATTCATTTGTTCCCAAACCCCTCCTTAGCGTGATGCTAATCTGCGCTGATTGGTCCGATGACCCAGTCTGTTGTGATTGGTCGACTGCGTTCAGTGTGAGACAGAGAGAAATGCCTAGCACGGCTTATAAACAAGTAGTCAGAGTGCAGAGTGTATGTGTGAGCCCAATGCAGGAGTGCATTAAAGCAATGCAGTTTAACACCAGCATATTGCTTTATTCTTAACCATAAGTAAAAAAAGTGACACACATTCAGTATTAATCCACACAGTGGCAAAAGCTGAACTATTTTGAAACTTGACCACCGCACGTATGTAGGAACAGCTGATGGTGGCCATAGCAACGACAAACGGCAGTAGATCGCAAGCTCACAAATGCATTTAAATCCATAAACAAAGCGGCACACGTCGCTTTAACCAGATACAGTACAAGCGGTTACAAGTAATAAAACACAATTAAATACATAATTTGCAAGCTAGAGAAAACAAGGAGGCAACCATTTTAATCGCACCTACTTACACTTGTAAAATGGAGGAAGGAACTGATCCATGAACTGTGTACTGTAAATTTCCTGTCAAGCTCTGACAAAGTCCCATACATCAATAGTCTTTTCTGATCCTTCCTTTAACAAACGGCTGACGAATCCCCCGTTGTAAGCGTGTAGATTGCTGAAGCACTCGTCAGAAAAATGACGGGAACACAGCACAAGGCTGGGGCTATAATGCTGAGGTATTTTTGCAAAAATTTAATTCAACCACTGACTCTTCACAGCCTCATCTTTGGGTAGGGAAAATAAGATGAACTTTCCCTCACACTTGAGAGCACAGTCTTCGCGACATGACTCAACCCTGATCTGCTACCGTGTTTGTCTTCCTCTATTTCTCTCTACAGTGTTTGTGGTTTTGTCGGGGGTTTAAATTTTCCCGGGTCTGAGCTCGCAACAAATGGTCGGGGCTTGAGTTCCATATCGACGTCACACCGGCATGGCTGAAGACTCATTACCGTGGCAATTCATTGGAACCACTATGAGTCGACTCTTTTATAGATGAATAAATAGTTTTAAACACGGTGCACTTTCAGATTTAAGCCTTAGCTGGATATTTCACTTCACTTAGAGCTGTGTTACACACTGCATGGAAGGTAATTTTCAAAAACCCATAATAGGGGCTTTTTAAAGCTTCCTAGGATTTCCTAGGTTTGTTCTTCGTGGGTATTTGGAGTTTCTGCTCAATAGCGCCCTCTGGCTTTCATTACAGATTTACAGCTGATCACACAAACAAGCTTCCCTGACAAGATGTGCATGACAATCAGAGCCTTGCACAATCACGTTTGCAATTCCATTACGATTGACTGCCCAGCCCTACTTCAGAACTGCCTAAATTCACTATGGCATGGATTCAACAAGATGCTGGAAACGTTACTCAGAGATTTTGGTCCATACTGATGTGATAGCTCCATGCAGTTGCTTCAGATTGCACATCCGTGATGGAATTCTCCCTTTCCATCACATACCAAAGGTGCTTTATTGATTTGAGATCTGGTGACTATTGAAGATATTTGAGTATAAGAAAGTCAATGTCATGTTGAGGGGATTTGAGCTTTGTGTGTTCAGTGTGGTCACAAAGGGATAAAAAAAAAAAAAACTCAGGTAGGCTGTGGTGTTTAAACAAATGGTGCTCATATTTTAGTCAGACCACACCAGAGTTTGTTTGAAAGAGACTGAGGTCCATATCTTGGTCCACTAGTTTGGTGTGCATCAAGGTTCAGGTGGTAGTAAATTGCAGCATGCTAACAATCAAACAAGATTTTTAAGTAGAAACAAACCTACCAAATATGAACACATCCCTAAACTGTGCATTTGAATATATACACAGTTGAAGTCAAAATTATTAGCCCTCCTGTGGTTTTTTTTATTTTTTTTATTTTTTATTTTTTTTTTTTTTATATTTTCCAAACGATGTTTAACAGAGCAAGGACGTTTTCACAGTATTTCCCATAATATTTCTTCTTCTGGAGAAAGTCTTATTTGTTTTATTTTGCATAAAATAAAAGCAGTTTTTAATTTGTTTTAAAACCATTTTAAGGTCAATATTTAGGGGTGTCAAAATTAATTATTTCTTCGGTGCACCACGATGCAGACGCGGACAATTCGGTATTGGTTCAATACTTTTTTTACATTTTAATTTTTTTTTTTTTATTGTATTTGCTGAACATTTCCAATCAAATGCATAACAAATCTTACAATAGGATAGTCACATTTTAGCAGAAAATATGTAAGCAAAATAAAGAAATAAGGAGAGAACAAACAAATAAAGAACAAGAGCGGCTATACATAACAATTACCATAGAGAAGAGGAGTTTAGTTTTTGGAGTATATTCACAGTTCTGGTTGCTTTACGACTTGAAAGTCCTTTAAGAGTTTCAAAATAAATTTTTCAAATCAGCCTTGAAATGGAAGATGTTAGGCTTCCTCTCCGACCATTTACACTTGTGTATATGAAACTTGCCTAATAATATTAAAAGATCTAAAATAAACAGGAGATTCTTATCTATATCTTTTTTTTATCTACGTAAAATATGACATCTCTTTTCTTTATATTAACTCTATGACCACTCAGTATATTAAATAGACATTCAACATCAAACCAGAAATATTTAACATGCATACAATCAACAAACAAATGCATAACAGTCGCAACATCCATTCCGCAAAAAACACAAGATTCAGAAAGATCAACTTTATATCTCTTGAGAAACTGGTTGGTTGGATATATTTTATGTTTAATTTTCAAGTAGATTTCACTGACTTTATTAGTGACACAATATTTGTTGTTATAAGTCCAGATCAAGTTCCAATTGATATTCTCAAATTGGTTATTCCAAAAGTACTTGTGTCTAAAAGTTGCAGGGTAATGAATCAAACTTCTAAGAAATGTATTATTATCGGTTCAGTAATAGATCCTAACCGGTTATTACGTACTGACGTCATTTATCTTATATGCGCTATAATGCGGTAGCTTACTATGGTGAGAGAGGCGAGCGCGAGTAATTAAAACACTCCAAACTACTTTAAAAAACGCAGAAACTCTGCACAAGTTTCCTCTCCTCTTTGCGTGTCTGCAGAGCGAGTTTCTCCACCGCGTCTATCATGGATCAGCTGTGATCGCCGGTGCCGTTTATCAGTGTCACTCATCGGTGAACAGCGCCAGACGTTAGAGCCAATCACAGCCCTTTCTGTTGAGCGCGTGACCAATCATAGGCGTTTAACAACTCTCTCGACAACGCTCAAAAAGCAAGCAGGATAATATTTACATTTATTTATTTGCTTTAAATGCTCATGTTGTTCTGTGCATGTACTTTTGCATGTAGTTTTGGTTGATACATTCAAAAAGAGTGTTTTCTTTGAGCAGGTAATATTAAAGTACAGTTCATATATCGGACTGCTTGTATTAAAGGACAAAATTGTATTACAAATACACAGAAAATGTATTTATAAATTATACATTTTAATACAAGAATTCTTGTGCCGTGAAGTAAAATATAAAGTTGTGTATGGAAAGCATCGTCAATGCACCGTGATGCACCGAGATACCGAATTGAATCGAATCGATGGCATGAAAATAGTAACCGAACCGTGAGACCAGTGTAGGTTCACACCTCTATTAATATTATTAGCCCCCTTAAGTAATATTTTTTTTTCAATTGGCTACAGAACAAATCATTGTTATACAATGATTTGCCTAATTACCCTAACTTACCTAGTTAACCTAATTAACCTAGTTAAGCCTTTAAATGACACTTTAAGCTGAATACTAGTGTCTTGAAAAATATCTAGTAAAATATTATGTACTGCCATCATGGCAAAGATAGAAGAAATAATTGATTATTAGTTATTAAAACTATTATGTTTTGAAATGTGTTGAAAAAAATCTTCTCTCCGTTAAACAGAAATTGGGGGAAAAGTATATATACAGGAGGGCTAATAATTCAACTGTACATTTGTCTTCTCATTTGACATTGATAAATAAACGTGGGTGGGAATACGGATCATGTGTTGCTTGCATCATAACCAAGAAAATTACTAAAGGTCCCATTTTCAGCTTTGTTTTCCTACAACAGGGTTTGTGAATGTCATAGAGTAGATTGTTCACTTATTTCAAAAGAACAAGGAAAATTCTGTTTTCCATGAAATGTCTCATCCCGTCAAAGCAAACATTGAATAAATATATGTTAAAAAATCAAAAACTGCATATCAGTGGTGAAAGAACATGGATTACCTTATAAAAACGTTCAATAGTTTGTTCCTCTTGCTGTTGCTTTGTGTTTGCATTCTGACCTTTCTAGTGTCTGAGTGTGGAGAATTCCCTCCTTTCTGTCTTCCTGCTGTCTCGCTGTGCGTCATCCTTTAATCCTTGTGAGGCCTATTGCAAATCAAGTGACTGAGCCTCTTTTTTTGACTTTGTTTTTAACTTTCACAGGGTTTTTTTGTTTTGTTTTGTTTAAGATTTCCAAAATCTTCATGGATGCCATCAAGAGGGCCGAGGGTTCAACCCTGGCACTAAGATGTACTTTTTGTGACCCTGAGATCAGTTGAAAAAAACGAAAGAACAAAATAAAAAGCAAATATTGTCAAGAACTGAATGAGTGTATAATAGACCAAAACTGGATAGCGGTGTGGTGGGTGTGCTATACAATAAGAAAAAATCTTAAACAAGCTCAATCCTGCCTGTTCATTTTGAATGTTCAGAAAATCACACGCATCACAGAGCCGCAGAATTTCAGGGGGCAGCTGTTGCATGCAGAGCCTGACATTCGCACAAAGGGTGTTACCAAACATTATTACAATGCACGATCTCAAGAAAAGCTTTGATTGATCGCATTGATAAAAGAGGAATGTGCTCGATTTCCTCTTAATTGTGATGATGTCCATATTTATTATAAATAAAGCAATCATCATGTTGACAGCAACATTAAAGGGACAATGACATGTAAGAGTGTTCTGAAATCTATTCAAAATTTACAGAATGACTTATCAATAAAGTCACATTATCACATTGCCCTTCACTTGCCCCACCAGTTAGATCTGCATAATATCATTGCGTCTGCTGCAGCCATGGTACAGCAGCAAAGTTTCTTGATTATTACGCCGAAAAGAGAGTATAGTTCCTAGACATGCCAGCCTAAAATAGCAACTTTTCATTTTCCGTCAGTCTTAGTACACAATAGAGAAGAGTCAAGCTTTAAATATGAAAAAATATTGAAACTCTTTTGTCATTTTTGAGTGAGATGCTAATGGTGTAATCTGATTCAATGATCTATGCTAAGCCAAGCTAAAAGCGCTCACAACAGACCTGAAGATCAGCTGCATGGTTTCAAAAAATGGTAAAACTCAACCATTTATTTATAAAAAAATTTTAAAGTGGAGTTTTCCTTTATGTGTAATAGTAGATTATATACCAAAAAATATTATGAGACATATTTAGAAATTGGCGGCACGGTGGCTCAGTGGTTAGCACTGTTGCCTCACAGCAAGAAGGTCGCTGGTTCAAGTCCCGGCTGGGCCAGTTGGCATTTCTGTGTGGAGTGTGCATGTTCTCCCCGTGTTTGCGTAGGATTCCTCCGGGTGCTCCGGTTTCCCCCACAGTCCAAAGACATGCAGTATAGGTGAATTGGGTAAACAAAATTGGCCGTAGTCTATGAAGTGTGTGTGTGAATGTGAGAGTGTATGGGTGTTTCCCAGTACTGGGTTGTGGCCGGAAGGGCATCCACTACGTAAAACATATGCTGGAATAGTTATCAGTTCATTCCACTGTGGCGACCCCTGATAAATAAGGGAATAAGCCGAAGGGAAAATGAATGAACATATTTAGAACAATACTGATTTTATGACATATTTAACACTTAATTTAAGGATCACAATGCAAATTCATAATAATGACTTTTCCACAATCCTGCAAAGACACGGTTCTACATAGTTGTCTGCTTTGAATCAACTAAAATAGTAACATTTAGTATAGATTTTTCAAGTCGAGTACAGATCAGTAGTATATGTTGTTTTATTTTTACACAAATATATCTGTAACGTTGAATGAACATGAACATTTTATTTTCCCAAGAGGTATAAACATTACATCTAGTTTAAAATACATTTATGCTAGACTTGTATTTGATGTTTTCTATGTTCACAAAATAACTTTAGTAAATTTTGTTTGAAGCAGACACAAATAAAAATGTTCTTCTCCATTATAAAAGCAGGACAGTTGTATCGCCCTGACATGAAAACAAATCTGCAAATCAAATTTTCTCTCATATTTCTCTTAAACTCACCTGTTGAAAGAAAAACTGTCATTTTTGTAACCAGTGAAGCGCAGTTAAACCACCACCCAAAGACTGTCAGTGTGTTCATCTGAATTCCTCACGTAAATCTGCACAGCAATACCTGCTCAAACATTCATGTGTGGTCTTACAGTTCACCCGTGTTTGCAAACACATCATTTAAATGAGCCTTCGACTCTCAACATCATGGTCAAACAACCATGGCCAAACGCTCTCCCTGCCTTACGCATGCCATGCTTTTGATTCAGCTAAGAAAATAATAATGACTTCTCTCTGGCTGCAATGAAAAGTGTGTCATTGGGAGCTCAGTCTCTCCGTCTGTTCTGTCCTGTGCTTGTAGAGACTGGCCCATCACTTCAGCTTGACGTGATCCACCCTTGGGGAAAAACGCAGAACATTTATTTCACATCAGGCATTGGCACTGAGGTGCTTGTTTTTTCCATCGGCTGCTTTCCCCAGCTGGCCCCTATCTTTTTTTTTTTTCTTCTTCAATGTCTGCTAAAACTTTTCTATGATTGTCAGCTTCCTTGCAAGCCTTTACACACATGTTGGTTTTGGTGGTTTTATGAGGGCTCTCCATACGTGTAGTGTGTTTAATACTGTAATAAATTGCAAGTTATATGGCCTTACCCTACCCCTACCCTTAAATCCCGCCCTCACAGGAAAATGTGGCAAATTTTGAATATCATAACACCTTGCTAAGTGTGATTTTTAAGCATTTTGAATTATGAGGACACAGATCATGTCTTCATAAACCACCTCAACATTGTAATACCCATGACATTATACAAAACTGCTCTCATTAACCGCCAAAACCAGTACACACACAACACTTTGCTGACTGATATCAAATTCACAATATATGCAAATGAAGTTTTTTTTCTGTGCAGGATATAGTTTTGCTTGCAACAGGTCAATAGTGAAACAGTTTTCGATTTTAGTCTATTACACACATGCATAATTTTTGTAAACAGCTTAAATATGCGTGTAAGGATGTGACATCAGAATTAATAGGTGAAGATTAAACTGACATCATCTGTGCGCTGAATAAAATTCAGATGCTGCCTTTTTGAAATCAACAGCACATTTGCATGAAGACTCTGATTCTGTGGAGCTGTTTGTGTTTATCCTTCATGTTCTGTTCAGGAAAGAACAAAACAAAAGAGATCATATGAACATTTGGTTTCAGGTTGATTTTTTTTAACACTTCAAATGTTCCACGATTGATTCTGCAATTATGTTTTGAGCACTGTGCAGGGGCCGGGACTTATGCTTCAATGCAACTTACTGTATATAATGCAGATATTTCCAAAGTGCTACTAAATATCAGTTTCTTTGAATAAATATTTAGCATTAAAGTTAATAATAAATGCTGTTCATAGTGAATAATGGCACTCTAAAATCTGCTCAGTAAAAAAATATATAGCTAACAATTCAGTTGAAGTTACTGGCTTATTACCATCCTATTATTATGATATTAACTGTTTATTAGCACTTATAAAATATGATATTATTTTACATCCCTAATCCTCCCCAATGCCTAAACCCAACTACTACATTACTAACTATTAATAAGCTGCTAATTAGTAGTTTATTGAGCTAAAAGTCTTTGTTAATGGTTTGTTAATAACATGAATTGTACATTAAGGGTGCTTTCACACTTGGTTCAATTGCCTGGATCGAACCCACGTTGGATTGTCCCCCCTTGCCACCTTCTCGGCTGGTTTGTGTTCACACTGTCTTTTTTCCTTCAGAACCCTGGTACGCTTGCGTCATCAAGCTGCTGTTTTGTGTACGGCGCCAAAATGGAGACGTCCGCATATCACGATCATTCTGCTTTTACTGAATCTTTTGGTTTTGTTATCAAAGCCAAAATACAGAGAGCCACTTGCATCTATCTGCCGCAAAAAACATTAAAAACGTTCAGAACATCACGCGATGTCTGCAGAAGTCATCTGCAGAAGTTTTTGGTGGAGACAAGCAGACATTATCACTGTTTGCACTGGGTCAGTCCCACTTGTCGCCAAGGTACGTGATACACCGACATACACAGACGAATGAACGTTATGAAAACTAAAGTTTATTGTACAGTTGGCGGTTTACTTCCGTTACTTGGTACGATTGCATTCATATTAGAAGTGAACCGTACCAGAGTTCGCACGAAATGTACCCCAGACCACCTCTGGCGGACTCGGGTACGGTTCCTGGGTGCGCACCCGAGTTCAGAAGACACGTTCACACTAGCTAAACGTACCGTACTCTGACGTCAAACAAACTCGGGTGCGGACCAAAAGTGCTAGTGTGAAAGCACCCTAAAATAAAGTGTGACCTTATATATATATATTTATCAGTCATAAGTCATGACAACATGTTTTTAGGTAAATTAGAACTTAAGTAAATAATTTTCTAACTTTGTTAAAATGATTCAAAAGGATAAACTGATTCAACATAAAAAAGTAAGGAAACCAGTGATTTATTTATTTATTTATTTTTTTAAGTCCATTTTATTGGATTTAATTTTTTATTTAGCTCGCTATACTGTTGAAGGAACTACATATTTATAATGTCTGTGAATGTTTTGTATAATTTAGTGCTACCAGTATTTTATTTCACAATGTTTCTGAATGGAATTATACAATTTAACTTGTACACCATGGTGACTTATCTGTTTTTGTTTTTCTCTGAACACTATTTTTTTAAAAACATATATGCTGGAAAATATGGTAATGCAGTCTGTCATTTATTAACATGTGCTTATTTGCCTATTAGAGTTATGTTCATACAGCAGAAAATATGCCTGTGCACTTTTCATTTGTCATAGAGCTTTATTATGTTCTTAGTTCTTGAGTTATGACTTTGTTCTCTGTGACAATTATGGATAAAAAGGTTTACTTGGCTAATTTATGCTACATCATGTTTATATAAAGGCACCGACGATCAGTTTTGCTACTCTATAAATGGTTGTCGACTGACTGAAGCCCCGCGGGTGTCTTTCTGCAGGCTGCAACAATGTACATACAAATGCTTTACTTTTGCTGCAGAACAGGAAAGATGATTTCTTCTCTGTGCTTTTGCATTCTCTTTTGCTTTCCAGAAATGTAAAAAAACAAAACAAATGTGCTTAACAGGATGTTGATTGGTGACCAACACAAAAGTCCTGTATAATGTGTAGTTTTCTTTCTTCCTGTTGCATATGTAAAACAGGGGAAATGTGAAAGCTGGTTTGCAGGAATGTTAGCATCACCCCTCAAGCATGTATAATTAAGGTCTTTATTGTTTTAAAAATATTAAGTTATCCACAAAATAAAATAACTTATATATTCAAACTTAAAAAACAAACAAACAAAAAAACATTATACCATTCAAAATAAAAACAAAAGCATATTATCGCGTTCACCCCACACAGTATTCCATGTCAGTCATTTCTCAGGATAATTGGTCTAAATGTGCAAAGAATCAAACTGAACTAAACATCAACTCAAAATTCAACTGACAAAATGCACTTTTGATACTTTGGTATAACATTATAACATGAGAAAACCAAAAATCACACTAATAAATAAATACAACAACAAAGCAAAACAGAAGGACAGAACAACATTTGCAGATTAAAGTAAACTATTATTCTTCTTTCTTTATGGGACTTTAAAAAGAAAACTAAATTACTAAATGAAGCAAAAAAAAGGTTGGTGTTCCCTTTAAAATGTTTTAAATAATTGTGAATATTTCATTAGATGCTATAAAATGAAGTTTGGATGGGCAAATATGTTGTAAAGCTTTTTGTGTGTATAAATATTACCATTATTATTATTTTTATTTAATATTTAATTTAATTATTATATTTATTTTTTGCAGAAACTTCATACTTTTGTTTTTAATCAAAAGTCATCCCAAACTTTCTTTCACTGGCCATGAACAGTTCTTTTCATAAAATATCCAGTGAAAATTAAAAAAAAGTAACAAAAAAGTTTTTTTGAATAGTCACGACGATGAACAGTTGTGTCACCTGAAGAATGAGCTGGCAAAGCTGAGATATACATTTGATATCAAGTTTGGTGAGTTGACAGGGGGGCTAAAGCTACCACATTTCAAGTGTGGTGATCAGGCGGTGACTATATTGTCTAAATTTCTACTGACATTAAAAGCTCTGGTGAAAATGTTCCTGTTGCAGTGAAACAGCCAGCAGTTTGCAGGGAAACGTTATAGCCAAAAACATCTGCAGAGGTTTAGTCCAGCTTCATCCGTACATTTAGACTCCTCAGATATGTTTTTACGTTGTGTTTTTCATTCCTTCGTCCATAACAAATGTCCATATTCATGTTTCAGTGTCGGTCACAAGAAATGATCCATTCATCTGACTGTGCTTAAAAAAGTGTCACTTGATGGGGCAAACAAGCCTCTGAAGACCAGCCTGCACTTTTACCAGCATTAAAGTGGTTCTATATACAATCGCTGGAAATCTAAACAAACATGCTGGCCTGATATTAACTGGTATATGATACCGGGTTTTTATACTCAAGAGCTTATTTGGCAAACTCTTCTGACAAATGGCTCTGTGCAAAGGTAAATGGAACATCATGGATGCACTTAATATATAAATCGTCACTGTCAGCCAGAAACCTTGTTTGTTTTTTTCATTAATCAGTGCTTTTGGTCACTCTTTAGGTCGATCTGTGGGTTTATAAATATTTAACCAATAAAATGTATGAAAAAGAGATTTTGAATAAACCTTGGATCCTCAAACTGTCAGTCAAACCTCATAGCTCCGCCCTCAGTCTTGAACATTTCTGCTTGTTTGCAATGCACTGGGTTAATAAAGAACTGGCTGCTTGAGTGAGTCCAGCCTTTTCTTTTTTCAGTAAATATTATGTATGTAAATGCTAATATTTTATAAAGCTGAGAAGCAGAGAAGAGCATCTTGTGTGCTGTTTACATCTAGAACTAGGATGCAATTAGATTTTTTTGTCACAACTTGATCACAGTTGGACAACATAAAATCCAAGTGTAAGCACAGGCTGAAAAGTTATGAGCTCACCAACTTTCAGCCACTTCCAGAGGTAGTCAAAAACTATTTGACCGGATTGCAATCATAGAATGTCTTTGAACTGCGACAAAACCCCCCCCAAAAAACATAGCTATTGTTAGTCTACTTATCTAATTCTTAAATATTATGGGATGTGTTGTTGAAGCTCGCTAAACAGATTTAGATGCTGTCATCTGAAATGGTAAACTTGGTTTGAAGGCAAATTAACAAAAACACTATTTTCTTACTAGTCCTGAATCTGAAATAAACCCACAATGTTTGGTGTAGTTTTGCATCTCTCGGTACAAAAAATAAAAACAGCTGCTCTTGTGGTTTTCCATGTTAATTGTGCAAGCTTATTTTAGCATATAAGATTTAAAGGTCTGAAAAAGTTATATATTTACCTGCTCCACTCAGTGAAATTTAGGAAATTGGATGAAAGAGTTGAACTTAAACATCAGGTATAATCGGGAATGTGACTTTCTCATCTACTTGTGAACAAAACAGATCTTAATACCAGGTGTAAACAGGGCCTACTATTTGTCATTAGTCATAGCCACTAAATATCTTTTTGAATTGTGTTTCATCTTTTATAACATGAGATTATGGCCAAATGTATTCAATGAAAGAAAAAATAGGATCCAATAAACATAACTTAAGGTGATGAAAAGTTGATCACATGGACCCAATAATGTGAAAAGCATGTTTTCAACATTCACTGGTCAAAAAAGCATGAATTTAGTATGCTAATGCAAGTGTCTGACCATTTGTAAAACTACACTTCCAACTTTAACAATACTGTGTTTAATTGTAAAAAAAAAAAAAAACAGTAACAGGTTTGGACATGCAAGGTTTCTGTCTGACAGTGATATATATATTCTCTTCTTTAAGTACCGGAATCCCATGCGTCTGCTTGGTGCTATATTACAGGACTACGAGCCATTGATTTCTTTGAAAACCGAAACAAAACGAACACAACGCCGTGTCGATGAGTGCTCTGTTGGCAATATACTCCACAATATATTTATATTCTTAATTTATTTAAATTAAAAATACTTTCTGAAATTATACGCAGTGCAAGTCCAAAATCAGTCTGAAATCTTGTGCTTGGACCCATGCAGTGTGCAAACACTTGCACACTTCTCTAGCACTCAATTCATCTCATTTGTGCTTTCCATGGGAATCATGGAAACGGCAGTCCATTGCGCAAGGGAGGGATATTTCCAGTTTATCCCTATATTTAGTGTCTGTTTTTGTACGTTTCGTAGATGCTTGCTTATTTCATTTGCAGACACTGACCCACTCTGTTATCCTGCACTCTTCGCACACCACGTAACAGCACCAGTGGAACTTGCAATTGCAGCGTTCACTGCGAGTCTGCTGTAAGATGTTGTGGCCCCGGCCGCAGCAAAGGCTCTCACAGTTGTCCATTCCCTGGCTGGTCTTGTTACAGATCCGGCCCTGCGTCCCGGCAGAGTCCGACCCGAGGTCCCGCTCACAGAAGTCAGGGGACTTCTCGAAGTAGACCAGATCATTGATGTTGGCTCTCCGCCGGTGTGTGGGGTGCGCATGCTCCACCTGACCTGTGTTTCTGTTGTGGGCTTTGATTAGCGTGGCCACGTTGAAGCGCTCCTTCAGCAGTGAGCCCACCGTTCTGAACTCTGGAGTCACCTGCCAACAGGTCTTCAGCTGACAGCTGCCCGATGTACCATGGCATTTGCATTTCCTCCTCATGTGGTCCACCACAACCTGGACACAAGCAAAACAGATGGGGAAGTTGTTAATATCTGGAAACTGCAGCACATCTGGAGCATAGCTGCCTAATACAGACCTTGCTTTGCATTCACTTGGACAAAAATCACCTAAAAGAATAGAAGAATCACACATTTGTGAATAATGGAAAATTATACAATGTTAATTGATCAGTCGATGACATGAATGTTCACAGTTTTATGTATTTAATTTTTAAAAAGAACCATAGCCTTGTGAAATCAGAACCTTGTGATGAAGTTGCATTTCGGGCAACCCAAGTTCAATTCCTTGCTCGAAGTACATTCCCCACTCTGTCCAATTCCCCTCTATCACATAATTTCCTGTCTGTTTTCCACATGACAACTAAATAATCTAAATAAAGGCACAATGGCCTTGTTTAAACAAATGAATAGATCTGGAATATAAGAGTGATGTTGGAGATGAGGATGCCCTACTCACAAGTTCAGACCTCCCATTCTCTCAACAATGCACTCATCTGTCATCCCCAGCTATAAACTTTTAGATCCAATTACCAAGAGGAAGAGGGGCCACCCTCACTACTGACAGATGCCCCAGCACCCACCCATATCAACAACACAAGCACAAACATTAAGGCTTAGCAATCCCACATTTCACACTGTCTCAGGCTTCCCAGTACTCAGCGCGGGACAAAACACTGTGTGAACATCTTTAGAGATAAGTCAAGTTTTGTCTGTCAAAACTCAGCGGATTAGGTTTCACTGTACAAAATGAAGCTGTGTTATTTTGTGTCACTCAGCCATGGCTTGCATGTTTTGCTTTATTATCTTTTGTCTCCTCCCTCCCCCATCCTATGCAGTGGTGTCCTGATCCACAACATATTTTTTTCAGTTTTAAAAATGACTCGAAACAACTTTCCAATCCTCCAGGGTCACTAGTCTGCTAAAACCGAATGTTCTGACAAGTGCTGGCGTTCACCTTGAGTCGCAGGTCACTTTCAGCAGTTGTCAAAAGCAGACATCTGCTATCCCTGAAGATTGAGAATTTGGTTTGCATGCCAGCGGTTTCTATTTCAAGCTTTTAGCCACCATATACTGGCTAGGTGCGCATGCAAATTCAGCTGGTTTGTTTTATATGAATGGGCTCTAAGAGTAGATATGAAACTGATATCACACTCATTGAGGCCAAAGATAACAACGATCAATCATAACAATACTCCCACAATGGCAAATCAGGTACTGCAATACAGTACAACATTTTGCACAACATTTGACAAGAATTTCAACCTGATCTCATTCAATTCAAACATGATAGTGCTCAAATTAACGCTTGGTCATGCCAAAACAAGGATTAACCTCTCAGACTCCAACGTTTTCATTTAGTTAGCATTGTGTCGAGAGAGTGCAGCCTTTCAAAAGGAAGCCAAATCAGTTGCCCGAGGGCCAAGGCGATGCGGGTACAGACAAATAAAGATATTCAAATCCCTACGCTTGAGTGCAGAGGACCTGACGGGAATTTAAATATCTCACCTACAGCATTTAGGAAGTAAACCTGCCCATGCAGTAAAACCTGCCCATGCTAATAGAGCTGGGTTGAAAGATGGCAGGGTTTGATTGCTCTTCTTCCTCCTCTGCATGGACCTAAGGGCATAAGTGGCGCGGGTGTTTGGCATTGGAGGAAGCGAGGAAGAGACAGGAAATGCTCTCTTGGAAGCGGCCGCCCTGCATAAGTGACAACAGGATAATCTGTCGGGTGTGTGAAGAGGTGGAGCGTCTGAACGAAGCCTGGCAGCCTGTCTAGCCCGAGGAGCTACAGATGAAGTGCAGGAAGCGTAGCTCATTCCCGTGTCTGCCATGAACAGACTCATGTCCTTAAACTGAAGCCTGTCAAGCTTCTGCACTGCTCTGCTGGCACAGAATGAGACTCATTAAACAATAGACTTAATTCATGTCCTTTATAGGGATGCAGGGATTTACAAGGAAGAACTTTCTTATGCATCTCATCCAAAGCCTTTTGTTTTGATTTGTTTTGATTTTTGTCTCTTGTAGGATGTATAATTTGACATTTCTACAATGAACAATTTCAGATCTTTCAAAGACTACATAATACACATGATTTGTTATTCATACTGTATTGAATGGGGAAAATGTAACATCAATATGGCCACTCTAACGAAGAAAGCCCCACCTTTTGGTAAAGGAGCCAATCATCAATCAATATTGACTGAGGATTCTCTGGGGGAAGGGTTCATTCCAAACGTGTGTCCTTTATGACAGTTTCTGCACCTTTATTGTTATGAACCCTCTGGGGTCTGCAAATGCACTACACTCACTCACTTTCTTCAGCTCATTCCCTGGTTTATCAGGGGTCGCCACTGGAGAATGAACCACCAATTACTCTGGCCTATGTTTTAAACAGCGAATGCCCTTCCAGTTACAACCCAGCACTGAGAGTACAACACCCATACACCCTGGAAATGTGCTTCAATCTAAGTTAATACTCGCCTCACAAACATGAGAAATATATCTACATAAAGCTTGAAATCTCCTACTTTTAAATTAACCAACTAAACTTGAAAACAAATTGTATGGTTTTGTAATCTGTATGAAATAAATGTGAGGTACAGTCTGTCCTGTCTGACCTCATGAATTCCCACCTCTGCCATTCAAGCACAAATCACATGACAGCAACTATTTAAACGCCCATAAACTTGTAAACAAAGAGGCTGCTGACATTTTGGGAGATTTGCCATCAAGACCAAGTTGGGAATTACCTCAGAAAACTAGTGCTATCAGACGAGGCATTATTCAGAGGGTGATATCATACAACTCGTAAACAGAATCAGCCAGAAATGCAGTTGGTGTTGTGATCTTGTTCTCTTCTAGTACGCATGCCATTAGCTTGGGCAACCTGAAAATAATGCAGTAAGTGTGTGATATAAACGTTTAGAAACTAAATTCAAGGGAGTTGTTAGTTTTCTTGGTGATTCCTAATATGAATAATATTCATAATATATTTGGGGAATTTGATGTTTCCCCATTCAAAGAGAACACAGTATAGGCATTTTTAAATATGGCTGCTGAGTGAAATGTCTTCCCTTCAAGGGACTTTGGAAATATGTAACTATAATGTGATCAAATCCTGCCGGGAGCCATTTTAGCTGGTCATTTTCTGAAAATAATTAAACAGCCAATCAGAATAAAGCATTCAACAGCCCTGTAGTGTAAGTGACAAAAACATTTACAGTACAACCATACAGGTTGTTCTGGAAATTTAAAGAGGGTGTCAGGACAGAACAATCCTAAAGGCATTTTTTAAACGGGAGCAAGTCTTTTGGTCTGACATGTCTTTGGCAGCTGCAGACGAAGAGTTGCAGTTATTCATCAGCATTTGATGCGTACACCTCCAAAAACTACAGTAACACAGCAGAAGCCACTATAAATGGATTTGCAAGCAAAACATATTAGGGCCTATAAATTTGCACATTTTCTTTTTTCCGACATGAAGTGGATGTGGATGTTTTGAAAAGTGTGCTGTGATTTCATTGGCGCAGAGAAAATTGGGAACCACATCTGGGCCGCTTTAATTGAAGCAAAAGTGAGACAGGCTTGCTCATAAACTGGCACCAGACTGAGATCAAGTAAAACACATTGGTAGCACATTTGGACCACAGGCAGTATACAGCAAAACAGTTGTAAATGTACAGCCTCTCGAGTCAGATGCTTTTTCCTTCACACTAAATCAGCTATAAAACTACTGTAATATTTTAGTTTAAAAGCTTCTACATTTAGTCATTTGGACGTGTTAGCTTTTAAATACCACTGAAGTCTCTGATAGCATATCAATTGACATTTAACTTTCATAAAGTGCTGTGTTTCTGAATGGGACTTTATATCTGTATTTCATTGAGATTTTATTTTTAAAATAGAAGAAAAAACATCTAAATGTAATTTTTTTTTAAGAGGGACAACTCTCTCTTCTCTTTTTGCACACAAAAATAAAGGGATTCTTGCACAGGCTATTCGTCTTGCTTCATAAAACCTCAGTGCACCATCAGGAGTCACGGGCATTCATTTAGTTTTGTCTGTATGTTGTTGGTTTTTACTCTCAAAGTGCCAGTAGCCATTGGATAGCATTTATGAATCACCAAAGAACATGGTTTCAGTTAAACATCTTTAAAGCTCTACTGAGGAAAAATGGATTGAGGTTGAATTAACAGCACATTTTCATTGTTGGGTTGAGTTTATTATTGGTTGATGGGTTTCAAGAAACTAATTTCATTAATCTCTTTAATAAATAGATTGACATTTATACATTTTTAAAATTTCTAAACAGTTGAACAGAGTGAATCACTGTCTGTTCCATTTGAAAGTCACTTCTGGAGACAATTGTCTTTTTCTCTTTAGCTTTCTGTAAAAAAATGGGTATGATTTTATTTAACACATGCTACAAATCATTACGCTATGTGTGCTTTTAAGTACACAATTATATAAAAACACATTAAAATAATTACAGTAATGTAATTTATGTAACTATCTATAGAAATTAATGACTACAATTCCACTGTGGTTTCGAATTGCCATATGGCAACACGGCTGTTTCCTGTCTGATAAAGAGTTTCCACATGGCAGTTCACATTATTTAAATTTACTGTAAAAGTATTCCAGATAAACCTGATCTGTAAACAAAAAGATCAATGCAACTTATCAAACGTTTAGAAATCCAGATGTAGGAGAAATGTACAGGGCAAAGCACTTTTAGAAGTACAGAATAAGCTGCAGAGAACAAATGAAAAAGTGTTATTGTTTTTAAGTCTCTCCATTAATTCTAACAATGCATTTTTGTGATTTATTGAAAAATTTATAAGTAAAATTAAATATTTGGCATTAAATTATAAATTGGGTGAATTTTCATTTCATTATGTCTGCACTATTCAGTGTCTAAAATCAGGAAAATATTAGTATTTAGTGGTGCTCCATTTTTACAAGACTTGTACTGTATTTCAATGCCTTTTGTGTACTTTTTCGAAAAAACAGCAAAAACAACAAGCCTAACTCATATAAATTTCAAACATTGTTAAAGATTGCGTGAACCAGAATTTTTATTTAAAAATGATGATGTATTTCCAACTGAAATGGAATATTGTGTAGGGGCTGTGGTTTATTATCTTTCACCTGCAGCAAACTAACAGTTGTATGTGGCTAAGAATATTTCACCCAAGCCATCAAATTATTAGAGGAGGACTGCCATTTTCATCAGAGTGGAAGCGAATTGTCATATTTTGATTTAAATAAGCATGGATTAACATGCATGGGTTAATTGTTCACTAGTAATGTGTGCTAGCAAAATAAACATTGTAAACTATGATTTCTCGCACGACAAGTAAACAGTCAGTAATAGGATAAGAACAAATAAACTGCAAAAACAGCACTGAACAAAAAGAAACAAATGAAATGAACAAATGAACAAAAACGTTCAGATTTGAAATCTCTGCATAATCTTAGCTGTACAATTTAAATACGGAGGATTTACTTTATAAAAGATACTCAGTCAAGAGCAGTGAGTGATCTTTCATATTTTCTTGTTTGATTAACATCTGCAGTCAATTCAGGAGCTTACATATGGGCTCAATATATTGCTAAACATCTGTTTTCTATTTCAAATGTTCACATTCACTTAAGAAATAACCATTTGTGTTTGCAATTTTATTCTCCTAGACAGGTATTTTAACATCATTTTGAGTGTATCTGTCTGTCCAAGCTGAAGAAAAAGTGAAAAGAGAACAGTCTTTGCAGATTTTTCTGTGCACAAGTTGAGTTCTCTTTCACACTTCTTGTACATAAGTTTGTAAAAAATCACTTGCAACTTGCAGATGATGGTTAAACTTATCAATCTGAGGACCGCATACATCTTGAACTGGTATAGATCAACTATTAGTATTCATTCAGCACTGACTGAGATGATCATTTGTGCAAGAACTTCTGCAGTTGCACTGTTAGCTACAAAGCCGGAGAGTCCACTTAAAATCCAGGACAGAATGATGACAGGGTGCCTGACAACATGATCCTCCATCTAATGGCTCTTGATGAATTGCTGAATGAGAATTGTCCGTTTCCTTTGATGTTTCAGAGGAGGCGTTCCACCAAAACCTCAACGTCCCGACACACATCTTCATTAAAGTCTCAGATAGACTGTGATGCATTTCATCAATTAACCATGTTTACATTTAAATCATGTGCTGTGTATATACCAAAGAAATGTACAGGAAATGTCACTAATAGTACTTTAAGGTCAAAACATTGTCCTTATAAACTGCGTTTCTACACCGACTCCTGCCCTTTCCTTGCTTTGCTCTAAAAGTAGAAACGCTGCCTGGCTTTGCGAGCGGTCTTCATTTGAGTGGAAGGAGAGTCCAATGAAAACATGCAAAAAATAATTTACAACCCCACTAGACGTTGCCATGTAATCGGCAACTACTGCAAACATAAAAACATGCCCTGTTCTTTTCGCCCCGCCAGTTCATATGATGTTGCCAGAAGCGGTGAACGGCAAATACTAAAACAATACAACTACATTGATTCTCTTCATGAAGTTTCCTTTTCTCTCTCTCTCTCTCTCTCTCTCTCTCTCTCTCTCTCTCTCTCTGTTGCCCTGGCCAGTGACAGACTGTTTAAAAGTTGTATTTGGGGAAGGAAGGGCGAATGTCTTTCTACTTCCCGCTGTGTTTGATGTCTAAAATCTTTTGCTGGCTTTAAACATCTGTTTCCAAATAGCCAGCAGCCACTAATTAGAGCTTTTAACAAGACTGAACGTCGTGAGAACCAGAGGGTGGGCATGAGGCGACATGTACATCCCAGTAAAGTCACTACATTCCTCCACAAGTGACTACCTTTCCCGTGAATGAAGGTGAGGTTGTGCGGTAACATTACGTCGCAAAACTTGCAAATAAAAAGCTCTGGGGAAAGGCTTGTGACCCCTCCTACACAAGACCCCAGTCCCACTTCACCCATCTGCCAAAATGATGGGACCCAATTGCCAATAACTATGTTTGCATTAAAGATGAGGATTACATTTTTGCACAAAACTGAAATAAGGCATAAAACCTTTGCAACTGTATCACCGTCAAAATCGTCACTTCCAGATAAACTGCCTGAAAAATGGAATTTATAATAATAATTGCTTATATTTATATAGCGCTTTTCTGGACACTCAAAGCGCTTTACACATTGGGGGGAATCTCCTCATCCACCACCAGTGTGCAGCATCCACCTGGATGACGCAACGGCAGCCATATTGCGCCAGACCACACACCAGCTGATTGGTGGAGAGGAGACAGAGCGATGAAGCCAATTATGATATGGGGATGGTTAGGAGGCCATGATGGACAGAGGCCAGAGGGCAAATTTGGCCAAGATACTGGGGTTACCAGGGTTAACTTCTACTCTTTTCGAAGGACATCCTGGGATTTTTAACGACCACAGAGACTTAGAACCTCGGTTTAACGTCTCATCCGAAAGACAGCACTCACCGAGCAGTATAGAATCCCCTTCACTATACTGGGGCGTTAGGACCCACACAGACTGCAGGTTCAGCGCCCACTGCTGGCCTCACTAACGCCACTTCCGGCAGCAACCTAGCTTTCCCATGTGATCTGGATGGGTCCAGGTACTGACCGGGCACAGCCCTGCTTGGCTTCAGCGGGCGACCATGTGAGAGTTGCAGAGAGTTAGCTGCCGGCTAATATGCTTTTTTGGCCTTTTTTTCTTATATAATAAATTACCTGCACCTCAGAAGACCAATGACGAACAGTGACGCAATGAACGTGCAGTGGCCTTTGGAGGCATGAGACTCAAGACAGTAATAATACTGAACCACTTTAATGACAGACTTTGGCTGAGGGATTTTAGAATGACCAAAACAGTATTTCAGACGTTTTACAATGTGATCGTTCCGCTGGTTTGTCTATTAATGCTAAAATTAACTTTTTTTTTTTTTATTCGCATGCTGGAATTTATTCAGTGAACATGTTTCTATTGTAGTTTAGGCACTTTTTTTTCTTATCGGGTAAAAAGTTTCTCCAACTCAGTTGTGTGCTTTTTTTAAAAAATGTACACTGTAAGAAATGCTGGGTTCCACACAATTCCGTCATGTTGTCCAAACACAAATCAATTAAGTTAACTTAATTTTTTAACAAATTTAAGTGGATTAAACATAAAATAATTAAGTAGTCCCAGAAAAAAAACTTAAGAAATGTGTTGTTTCAGCTCATTTTAAATAAGTTGTTTGAACAAGCAGCAAAAATCATTTTTTGAGTGAATGCGCATCCTTTCATTTCCATTATTAAGCATTTTTTCATGTGATATTCTAAAATGTGCATAAACATGGGTGGATGGAAACATAGCTAATGACTCTGAGCTAAGCATAGAAAAACATAAATAGATCATGAAATTTAAGATCAAACCCTTTATCGAGAAAATCTGTTTAATTAAATAAAGAATTTTCAGATTATTCTTTCTCATTTTGCTGACACTTTCTTGAGAAAACCTGCCAACAGTAACATTTTTCAGTAGCACTAAAGTTTCTTGTCTATTTTTTTTCCTTCTGACAATCAGGTTTGGATGCCAAATAGGCTTACTGGCAGGAGAAATACTCATGAACAATGGCATCTCTCTGTACATCACACCCTCGCTGGCAGCTTGATCAAACGCCACACCTCCTAATTGAGGTTTTCAGACCGAAATCCTGAACTTCCAGCATGCTTTATAGATCATCCAATGTAAATAACAATTAATCAGATTGGAAACTGATAACAGTGAAGATCCTTTGAAGTGTCATCTCTCGAGTTACAGATTGGATGCCTTTTGCCAGTAAAAATCTCCAATTATCATTATAGTTCCATTGATAAATCATGAAACTGTGACAGAATTCATCAATAATTAGGACTCTAGAAATACACCAATTTCACAGTCAAAGCAACAATGTCGACGTGCACAGAGTGAGACAGAATTGGCCATGAGAAGTATCAGAAACACATGTACTACAGTATCTGTTACTTTAATGGGACTGGCCAAGTATGTTTTGTCTGAATAATCAAGGGAACCAGAAAACTGATGGAATGATACAGAGACAAACTGGAAAAGAGGAAGCTGCAAACAATGAACAATCTGCAACTCTGTCTGTGTGAACCTGCCAGTGATGGCCCATCTCAGCTTATCATGGTCACTTACACTTCAGCTCTGTACAGTGCAGATAAAGAGCGACAACAGATGAATCCACTATGATATCATAACTTCTAAATCTATAACACACAGCCCATGTGCTGTTGTTTGTTGCAGTGCTTAAAAATAGCATAGCAGTAGTCGAAAAAAAAAACTGTGGTAGGGCCAGGAGTAATATTTTGGTTAGTATTCTGCTGAGTTGAGATTGGTTTGATTTTAAATGAAATACTATATAATTTAAATGCAATGTAAGTTGCTTTTAGAGCTGCACAACATATAGTTTCGTAATATATCGATATCACAATGAGATCATTGGCAATTGTCACATCGCAGGATATGCAATGTTGAGTCTGGATTATAGTTTATCATCTGTATGTGTTTTTGAGGCCTGTGACTGTATAATGATTTTAAAAACATTCAGAAGTTTTACCATTTGTAACTTTAATAACAATTATTTTGTTATATTATTTGTATTTTTATTATTCAATTAATGTACCTGAATACCGTTAGACTCGGAAATTTATAAAACACTATATTTCAATTGTATCTTTTTCTTTATTGTATTTATCTATACTTGTAGATTGTTTATTAGATTTTACGCAGATGTACTTCCCTACAGATTCATCCCAATCAATCTAAAATTATATATTATTTCTAAATAGAGCTATTCAAGTCTTCTGGTGAAATATTGCAATGTTAGATTTTTCCAATATCGTGCAGCTCTAGTTGCGTTGAATTAAGGAGAATGCCAAATTTAAGTTGCATCATTAGAAGTACTGTTTACATGACACTAAAAGAGACACTTTTTATGTATTTTGGTTGTTGATATACATGACAGCTGTATTTTGAGTCCTAAAATGTCAACTTTTAAAAACAGGTTTCAAAGCACACACTTTTGAAAATGTTATCATTGTTGTCTCTGTTGAAAACAGTGCATATGTTGTATTTGTTCAGACTATTTTTATGCACAAGTATCCAAACAACAATGGCAAACTACAGGAAGTATGTGAGCAGACACATAGTTCACATCACTACTGGCCTGTCATTCTAAAAACAGTGTTTTTAGTAATTTTCCGTATGACAATGTGGTAAGCAAGGCCAACAGCAGAGATGCACAGATGCTTAAATTCTGTTCGATATCTACCCATAATGACAATAATTAGGTGGTTCTGCCTGTTTGCCTTTTGAAATACTGATAATTAATTACAATTTTGTAAATGAATGCAGTCAAACACTTTACCCCATTTAAACCAGCACTTTCAGAGTAACTTAGATTGGCAGAATGTTGTAAGTAATGGATAATGCATATCTATCCAGTTGTTCTCGCAGAGCAAGAACAAGAATCTGAACTATACTTATTTCCTATCCCTTTAATTAAAAGTAAAGTTGCAGAAAGGATTAGTTAGAATTAATTAGTTTTAATGGTTGTTATCTGGCAATAACAGACCGTGTAATGTTGTGATTGACCAATAAGAATCAAGTATTCCAGAGAGTCATGTAATAAATGTTAATGATACCAATTATTGGTTGATAAATCAGTGCGGTACTAATCAACAGTAATGTCAGAATGGCCTCAAACACTGAATCAGGTGACAATGGGCCTGGAAGAGTAATGTTATTGTTTTGATTTTCAATTAACCTTCATTATCAAATAGCTGATGTTTAAGTCAATCAAAAAAAAAAAAACACATGCATGCTCATATTTGATGTTTAACAGTCATTTGTCACACTTGTTTTTCAAAATAGTTGCAAAGAGTACATCACTAAGCCATCTAAAAATGATGTATAATGGGATGTTATGATGATGAAAATGTTTCAGGCATATTAACCGGCACAAGCAAACTGCCAAAGCACCTGACATGTCACATAAAACTATATATTTCTGTCTTTGACAAACTTTATATCAATGCAACAATGAAATAGCAGAGGCAATGTGTGTAAGTAAGTACCACTTGAAAAAAGATGTAGCCCATAATTGCTTATTTGTTGCTGTCCCTCCAGAATAATGTGTAAACATGTAACTAAATCATTTGAATATATTTTGCTTGGTCTTTGTCTGCGTAAAGCAGTAACTATATGATGCCCTTAAGAGCTCTTCTAAAATAAATTAGTAACCAGAAACCTAACATTTTTGAGAGTTTTTGAGGATCTATGGCTCATGAGCTATGCATGGCTTTTTGACAAAAATCCTGTGGCTTGCCAGGTTTATCACCCTTTACCAGCATATGATAATTAAAAACGTAATTAAATTCAGTTTCCCGCAGAAATCACAAAACTGCTTTGTTGCACAGCCAACTAAAGTTACCAAAAAGTCAAGGTACGATAATATTAAGTTGTTCGGACTAATTTCCAATCAATAGTACCACTTACATTTTTTATGGCTTTACTCACACTGTTTTTGTTGCCTAGATCTGCCCACTTGTCTCTTAAATGACAAGTGAATTTACTTACAGATCTGATACTCGAAATGTTTGAAATTTTGATCCATTATGTCATTTGTGTACATCAGGGAGCTGCAATCAATATGCACAGTATTGACACATGATGGCTTTTATGTTCAAATTTCTTGTCACGCTCAACTGGTTTTAAAGGAGCGGTGGTACTGAAAGCACTTTTTTAAATATACAACAGTGCTTAGGATCTGTTATACACAAAATCCTCCATCATGGTCTTGTCAGTCATCTCTGCTTGCTCTCCTCTTGTGATCAATGAAATCCGAGCCTTGCTGTGTATACGGAGCAGAGCTGATTTTTCAGTTTATAATTGAAGCGTCTGTTGTCCAGCTGAACATGCAGCTGCCTAACTAGTTTGTGGGAGACGGTAACGAGAATTTAAAGGAACGTAACAAAAGAAAAGAGAAAGTGACAGCTCTGCATAATTAATTCCACAATGAAACATGGCTTTGTTATATTTTGGAGTTGGTAATAAAACTAACAATAAAACTGTTGTCGAAATGTTATTGAAATAAAGTGTTTTAGTAGAATAACAGTGATGACAAGTTTTTGCATTTGCTTTTTAAGAGGAAAAAAAGTGTTCCTTTGGTGGAAAATGGTCCCAGAACAATTACTGTATGGACAATCGTGCAACAACTGCTTGAGTGATCATAACCAATGATTTACAGGAATACAGCACCACTGAAACCTTTCGGACACTTGGGACACACTTGAGACTAAACTTACATTTTTCACTCTTTTAAAGCCATTGTGCCTAGTTTTGTAGAAAAATATGATCTGTAGATATATTATTGCAGAATAGATATTATGCCTGTATATGATATTCATTATATAACTGCATTAAAAAAAAAGATTTTAGGTGAATGACTTGCAATAGAGAGTGACAGAAAAGCAAAGAACAAGCCTAAAATGACTTTGTGACAGCTTTCCTCAACCTTATATTATCTGATCGTTTCCTCAATCTTATATTATCGGATTCATGTTGTGTTTTGCTGTGAAAATACACAAAAAATCTTTTATTTTATATAAATAATCTTATATTTTTTTTCTCTTGATGTCCAAAAAATTATTTTGATAAAAAAAATGGACTGAACAAGTTGCAGATAGCATGGAATATCCAAGAGATGTCAGGATGCTTCTCATGAAGCAATTTGTACAATTGATAACATAAAGAAAAATGCTATCAATTTTACAAAAGATTGTATTTTATCACTGAATAAACTGGCTTGTTATTTCTGATGACACTATAACACTGCCGATTTGTTTTCTTTATGAAACACAGGTAACAAGTAATCACTCAGAAAGGCCATCAGATCATGTCACGTTTTACTCTCAATGCTTTTAACTTAACTACTTTACTGTGCCACTAATCTGCCTCTTATTATCTAATTAGTCCGACACAGGCAAAGAGACAGCACCACCATCTCTTAAATCACACGTCGCCACCAGGAGGGACTCACTGATCAAAGGCAACATGGGGGAAGGCATATTTTGATAAATCTTAAATGCCTTTTAAACATTCCCAAGTCCAAAGATAACACATTTCAGAGAAGCACATGTTTGCTTTTGCTCCAGTGGAGTTATTGCTCATTTAAGTGTTTTGCTGTTGGTAGGTGGTTCGAGGGTGGACTGCTCTTGTGTGGAGATGGGAAAAAGATTCATGAGAGCATCTAATTGAGCATAGACAGGGCACCAGCTTGGACATTTACTCACAGGCAGGAGCCCAGGCAAAAAGTTCAACAAATCTCGCCTAGCTTTTTGAACAACCATCAAATCACCCAACGTAGGGAACGCACAAACAAAAATGTTATGTTTGGCAAAGCGCACAGATGAAGCTTTCAAGAGCACAGCTGCAACACGGGCGTCCCTTCATGTTTAACCGCCGTTCGGAGTAAACCTGTAGCTTCTAGGTACATCAAAAGGACGAACTCAACCGCTATTGTCTCCTTTAGTACATGTGACACGGTTATAGTATCTCGGTAGAAAAGAAGCGCTCATCTTTGAACAGCGCATTTTAACGCACCTTAAAAGGGAGCGTAAGGCGATCCTTTGCACTCTCTGGATATGCAATCCAACACTGCTGATTCATTCAGGCTTAGTGTCACACATCACACACAACGCCGTCTCTCACCTGCCTGCCAACTCTGTTGTTATGAAGTCTCATCCTGGAGTGAATGTCTCTGTACGTCTCGCGGGAGTCCAGGAAGTCCTTGGAGAAGCGCTCCCCAAACTCCACGTTGGGACTGCAGCCGCCCCATTCCCAGGAGTCCTGGGGGCCGAGAGCGTCGGCCGGAAAGTGCTCCATCACGCCGTGCACCATGCCTTTGCCTCGATTGATGGCCTCCAGCTGCAGACGGTTGAGCTTGATCCTGAACGCCTCCTCGTCTCCTCTGCGTTTCTCATCACAGCCGCAGGCCTTTAGTTTGCCCATGGCACAGGCATTGGACACGGCGTGCACCACACCGGCTGCAGCAATGGCATAGGCAAATGCGCTTTCTCTGAAACCTGCCAATGAAACAATGCAAGAGATTATTCAGGCAAGCTTCCTTCAAAAGTTGTCCATCCGTCGCACACATTTGGCCTTGCAGTTGTGGGAGATTTTTATCAGTAAAACCGCATGAGCCCTGATGTTTGACAGCACTACCAGTATATTCCCTACACAAAAACAACAGGAGGAGCTCACAGGACATATCTAGTGAGCGCGCTTAAGCATCCAAAGCATGCAGGAACAATGGAAAAGGTGTGGAAGGGCTCTGGTTGGAGCAGCTAAGCACAGACATGCTCAGCTGTACACGAGCTTTGCACTGAGCTCTAAAACGTGGCTGCAATTAACCTGGCTACCGTTAGCAGCCGTTTGATCTGCGCTAATCACATGCCGCTCATCTGGATTTCAGCTCTCATCCACCGTGCTCTTTATTGGAACTGAAGTGCGGCAGACTTTAAGGCTTTCTGACAAGATTTAAGAAATTCCTCAGCAAATATATTTGAATACAATGAAAACCACATGTAGCAATAGCAGGTTATATTATTGTTTTTGGTGTAAGAACGTTTCATTACAATGTTATTCTCTCACCAGGGTTTCTAAAGTAAAGAAGGTGCCTCACCAAAGGTGACTGCGTGTGCTAAAGGCTTGTTGTAGGCTAATGGTCTCAGACTATAATAAACGGAGGTCTCATAAAAGCAGACTCTCCTGAATCACTTTCAGGGACAGATGTGGAATTAAAGACGGCCATGCTCAGAAACATGAAAGAGCCCACTAAGGGCTAAATAGTTTATAGTTCCTTCTGCGTGCTAAAATCAAAGGGCACTTTTTCAGCATGAAAAAAACCTTCTTAAGTATACATATAAAGTGCCTGTTTTTGCAGTAAAAAAAAATAAAAATGTGTCTTCATTGTTTAATTTCAAACAATAGCTGATAGAAAATATATGAGATATAAGACGATTATTTCCAAATAATGATTATTATTATAGTAACACTTTACATTAAGGCTGTATTAATGAATGAATTTACTAACATGAACAAATAATGAACAATATAGTTATTACAGTATTTATTTATCTTTGTTAATGTCAGCTAAGAAAAATAAAGTCATACATTGTTAGTTCTCTCACTGTGCATAAACTAATGTTAACAAGCATGAATTCGGATATTAATAATGCATTAGCAAATGTTGAACTATGATTAATAAATGATGTACAAGTATTATATTAATTCATGTTAGAAAATACATTAACATTAACTAATGAAACTTTATTGTAAAGTGTGACCATTATTGTAATGATGTATGAAATGCTTTATTTTTTGCTATATTTAAATTATATATACATACAAGTATTCAGCATGTCATAAAAATAAAAGGTCCTTTACCCTGGTTAATGTCAAATATCTAAAAGAATATGTATATTGAGAGGTATAAAGGGAGGAAAAAGAAAGACCATGACTGCTGTTTTTGATGTTTAAATCATCAAAAAAATAAATAACAGCCTGAAAGTCTAAATGAGTATAAATGAGTCTAAAACTTTTGCATGTTTCACATAAAGTAGCTGTTTTTGCTATTAAAATCATCAAAAGAAAAAAAAAACGTAGTATGGTTAATGTAAAAAAAAAAAAAATAGCAGATAGGAGTTACGTGACAACCAAAACGACAGCAATATTGATTTTTTTTTTCACTTCTGCATCACTGCCTGTCTGCATTCACATGCATTCGTGTGACCACTTAAGATGTTTGCTTTATTGTAAATGATGCTATAAGAGAACCAGAAAGTTCCAAGTTTGAAACTGGCCGTGACCCCGTGTCTGCCACTTAATAAAGCATGTATAATACAGATTGGGGCTTGTCATATTAGAGCTGTGAATGCTGCCCCGCATCACCTCCGTGTCCTGCTTTGTCCATCACTGGCCATTACAAATGACTAATGAGCCTTTAAGAAGACTTAAATCAGGTGTGAAGCAGTCTCTGTCTGGTATTTGCTGTTTTCCAAAAATGCTAGCTGATGGCAGAGCTGCCCCAGGGGCTCAGGGCAAAGATCTGAGATAGCTGAATGATGTTCAATTGATCATTTCAAAACACACAGGAACTCACACCTATTAACCCACCCACCCACAGTGTCATACACACTCACGCAGAGGAGACCTGCATGCGTGCTGAAACATACACACACACACACGCGCAAACACGACACCAGACGCTGCTGTTTTTTTTTTTTCGTGCAATCCTCTCATGATTCTATGGGGGGCAAACGGCACTTAGGTGCAGCCAGAAGACACGGACATGGAAATGCTGTTTTAGATTTCCTTCCAAGCCAATGAAAGACCTGGAACAAATCAATCTAACAAATAATTTAAAGTGAGAGGCACGCCCGGCTGCGCTGATGGTGGAGGAAGTGGGAAAATGAATTAAAGATTGAAGGAAACTGTCACTTTGGGTTACAGAAACTAACTAAACAGGTTTATGCTTTTGCCACTGAGGGTTGGGAAAATGCTGAAAGCAAATTCACAGCACTTGCACTGGCAAAGAGTAAAAAGCATTAGCTGGCCAGGGATATTTACATTCCCCCCTTTTAAGTGATATATGCCTATGGCTGATAGAGCTTTTCTACTATCACACATTTATGAGTGTTGGCCGTATGCAATCTTCAATTATTTATTTTTAACAGTATGGCTGAGTGTCTAGCAAAACTAATTTAGATGCAATTAATTCATTTTTTGTGGCCCCCAAAATATTCACATACCAAACCTGAATATCTTAAAAAAACTCATTTGACTTTGATTTGATTGCTTACCCCTGCTGAAGACCACACTCTCATAAGGGATTTTATTCCTGGTCTCCAAACTTGAGCAGTTCCAGCGGTGCCCTCTGAACTGATGCTGGCACTCATGAATGGCAATCTGAATGCCCTGTATGGCTGAGGCTGTCACATCTGGATTTCTCATACAAACGTCCAGCTGTTTTTTTGTCAGGCCTGGCAGGGTCAAACACACCGTGTTGGCATTGAGGATTGGGTCAAAGGGGATCTTTAGTCCCAGGATCTCGTTTGAGTCTGCCCTAGAAGAGAGAACAAAACATTATCATGTATACAAATACTGCACATCTGATACTTTCAGAGATAATAAATAACACATACTGTACACTCTTAAAAATAAAGACGCCAGGAGAAACCTTTTTGGGCTTCCCAAAGAACCATTTAGTGAATGGCTCTTCAAAGGACCATTTTCCCCCACAGTGTGAAGAACATTTTCATAATTTCAAGAATTATTTTTTACTATAAAGAACATTTTGTGAAAATAGTTTCCATGACTGTTCATGGAACCAAATATGTCAATAAAAAAACTACATTTTTAAGATTATATCTATGTTTAATGTTTGCATTGTGGAAACCTTTATAATAGAAAAAGGACATACAAAACTGCTAAACCAGAGTAAAGTGCATATATATATATATCTCAAATCAGAGATCAAATTATGACTTATTGTTATTGTAATTATTGTTGCTTAATTGGCAAATATCAGGCACCTGGGCAACTATAATGTTAACTTAGTGTATGTAACTACTATAATGTAGATAAATAACACATATTGGCTACTGTAGTAACATGGTAAAAAGCAAACAACCAATACATTGTAAACATTTTATAACAGGACTCATTTATATTAAATTACACTTTGGTGAAGTCATTCTTTTTTAGAAAAATATTAAAACCTATCAATCAAAAATGAATCAGCCTCAGCAAGTTGTCACACTTTATTTAAAACAGCAGAAAAAGGGTTTAAACTAATAATAAAAACGTATGTGCAAATCTTATTTTTTGCTTTTGAAAGTTTTGGGTCTCACGCAGAACAGAAAGTCAAGTCAAGTCATCTATTTAGTGAGCGAACGTGTTCAATAAATAGACATTCACTTGCATTTAGTAGTTTAGAGACACTTCACAAGTTCTTACCTTTGAACCAAAAGCGACGCCAAAGACAACGAACAGAATAGGCGAAATAAAAAGTAATCCATGCTGCTGCTCTTCTGCAAAACTCTCTCACAAAAACTCTCCTGTCTGAGGAGAAGATCCGTCCAACACCCGCGCAGCTTTCCAGCGATCCGCTTCAGGTCGTCCCAATCTGACGAGAAATAAACCGATGCGGGAGAGTGCCAACTGATGTCGTGAGAGCTCATTCATGGAATCACTTTACAACTTTTTTTTTTCTGCTGGCGCTTTCAGTTTGAGCAGAATGAATGAAGATGTGAGGCGACGCGGTGCGGATATTATCATCTGATCTGACACTGGACACTCGTGTATACATGTAGCCTACATCAGTGCTCAGACTGAGCGATCTACTGTTTTCAGGACTTCTGATGTTTGCCTTATCTTGATGACTACTTAGACTACTCCACTTTAACTCTCTGCCAGCCCACCTCTACGTCAGCGCCCGCGCGCACACACACATACACGCAGACTGCCGTAAAGGACAAGTGCCTCATTAGACGAATACAGATAGAAGCGATAATCAGGGAAGTTTGACTCAATGAGAGGTCATGTGAGGGATTGTTGAGAGAATGAGATAATCTAACGAGGTACTTTCATGCCATGAGTATGGATGAAAATGGAAGTTGTCTATATTAAATTGAAGGGATATTGTGTGACTGACAAAAAGACATAAAAAGAAGAGACATGCGCAGGTAAAATATCAGACAAACAGTCCCTCCAGGATTTTAACAATGGTTCTTGAGATAAAAAAAAAATACATCTTTTACTCTTTTTTTTTTTTAACAGCAAAACAGAAGGATTGAAGCCAATAATGCCATACGTTTTGAGAAAGCCATCACATTTAGTCATTTAGGCCGCATAACAAAAACAAAGTCTCAGCATGAGGGACTGGGAAACCTAGTGTCTATGTTGAAATGGTCTGTAAAACTATTTCTGCATGAGAGTTTGAGTCAAATATTCATTAACACAATTTTTTTTTCTTTAGAAAAAGTTTTGTATATTTTGGTGTGAAAGAGCTGCTTCAAAAATGTAAGTACTAATAATCATCATCACCGTTTGTTACTAAATGTAAAGACGTGAAACTATATGTTGCCTTACAGAATGATTAAATAATAAAGAGAAATAGCTTTAACTGAAAGCATGTTTTCAGGACCAAAAGTTGTTTCTATAATTATAAGAGTGGGACAAATAAATCATTAATTATAATAAATGTCTTATTATAATAAATGTAAGTGGTCATGATTTTGTGTCATGACCACTTACATTTAGCTAAAAGTCACAAGCCGTTTAAACATCCCCTGTTTGTCATTATTGACCAAATAAATAAATGCATTCAATAATATTAATGACATATGTTTAATAGCTTATTATTGTAGCACATTCAAAAAATGAAATGTTAAATTTACTGCAAAAGTTATAGAACTGTTACATGAAAATTATGTATTTATTAATTGTAATATATATTATATTGATTATATGAAAGAAATTAGTTTAGCTGTACATTTCTTAAAAAAACAACAACATGTTTTTAGAATAGTAATTTAACTAAAAAGCAAGGTTTGCCTAATTACGGTAAACGTTATGTTGCTATGTTCCTATATTCTTCTTTCTTGCTGTTTATGTTACCTGGAAACAGAATTACAGGCACTGAATTTATACTGTAGTAACCCCATGACAAATGCAAAATGCAACCACATCTTAGATGCTGAGAAAAGAGCCAAAAGCCCATTAAAGCTGAAACCTTGCCGCAGCTTTTGTAATGTTTGAATTCCATATGCTTCTTTGTAATTCTTCATTTCGAGACTTAAACGAAGAGTGTGTGCACAGTGGTATCAATAAAGCTGACCGCAGAAAGTTACTCCAATGTGGCAGGGAGGTTTTAGTCACAGTGAAGTCACAAGGAGGGAGTCGATACAGTTTAAAACTTGAGTCTTGAGTCTACACTGACTCCAAACCAATTGATAATCACCGCTGTCTTCAATTAGGCACCATCACAACTCAGCTTTTATTGCGAGTTCATGACAAGCTAAAAACATTACAACGGACACATTCCCACTCGAACGGTTACCAGAAAGATGTCGCAACTTTCAGAAAAACAAAAATCCATCTGGCCAGGATCCTTGCCAAGAGATCTGTAGTCAAGAATTCAACACATGTTAATTCTAATTGTGTCCTAGTGTTAACTGGGGAAACCCTTTCTCTGTGATCTCTTTAATCGTACAGCATTAAGATAATTTAGTAACGACATTTATCCACGGCCGAACAACACATCTTCTGATGTGTTAATTTGCTAAAATGGCAAAATCATTACAGCAATTTTACACTGATTAATCACATAATGATTTCTGTCTTGTGATGTAATGACTCATATGAGTTAAAGTGTTTTTGTTCATTGATTGTAGTGATTACCAGAGGAGCCTCGAGGCAAAAGACAATGCTGAATTGGAATTTCCCACAAAAAAAGAGGTGCGCTTATAGGACTAGTGTGCACTTTTCCTAGGTGAAATGGCATTGTGGATGCTAACAGCTCTTGTGCTTGTCCAAATGTCCCACCAGCGACTTCTGAATTATTCACAGTCGGTTGAGTTTCAGAACTCTTCACGGCTGATCCAGTATATAGACTGAGAACACAGAGACATGACAACAATATCACAAAAATGACAGAAGAACAAATACGTAGAATAAGTAATATTTGTTATACATTTATTGTTTCCCTCACGGAAAAATATTTTATTATTTAAGGTTTTTTTTTTTCTCAGACCTGTTGTGAGCTCTAAGGTTGTATTTATGCTTTTTTTCTGAACTAATTTGTACATACAATTCTAGCAATCGGAGAGTTGCAGCAAGCAAAGCACATCAAAAATGAATCTTAGCTCCATCCCACTCCCATGAAGCAGTGCAAATTACATATGCTCTCAAAATATTTACGTATATGAATGCATATGCATATTTTGTCATTTTAATTTGATTGTGTTATCTGCAATGCATCATGGAATTGAAAGTCATCATTCAAGTTGTTGAGTACACAGTCTTGTAGTGCTTATAATGCTGTAAAAAAAAACTGCTTTTTTCAATTATGCAAAAAATAATTGAAAACAATAAAATACTTACAAACAATTATACCAAAAAGGCAGATTGATATCCCTTATTATATTGCACAAACAATATTAGAAAAATTAAGATAACAGGACTATGGCTGATGGTCATTTTGTGAGTAAATCTATTTTTGATGACAATTCTGGTGAGAAATAAAATTAATGAAACATACTATTAATATTTGTGACTAATTTCATTAATAATACCAAATTAATTTGTATTAAAACTCAATTGTTATTTGATACATTTTTTTATGTTACAATAATATTATTTGTATAAATATGAATAACATTAACTAATAATTTTTATTGTAATAGTAATAAAATTTTTGTGTAGGCTTTGTTTCCACCTGGTATTAATGAGTTTTGTTATTTTTTTCACAAGTGGTAAACAGAGACACATAAACTTTTCCACCATTAACATGATTTTTTTTTTTGCATCATTTGTGTTTTGAATTTCATTAAGGTCTTTCAATTTTATTTAGTAATGCTCTTTACATCATTTTAATGGAACCACAGAGTGCATGCACAGTGGCTCTGTACAGTTTGTTTGTTATTGCAAACCCTATCATTTGGCATCTACTTTGTGCCTGCATTGATTCTGACAAAAGAAAAGATATCAGAGAACATTCCATCACATATTGTGTCATATCATGTTATCATAATAATATAATGTGGCAATAAACATGTAACTGTATTGTGTATTTACACAGTGGCCACTAGACTTTTCTGACAGGGTATTCGAGTGTCATTGAGTGAAAGATTTGAAAATATGTTGTGGGACTACTATACATGATTTATTATTGTGGATTATAGATAGCGAAATTTATCTTTTTTTTTTAAAAGCATGACTGTAAAACAAGAACGCTGTTATGAATGTATTAAAACATATGCGTGTTTGTTTAAAAATTCTTAATAATGCCTAAAAATACTTACAAAAATACTTGTGCATCTCCTTACTCGCATGTGCAGCCATGTTGCTATTGTAGCTGGTGTATTCTGAAAATTTTCGTACTCCTTCATTTATAGTGTGGTCCTGGAAAATCTCAGTTTGAAGGGCTATCTAGCCCTTCCCCCTAGCCCTATACGCCTTCAAGCTAAAGAGAATTGGGACTGTGCAAAATGAGGGGTAAGGGGAAGGGCTAAGGGGTAGAATTGGGATTGGGCTTAGATAGGACTTTGGTCCTAGATGAACTGCCTGGAGGCTTTGAAAATATGGCCATAGAGTGAACAAACTTTCCTTAAATGGGACTTTGATACACATTGTGACGACAAGGAATGCAGAATCTGTGATTGGCCAGCTTGGTAGCGGTGACGAGTGTGGGTGAGGCTGAGAGCCATTGGAACTTCTAAACTTCCAATGGCTCAAATTTATACCAATTATACAGTGTCCGAGAGAGCTCAAATGTGCTGCAAGTTAAGAAAGCAGGTGCATACAGAAAAACACTAACAAATTGAGAACCTCTTAATCAATTTGACAACATACACTCATGCACATTCTCATAACACATGAAAATGCATAAACGTGCTGCAAATAGTACAGCACAACATGAACACCTTATTTTGGTCCGCTCTCTCAACACATCACATAATAATCATGTTTTTTGTTAAATGGGTAGTTCAGACTTGTTCCAAACCACAGTTCTTTTTTTGTTCTTTTGAACACAAACGAAGATATTTTGAAGAATGTTGAAAACCTCTAACCATTGATGTAGGAAAAACAAATACTGTATGTAATTCAGTGGTTACATGGTTCTAACCTTCCTCAAAAAAATCTTCTCTTGTGTTCAAATGAACAAAAAACTCTGGTTTGGAACAAATCAAGAGTCAGTAAATAATGACAGAATTTTCATTTTTGGGTGAACTATCCTTTTAATAGACGAGACGAGAACAGCTGGTGTTCTGTGGTTGTTTGAACTACTAGCAATCCAATCAAAAGCTCTCTCATTTTTCAAATCTGAACTATTAAACTACCTGCAAAGTAATTGCCTGATAGGGTTTTATATTTCAAACACAGCCCTAGTCAAACTTTAATAAGCATTTCCTACTTTCATGAGTGGGCAAAAGATGTGACACTACAGGAGAAACAGAACAGAGGGTAAAAAAAGATCAACGCTGCAATTACTGGGGCTCCGGCAGGACGTCTCACTAAGAAGGTTTTTAAAAGAATTAGAAAGTTCAGCCCCCTGCAGTGGAGCAGCGACACATCTGTGGAGAAATGGGTATTTGTAGAGGAAACAGACCTTTGTTTCATTGGAGAATAAAGATGAGTACTAAGCTTTGGGTTTTCCCACTGGAATATTCATCTTTTTTTGTTGTCAAGCCATTAGAGCATGATGGGAAAATAACATTTTGAATCGCCTAATGGTGTAGGTATTGGCTCGTAAGACACAAAAATCAAATAATAGATGAAAATAAGCAGCGTGAGCAGCTCCCAAGAACCGTCTGATCTGATTGTTGATATGCGGAGACAAGAACGGTTGCAATCAATTACATGTTCATTGTGTTGAAGGAAAAAAAAAACATTTGGGGGGATTAGAGAAGTTTTGTTATTGACTGGCTTAGCAACACAAACAAAGAGGGTCTTGTGCTGTTTAAGAGAAGTCTTAAATTGGCCTCAAACGATCTTTATATGCCATGGAATGATGCGGTCTGTTTTGATCATAGTCAGATCGTTTGTGAAATGTTCGCTGCGGTGTGGTATTAGCGGGTATTTGTAACGCATGCTAGATTGTTGGACTTACTAACATGCAAGCTGACTTTGAAAACAGCACAACAGGATGTTTTCTCTTTGATGGAAACCTGTACTTAATTAAGACACTCAGATATTCATTTCAACAGCTGAACGCAAATCCTTAAATATAAACATTTCAATGAACCACTGCAGATGTAGTGTACATACAGTACATGAAAAGAAGAATTACTGGTAGATCAAATATTTATTTAACCTTCATATATATAAAAGTAACCTCATATATAAATAACCCTTATATTTTATAGATATATAAAATAGTCGTAAAGGGAATGAAACTTGCAATGAAACTTACTACTTGCAAACACTTTTAGACCCTCAACATATACATTATGTTTATGATTATTTACATATTTAGGGATATAACCAATAGTAATCTGTACATAATAAGGTAATTTTAGATACATATGTATAAAGCTCAAATATGTCAAATGTATTTTATTGTAAACATTTTAATACTTGGCGTCACGGTGGCGCAGTGAGTAGCACGTTCGCCTCACAGCAAGAAGGTCGCTGGTTCGAGCCTCGGCTGGGTCAGTTGGCATTTCTGTGTGGAGTTTGCATGTTCTCCCCGTGTTCGCGTGGGTTTCCTCCGGGTGCTCCGGTTTCCCCCACAAGTCCAAAAACATGTGGTATAGGTAAATTGGGTAGGCTAAATTGTCCGTAGTGTATGTGTGTGAATGAGTGTGTGTGGATGTTTCCCAGTGATGGGTTGCAGCTGGAAGGGCATCCGCTGCGTAAAACAAATGCTGGATAAGTTGGCGGTTCATTCCGCTGTGGCGACCCCGGATTAATAAAGGGACTAAGCCGAAAAGAAAATGAATGAATGAATGAATTTTAATACTTTTTTTGAAAAAGTTATATTTTATATACTTATATACTATATTATATACTTTATTGTATATACAGATTAAATATAGGGCATCCTTGTTATCTGTTGGTTCAATTGTATATTGATTTTTTTGTTTTTTTTTGTTTATCTCTCTGAGCATAAGTTTGTAAAAATCCCTGTTTGCAAAGACCAATGACTCTCAGAAAAGTACCTTCTCACAGGAATAAATGAAGTATTACAGTTGTTAAAACATATATACTACATACAATTATATATTATAGATTTTTAATGTATAAGTAAACATATGTAATGTTATAAAATAAAGTTTCTTTGAGTCAGAGTAAGTAAACAGTGTTTTTCTGATGTATTATATGGATTAATAAAGAAATTAAATTGATAACATTTGTGTTGTATATTTATTTATTAATAATGTAATACCATACTTTTAAATAATTTTAATATAAAAATTGTAGTAACTCTTTTTTTGATGGTCTCATAGGTATTATTGACTACTAACTTAGTCAGCTAATATCTACTTTACATGTCATCCTTAAAGGTGCCATATAATGAAAATCTGGATATACCAAGGCATAGCTAAATAATAGGTGTTCAGTACATGGAAATGACATATACCTCAGACACCATTGTTTCCTTGTTCTCATGTAAATCCAGTGAGTGTAAAGTCCCGTTGAGAATAAGACAAACAAGTGATTCGTGTCCAGTTTGCGATGGGCTTTAGAGGGTTAGTTTAGCCAAAAATCTTAATTATGATGATGTTTTTTGGTATTTTACTGGGCTTTGAGCTAGTTGGGAATCTTGCTTTCTATGAAGAATTAGTAAGCTTTCAGATTAAAAATAAATAAATTTGAAAATATCACCTATCAAATGAAGGTCTCAGGAGTTTGGAACAACGTGAGGTTGAGTAGTTAATGACATCATTTAAATTTTTGGGTGAACTAACACTTTATGGAGTCATTCTCCACCAGCCATCTGTTTAGATTTTGGGCATCTGCATTTTGGACGTCAGAATGCAAAATGCTGGATATATATAAGTGTTAATGCATATTTATGCATCATGTCATATCACTCAGCTTTTACTGTGATTTCACTTCAGTGAAAGGAAGCAACACTTTACATGCTTTATAAAACACATCTGTTTATACACTCAAGGGCCACTCGTTAACGTTAATTTCTAATCAGCCAATCACATGGCAGCAACTTAATGCATTTAGGTATGTAGACATGGTCAAGGCGATCTGCTGCAGTTCAAACCGAGCATCAGAATGGGGAAGAAATGTGATTTAAGTGACTTTAAATGTAGCATGGTTGTTGGTGCCAGACGGGCTGGTCTGAGTATTTCAGAAACTGCTGATCTACTGGGATTTTCATGCACAACCATCTCTAGGGTTTACAGAGAATGTTCAGAAAAAGAGAAAATATCCAGTGAGCAGCAGTTCTGTGGGCGCAAATGCCTTGTTGATGCCAGAGGTCAGAGGAGAATGGCCAGACTGGTTCGAGCTGATAGAAAGGCAACAGTAACTCAAATAACCACTCTGAGCGCACAACACGAACCTTGAGGCAGATGGGCTACAGCAGCAGAAGACCACACCGGGTGTTTATAGTACCAATTGAGCATCGTGTCAACGCCACAGCCTACCTGAGTATTGTTGCTGACCATGTCCATCTCTTTATGACCACAGTGTACCCATCTACTGATGGCTATTTCCAGCAGGATTACGCGCCATGTCATAAAGCGTGAATTATCTCAGACTGGTTTCTTGAACATGACAGTGAGTTCACTGTACTCAAATGGCCTCCACAGTCGCCAGATCTCAATCCAATAGAGCCCCTTTGGGATGTGGTGGAATGGGAGATTTGCATCATGGATGTGCGGCCAACAAATCTGCAGCAACTGCGTGATGCTATCATGTCAATATGGACCAAAATCT
Source organism: Danio jaintianensis (assembly GCA_903798115.1). Taxonomy (NCBI): domain Eukaryota; kingdom Metazoa; phylum Chordata; class Actinopteri; order Cypriniformes; family Danionidae; genus Danio; species Danio jaintianensis. The sequence continues at coordinate 6,141,223 of CAIGQV010000001.1, forward strand.
TTGAGTAATACCCAGTACTAGTAAGGTGTACCTACTAAAGTGGCTGGTGAATGTATATAATGTACTCAACTTTTTATATATACATCTGTTTATGTATACTGATCTGTATTGAATCAATGCACTCTATGGCACATTTAACAAAATACACTTTATTGACAACTTGCAACTTGTCAACTTACTCTGCTAACTCTACTTTTACTCTAACAAGAGTTACTTGACCTAAAGTAAAAAAAAAAACACATATAACCAAGAGAATTTCAAAAGGATAACATCAAAACAAAGCATAACCAAAATCTTGATTAGGAGTAAAACCACATAAGCCAGCATGAAACATGAAAAAACAACTCTACCATCTGTTAATAATGACACTAACTATTGTCACAACATGATTTCTGAAGCGCCTTCTACTGGCCACATGTGCATCTCAATCTGCAATGAAGTTACCAGAGATGCTTCATTTGTGTTTCATAACTATTTTTCATTGTTAGTGATGTTCAGCTTTGTCCATGCAGCTGCTGAGTTTGCTATTGAAAAACAGCAAAGCTTGCTTGTTTTCTTTACAGCTTGTGTTGCTGCTATCACTAATTGAGCAGAATTACACCCTGTTTGCTTGCTTTTCTTGGTACTGTGAAAATGTTTGGGTTACTGTTGCAGATGATATGACTATAAAGGCATGTTAAGAAGGAGAATGTATTAGAGATAAATGTCTTTTGCTACTCAACAGAAATAAAACACATCTGTTTATGTTTTTAATAAACAACTTAACTAAACTAATGTCTATTAAAGAAGTGTTAATGCTTAACAAATTATGAACTATTTTATAATGCTTAATAAATTATAGTATAGTATAGTAAGTAGAAAATTAACAGTAGCTAGACAAATTTATTTGTGAGTTGCTATAACTAGAAAAAATAAATTATAAAAACTAGAATAATTAAGTTGTGGCAACTACACAAATTACATTGGGGTAGCTAGAAAAATATAAAATTAGAGAAAAATTAAGTTGCAGTAACTAGAAAAGTTCAGTTATGAGAACTAAAAATTGATTTGGGGTAGCTGGAAAAAATAAGTTATGCAAACTAGTAAAAATCTAGTTGGGGTAGCTAGAAAAATTAATTTATGAGAACTAGAAATATTGATTTGTGGTAACTAGAAAAAATAAGTTAAATTAAGTTGGGGTAACTTGAAAATTTAATTAGCTGTTACTAGAAAAATCAAGCTATAAGAACTAGAAAAATTAAGTTGTGACAACTAGAAAAATAAGTTATGAGAATTAGAAAAATCAAGTTGCTGTAACTAGAAAATAATTGTTAGCCAAAAAATATCTAGACAAATTGAGTTGGGGTAACTAGAAACAAATTAGTTGTATTAACTTTAAAATTTAAGTTTGGGTAAGTTGGGGCAACAAGAGAACTTAAGTTATGAGAACTAGAAAAAAAGGGAAATTGAGGATACTAAATATAAGGTTTTACAAGTGAAACTGTACCCCAATCTGGGATAAACCAAAACTTCAGATCCTCAACAGTCAGTGGTCATCATTACCTGTTTCTCATTTTAATGATGAGCACTACATGTTCAATAGGACACAGACCAGGACTGCAAAAAGGCCACTCAAGCACATCCATTCTGTGCCTACAAACTCAAGCTGTTGTAGCACATGTAAAATGAAACTTGTAATAATCATAGACTTACAATGAAAAACATCATTATTATGTCAGTGCATGTGTCTGTATTCTGCCAATAGTACATCAATGATACATGCGAACATGTCAATCCCTCTTTCACTTGTCGATGCCATTTGCTCTATTGTTTTTGAAACCATGACAGATGCTTGCTTTTGCATCTGTCATTCATGAAAGTATGGATGGTCTCTTTGAACTTTGAGACTGAGAAATCCTGTGTCTGTTTTTTTCCCCAGAAACAAGCTGAAATATGGACATCTCTGAGTCCAGCACACATCTCCACTGTGTTCTTGATGATCTGAGATCAGCTCTGGCCTGAAGCAGCATCACTACAGCACACAACTGATGTACAGCCTTCACCATTAACAAGTTAAGTGGCATTTCTTGATGCAGCAGCAGACTGTATTTAGTTGCAGTGTTTATTTCTTAAGCACTGTGGAGTATATTCAGTTAAGGTTTCTTTTCTTGCTCTTTACGTCTACTTTATTGAGATTTCTCTGGATTTCCTCAATGTTTTCATAATATTAAATATGGTAGTTGGTGAAAGACTTAAAACTTTCTATATATATATATATATATATATATATATATATATATATAGATATATAGATAGATATAGATATATATATATATAGATAGATATAGATATATAGATATTCTATGACCTTTTCACTTTTATTTTGCCTCTATATCAGTGTTTTTGGAATGTGTTCCAGCCATCAAAATCAAAATGTGTTCAAATTTACAAAATGTATTTAAGTTTGTCAGTGTAAAAGGTGGAAAACTTTTCTGTGTTCTTTTGTCAAATAAATACAAGTTAGAGAGAATGAACAAATTACAGATCATTGATTTCATTCCATTTTACAAAACGTCCTAAATTGTCTGGGATTTGGGTTGTACTAAATCAAACTAACTGGTTAAGCTTAGGACACGTTTAAGGTCACTGATCAAAGTCAGGAAGAAAGGGGTTCTAAATGTTATGTTTAAATGTTAAGGTGGAAAACTCGGCTTCAACTTGCATGTTATTCATACAAAGCATTTGTTAAGGAATTACTAGTGCCTTCCTTTAGACTACTCCAACCTTATCTAATGTGTTATTAACATTGTAGTATCTTTGTTATCATGGCTTACCGTTAACCCTACATTAATTGATGTGTTACTAGCATCTATGGGTTCATTACAAAGCACTTATTATTATTGTGATTATTCTACTACTGGACCTCAAATCAGTGAAGACCATTTGCACATCACTTTCAAAACCTTTATTACATTACATAGCAATGATAACATTGCTAGTCTTTACCATCTTAAGTCATAAAAAAAGAAATAAATTAAGAACAATAACTTTTAGTGATAAATCACGTTAAAGAGTCTACAAATGTTAGTAACACATTATATAATGTTGGAGTAGTATAATAGTGTCATTGATTTAAAAAAAAAAAATCATGTTTAATGCATATAGTATTTAATTTTTTAAAATTTCTATTGTCTGAGTTGTGATTTATAGGGATTTTAAGAAGAATTGAGTCAAGAAAATACATTGCTTACTGAGTATTTTTATTACATCTCAGACTAAGTAATTTAAACTAAAAAATATGAATAATGTATTTAGTAATTACGTTTTTAAGTAACTTGCTCAACACTTGTAACTGTATATTACAACTTGAATGTAGTACTGAATGTAGGTCGGATTCAGAGTGTAATTAATACCTTGATGTAAACGGAATTTTGTTTAAACTTCAACATTTCCTTTACATCCAGGTGTTAATTACACTCTAAATCTCATATTTTCATGTGGCTTCACATACGTTAACCAGAAAACACTGTGTGCTCGGTTTGTAATGTTGTGTCGTCACAGGGGATTTGCTCTTCAGATCTGTGCTTCTGTTATTCATTCGTGAACAAACCATTTATCCGGAGAAGAATGAAAGCTCTAGTCAAGATGAATTCTGCATGCTGGAGGTTTATAAATTGGTGAAAGAGAGACAGAGAGGAGAGAGAGTGAGACAATGGCAGACGCAGTGTATAAAACTAAGGGAGACGTTTCACCTGTGAATTGTGGCCATTAAGATTATGGTGAAGATACCAGAAGCACGAGTTATTCAGAGGTCATTTGCTCTCAACAGCTGGACGAGCTGAAAGTTTCTGACCCTGCAGGACGTCTACATCAAGATATTGTGCTTAAACTTCCCACGATGCACTGCACTCACCATATACAGTATGGTAAAAATATACATTTCAAAATACACACAAAAATGGCCAAATATTTAAACAATATGTATTTAAAAAAACAATATTTACAATATTTTAATATAGTTCCATACATCTACAAATACTTTTGTGTATATTTTATCAAATATATTTTAAAAAGTATTCAAAATGTATATACTTTTCCTATTAATTTTTTTTTAAAGAAAATACATAATATAACTTGTAACCACTTCTCTCTTTGTGTCATGTCCCTTGCAAACCCAAATACAAAAACAGAACAAGTTCTGTGAAAATAGCAGTGTTTGGACACCATTTTTCCTTTCTCTACTACTAACATTACAACGCCTCTGTGAGCACGCCCCTTCGCTGCGCTTTTCCTAGGGTGTAAACCGAAGGGTTTATGACATCATTAACCTAGATGTATTTTTTTGTAGTTCCCCAAACGTCATTCGCTATAGGCTATGCTAAATTAACTCTGTAAAAGCCAATGTCTCCCTTTGCATTAAACCTTGAGTGTCTTATTCAAAGATGTTGTTCAAGTTCATACAGCTACATTACACAAAACATTCATTCATTCATTCATTTTCTTTTTGGCTTAGTCTCTTTATTAATCCGGGGTGGCCACAGCGGAATGAACAGCCAACTTATCCAGCATATGTTTTACGCAGAGGATGCCCTTCCAGCTGCAACCCAGCACTGGGAAACACCATTCACACACACATACACTACGGACAATTTAGCTTACCCAATTCACCTATACCGCATGTCTTTGGACTGGGAAACCGGAGCACCCGGAGGAAACCCACGCGAACACAGAGGGGAATATGCATACTCCACACAGAAATGCCAACTGACCCAGCCGGGGCTCGAACCAGCGACCTTCTTGCTGTGAGGCGATCGTGCTACCCACTGTGCCACCGTGACGCCACACAAAAAAAGTTAATTTACAATATGATATCATAGTGGACCACCCCTTTAAGTTGCACACTATTTTCACTGCACAAATATTTTTATAACTATAACTATATACATATAAACAATAAGACAATAGACAATAATGAATGACACTTGTCTCAGGAAGCTGAGAAGCATACCATTCTTTATGAACTGCATAATTTGACTTGCAGCGGTAGGAAACAGCATGGGAGTAAGTTGCTGTGGCCCTATGTGCATATAGAAAGTAAATGTAAAACTAAATGTAAAAAAAAAATTGTGAAATGTTTTTTTTTTAATGTAAATAGGATAAAGTCAAGTAAAGTCAAGTTTATTTATATAGCGCTTTTCACAATGTAGATTGTGTCAAAGCAGCTTAACATAGTTCTAGTAAAGTCCAGATTTCAGAGTTGAAGTTCAGTTTAGTTTAGTTCGATGTGGTTTAAATTTCACTGCTGAAAGTTCAAACACTGTAGAGCAAATCCACCGAAGCACAGCTCCACAAGTCCCGATCCGAGCAAGCCAGTGGCGAGGAAAAAAAACTTCACCAATTGACGAAGTGAAGGGAAAAAAAATAAAATAAATAAATAAAATGGATAGAATGGATAGAAATAGAAGGATATGTGCAAAAGTTGCTGATCAGGTGCTTCTGCTCTCTCTTATGCGATGTAAATTCTTAAAGTCGATGTAAATAGATGTAAATTCTTAAAGTCACATGACAGCAGTTGAACAATTTGAGGCAGTCATATTTTGCCAATGAAATCAATTCACTCGCATTTTAATTCAGTCTATGTATTTTTACGGCACCATACTCTAAATCAGTAATGTCACTCTAAAATATTAGTATTTTATTGTTAATGTATATGGCTTTTTTTTTTACAGTGGTCTAAATAGACTTGAAAGCCAATGACTGAAAAAAGTCCATCACTAACCTACAGACAAATGAAGAAATCATTCGACAAATTAAACAGCAGCTTTTCCTCGACTTTTTTTTACTCTTTTTCTTTGCCTTGACATCATCCATAACTCTCATAAAAAAGAGAGATAATGACACTGGATAGCAGAGGCAAAAATTCCCTCTACTACAGAAAAACTGCACTCTGAGACACAAGAATAATATATGATTCCTTTTATCTCTCAGCGCATCAGTTCTTTCAGCATTTCTCTTGGAATGTACAATAAATCCCAGTCCGCAAAGACCACCGGCTTTCAGAAGAGTAGCTTCCCACTTCTGGCAAGCTCTTAACCCTCATGTTAATCCCGTACGACGGTCTGAGAGGTGCTGCTGCTGCTGCTCTGCTACCAACCGAGTCTGTCTGCACGCAGTCCCAGTCTCATTATTATTTATTGATCTAATATAGATGCTGATTAACTAGTTTGCGAAATAAATAAATAAATAAATAAAGAAAGAAAGAAAGAAAGAAAGAAAGAAAGAAAGAAAGAAAGAAAATAACTACAACAAAATATTGATGCCTAACATGTAAAATATGAGATTTTATTTATTCGTTTTTAAAAACAAATTTATATTTTTATGAGTTAAAGTTTGTTCTGAATTCTAATAGGAGGAATTAAATTCAAAATTAAAATATACAGACCCTAAAGTGGATTTCATTTGTTTTACTTTCTTTTTACAGTTGAACTCAAATGAAGAATGTTGGTAACAGATAGCCTTTGACATCCATAGTAGGGGGAACAAAAACACTATGCAGGTCTGTGGCTACCAGTTGCCAACATTCTTCAGAATATCTTTTTTTTCAACATGAGAAAGAAACTTTTTTTTTTCGAATAAGAGGATGACAAGTAAACGATGACTTAACTGAGAACTGTCCCTTTAAAGGAACCTGCATACGCTAAGCAGCAGTCTCTTTAAATAATTAATTTATGCATGCACAAAAATTCATACAGAGTTGTCAAAGGTTTAGATGGACTACAGCATATCACATCACTAAACATGTTGATCCAATAAAAAAAAAAGAAAGAAAGAAAGATGTGTGCTAAATTGCACTTTAAGTCTTATATATAAAAAACTATAAACAAATATATATTTTTTAATATATAATAAGATTATTTATATATTATATATTTGGAGAGCACACTTGGATTGTTTAAAACACACTTAAAAACTTCAAAATATATGGGAAGTAATCATTGTGGTTGAATCTTTTGTAAAAATTTAAAGGAGTACACATATTTTTATGGGTTGAAATAAAATACTAAACATAAGTACTTTTAACTGTAATGTCATTTGATATTACATTTAAACGCTAATATATTTAAAATGTACTAAATGGTTTCAATAGAACCAGTTTCAATAGAAAATAACATTAATGTCACTTTTAATTACTATAAATGCTTGTCAGTAGATTCGACAGTACACTTTAACCATATTTCAAAGACAACAGAAACAATTATGAAATTACACAGGCTATAAACATTAAAAACTTCCAAAAACACACTGCAAAGTTCAACTAATTGCATGCGATAAAACTTTTAAGTATGAAACATTTTAATTTAATAGTGCGTGACATGTAATTTTCCAAAAACATTACATTCAGTTCACACTTAATTATATTCTTTTAAAGTACATTACATCCATAAAAGTTCTTGTTTTAACAACATACTTAATTGTATGTACTTTTTTCACAAATGGGTATTTCATGCAGATTCCCTGCAAAAAAAGAAAGAAAATAACAGAAGTTCCCACTATATATTAAAAACAATTAAAAATAACCATTAAAAACAAAACAAATCATAAAATCTTAACCATCAAAACTAGTACATTTTAATGGTTTCTAATGTGTACAGGACATATTCCATTAGGGTTTATTGCTTAACGCATAACACCAATAGAAGGCAAGAAATTACCAGTACAGTTTCCATTTAACCAAAGCCATTGCAAATTATGCTTTCTATCATTTTTGTTTGTTTCCCCAGCAGAGCTCATACTGTTGATTATCCAGGCAATACACTCCACATACATTTGTCATTAGGACAATTATGACATTATGGACTTATCTTAAAACAAGACTGTCATCGGTGTACTTCAATGGCACAAACATGTTTGAAGTTTTGTATGAAGCAAGCAGCCATGAAATGAGACAAATAGCTCCATCTTGTGTTAAGTGGCAGAAAGTGTGTTAGAGAGCATTGTGTGTGTGCGTGGGTGTATGTACCTTGTATTTCTCTTGTTGTGGGGACTAAATGCCCCATTGTGGAAAATGGCTCATAAATCACACAGAATGAAGTATGTTTAAAATGTAAAAAAGCAAACTGTTTCCTGTGATAGTTTGCAGAGTATAAAAATCATTACATCTGTGCGAAGTCCCCATAAAGATAGCTGTACAAGTAAGTAAGTAAGTGAGTAAGCACTGTGTGTGTGTGTGTGTGTGTGTGTGTGTGTGTGTGTGTGTGTGTGT
>CAIGQV010000001.1:6149474-6164862 GCA_903798115.1 Danio jaintianensis
GTGTGTGTGTGTGTGTGTGTGTGTGTGTGTGTGTGTGTGTGTGTGTGCGTGTGTGTGCGTGTGAGTGCGTGTGCGTGTGTTTAAAGGTTGGCATCATCCTATGAAACTGTATGCCTGCTAACCACAAATCCATAAACACTTCATTGCAAGCCCATTTTGGAAATGGCAGTCCTGATTTAACTGAGGACAGGGATTCAATCTCCATCTGGCGATTCCAGCGGGGAGAGTGCGCAAACAACACTGTTTATTGACTTTATTGGGTCTTTACATTTCAGTCCACCCAAAAAGAGACAAAAATGGTAAGTATGACTAAGCTTTCTACTGAAGATATTATCAGCACTTAAAATTCTGACATGAGAGGTTAACAACCCACTGAGAGCACTAAACTGCATTTATCCACAAAAAGAAATGGTGCAGGTAATTGTGTTATTTACCAAGGAGAGTCGCTGCCATTAAGGGGAGACGATGTTGTTCAGGCCTCCTCCAAACCAATGAACTTTCATGACCTGTTGCAGGACATATAAAAATCATGCAAAAAAAACATCCAGAATTGTAAAGGATTTAGCAGTAATTTATTGTGATTAAAACTGTTTAGGGAAGTTTAATATATTAAGTCTAATATATTATGCAGGCTAGGTCACTTTACACAGCCGTATGCCTCACTGTTATGGCTGTTTTTGGTTTAATTTTTTTGCAATCCCATGTTAATTCACAATTCCCAGTTTATATCTCACAAATGTAACTTTTTATCCTCGGAATTGTGACTTTACACCTTGCAGTAGGGCTGCACAATATTGGAAAAATCTGACATTGCGATGTTTTGTTTTTCTGCAGTTATATATTGCAATATTAATACAATTTCACCACATGTCTTCTTAAATAGCTATTTGGTAAGAATTCAATTTTTCAAGTTTACATCTTGAAATTGTGGCATTTTTCAGAATGGCAACTTTATTTATAGCGGTTGCAAGTTTATTTTTTTCTTCATATTTCTGTCATTATTTCTCTCATTTTTGAGATTACATCTTGCAATTCTGACTTTTTGTTCACTAAATGTTGTACCATGCACTCTTCAGTCCCATCATGCACCTCACAGAGTCTCAGAATGGAGTCTGACAAAGCCTAAGTTGTAATTAGACCGATTACCTCCCGATAAAATCTCCTGTGAGCTTTCAAAGCCTTTATTCACAGCTCAGCTTTTATGAGTATGTCTTCCAAAAGCAAGCATCTCTATTTAGATAAAGACCGGTTGTCAGAACAAGGGGGACACATGGTGGTTTTACATTATAATTTTTGTTTTCTTCACTCTGGGCAATCTACCACACACATGCACTTGTGTACACATACACACAAACCATTCCCTATGCATTCAATAATGAAAGAAAATTATTCCGACATCAGATATAAGTTTTGGTAGTTTTTTTTTACTTGTAGATGTATACTATAGATCATATATGTAAATAAATATGTAAATCAACTGTGACATCCAAACATTCTTCATAAAGTGAACTAAAATCCAACAGGAACTGAAGAATCTGCTGCAGTGAGTCTGAGAAAATAATTGAAGCTCAGGTTTGAATGAACCTGATTGACAGCAGAGACTACAGGCTATCGTTGAGGGTATATGCATGAATATTGATATCATATATACGATATATACAATGATATACAACAGTTGTCTGGACGATTTTTGATTGTAATCCATTACATATTGTATCTTTCTATCAAAGGAATCTGACATTATCAAGAAGAATTTGTTCTTACACATATTAACTACAAGCTTGTCATATACTATAGCTAATAAACTTTGATCATGTGAAAATTTGACATTATTTCTCTCATTTTTTAAATTTCATCTTGCAATTCTGACTTTTTTGTTTTTAGGAATTGCGAAATGTTGAAACAACAAGACACCAAATCCCAATTCTCAGAGTCAGTTTTATCATCTTTTTTTCGCATTGTAATATCGCCGGTTTCTGTTGTCTAAATGACTTTTGATTGTAGTTCTTTATCAACGTTAAATGAAATTATTACGATGAATTTGTTCTAAAACATTTTAACAGTGAACTAAGTCGTGTATAACTAATAAATGTTGATAATGTAAAAATGTTGACATTATTTCTCTCATAAAAATAATAGCCTACTTTTTGCTTTGGCTGCACACAATGTAAATATCTTATTCAATAATAAATAAATGAATAAATAATGAATTCAATGTTAAACAACTAAAATTATGATGATTACCACTCACAGACTTGCGGTGGGAGTTCACGGCCTCTTTGCACCTCATTGTCTGGGGTGATCGGAGGAAATGAGAGTTTATCCCATCATGCCGGGTATCCACCCACAGTGGCAGGCCTTCATTAGCGTCCCGTGTGTTTTACTATCAGCAGGCAAAGACAGAGTGATTGTCTCATCCTGCACATTCCTCAGCCACTGAAACAAAGCAAGTATATTAATAGCTGCGCTTCTATAAATCCACTCGTCTGTCTGTCTGTCGTTTTTTTGCGTCTCTCTTTCCCTCACCAATGCTCCTGGCACATTCCCGCTCTCCATCTTCAACATTGTTGGCTACGCAGCTCAAATTCCTGGAAAACATGAACTTGTGCCGACTTGCAGGACTCGTACTAATACAAAGGGAGTCTTTTCCAACTGCGTAAATAACTCAAAACAACACCTTTCTTCTGTCGAGTGGCAAAGCGATACACTTGAAATCGCTGAATTGCTGTAGCGAGAGAGCGAGATGGGAAGCGCTGAGCCTTGACCCTGTGTGAAGCGAGTCAGTTAAAATAACACTTGCACGATTTGTTTAGCGCCAATGAAAGGAAAGTGTGACATAAGCTTTATTATGCTGTCTGTATAAATATCTCCGGCTAAAACGGGATCATATCTCCTAGTCAAACGTCATGTGAGAGCTGCGAGATTCAACAAATGATCACTGAGGAGAATTCTTTTTCTCTCAGACGGAACAGTAGACTTTCATAGTTTCACTTTTGTCAAAATCTGTTTTGAGTGTTTGTTGAATTTATTTATTTATTTTTATTTTTTTATCAGATGTATAATATGTCAACATGCACTAGAAACTGAAACGAAACTCCTGTATTTTGTTTGCCAGGTCAGTAGTTGGCAATATCACTTTTGTATTGAAACAGTACACACTTGTTCACATACATGTCTGTATCTGTAGTTTTGGTTTGTACCTGCATTTGCATATTTATGACCACTATAAATACACTAGCTGCCATATTGAGATTGGAATGATCACAGTCTGCTTGTGAATGCTTTTGAGGAAACTGATTGTGTTTCTACAGCCTTATATAAATGAAAAGCATGCAATTAATTGATATAAATGACTATTAAGCCTTTCTTTTCTAACTGTATTCTAAAGGAGAAAGACACTAGCATACTGAGCTCATGTTCTGGGTTCATGCTTGCCTGTACATAAAATATATATTTAATGAAACTATATATAAACTTTATGGCATATTACCTGCATATTTATATCAGACATTAGTACTTATAAAGTGCCTATTCTCCATGATCTTATTCTACACCCCTAATACTACCTAATACAAAACTACTACCTTAATAAAAATTAATAAGCAGCAAATTGTGGGAGTTGATTGAGGCAAAAGTCATAGTTAATGGTTTATTAATAGCGAGAATCTTACCTTTAAAAAAGTGTGATCATGTTCTATGAAGATATTTAGCAAATTACCTACTGTAAATATATCAAAACTCAATTTTTGAATAGTAAAGTGCATTGCTAAAAACTTAGTTTGGAACTTGAAAGGTGATTTTCTCAGTATTTAGACTTTTTTTACCCTGAAATTCGAGAGTTTCAAATAGCTATATCTCTGCCAAATATTGTCCTATCTCAACAAACCATACACCAAGAGAACGCTTATTTATTCATCTTTCAGATGAATCAGATGAATGAATTTTCACAAAAATCATTTAAAATGAATCAACATTTATGACTAGTTTTGTGGTCCAGAGTCACATTTTAGTTAAAAACATTGTGATATAAATGCTGTGTACATAACTGAAAGAAAACTTGTGTATTTTTATTCAGTGATGAGCTATAAGTATGATTCTCACTTCCAGTCTTCTGTTTATCTGAATGATCTTCCTTTCAAATGCATTACGATTAAATGTATATACGCAAAATGTACCATTCTGGCATGAATTATTGCAAGATCACTTTCTAAACAGTTGTTTTGAAGCAAAACAGGTAATCTTGCACATCTTTACACCACATTTCTCAGATATGAGGTTGCGTAATAGAGAAGAACTCAGTTTAGAAAGAGTCAACAGATAAACAGAGCTGAATTCAAGCAATGTGTTTAATCTGACTTTACATTTAGTGGACATGCTGTCCCTTTTTTGTCCATTGTGTTTATGGCCCTGTATTCCTCTATGGTCTGTGTCATACAAGCTGAGTTGATACCCTTCAAAGTTATTTTCCAAAAATGCAATACATTCCAAACAAAGGATGGGTGCTTGAGATTAACACTTGATGAAAGTATCATGGCTGACCCTTTAAGTAGCTCTCAAATCTCTGCATTCTTCATGTCTTTTTCTCAACATTTCAGTTTTTTCTGATTGAGTTAACTGTAGAGATCGCAGGCCTTTCAGATTTCAAACATAATACATTTGGGTGACACTAAATTTATTGAACATTTTACTGAAATTATGTATTGATGACATACAGATTTGAGGCAATGAAAACTATTATCACAGTTAACCCTCCAGTGAGAGATCGTGATAAGAAGGTGATCAAATCATGGCAATTTCTCATACATTCCTGTGATTTATTTTCATTTGTTATTGGTTTTGAGAACTCTTGAGCAGTGTTAGCATACTGAAAGGTATTTCCTCATATATTATGTGTATATGAGGTCAACAACACAAGAAGAGCCGAAAACTGAAACAAACCACTGAAAATGCATTTCACTTAAGAGCAAACCAATGAAAAAATAGTGATCAGTATCAGTAAAAGTGCATTAAAAACCCCACAGAATAAATATCTCACAAACATAAAGAGATTTACATATAGGGCTGGGCGATATGGACACCATTTTTATGCCATTTTGTTCACTATTTTCCACATGTTTGTTAAAGTTAAATGATAACACTGAGAGTTCAATGAATCTTTTAAAATGTAACCCCGTTTTTCTGTGAAATAAGATGCTGCACAAGAGAACTGTATAAATTAAACCATGGTCAAATAAATGCTTTGGTTGTGTGATGTCTTTCAACAATAATATTATTATCATTACTTTAAGAATTACATTTTAGAATACAATACATTTCTGTCATTATTTCTTCAAGTGTCATTATTTCTTTTTCTCAAGTGAAACAGAGCAGTTTTGGAGATAAAGTTCATGAGTTCATGGCCTTTAAATATTAAGATGTTTAAAATACTGTGAGTGTCATGTGTGTTTAAATTTGTGAAGGGGTTGAAACATCCATTCATTCCTTCACAAATGCACACAAAATATACTGATTTTTTATTATTATTATTGTTGTTATTATTATTATTATATTAATAATAATAATAATAATAATAATCTCTGTTATTTATGAAAGACTGGCTCATTAAAAACACATGACTGTGGCTGCTATACATTTCTAAAAAACAAAAAAAAACAAAAATTTAATTATATAAAAACAGCAAAAATGCATTGAAATCAAATTTAATTTCAAAGTGAATGATCATTAAGAGGCAATAAAATAAAAATTTTTTTTATTATGATTACGTGGGCTGGTTATTGCCAAACAAGCCTTATTTTAGTATAACATTGTACCGTAATTGATCAATATCATATTGAAACGATGACCATGACTTGTAAACAAATAGATTTGCGTCTTCATATGGACAACTTTTCTGACATTTTTAAAACCTGTTGGTTAATTTTCAGGGTATAGTTTAGCTTTGGTGATATGTGCGACAAACAACATGCTCTTGTGGACATTTCATAAAAAAGTGCAGTGAAATACACCTGGAAATGTTGCCATAGTCGCATATTTCAAATGAACCCGGCCTGTTTGTATTATGTGTTATGATTCCTGTTAGTTTAGTTTTGTTGTGTAAGACTTTTATGTTCAAGGTGTTTGCTGCCTCTATTGTTTTCCAGTTCACATACTATATTTAAGCTATGTCCTTGTGCATTGTTTAATTATCAAAGGGGTCGTTCAATCAACAATGAAAATGATGTAATTTACTCAATTTTCACGTTCTAAACCTGTTTTGAGTTTCTTTCTTCTGTTGAACACAAAATTAAATATTTTGAAGAAAAGTGGAAACTGGTATCCATAATATTTTCTTGACTTTCTTAGTATTTTTATCATAGTATTGATGTCAACATAAAGGTTTGGAACCACACAGGATAAGAAAAATGTGAGTAAATTTTCATTTTCAGGTGAACCTTTCCTTTATGCATAATCGGGTTAAGAATGTGCATGTAAACTCATTACCCATCGTAATGTGGTGATAGGTATTAGATCAGTCCATAATGATGAAGATATCGTTTATCACCCAGCCCTAGTTTAACATGTAGCTTCTCTTGCATTTGCTTTTTACCTTTGAGTCCAAGAGTAAAATGGCCTGTTACTTTTTTCCGTTAAAAGTTCTCAAAGTGCTTTCGAAAGAAAACGACAGGGCATTAGTCACAAGAAGTAGTCATGATATTAAATGCTTATAAATAACAGTCTCGTTTCATATCCAGAGCAATATGCAAAAAATCCTTATCTTGATGTTCTGTCACTTCAGTTTTCAGCCAACACACCGTGGCTGTGGTGCTGATGTGGATGAGCTTCCATTCATCAAGTCTGAACTCATTAAATAGGGCTGATTTAACAGAAGAAAAGATGCACTAAAGCCTGGTGACTTCACAGCTGATTAACCCCTGTTAGGTCTGGAGTAGTCCTTACAGTCCCGGGGTTTCTGAAGGGTGAATCACAAGTCAGACACTCCTCCAGGCCTTTCCAAAGCCTCAGGGTTTGAAATGTGTTTACACGAATCTGGAATGTTCTAGACTCGTTTTTTTTTTGTTCCGCTTCCTTGTTTGGAATCGTCAGACGTTCTGGATTACTGACACAAACTCAGTTCCTTCCTGACCAAGCACTTTTTACACTGGACCACGCAGCACCAGTGGAACCGGCAGAGACAGTTTTCCTCCAGGACCACCGTCTCGTCCCGGTGACCCCGTTCGCAACACAGAAGGTCACATCCGCTGACATCCTGCGCCGTGCTGTTGCACGTCCTCCCACGTGTGCCCAAGGAACCCGTTTTCCGGTTGGGCAAGCAGAAGTCTGGCGACTCGGCAGAGTAGATGAGATCTTGCTTGTCCGGAGGTTTGATGTTCTGCCCCACCGGGATGAGAGTCTTTCCATCGTTCCCACCCATGACTTTGGATGCCCCGTTGAAGCGCTCCAGCAGCCGGTCGCCCACCTCGCGGAAGTGAGGCATTTTCTTCCAGCAGGTCCTCAGAGTGCAAGAGCCAGACAGCCCGTGACATTTACATTCAGTCCTCATATAATTCTTCACCGCCTGCAGTTCAAGACACAAAGATAGTTTAGTGAGATAAAAGCAGAAGCTATTTAGAAGGAATTTACCCTCTTCTCTCTCTCTCTCCCCTCCCTCTGTAGCCTCCAGCCACCCGAAAGCAAATCTCCAAAACTCCAACAGCTTGAAAGCAAACATTCATACAGTTCTATACCTGTTGAAATTAACATCTGATAAATGCAGCATTAACTTTTTCTTATATTCTTTTTTCTTGTTTTAATTCCAAACAAGTCACTGCGGACTCCATTTTTACTTAGATCTGCCAAACAGATCTAGCTTGTTTTCTGTGATTTACCTGTGATTGACCCCGTGCTAACAAGAACCTGAGGCTGTGAGGCAGTGACCCCTGATGATGAAACACTACTGACACTGGCCAGTGGCCGATTGATGATGGCTCGGAGGAAACCATTAATCTGACCTTTTTTGGACTGTTGATTAATAATGTACAATATAATGGTAAACTGAGATGAGAGTAGTTGAGTACAGCACTGAGTTTTTTTCATATAAATAGTATTAGATAACCGAAGCCATTACGAAAGTCTCCACAAACTGCTGACATTTTCTTACAAGAGTATTTTATTGAGTTGGGGGAAAATAATGTAAAACAATACAATAATACAATAACAATACAATAATTTAAAACAGTAAAATGAAAATCAATAATACTTTTTCAAATTGATTTAAAATAATCTTCTTCTTCTTCTTCTAATCTAGTAGAGATTTTTTAAGAGCAACAGTGAACATTATTGGACAGTATTAGAAAAGTAGCTGCAATGCAGATGTTACAGATGCCACTATAGCGGCATTAAATGGCATTTAATAATAATTGATTTCATGTCTAAAGATACTCAATTTTTACAGTTGCATGTAAAAAATGTATTATTAAAAAATATTGTAAAACACCAAAGGGAAAAAATGTTTAATGGCATTTTCACTAAGAAAAACTGTATCTGTTTTTAGGAAAGCTGCATCCAGATTTGTAATGTTTATCAATGTAAGAAGTCATCTTATAATGTAATGTAAAATGTTTTTAAAACATTTCCATTATTGTCTGCATGATACTTCTGTGTATCAGCTGTGCTGCTCAAGTTTTTTTATGGAAACTTTTTTTTCAGGGATTCTTCAGAAAATAGAATAATTAAAGAGCAAAAATAAAAGTTTTTGCATTCACTAAAATGTTTTGTAACTTTTTTGTCACTTTTAATACATTTTTGATCAGTTTAATGCATCTTTGCTGAATAAATGTATTATTTGCTTAAATAAATCTGACCTAAATTATTTGAATGGATATATACGTGCATTCAAGTTAAACATAGTTATCAGAAAACAAAACTGAACAAGTCATTTTGAAGTCTACAATTTTTGCATGTATGTGTGTGTATGACAACGAATGTAGCATCCAGAAATTCAATATTTCAATAATTCAATAATACAATTTCATGCCTTATGGACATACATGTAATGCAAAATTTGTACAAGGGCTCTACAAATAAACATCCATTAAGAATATCTTACTCCATTCATTAAGAAACACTTGCTCTAGGATGTGTGTGTGGTTTTGCAAAGATGAATGATTACGCTGCAGCTCTGATCAGTTTCAATCAGCTCTCAACATTGTGATTAGTTTTAGTAATCACACAGAACAGACTGAAACATTTTCAGTGTCAAATCCAATAAATGGATTAAAATCTTTGATTAACTGCACATGTTATTGCAGTTTTTCCGAAAGCTCTAGTTTAAAACATTGCACTCCTAAACCATTCAAGACAATAAGGGAAAAGAGAGAGTGGTGATGTTGGCAAACTAGTCTCAACTTAGTCCATTGTGTCTTCTCTAGTCTCTGCCAAGTTTATTTCCATAACATTTCCGAGCTCTTCCAGGCTGGAGCTTTTGAAGTGCACCATCTGCTCATTTGAGCTTGACTATCTTGGAAGGGCTGTACAGGCAAAACAGCACACGACTGTGCTTGTATCATCTATGCATCGATGCAAAAAAATCTATCTGCAGTTATATCTTACCAGGAACAAAACAAAACATCTACACCAGACCTGCATGAGGGCGAACAGTACACTGAGTAAATAAGCATACTACAAAAGCTAAAGGCTATTTCTTGCATTTCCTAATTTTGTTTATTGTTGATGTGTATTAACTCTTTCCCTCCCACATTATTTTTTAAGTCGTCAACCAGCATCAGCATATTTATATTTTTTCTCTAAAATTTCAAGGCTACCAGAACACACAATATATTAAGAACAAGGATCCGTTCTTCGTACAATGCTTTGACAGATCATGGATCTTTTAAAGTCTGTGTGAAATCTAAATTTACAATGTTTATTCTGCTAGTGCACATTGCTATTCTTCAGATGAACAATTTAAAGATAAAGTTTAAAAAAAAAAGTTTGTTTTGGTAAGTCTGACCAATTGCTTCTGCGTTTGGAGTGGCGGTCCTTCTCTGTTGACGACAGTTTGACAGTTTCAGCTGCAATAGTTTTAACCATGCCCCTCTTACTGTTAGTTTGCTATGGGAAAATGATGGCCAGAAAGAAACTGGCCCCCTACTCAATATTCAATTACAGTGGAAAGTACATCAACACAAAATATAAATAAAAGTCTTAGTAAAACTTCCAATTCAGACAGACTTTAATAATGATCTTTGGCTTATTTGTTTCTTCAAACAAGTTGGTGAATCAGATTAAAACATCTGGGTGAATTATTATTGCATGTTTAACAGTATATCTATCAATGGGTGGCATGGTGGCTCAGTGGTTAGCACTGTCGCCTCACAGCATGAAGGTCGCTGGTTCAAGTCCGGGCTGGGTCAGTTGGCATTTCTGTGTGGAGTTTGCATGTTCTCCCTTTGTTCGGGTGGGTTTCCTCCGAGTTCTCCAGTTTTCCCCACAGTCCAAAGACATGCGCTATAGGTGAATTGGATGAACTAAATTGGACGTAGTGTATGAGTGTGTGTGTGTGCATTT
The DNA here is from genome assembly GCA_903798115.1 of Danio jaintianensis. Taxonomy (NCBI): domain Eukaryota; kingdom Metazoa; phylum Chordata; class Actinopteri; order Cypriniformes; family Danionidae; genus Danio; species Danio jaintianensis. The sequence goes on from CAIGQV010000001.1 coordinate 6,160,020, forward strand.
GTGCCTAAAATGTCCATATTGGTATATAGGGTGCTTTCACACTTGATTCAATTGCCTCGCTTCAATCGGACTCGCTTGTCACCAAGGTACAGTACGTGATATACAGACACACACACACACGAATGAACGTTATGAAAACGATAGTTTGTTGTACTGTTGGCGGTTCACTTCCGTTATTTTTTACGATTGCATTTATACCAGAAGTGAACCGGACCAGAGTTCGGGTAAAACCGTACCCCAGACCACCTCTTTCAGACGGACTCGGGTACAGTTCGTGGGTGAGCACCCGAGTTCAGAAGACACGTTCACACTAGCTAAACGTACCGTACTCTGACGTCAAACGAACTCAGGTGCGCACCAAAAGTGCTAGTGTGAAAGCACCCTTAAAGATGTGTATTAGTACCTAAAGTGTACATATTAGTCCCTAAAAAGTACAAAGTGTACCATTTGAAACCTTTGAACCCCTGGTGACGGAGTATAGATTACAAGACAAGTCAAGATTTGTAAAATTATTATTGATTTTATTTTTTTATTGTTTTACATTATTGTTATTTTTCCCAAATTCAATAAAATAATTTATTGTAAGAAAATATCAGCAGTTTGTGCAGACGTTCGATAACGGCTTTGGTTGAAATTACACAATCTAATACTGTTTATATGAAATAAGCTTTGAGCTTACAGACCTGTTGCTATGGCAACAACTCCTGGATGAGTTTACAAGAACAAAACTATTCTGGATCATGTCAAATATTCAATAATAAAGAATGGACCCCAAAACCTTTGCTTTTTGTTTTTTTTCTAGCTTCATGCATGATTTTTTTTTATTTATTTTTTTTAAATGAGACCCTGGACCACAAAACCAAGTTGGTTATGGTTAGTTGCCAAGTCTTATGTTGCACATTTGAGCAATAGCCAAAAAAAAAACACTGTAGGGGTCAAAATTATAGATTTTTCTTTTATGCAAAAAAAAATAAATCATTCAAATATGAATTAAAGATTAAAGATATATATTTTTTTACATTTTCTACAGTAAATATATCAAAATTTGTTTTATTATTAATGTGTATAGCTAAAAACTTAATTTAAATTGCCTTAAATGGGATTTTATCTGTATTTAGTTTTTTGAACTCTCAGATTCCAGGTTTCCAAATAGTTGTATCTCAGCCAAATATCCTATCATAACAAGCCATACATCAATTGAGAGCTTATTTATCTAGCTTGATCTCTGTCAAATATTGCCCTATCCAAACAAACCATACATCAGTGGAGAAATGGAGAGCTTATAAATTAATTTACAAAAAAAGATGACACATTTAAAATCACATACACATAAAAGAAAAATCTGAGAAATTAGCAGTTTTGTTTAAGAGCAAGTCCAGATCACATTTAGAATGATTATCTATCAAATCTCCCAAAAATCATACACATCTAATTGATCTGCCAATAGCAAGGGCTCATTGTGTCATAATGGGCAAAAATTATGCATTAGTTACAGTTAAAAGTTTTCTAATCATGAACAAATATATGCGAAAAAAAATGTATTGCATTGAAATGTTTCCTATTTTGACAGGTTTAAGTTTCTTTTTTGCAGAATAATTCTGTTTGTTAATTAAATAATGTTTTCTTTAATTAAATGCTTAAGGATTACATTTTTAAATAAAGCTAAAGCCCATATTTGGCTCATATATAAGTTAATTTATATGCATGTTGAGATTTATAGCTATTTCAAGTAGAACTGAATTAAGCAATTGAATTCATTATTGAGTAATTAGATTACTTTTCTGACATAGTAATTGCAAAAGTAATTGAAATACTTTTTATTGATGTAATAAGTAATCAATTACTTTTTAAAAGTAATTTACCCAACACTTACTATAAATATAGCCAATTATTGGATTGCATTTGTAACCGCTTTAAATTATTAACTATTATTAGCGATTGATGAAAGAGAAAAAAACACACCAGTCGTCCAGCCTCGTTATTGTGTAGATCTATTAGTGTACGTATATCACTCTTGCCCTTCCTCCGCCTGGCGTCCATGAATTGCTTGGACTTCTCGTAGCCGAACTCCACGTCATCCCCACAGCCGCCCCACTCCCACTTGACCCCCTCTGTTGGCCCCATATTGGCCAGCCGTGGCGGTGGTCCTCTGCTCCGTGTGGCCTCACAGCCGCACTGCAGCAGCTCCCCCATACTGCAAGCCTGCGTCACTGCATGTGTTACTCCTGCTGCTGTGATGGCATACACAAACGCCGTCTCACGGATGTCTGGAAGAGACACACAGACAAAAAAAGAGATCAAACAGAGCCTGTGATTGCTGGCTAAGGCTGGGTTGCGTCAGGTCCTGATAATTATGGCACTTTAGATAAGTTGCATGGGCTATTTCTGTGACAGTTTCATCTACAACCATAGCACTGCAGAGCCACGCCAAACCAAATGAGGTCAGGCAATAGAAGTGTTATGGTTCAGTACTAATTCTGTTCAATCAGAGTTTCAGTTCCATAAGTACTATTGTTTTTTTTTTTAATACACCTAAAAACAATGAAACAAACAAACATGCATGCTCAACAAAGCCTAAAAATATTACATGGAAAAGAAACATGGTAGTCTCTACCAACAGTTTGTTTAAAATAATTTTAAAAGCTCTTTATCAAACAATTTGTCAAACAAAATAAAAAGAATCAATAAACATTAAATGCCCTGCGGATTTCTGAGTTGAACAATAACCATTCTTGTCTTGAACAAATTTGCTACATTTTTTAATCCACTTCAAATGTTGAATAATATGTGTGTGTGTGCATGTACAGTTAAAGTCAGAATCATTAGCCCTCCTGAATTATTAGCCCCCCCCGTATATATTTTTCCCCAATTTCTGTTTAACGGACAGAAGATTTGTTTCAACACATTTCTAAACATAATAGTTTCAATAACTCATTTCTAATAACCGATTTCTTTTCGACTTTTCGAATCTTTACCATGATGACAGTAGATAATATTTTACTAAATATTTACTAGATATATTTTAATTAGTCAAGTCATTGTATAACAGTGGTTTGTTCTGTAGACAATCCCAAAAATATATTGCTTAAGAGGGCTAATAATATTGACCTTAAAATGGTTTAAAACAAAAATAAAAACTTATTTTATTCTAGCCGAAATAAAACAAATAAGACTTTCTCCTGAAGAAAAAACATTACAGGAAATACTGTGAAAAATTCCTTGCTCTGTTAACCATAATTTGGGAAATACTGTATTTGAAAAATAAAAATAAAATTCACAGAAGAGCTATTAATTTTAATTGTATATATAACAGTTTTATTTAAATGCATCAAAAAATGTTGGCTATATTCACTGAGAAATATTCATTTTCAAAAGGAGGTGTACTCATTTATGCTATATTACTTACTCCCAGGGTCGTTTATATTGAAGTTGATATTTAGCCGCACCATGTTGGTGTTTCGAAACATCTAATTCTTAAGAGGTGGGTCGTTAGCCCAACCTGGAGGACCAGGATATACACACATACACTATGGACAATTTAGCTTACCCAATTCACCTATAGAGCATGTCTTTGAACTTGTGGGGGAAACCGAAGCACCCAGAGGAAACCCACGCGAACACAGGGAGAGCATGCAAACTCCACACAGAAATGCCAACTGACCCAGCCGGGGCTCGAACCAGCACCTTCTTGCTTTGAGGCGACAGGGCTATCCACTGCGCCACCATGCCGTCCATTTAAGCTATATTATGCATTAAAATTGATAGAAATAAAGCATTTATATTATGAAAGATAAAGGCAAAAGTTAAAAAAGAACATTACAAATGCTGTACAATTTTTTGGTAATAACATATTTTATAGATCACTAACATCTTAAATGCGCAAAACACAGCTCAATGCAGTGTGTGATTCACAACAAAAGAGTCTGAGAAATCATGCACCTTCCTTTATATTAAAACAATATATTGCACATTAATTTTATATACATATATGTGTGTATTTCAAATGAATTGTGTGTTTTTTTACTTTCTATTCCATAAAGATTTTTACAAATATTTGTTTCTTCGTTTTCAAAAAAAAAAAAAGAAAGAGGAAGAAGCGCAAGAGTTTTTCATTAATAATAATTAGAAATGTGTCCTGAAGGATCATGTAACACTGAAGACTGGAGCAAATTCAGCCTTAAATCATAAGAATAATTTCTATTATAAATATATTAAAACATAAATGTTTTTTTTTTTTTTAATTAGTAATAATATTTCACAATATCACAGTTTTACAGTACTTTTGGTCAAATAAATGCAGCCTTGGTGAAAGTGACTTCTTTTAAAAAGTCCTAAAAATGCTAAGTTTTGATTCGATCTGATAGTGTTCAGCTTCATCATTTCTTTTTACATTCATGTATTTTAACATTTAAACTACACTAGGAGGAGAACGACCCATTTACTCCTGACAAAAAATATATTTTTAAAGACAATGACAGAGCATACACCCAAATGCTAAATGCTAACATTTAATATTACTAATTGAAAACAATTTCTCTGAAATAACAGAAAAGAGTGAAGAGAATCAGAAAGAAATGGAGAGGTTGGAAAAAAACAGATGTTTAGCAACTCGTAGTAAGGGAGTTGAAAGGCATGACTTCTATCCTGTGTAAACGCTGGATGCAGTGAGCGTGCAGTCACTCTTCAGCCCTGTGCCAATTCTGCATCGCATGATTCAGTGAATGGGATTCATTAAAGCCAGAGAAATGGAACCAAAGCTCTAAGCGAACACACGCACGCACGCGCACACACGCACACACACACACACACACACACACACACACACACACACACACACTGCAGA
>CAIGQV010000001.1:6166704-6190407 GCA_903798115.1 Danio jaintianensis
GTATATATATATATATATATAGACAGTTGAGACAGTTTCTTACTCTGTTTAGCGCTGAACTGGCAAGCAATTTCAGCTGCAGCCCATTAAGATTCTCTAGTTTGTTAGTCTCTTTTACATAACATTACTAGATAGTATCCAATTTCAGTTCAGGATAGGATGAACTACCTGCATGTGCAACACATGAATCATCGACTGTACTGTATGTAGCTCCTCAAGTACCAAAGTCAGAAATTAGCAGTTTTATAGAGGGGCAATATTTTCCCCATGAATTAACACTGGAACTTCAAGAATTATATAACTACTAGCATGGGCATAGCAGTCATTCTGACCATTCATATGAGACTAACCCATTTTAAATTTTTGTCAAGTCATGTTTATATTCAAAGCTTGTGTTGAGATTTTAGATTTAAGCTTTGAAGTTTGAGATTAAGCTTTAAAATCTGTTGCATTATCCTTGCTGGAAGCAGCCATCACTACATAGTTACAGTTGAAATCAGAATTTTTAAACCCCCTTTGAATTTGTTATCTTTTTAAAATATTTCCCAAATGATGTTTAACAGAGCAAGGAAATTTTCACAGTATGTCTGATAATATTTTTTTCTTCTGGAGAAAGTCTTATTTGTTTTATTTCGGCTAGAATAAAAGCAGTTTTTAATTTTTTAAAAACCATTTTAAGGTCAAAATTATTAGCCCCTTTAAACTATATTCTTTTTCGATAGCCTACAGAACAAACCATCATTATACAATAACTTGCCTAATTACCATATCCTGCCTAGTTAACCTAATTAACCTAGTTAAGCCTTTAAATGTCACTTTAAGCTGTATAGAAGTGTCTTGAAAAATATTTAGTAAAATATTATTTACTGTCATCATGGCAAAGATAAAATAAATCAGTTATTAGAAATGAGTTATTAAAACTCTTCTCTCCGTTAAACAGAAATTGGGGGAAAAAATAAACAGGGGGGCTAACAATTCAGGGGGTTTAATAATTCTGACTTCAACTGTAGGTAGTATAGGGCCAAAAAGTGTGCCAAGTAAATCCTCTCCACATTATTACACAATAAGCAACAGCCCAAAAAAGTGAGCTATTGTTGTCTTTCTATCAGCTCAAACCAGTCTGACTATTCCTCTCTGACCCCTGGCATCAGCAAGGCATTTTGCTAACATAAACTATGACTCACTGGGTATTTTCTATTTTCTAAAGCAAGTTTCTGAAATAATCTGATCATCTCATCTGACACCAAAAACCATGCCACCCTCAAAATCACCTAAAGTCACCTAAAGAAAAAATTTACAATGTTTATTTTACTAGCGCACATTGATTTTCTTTAGGTGAACAATTAATCTGTCCAATTTAATCCACTGAAAAAAGGTTGTTTTGGAAATCTTCAGTCAAAGTCTGACCATTTGCTTCTGCTTTGGAGTGGCGTTCCTTCTCTGTTGATCTCAGTTTGACAGCTTCAGTCACAATATTCTTAACCATGCCCCTTTTTAATCATCTTTCTTTCCCACTCTATTGCTCGGTTTGAACGTTAATAGATGATCTGTCAAATGTTAGCACCATGTGGTTGTCTGATTAAAAACACTCATTGCAGAGCCAATATTGGTGGCTTTCAATTCGCACTGTTTTAATCTAATTCCTTAATCAAACTTCTCACTTCACCTTCTTTTGCCATTGTATGGAATGCCCTCAAGAAAGAAACATTCCAGTGATCTTGCATGGATCTGCTTTTCAAAATTAGACACAAAACAATCACGTTCTGGCAACAGATGCATAAGGGCTAGCTGGCATACTAGCTTAACATGTCAAAACAAGCAATTATACCATGATTTATCATGATTTTGCTCCAAAATTAACCATTTAAAGGTATAGGTTACCTAAAAAATTTAAATGTGCTCACTTTTAATCTCCCTCAAGTAGTTTCAAAACGTTATAAGTTCCTTTTTTTGCTGTTTCAAAAGAAGATTTTTTGAAGAGTGTTTGAAACATTGAGAAATACTCTTGAAGTTAATGGTTACAGGTTGTCAGCATTTTTCTAAATATATTCTTTTGTGTTCAATGCAGTTTTGGGTAAACAATCCCTTAATCATAAGTTAATTTAAGTTAAGTTTTTTAAATAATATCCTTCAGTGATCCCATGAAAAATAAATATTGTAAAATGTCTATATACATTAAATATATATGTCTAAATATATATAGATATACACACAAGTTGATTACAATTAAATACACCTTATAAGTACTGTGTGTTTACTGTCTTCACATGTCATCAGTAAAACATCTCTATCTGTATGTAATTCAGTTGCAGACAGAGCTAGATGCCTTTGCCTGTAAAGTCATATTATGAGTTTCATTATTAAGTCTCACTTTCTGCGTGAGTGTGCCCTTCTACTTGCAGTGTTAATTAAACAGACAGTGTTAGTGGTCCAAAAAAACTGGACAAAACGCAAAGTTTTCTCTGACTGCTCTGGGTATGTGTGCATGTGTTCACTACTGTGTGTGTGTGCTTGTATAGGTTAAATGCAGAGCACAAATTATGTATGGGACACCATGCTTGGCCACATGTCATGATTTACCTTTACTTCCTCACTCAATTTCCTTCAGCTTTGTCCCTAATTTATCATGGATTGCCACAGCGGAATGAGCCGGCAATTACTCTGGCATATGTTTTACGTCTTCTAGCCATAACCCAGCACTGAGAGTACACTAAGGCTGAGTTCACGCTGCATGATTGTTATAATCGTCGGATCGCTGTTGTTTTCACATGGCATGACTATCTAGGTTAGCGTTCAGTTGCTGCTGTGTTCATACTGCATGATGGATCTGTGACAGGAGAATACACACAGCATCACTACAAAACAATAATCGACAACTCTGGCTCACAAACACACAAAAAGCGATAAGTTCGCTCAAGATCACATGCGAGACTAGAAATGTTACCCTGCAAGGAATATTTTACATAATCTGCCATTCAATTGGTCCGTGTGCTAAACAACAATTTACAGTGAAAGGGCAAAAAGAAAAAAAGACTATGAAGGAAATATTTGGGGGATGCAGGGAACAAGGACTGCGTGTTGTCCAAAGAGAGAAAAAATAGGTGGAGGTCAATAAATAATTTTGCAATGTGCTGCAGATCAAGCAAATGTTTCTTAATTTTCAAGAGTTCGCACTTAGATAATGCTCGACTATGATAGCAGATTTGGCATGCTGTCCCGGTAGAGAACCCTGAGCTCGGAGATAGATGAGCCCAAGGTTCCCGCCTGGTCAATGAGCATTAGGAGGGATACGAGATCAGGTGTTTCTCGAAAGCCTCCCTTTGGTTCTAATTAATACGGTAAGTGTGTGTTTAAGTGCTTGTGACTGATTATTACGGTTCGTTTATGTGCATGCTTTTAGATTGTGGGAGGAAACCGGAGTACCCGGGGAAAACCCACGCGAACACGGGGAGAACATGCAAACTCCGCTCAGAGTACTCACTGGTTCAAATAGCACTTGAACCTTGGTTTCCTCGTTGAGTCACCGTGTCGCCCGATCAGGGAGGAGGATAGGGGAATGATAGGGGTGGAGGGGGGGTTTTCCGAAAAATGAAGATAGGGAATGAGATTTTTTAGGCAGGGTATTTATAGTGATTCGTAATGATCTGATAGGTTGGCTAATGATTAGCGATAGGTATCAGCTGTCGTTGTTCATATCACGTGCTCCTCTCGAAATTAGTTTGTGAAACTTCACTTCTGTTTAATGTAAATGTAAAGCTTATTTATTCTGATCATGTGGTATATAACTCTTCCCTGAACTCTCCACTGACCTGTATCCTGGCTCTCATTGGATGTTGGTCATCGCTGATATGTTTTTTAGTCAGAACTCATTCACCCAGCATGACACATTGGTGATTCTCGATAATTCACACTATGTGATTGTTGCCCATGTGAACGAGCACTGATTTGCCCTTTGATTACGGGCTTTAGTTGGCGATTTCACGAAACCTGTCGGAGAACAAAAAGCAGGACTAAAACCATGCAATGTAAACTCACAAGCATAACTTTTGAACCCCCAGTCCTGGGAAACACCCTTACACTCATTCACATAGACACTCATACACTACAGCTAATTTAGTTTATCCAATTCACCTATAACGCATGTTTTTCACTGATGGGGAAAACCAGAACACCCAGAGGAAACCCACACGAACACGGGGAGAACATGCAAACTCCACAAAGAAAGGTTTCCTGGCCCAGCGGGGACTCGAACTAGCAACCTTCTTGCTGTGAGGCGGCAGTGGGAACCCTGAAATTACCCCCGCTTTTTTGCCAATAATTTTTGACATATCATGATCAAACAATATATAGTAAACACTTCAACATTTGAACTACTACAAAGACAAATTTTGCCCCTCTAGATCCACACTAATCTAATCCAATACATTCATAAGTGATTGCCATGACAGACAGAGGGCAAAAAGTCTCTTGATTTCACCTCCCTCTCTTATTTTTTCCTCCAAGACACAAATTCCAAACAAATTTTGTGCAGCTGTCTATGCCCAGGCCTGCCTAGGAAAGAAAGAGAGAGAACTTAATGCCAGAAGGGGCTTCTGTGAGAATTAGCAAATATTTTTTTAATACTCAATCTTTGAGTCAATGAAGCATGGGGCTGCAGGATGAAAAGAGACGAGGAGAAGGCAGGGCCCCTCCAGTGCTGACGGGCGGCAATCATTTTGATTGATTTATTTTGCCACCATGTGCTGTCTGCATGCAGCGAGGGTTGAGACAATCTCTAACGCTGAGCAGATCTTGTTGCATACCTGGGATCCACTTTTATCAACCGCAACAACACACACACTCAAATTCACCTACTATTTAAACTCAATTACTTAGTCTAAACTAGTTTGTAGAGCATGCAAAGATGGATGTATGTCAAATGAAAACTATAGCAGGGTCTACATGAAGTGGGAGCACTTTATTTTGATGGTCCCCTTTTTAAATTCTGTTGACTATAAGCAAATATATGTCAAAATATCAACTAATCTTATACTGACAGTCTATAAATAATATTTTGAGTCGATATGGGCCCTATCATACATCCACGGCAATGCGACGGCAGGTTTTTTTTTTGTGTGTGTGGTTTTAGCCTGGCGCAGATATATAAACATATATAAACATTTTCTATTATAGAAAATAGAAAATGCATTTGCACCCATTTGTGTGCCCATGAGTCTGCTGGTCCGAAAAAGAGGTGTGTTAGGAGCATTTTTGGCCCTTTGCTATATTAAGGCTGAAATAGAGCGTGCCATTACCAATAAATGTACACTACTGATACTGACTAGGGTTTCATTTAGTTTGTGTTTGTATTGTACATTTACCATTGTATGTGTTTTTCTGTAGTTTCAAAATGTTGTGTTATTTTAACGTTCTGCCACTTCTTCAGTTAGTGTATGTTAGTAAAGTGAGGCATATGTGTGTAAAATATTTTTGTGAATTATATTTGCTTGGGTTATATATATATATATATATATATATATATATATAGGGAAAAACAAGCAAAAATATTGTTTACGATGGTGATGATGAATTGTGGAGGCTACATTTAAACGGTACAAGATGACATCTAACGATAAGAGTAAAAGACAACGGCTCGCAGTACTTGATTTCAAGTCCAATAACATTGCATTGCAGCCCAACAAAAGAAGGTATAAACTAACATCAACTACCTTTTTTAAAGCAAACTCATATCAGATTCAGGGTTTGAAAATATAAAGTGACTTCTGTCATCAAATGAATTGTTTCCACCTTCGAATATGTCAACTACAGTTACTTTTGCACACACAAGGGATCCATTACAACAGGACTGGCCATCCCTTTAAATGATAACACATATTTATGCAGCCCTTCATGCTGAGTGTACTGGTCTCTGACCTGTTCCAACAGTGGAGCTGGAAAAAAGCATTCTCAAAACGGATTGAAGAAGCGAAAGTTGTTTTGTACTTATGTTTGAAGGATACATCATAGGCTTGAAATGGGATTATATATATAAAAAAGGGAGTTTACAGTCTTAATGCTGGCAAAAGTTGTATGCCTCCAGGTTTGGGGATGAACTGTTATTTGATATAAGTTTACTGTCACAAACAGGGGCATGTGTTCTGCAGCCGTATGTTTTATGTTTATTTTCATTATCAAAATTATTGAAAGTTTGCCTGTTCTCCTCCTCCATCTTCCCGGTGGCTAGAAAGCCATATACTTCATTACACTTACCTTTTTATCTTTTTTTCTTTGCCTCTTTCTTTCTCTCTATCCCCTGCCCATTTCTTGAATGCATGAGTTCAACTGTGAGTTCACAGTCACTACTATCAGAATACTAAAGATACCAAACACATCTGCTCAACAAATGTTCAATATGGGGAAACAAGGATGTTGTTTCTGATGCTGAGATTCAAGAGAAACTCTGAGTCCTATTAAAGAATACCAGGGCATTATGTGTCTGTAGTGGTTCTAGCTTACTTAGGTAAGATAAGATTTAAAAAAAGAAATTTTATAAGTGTATGACAAAGGAATTGAAGGAGGCCCAATTTTGAAGCTATTTTATTTTTTCGATAAAAGACAGAACAAACCACTGTTGTCTAATGAATTGCCTATTTAACCTATCCTGCCTAGTTAACCCAATTAACTTAAGGCTTTAAGTTGCACTTTAAGCTGAATACTAGTATATTACTAGCAAAAATAACTAGTAAGATATAATGTACTGTCATCATGGCAAAGACAAATTAAATGATTAAATTAAATTACTAGACATTAAAATTAAATTACTAGACATTAGTTATTAAAACTATTGTTTGAAAACATGTTTTTTTTTAAATCTTTGCTCTGTTAAACATCACTTGGGAAATACTTGAAAAATAATAAAAATTTCACAGAAGGGCTAATAATTTTGCCTTCAACTGCATATAAATAAATAATGAAATGTAATATATCTGAAATGTCTACCCAAATAAGATATAGATATGCATATGTCTCATTTGGATAGAAATTATTTAGTTACATTAAATTGATAATTTATGAATGAAAATATTATTTAAATTTAAATGCCAGTAAGAGCAAGTTTGTTGGCATTCTAAGACTTAAACCCGAGGAACAATTTCAGTAACGTCTGAACATCAGACCATGTGCAATTCCAAACACTCACTGACACAGACAGAAACAAGAGGTTTTGACAGCAAAAATAATGAGTCGCATTCCTGAGGTGACAGGGTAAATTATGCACACACGGTGTCCTTATCATTTCTGGGGTTTCTAATTGGAACCGCATATTGTCTCTGAGCGATTTTAACGACTTCATTACAACCTCAGAGACAACATGTAAGAGCAGCCGGCAGCATTTCCAGCAAATTCTGGCATTAGAAGGCCGCTCCCTTGGGCCAAGAAAACAAGCTCTGGTTTACATGTTTGAATAGGGGAAGAAAATAGCCCCCAGTTATTTAGCAATGGAAGAAATATGTGAGACACTTTGTACAACCCTATCGCACAGTGCAGGAAGTGAACCTGCCTTTGCAGAACTCTAAGCCCTGACACGTGGTCATTAGAGCCGAGTCTCATGGTAATTGTACTAAATGCATGAAAACAGAAGAGCACTTAAGCCTCACCTATAGACACAGAGGAATTTATGATTAATTTCCATTTTGTGAGGCGGTCTCCAGCGCTCAGTCTAAGATGGGCTGATGTAGACAGAGGAATCATGTTGCAATCCGTGTGTGAACACGTCCACACTGGAGGCCAAATCGTGAACTCTCAGCTCCAGACCTGGATATGACAAGCCTGCATCTCTCTACATCGCTGCGATATGGGAATGTCTAAAGAGACATCTCAAGTGAAATTAGGCAAAAAAAATTACTGACCATCTTACACTCACACCCTGCTGGCTCAGGGCGGAGGATGTTGAGCCAGAATTGTGCCCTCTAATGGTGACAACCTGATTTAAAACAGAAAAAAGTGGGCAACATGCAAAAAATTGCTTCTGAATAATGACTTTTTGAAACCAAAATATGGCAAAAAACGTTTTCATGCAATATGCTACGCAATATACAAATTTAAATGCAAATGTAAAGTTCATATTCTGGCATGAGACTTGGCCTATTTGTTTTAATCAGATTGCTATTAGTCTCATATTCATTTTGGAGATTATTTGTACTGTATGGACCCTTTTCACAAGGCGTTTAATGGTCATCAGCATCTTAAATCCTAGAAAATTTATAATATTTTGATTTAAAAAAAACATATGGACATTTATATGTATTTATTCATTCATTCATTTTCTTTTCGGCTTAGTCCCTTTATTAATCTGGGGCCGCCACAGCGGAATGAACCGCCAACTCATCCAGCATATGTTTTACGCAGCGGATGCCCTTCCAGCTGCAACCCATCATCACTGGGAAACACCCATACAGTCCCATTCACACACATACACTACGGACAATTTAGCTTACCCAATTCACCTATAGCGCTTGTCATTGGACTTGTGGGGGAAACCGCAGCACTCGGAGGAAACCCACGTGAAAACGGGGAGAACATGCAAACTCCACACAGAAATGCCAACTGACCCAGCCGAGGCTCGAACCAGCGACCTTCTTGCTGTGAGGCGACAGCGCTACCCACTGCACCGCCCTATATGTATTTATGTATGTATTATATCATCTTTGCATCAGAATTCCAAAAAACACATTACCGCTTATGCAAGGCATTTGAAATGCAGTGTATTGGCAGGACAGTAAATTTGACATTGTTCTCTCTTCAAAATTCTCACGCAAAATTCCTTTTTCTGAAAGTCTTGATAACACCATCATGGAGTTTTTCTTTTATTATTTCAGCAAATAGGATTGTAAAAAATATTTGTTGTACTCTCCCATTCACTGCGCTCTAAGTTTACCCAACTATGACGACTTCCGCTAATGAGAAACCCGGAAATGTGAAAAGGGTCCATTCTCTTTGCGTTGTTCATCAGATCTTTAAAAGAAAATATTTGCAATTCAATAAATAACGACAGTCTTTTTAGCATCAACGCCACTGTTGTGGGGTAAAATAATGGCCTCTAGTGAACGATTTTATCAAACGTGAGAAGGGAGGGGTTGAACCCTGAGAGGACGGACTAATAATTGTTGAGGCTGCTCAAGTTTATTACTCTTCAAAGGGCTGAAAAATGTGGCAGATCAATGATTATGCAATTTGGGGATCCTTTTTAGAAAGCAATTTAAGCACTGAGGTAAACTGGACACAACAGCTGTCCTTGTTCTCTCTTGAACTTGGATGAAACATGCTGAAATGACGGCAGAGGTTTCTAGGTCTCAAGGCCAGAGTTCATTCCCCCCTTAGATGGATGTCGCTGACCCATAATCGAGACAAAGATTGATTAAGTTTGGTGGGAGAGTGGCAGGTCCGGTTCCAGGATAAAATCACAGAGGGTACTTCTGCATCTAGTGAGGTTGCTTTATTTTCACACAGGATTTTTTTGTATCCTTAACTCCATTATAGGAGAACTCCACTATTTCACTATAGGCGGAAATCACTACTGAAACAGTAGTGTCATTTACTTTGGTTCATTGCTTTTAACAATTTATCAGGTTTGGGTTACTTTTAATTTACTCCATGGTCTGTTGAAATTCTTGATTCTAATTGGCTGGAAGGTGTGCAATTAAATAATTTAATGCACAGGTAGTTCCAGTCAGTTTTGAAATAAATGCGCTTCCCTCAAACATTAATAGTAACCATAGCAACTCAGTGGCAGTTGATGGAGTTGATCTCGAGGACACTGACATGTGCTTTACCAGGGAGCCGAAGGTGATCAACCAACTTTCAAATATGCTCAAAAATATTCACAATGTGGTAGCTAACACATGTTAATATGAACTATTAGATATGCCCATGTCATTTACACACAGAGAAACACACACACACATGCTCACTCCCTCTCTTTCTGCCTGTGATTCAATGCGAGGACTAGGAGATCTAATGGAATATTCCACTTTGCATCTGGTGGTTCTTAGCCAATTCTTTGCAAGGATTGTCCCTTCAAAAATACACACAAAAATACATTTTATTACATTATTCAGGTTTAATTGCGAATACAGTCCAGATTAATGTTTAAAAGTAATGAATAATTGCTTTGGTGATCTAAAATACTTTTTGACCGTAACTGTAATTTGTTCACCACATAAACTCATCTTTTGAGTGTGTCCCCAACATTGTGCACTATGAGTCTTATATGTACATCATTTTTATAGTTTGTAGTTTTATTTATTTATTTATTTTTGTACATGGACAATACATTTAACCTAGAACATTAGGTAAGATGATGTCAGGGTATAGCAAAATGCTAGTTTCCACAATATGTTGAAACATCAATGTAAAATTCGGATTGCCATTAGATTCAAGACATCAACAGGTATGGCTGTGATTGGCTGGTATGCTCAACACAACAAAAACACTTTGTAAACAGAAACTATTGATGCTCTCCAGAGTGCAAACATATATACACACTGGAGCGTTTGACATATACGTTTCGACAATATGCTTTTTCACTCACCTTGTTGGAGAATTTTGCCAAAGTACTTGTTCTGGCTGGTACAGTTCCAGCGTCGAAAGCGAAACTGGTACTGACATTCCCGCACACCCAGCTTGGCACCCTTGGCGACTTCGTTAACAATCTCCGGCTGGGTCTGGCAGAGTTCGGCCTGCTTGCCCGCCAGACGTTTGGTCTTCCTGCAAATGCTATTCGGGTCCATGACCAAGGGACTCCCCACTGCCCTGAAATGAACAAAGCTTCATCAAATGACTCATCTAAACTACACAAGCTTTCACAAGATAAAGTGTGGTTATCTTCTTAAACCGCACAGCACACAAACTACTTTAAGTGATGTAAAGCATTATAAATTTAACGTTCTGTTGCTTTACCGCAAGGTTCACCTCAAGGTCTGAGCAGATCCTCATTCATTTAGAGCTTTCCTCGGTTTTTAGGCGTGCTCATTGTTCCTCGCGGATGACAAAGAAAATATACAGAAAAAAGACAACTACTAGAGTCAGACACACTATAATGTCAGCGGTAATCGTATTACCCCTTTGAACACAAACAGATAACACTGAAAGCAAAAAAGCCACATCTTAATTGCTGGGTTTTATCAAAAGTGACGACAGACGTGTGTTTACACTGGAATCAATTGTTTATTTCAACTGCTAATGGGAGAAGAGGCCTCAGGTCCAAAGCGTGGAGCGCCTGCTAGAGCTTCCCGTGACAGCCGCTATGACGTAATGTGAGAACGGCACAATCCTCCGGTTCTCTCTTTTTAATAACTCTCGCCGTATTGAGTGGAGTTCAGCGTCTGTGATCCGTGCAGCTGAAGTCGGTTTTTATCATTACGTTGCCGTCTGGGGGAGCAGAGCTCTGTGCGAATACCTCATTGCTTTTCATTCACCCCTGTCAGGGCTAATCTTTCAGACTAATAACATTCATCT
Organism: Danio jaintianensis; assembly: GCA_903798115.1. Classification (NCBI taxonomy): domain Eukaryota; kingdom Metazoa; phylum Chordata; class Actinopteri; order Cypriniformes; family Danionidae; genus Danio; species Danio jaintianensis. Next base: position 6,178,198 of record CAIGQV010000001.1, read on the forward strand.
GCCGTGCGAGTTTGTTTTAAAAAGTCAAACCAACGCTCTTGCCAGTCGCCTTCCATGGCGGTCTGATAAGAAATATGAGAGGGTAGATAACAGGCTTTACAAGTGATGCATCCCATCTTGATAGGCCTAATATTTCATTTACATATGACCACTCAACAGAAGTCTGAGCAATGGAGCAGCGCAAGCGTGTTTCGCTCATTTGCAAAAGGCCACAGAGGATTCATTTCATTGCACATTAGAAAATGATATATTATGCAGCCAAATTAAGTACATTTATTTTATTTTATTTGGATTCTTTAAAAAAAATAAACATATGAAAAAGCACATATTTGTTTTGGTGGTGAGGAATTATGAGGAATATTCCACTCTGTGTAGCCACATGAAAAAAAAATCTAACTTACAAACAATAAACATCTCATGGTCAGTTTTCCACTGTGGGAAATCTAGTAGACATTTTGTAGCCTTTCTTTTGAATCGCTCATGTCTCTCACATCATTGAGGGTCAGACTATTGTTTTTACAGTTTGAGTTAAACCATGTATTATGTTGCAGTTCCTAATAAAGTTGCAGGCCAACTGGCACATACTCGCCAATGTCAATTTTTACTTACGTTCGGCGCCTGGACATTGTTCATTTTGGACCTTGCCTATAGCAAAAATTAGCAGGAGATGATGGATTTTGATGGATGATGGGCATACACATATATATATTGATTTTCACAATATTTTATATATTTAAAAAAGGCATTTTTACACTGCAAAAGCAGCATAAAACAGACAGTAAACCATAAATCTCTAGTAATGCTGGTGAGAAGAAATATGTGACATTTATGAACACAGTGAACCATGTTTAAACTCTATCAGCAGTACATTTTGTTGTTTTTATATATTTGTTAAATGAAATCTGCCTTTAAAATATACCATTTTAATATATATAGAAATTGTTTAGCTTTCTAAATAGGAATATGTAATGCTTTATTTGTTAAATAGTTGCCATAATTTCTTTTTAAATCCATTTATACCCTTTTAATTACATTTATTTTTTAACACAATGTCTTTCTTTAAATCTTTGCAATCTATGAAAAGTCTTTATATGAAAAGTCTTAATGCACGGAATGGCCTAGTACAGGGTAGGCAATTTTAAAGAGGTTAGAAGGAGCAAGCTAGCTTTGAAAGGATAAAATCCCACATTTCCTTCAGAGCTCTCCCCAAAATCATGCCTCCTCAAAACACATGATCATTCACAATCAGAGCACAGTCTGTAAAGCACCAAGATGAGAGGTGTCATTTTTGTAAGGTCGCACACATTGCTTTCGGATTTGTTCCTATCTCATTCACTGGTGAGCAATTTTACTGCTCTCTGAAATACTTGATTCTGACCCATCAATCACGACAGCTCAGAACAATGTTTTGTCACTGATTGATTAGTTTTGTGGCAAGTAGCCATGTAATAAGTGGGATAATGTATATCTAGGCAGTTGTTTTCACAGAATAAAGCCCTCAGTCCATCAGGCCATTCAGTTTATTCTGTGAGAATAACTGCCTAGATGTACATTTTCCCTTATAAAACACATGACATTACAGTAATGAGTATAAACAATTCATATCGATAAGAACATAGACATTGATGATTCCAAAAAGAACCTTTAACATTCATAGATCCAAAAGGTTCTTTATAGTGGTTATTTAAATTCTCCACATTAAGAAAAAAAAGTTTATTTAAGAACTGTTCACTTAAAGATTCTGTGGGGAACCTAAAATGATACTTCTATGGCATCACTGAAAAAAATGCTATTTTGGACCTAAAGCAAAATCTGAAAGTTAAACATTAGCAAAAAGATTCATTAACCATATCCACGAAAAAAAACAATGTACAAAAGAAAAACTGCAACCATGGCATTCATTTTCAGATTATATTTGTCCTATATTTACCACAACAAGAAAAAGCAACACTAGTGTTACTTTTTCAATTATCCTGTTTCCTTTTCATGTTTCACATATTGATGGTTCCATTCTCTCACAGCCTGCATATGAAATACAGTGTTTAAAATCAACTGTGGAAAGTAACAATGTCAAATCACTAGCCAATTTAACAGGTCACAAAGTATGTTTGCTCAGTTTGCTGACAAAATTGATGTAATCTGTGCAGATTTAGCACACACACTCAATCCATCAGTCAACATGCATGTTAAAAATTTAGCAGCACTTGTACATTTCTGCCTTACTTCAATAAAACCTTCACAAACAAAATAATGCTGATTTGCTGCTTTGAAGAGAATAGTTCAGACCCAACAAACGTTTTTTTCAGCCCATGGCTCTTCGGAAACACGTGCCTTGTTTTACAGATCAACAGTGAACCCCCAAACTAAACCCTTCCCTAAACTCAACCAATAGTGTTTTCAAAAACAAACATAAGAGAAAAAGTGAACCGTGGCCAAGTAGGTTTTACCTTCATTTTACATTGCTTTTATCTCTTTTGTGTGACTGTGCTTCAACAGATTTGGCATCACATGTATAAGCTACCAAGCAAATGGTCCATATGGAGATAGATTATTCAATTACAGACCATAGACATTGTTAAATTCTTTTAAGTTTTTTTGTGTGTGTCTGTGTGTGTGTGTCTGTGCGTGCGTGTGTGTGTGTGTGTGTGTGTGTGTGTGTGTGTGTGTGCGTGCGTGTGAGTGTGTGTGTTGTACTGCATGAAAATAATTATTTTTTCATAGATAATCTGTCCATGTAAATATCATTAGTGAGAAAAAGAAGAAAAGCTGTATGTATCATACTGCCTGTAGAGTTAATTTTACCTAAACTGCAGTGAAACATATGTTGAAGTAAGTACATATTTCCAATGAGTCTGTGTTGCATTTTTACCTACTGGTCAAACAGATTATACAGAAAATTGCACTGGAATTAACTGTGTGTGGGTCACAGGTGGATGAAAGATAATTCTAATAATCTAATGATTTAAATAAGGTCATGAAACTCTAATTTCAAGTCATTCTTTTAATTTCATTTTAAATAGAGCATACAATGATGTCTGTATTTGTTTTTTTTATTATTCTTATTTTGTATATTAACTGTGGCTTGGATAATCACAAAATATGTCAGTACTATGGGGCAGAAGATAAATGTACTGAAGATGCCAAATTGACTGGTGAGTAAAAAAAACATTTCCTAACCTGGTTGTAAATGTGATTAAATGTGAAGTAAAACAATGACAACCCAAGTTTTTAGATTTCCACAATGCTTAAAGTCATCACAAAATCATAATCTACACTTTTTACTTTTCTTGTACACATGACTATTCTTACTAATCCATACAAGTTAATCCACAGACAAAGCTAAATCTGAACAGAATGTAAAAATTAGCTTCTGCTCTGGAATGGCATTCCTTCTCTTATGATGTCAGCTTGATGGCTCGGCCAATAAAATAAAACCCCATCCTCTATTCAGTATTGCATTTCAGTTGAAAATACTTCACAATACTAAAATAAAGATATTAGGAACTATGAGTTCACACACACTTAAAACATAACAGGTTACACAACCCTACAGTACATGATTATGCCAGAATATAGACACTAAGTTCGTCTATTCTGTCCCTGATTATCTATAAACTGGTGAGTTTCTCAGCGCCAGGATCACTGCTCAAATAATGGAGCCACATTTTACAGCAGGAGGTGTAGACTCGTAAAAGAGCAGACAGTGTTGGAGCGACTCTCTCTTTCCCAGTCCTGTTTCTCTGTCAGAAGGGGCGAGGCGAAGCGCTGGCTTTAACGGAAAGCTTGAGTATCACAAAAGCGGCCCTGGGATGCATATGTGGTCCCATTATGGCTTGGGTGATATAGAGATATTCATCTGCATCTGATGAACCATCCTTTCCCTGGCTCTAATGAAAACCAGCCATAACAATAGACAAAAGAACATGCCTGCAGAAAGAGTCAATCTGGACACAACGATGGCAGCTCACTTCTGCCATTTCTCATCCAGTGATTCACTTTTTGATTTTAATAGGAAACGCTGATCTGATGTCAGCTCTAGACCACACGCTCTAGATCGACCGCCATCCTCACGGCTACATTTAAAGTCACTCTTTCCTGATTGGCCTTTATCTGTTGAGACTCCTGGATGTGATAAGCCAGAGATGGGGCCTAATCATAACATGGAAAAGGATGTACCCAACTTGTGCAATCAGGAATATCCCACCCCCCCCCAAAAAAAAAAAACAGCCACAATGTGATGTATGAGAGAGATAATACAGATGAGGGGTGGAGGGGGGAACTGTGATTAAGAGAAGTTATCCAAATAATCAGTGCGAACATATACGTGCGCATTTATCTTTTCATGGGCCTGTCGTCCAATGCGTCTGCTGAGACCTCAGGTTACATTATGAATTGCATGGTTACAGATAAGTCTCTTCTTTTTTTTTACTTTGTGAAAGAGCGAAATTCATCCCTACTTAATCCCCAAAGTATGCTGGATATGAAGTCAGTCACGACAGGGCTGGAACCGCACAGAGTGGCTTGGGTTCACTTCTGTGGCGCAGAGCCATGGCACAATCTCTTCTTGGAGCGCGCCACTAAATCATGCTAGTGGAACCAGCTCCATCACTACGACGCTGTCTGTCACACGCAGATGGGACAGACCAGAGCCGAAGAGCAAGAGAGTGGCAGCAGACGCATGTTTGGAGGTGAAACACTGTAAGTGCGGCCAAACGGGCCAAGCAGCTGTCATCTAATTGTTATCTGATCCATCTCTCAAGACCGCTTGATTGGATATCTCTCCATTCTCCAAATGAGATTCGCTTGACCCAGGCTGAACATCAGAGAGAGGAGACTGTGCAGTCTGGGACACACTCGCATACATTGATTAGGTCCAATAGGTCCAATTGGAGACCCGTGCTTGGATAAAAACGACACTTTTGTCATCATTTAATCATCATCGTGTCATTCCAAACTTGACTTTTCGGGTTCTGTGGAACACACAAGAAGACATTTTGAAAAATGCTTTTTGTCTGAATAGTGAAATGATGTTCAGTGTTTTTGTACTGGACCCCGTTGATTTTCACTACATGGACAAAAACATTATTGTTTTTTTTTTTGTTCCAGTGACCAAATAAAGGTTTGGATTGACACAAGGGTGATTAAATTATGACATAATTGTGATTTTACTGTGAACTATCCCTTTTACACACTGGTTCTTAACAAGGTGGCTATGACAATTGTTGAAATTAAGTTAGATTCAAATATTTTAACTTACCAAAAATGCTACAATACACATAAAATCAAGGTCAAAACCAAATATTTATTTTTTTCTTAACTAATTTAGTTTTAGGGCGACACGGTAGCTCAGTGGTTAGCACTGTCACCTCACAGCAAGAAGGTCGTGGTTCGAGTCCCGGCTGGGTCAGTTTCTGTGTGGAGTTTGCATGTTCTCCCCATGTTCCCATGGGTTTCCTCCGGGTGCTCCGGTTTCCCCCACAGTCCAAAGACATGCGGTATAGATGAATTTAATCAACTAAATTGGCCGTAGTGTATGTGGATGTGGATGTTTCCCAGTACTGGGTTTCAGCTGGAAAGGCATCTGCTGTGTTTTGTTATTCACATACTGTTTATTTGAATTTTCTAATTGTTGCAAAATAGCAGAAAAAGTACAAAGTACTGGCAGCTCATTACATGGCTTTTGACCCTTAATTTACATGACCAATCCAGACCATATTGTTTCAGACTGCTAAAAATATCAGTAAACGTGACCATGTTAAATGGTTTCTCTTAATAAAACAAATTGCCATTGTTATAAAACATTCATATGAGGGGCCTTTGAATAATGTTGCACAATAGAAGGCCTTAAAGTAAAGAGGTTTGAAAACCATTGCTTTAGCATAAATAATGTGAATGTGAAAGGTCACACACAAATATTTCAATGCAAAAATGTTGACTCTCAGACATAAAAGTGAGAGGGTATGGCGCGTGCACAGGCACACCTGTCCGACAGACTCCTGGCGGGCTGCCACCACATGACCCCGAAGACTCCAGAGGAGGTGAGGCTTCCCATCGTTTCCTCAAGCACTCAGCTCTCAGCCTCGCAGATCAGAGCACAATCAGAGGCCTGAGAGCCAGTTTATCTGCCTCCGTTTCATCTCCTCTCAGCATGTGAATGGCACGCTGTCTGTCAGAGACTCTCCGCACAGCCCAGCACCAGACCAGAGCTTTGTGATGGCATGTGTCGTGCCCCAAAGAAAGCATCATTGTCTGTGCAAACTTTTTCAGACCTCCAGGTGTATGCGCGTGCATTTGTGTGTGTGCGTGTGTGAGGAGAGCGTTAGGTGCAGCTGACCTTGTGTAAGCTGGAAATTTGAAAAATTGAGAAGCTAAATAACAGGTGATTAGCCACTTTGGTTCGTCTCTGTTTATCAAACAATCTCCCACTTGTCAAACCTGTGCATTTCAGAGTGTTAAGAGAAGGAGTAGTTTATGATGACACTCACAGCCCGGAGGTCCACCTAAAATTCCATCTCTGACCCCCAATGTGTCTGCCTCTGAGTACGGCTTAACCCTTAGAAAACCCTTGATAATTAAAACTATGATCAACAACTTTTATGTCAAGTTCTCTGTGCACATTTTAGGTTTACTATAGCATATTTAGAGTGATGCCCTGTTCATGCTCCATTTCAATTTAATTTGATTAACAAATGCTTTAAAAACTGTCATCTTTGGCTTTATAATTTTTATTTTTAACATTTTAAATGAATTTGAATCTTAAGTAATATTATACAGAAATTGTATGCTTGTATTATTTTTTTATTATTATTTTTCTAACTTTATTTTTTTATATTTTGAACCTTTTTATGTAATGTTCTATTAATGTCAAAGGTTATAGATAGATCAACTGATACCAATAATAATAGATTCCTATTTTTATGAGTGTATTTTATCCTGCATCGCAAACCCCAGAAACAAACACACTGATCTGAACCTATCAACATGGAGATCGTTTTAACCTCCAGAGAAACCTCTCATTAATACAGTAAGAGTTTGCTGATAAGAACATGGTTTTTGAACCTGAGAAGCATTTATTATGCGAACGAAGAGTATTGGCGTTTTGTTTTTTTCGCGATCACCTCTAAACGCTGAAGTTTCCACATATTCAAACAGATCGAGCTTTAACTCTTGAGCTTGCTAAAAATTTCTGGAGGCGATAAAGCACGCGCCTGAGACACATTACTTACCACCAGAGCCCGATTATGTTGACCGGACAAAGGAGGATGAAGAAGAGGGCAAGCTGCGTTCTGGAAAGTGGAATCGTCATGGTCTGATGCCCTTCGAAGTACAATAATGTAGGTCTGATGCCAGTTCAGTGATGAAAGAGGCTTAAAAGTTTGACAATTTCTGAGACGATTCAGCACCCTTGAATGATACCAATACACTTCCACGCAGAGAGAACGATCGCAAAATCCGCTTGAAAAGTGGTCAGCATCTTCATTCCTGCTCCTGGGAGATCTTCATCCAGGTCAAATGAGGAAATATATATCCAGTCAGAAGCGTACTTAGATCTCGAGATTGGTGGAATGCAGTCAAACCTCCTGAACTACTAAAATGGCAGAAGTTTTAAAAAGCGTTTCCGCACGGAATGTAAGTTGCTGAGATGTTCTTCTGAGGCGCAGAAGTGTTGATCTGAGTGCCATGTGCTGAACCTGTGCGCGCGCGCCCTGCTGCGAGCGCTCCCGAGCTCATCTCGATCCACACAGGTAGACGCGTCTAGAAGGCATTTCGTGATCGTCTCGTCACGCTTTTTTCCTGCTCTCAGATGGAGACCTTTTTTTTCTGGTGCTGGAAGAGACTCAGAACTCATCACCCATTCAGTGACGTCGCCCGGGGCTTGAGTCAGAAACCTTGTCATGCAGGAAAAAAAACGGTTCTGACCTACAGTTTCTGAAGGATTAGGTCAGGTAATGCACAACGCATTATGAATGTGCTGTGATGTTTATTATGGGACCGCTTTTTAAAGCAGGATGATTGATTCAGAGATTTGAATAAGAGAAGAATATTAAATGATAGTCCTGCTTAAATATAAATTAAATATATTTAAATAATATTAAACAAATAGATTAAAAGTATTGCTAATTTATTTTATCTAATTATATTGTATTATGTTATGGGGCATCACGGTGGCGCAGTGGGTAGCACGATCGCCTCACAGCAAGAAGGTCGCTGGTTCGAGCTTCGGCTGGGTCAGTTGGGATTTCTGTGTGGAGTTTGCATGTTCTCCCCGTGTTCGTGTTGGTTTCCTCCGGGTGCTCCGGTTTCCCCCACAAGTCCAAAGACATGCGCTATAGGTGAATCGGGTAAGCTAAATTGGCCGTGTGAATAAGTGTGTATGGACGTTTCCCAGTGATGGGTTGCAGCTGGAAGGGCATCCGCTACATAAAACATATGCTTGATAAGTTGGCGGTTCATTCCGCTGTGGCGACCCCTGATTAATAAAGGGACTAAGCCGAAAAGAAAATGAATGAATGAATTAATATATTATATTATTAAAGAGAAACAAACTGCAAAAATTACATTGTAACATAAAGAACTATTTAACTTATATTCCAGTAAAGATCTGTTGATAAAATATTATTTTGTAGTAATCAAAAAAAAAAAGATTTATTTTCTATGTACTTTTCTATGTGTATTTTATCAATATTCCATGTATTATATTATCTATTTAACTAAGATCCATTAATATTTTAAATCCATTTTAAAAAGATTTACTAGAAATAAATAAATAAATAAATAAATGTCACAGATGAGAACTTTGCCAACATGTTGCTTCAGTCCAGACAGTGTGAGCAATGGTGACACACTTTATTCCAGTATTACATTACTGGACTCACACACTTGTGTTCAGGTATCCAGTAACTTTCCCAGCTCACTCCAAGTGCCTTGCTGTATTGCATCTTCAGAAAGAAACATAATCAAAATGTTACGATTTGCTTAGTTTTGTAAAGTCAAATCCAAAAACTCTTAAATTCCATTCAGTAAGCTTTTGCATTCCCGACCCCCATTGTTTAAATAATAATTTACGAGCATATCAAATCCTAAAAAACCCTGTCATATTTAGCCTGTAGTGCATTTAAAAAACGTAACCATAAATCTCACACATTTGGCCTGTAATCGCCGTCCCCTCATCGATCATCTGCAAAGATCTGCATTATCACCCTCATTAACTGTCCTCCCAATGTAATTTGTGGCTCTCAGGACAGTTCTTCATTGTGATGTTGTCTTCATTCGCCGTACAAGCCCTACCTCATCTATCCGATGGCCAGGGGGTCCCAAAAACTGAAATCCAAGACCTCCCTGCTCTTTTGAAGTCTCTCTTTTGCTATTGGATTCAGATACAGTGATGTACTACATCACATACAGGTACAATCAAAAATGGGAGCTCTGTTTCTGCTTTCATATCTCTGCTTTTGAGATAATAGAATGGAGACGTGATAGGCTGTTTATCTGTTATCTCAGGGTCAGGCCTCTTTGTTTTCCCTCCAGCTTCAAAGCAGCATATATGGAAGAGTTTTGTCTGAGCTGCAGGTGTGTTGCAGTTCCATTTTTCATTACATAAAAGAGGGGAGATAAACCAGAGGCTCTTTGTGTAATAGTTTAATTGCGGATAAACGGCAATGCTTTTGGGTATGAAGCAAGTACATTTAATGAAAGTAGGCGCATTTGTCATTATGATCAATTAAAGCAAGCATGTATGTCTGTGGTTAAAATTTAAAAACTTATATGATTCAAAACTGAATTTTCAGCATCATTACTCAAGTCTTCCGTGTCACATACAGTGGTGTGAAAAAGTGTTTGCCCCTGTACTGGTTTCTTATTTTTTGCATGTTTGCCACACTTTAATGTTTCAAATCATTACACAAATTTAAATATTAGTCAAAGATAACACAAGTAAATACATCACGCAGTTTTGAAATGAAGGTTTTTATTATTAAGCAAAAACAAAATTCAAAACTACATAATCCTGTGTCAAAAAGTGTTTGCCCCTAAACCCAATAACTGGTTGGGCCACCCTTAGCAGCAACAAATGCAAATAAGTGTTTTCGATAACTTGCAATGAGTCTGTTACAACGCTGTGGAGAAATTTTGATCAACTCATCTTTGCAAAATTGTTAAAAATTCAGCCACATTGGAGGGTTTTCGAGCATGAACCGCCTTTTTAAGGTCATGCCACAGCATCTCAATTGGATTGAGGTCAGGATTTTGACTGGACCACTCCAAAGTCTTCTTTTTTTTTTCAGCCATTCAGAGGTGGGCTTGCTGGTGTGCTTTGGATCATTACTCTGCTGCAGAACCCAAGTTTGCTTCGGCTTGAGGTCACAAACAGATGGCCGGAGATTCTCGTTCAGGATGTATTGGTGCATAGCAGAATTCATGGTTCAATTTATCACAGCAAGTCTTCCAGATCCTGAAGCATCAAAACACCAGACTGTCATGCTACCACTCGATATTTTACTGTATAGGTATGATGTTCTTTTTCTGAAATGAGGTGTTACTTTCAAGCCACACATAATGGGACACACACCTTCCAAAAAGGTAAACTTTTGGCTCGTCAGTCCACAGAGTATTTTCACAAAAGTCTTGGGGTTCATCAATATGTTTTTTTTGGCAAAACTGAGATGAGCCTTTATGTTCTTTTAGCTTAGCTATGATTTTTGTCATGGGACTCTGCTTTGCAAACCATTTTTGCCCAGTCTCATTCTTATGGTGGAGTCATGAACACTAACCTTAACTTAAGGCAAGTGAGGCTTTGGATGTTGTTGTGGGGTCTTTTGTGATCTTTTGGATGAGTTGTCGCTGCGCTTTTGGCTTTAGAAATGGCTTTATAACCTTTTTCCAGACTGGTAGATCTCAATTATTTTCTTTTTAGTTTGTCTTTGAATTTCTTTAGATCTCGGCATTATGTCTAGCTTTTGAGGATCTTTTGGTCTACTTCATTTGGTCAGGCAGGTCCTATTTAAGTGATTTCTTGAGTGTGAACAGGTGTGGCAGTAATCAGGCCTTGGTGTGACAAGAGAAATTAAACTCAGGTGTGATAAACCAGAGCTAAGTTGTGTTTTAACAGCTTGCTTTATCTTTGAATTTGTTTCATGATTAAAACATTAACACTATTTCACACCATGCTGATACTAAAGAAACATTTTATAAATAAAGGGATATGTCACCCAAAAATGAAGATTTCCTCTCCATTTCCTCACACAAAAGTGGTTCTAAACTTATGAATGTTTTTCTTCTGTTGAACACAAAACAATATATTCTGGATAATGTCGTAAAAACATTGACATGCATTTTAGGAACAAAAAGTATATGGAGGTCAATGGCTGTTTTTTCCAACATTCTTTAGAAAATTGCGGAGGATGAGTAAATGATGGCAAACATTTCATTTTTTGAAAGAGTTCTCACTTTAATGTTAAAAGTAATTGTGCCACATCATATATGTTGCAAATGTGACAGAAGAATAAATCAATAATTTAACAAAATATATCTGTTTTAAATAAACGCTGTTTTTTTAAACTTGCCATTCATCAAAGAAACATGAAAAGTAAACTGTATCACACATTTCCACAAATATATGAGTTGTTTTTTTTCAAGATGCAAAATAAAAAGTACAAATTATTAATGTCTGAGGACCAGCAATAGCTGATTGTGATGATTAGAACAATTTCTGAAGGATCACACTGAAGAATGTTGTGATGATGCCAAAAATTCTGCTTTGATTCTCAGGAATAAATTTTTTAAATATAATTACATAGAGTACTTTTTTAAAAACTGAAATACTATTTCACAATATTGATTGCATTTTTGTTGAAATGAAATAAATGCAGTCTTGCTGAACAGAAGAAATTTCTTTCAAAAACAGTAACAAATCTTCTGACCAGCACTGTTGGTTAAACAAAAATCGCTTCAATAAATAGCATCTAATTGCACCAAGACAGGTATATTCACGTTATTCCTGTAGCCATATAAGATGAACAGCCTACTTTATATTTTAAAAAAAGTTATGAAAACTACTTTATCAAAATCCCATCTATATATATATACATATATATCTGCTGCATAATTGGAAACATGGCTTTGACATAACAGCCTGTGTTCTCTTTCTCCCTTCCTCTCTTCATACGTGTGTGTGTGTGTGTGTGTGTGTGTGTGTGTGTGTGTGTGTGTGTG
>CAIGQV010000001.1:6190417-6214207 GCA_903798115.1 Danio jaintianensis
TGTGTGTGTGTGTGTGTGTGTGTGTGTGTGTGTGTGTGTGTGTGTGTTTTGTTTGGGAGGAGCGATTCTTCATACTTGGCTTAAACTTTATGGACAATAAAGATCCCATTTCAAAGTACAGCAGGGTGTTGAGCCTGGGGTCTTGGCTGAGTGTTCCTGGGAACAGCCCTCTGAAGACCAGGAGAATATCTTCAGCTGACATACAGCGCGCAAAAGTCCCCATCCACACTCGCACACTTTATAAACACCATAGTAAAAAGTGTCTCTCGTTTATTCAGCGCTAATTTTATAATCAGTCAGGTGCTCAAATAGGGATAGCTCACCCAAAAATGAAAATTCTGTCATCATTTAGTTCACCCCTCCAAAATCAGCCTGAGATTCAGGTCTAAATTTGTATCAAGTGGCCTTAACGAAAATCTCCATAAATTAAAACTTACTTACTATTTACCTAGTTTATTAAGTAAATTAAAAGCTTACATATAACATAAGAAGATGTTTTGAAGAAAACTGAAAACCGGTAACCATTGACATCCATAGTAGGAAAAACACATACCATGGAAGTCAATGGTTACAGGTTTCCAGCTTTCTTCAAAATATCCTCTTTTGGGTTCAACAGAAGAAAGAAAGTCAAAAAGGGTTGGAGCAAGTGAAGGGGGAGTAAATGATGACAAAATTGACAGTTTTTGGTGAACTAGCCATTTAAATTAAACATTTGGTGCAAAGTACTCATTGTTTAGATGCATGTTTTTACATTGTACTTACATTTAATATATATATATATATATATATATATATATATATATGAATAGAATTACATCTATAATTAATTTCTGTAATTACAGTTACACTATTGACCCATCCCTTACACCTTAACCCACCCTTAAACCTACCCATACCACCAAAGTTGTCACTAAATTTATTAATATCCAGACCCATCTCATGAGAAAACGTCGCTATTTTACGTATTGTCAGAAAAGTGGCTTTCATTTATATGAAAATGTAGATTTTTTAAGAAAAACCTATCCCTCATTGGGGGATAAGCAAGTAAAATGTACAAATGAGTTCACATAAATTAATACAAATTAGCCACTAAATCGAAAAGTTACAAATGGCTATGAGCTTGCATTGCCATATCCCACTTCAATAGCATCATAAATGTTTCGCAATACAATATAAACACAAAAAGTACATTACGTTTATTTTTGTTTTCTTTTATTTGTAAGTACACAGAAGTTAAGACCAATGTAAAGTGAGACCCTGTTTGGTTCTTCTGTTGAACACAGAAGGAGATCATTTGAAGAATGAATTGACTTACAGCATAGTTTTTCTTTACCTAATATTAATATCAGTTGCATCCCGTTTCCAACATTCTTCAAAATAGCTTATTTTGTGTTAAAAAAAGGGAAGAAACTCATAAAGGTCTGAAGCTAGTTGAGGGTGTAGATATCAATAGTTACCGGTGTCGAACATTTTTCAAAACAACTTCTGTTGTGTTCGACTGAAATAAAAAGAAACTCATAAATATATAGAACCACTTGAGAGTGAGTAAATTGTGAGTAAATGTGCAGTTTGGAGTGAACTATCTCTTTAATTCCAGTATGATCATCCTCCTTCCCCCCCCCCCCCCCCTCTCTATTGTTTAACATTCTGATGTCAAACAGGGAGTGGGACAACTCCCTGTTACGTTAGCATCCAGCGCGATTAGAAATCCCATTGCACACAATATTTTTGAAGCATAGTTAAAAATTGCGTCCAAATCAAAACCACATGACGCTTATGTGCCATAACCTTTATAAACAAGCCGCAGTCATTTCTGGAATCCCCATGAGAAGTCAAGTTCATGAAATTCCTTCTCCATTGGCAGCAGGGTTTGTGTTGTAAAACGTCAATATTGCCACACGCTTCTGTGTGTCTGCGAACAGTGTCAAGTCAAGCCATGACCTAAACAACAGAGGATTGGGAGGAGATTCAGACATGCTGTTTCCTGGAACTCACATCGGATGAGTAAGATTGTGTCTTCTGAGTATGAGGGCAGAGTAAAACATGCATAATCACAGTGCGCTTTATAATAATCTGTTTTGTGCATTATAATTTACACCAATAATAAAGGAAAAGCTGTTGCTCACCACAAGATTTGAGCCATCAGTGGATTTATTTTCTTTTTTGCAGACTCAAGCTGTTCAGACTCAATCAGTAATTCATTCCAGAAGAAGGCAAGTCACGTCCTCCAAATGGGTCACTTTTAATAGGCATCTCTTGTAAACTTTGGCTGAATGGATGGTGTTGAGTTTTAGGAGAGATGTCTTCAGCCGTACAGTGCGGATGGATGGAAGCGTATATTGAGCAGGTTCATTTAGCACCAGCTTGAGGAATTTCTCACGAACACTGATGATTCATTTAATACGCTTCGACCACACAAATGTGCTGAGATGGAGCGTTTCCGGTTTGGTGGAATTTTCTCAAAAACACTGAATCAGATTGTAGTCCAAATTAATCTAAAACTTTTATTGTATTTTTTTGTCAACTTTTAGGTAATTGAACTTCATTCATTCATTTTCTTTTTGGCTTAGTCCCTTTATTAATCTGGGGTCACCACAACAGAATGAACCGCCAACTTATCCAGCACATGTTTTATGCAGCGGATGCCCTTCCAGCTGCAACCTATCACAGGGAAACACCCATACACTCCCATTCACACACATACACACTACGGACAATTTAGCTTACCCAATATAGCGCATGTCTTTGGACTTGTGGGGGAAACTGGAGCACCCGGAGGAAACCCACGCAAACATGGGGAGAACATGCAAACTTCACACAGAAATGCCAACTGACCCAGCCGAGGCTCGAACCAGCGACCTTCTTGCTGTGAGGCGACAGCACTACCCACTACGCCCCCGTACCGCCCCATAATTACTTAATTACTAACCGTAATTACTATTACATTTAGGTCATAATAATAATTATATTTCTTTAATGTACAAAGAAATAAAAAATATATATATTTTTGCAATTTATGAAATTTTAGACAATTTTATTATATTTTTATTTGTTTTAAACCAAAGGATGGGTTATTTTTCCCAAATGTATGTTGAAACAATTACCATTTTTAGAGGTGTGAATTACATTTTCACTAATTACTATTAAATGATTAATATTTATGACAAATAAATAAATGACAAATAAATATATATAAGGTAATATAGCATGAATGAGTACACCCCTCAAAGATGTCTCTTTTAAATTAATATTTCCAATAGGATGCTATACAATATTATATTTGTGCATATACAGATTAGTCAGTACCAAAGTCAAAACTGGATCTAACAAAATATCTTATGATAATAGTCCAAAAATGTGTACACCCAAATTAATATGTTAGGGGGAAAATTATTAGCATTTTAATAAAATGGAAAAATCAAGAGAAACAATTCAAATTATGTTTGAATTTGAAATTTATTATATTTATATTCCTACAGGTATACGGTAAACAAAGTCTTATTTTAATAAATATAACTGTTTAATAAATCTCTTGTTAAAATGCGTATGTTCACTGAGAAATGGATAAAAATATTCATTTTAAAAATGGGGTGTACTCATTTAGGCTGTGCACTGAATATATATATATATATATGTGTGTGTGTGTGTGTGTGTGTGTGTGTGTGTGTGTGTGTGTGTGTGTGTGTGTGTGTGTGTGTGTGTGTGTGTATTCATCTGCAGTGATTTTATCTGCATTAATAATTTATATTAATTTATGTAAACACGATACCATAAAAATGAAACACTGAAGCAACGCAGCACGGGGGAAAATGCAGTCGTTGCAAAGTCAAACAGACAAGCTTTCTGCTGAGCTTCACATTTGCGCAGAGATGAGCCAGAGATCAGGGCCACACACATGATCACAAACTCTCTACTAATCAGAATCAGCACCTTTTCTGTCGCTCCGTCCTCATGTTTACTCTGCTTATAAACTGGAAAAGGAAAATTAGCAGTGTTTAAAAAAAGAGGAAAACTATTTTAACAATTTTTAACTTTTTGGTAGTGATAGATAGTATGATGATGAAACAGATGGTTCCCTGAAACATCCCATTTATTTTATAGGCACATGGTGGTATGAAGCAAAAAAAAAAAAACATCCTACAGCTGGATATGATTTTCATCAAGCCTTGGATTTCAGAGAATTTTGAACTCTAAATACGTACATACAGCGCCACTATGCGTTCAGGAAAGACACTGCAGGTGAAAATGAATTATCATATCTTAAAATGAACTATTATCACATACAGTATTTTACAGTTGATTGTTCATATTAAAAATTTAAAACTTTTTTTATTACTAGTCAACTAAACTATTATTTGTAAATAATCAAAGCATGCATTGTTTAATGAAATACGCTCTAATTTGCATACATTTCTGCACAAAAATCTAAAGTCAGTTTAATCATTTTTTATTTTATTTATTTATTGTATATTTTATTTTCTATTTTTATTATTGACATTGCAGTCAAAGGTTTTTACAGAGGAGGGTTTAGCGTCTCTTTTTATCATTCCATGGTTTAGAAACTACTGCAAACAGAAACTAACTTTTTCTTATATATATATATAATTTTGGCATTATAAAATCTATAAAATCATGCACAAGCATATAACTCACACAGGAGAAAAAAACTCATTTTGAGGGAAAACAGTCGTTAAACTTATATACTGTACTTAAAATCTACAGACACATATTGATTAAATATGATAAAAATGTATTTGTTTATTGTATATTTTATTTTCTATTTTCTATTTTTATTATTGACATACTGCAGTCAAAGTTTTTTACAGAGGGGGGTTTAGTGTCTATTTTTAACACTCCATGATTTAGAAACTACTGCAAACAGAAACAAAAGGTTTATTTTTTTTATTTATAATTTTGCAGAATAAAATGTATAAAATCGTCTATAAACAATTACGTACCTCACACAGGAGAAAAAATATATATTTTCAGAGAAAACAAGCCTTTAAACATTTATTGTAATTAAAATCTACAGACACAAATTGATTAAATATGATGAAAAGAACAATAAAAAATGTGTTTTGGATATTTTCTTTACTTTACACTGAAAAAAACAAACAAAAAACACTTTAGCGCATCAAAATTTTGCCTGTAGCTTCTTACCTTATGATTTTGCTACATATTTTTGTAGTAGCACATTCTACCTGGCTACAGCTGAGTTAGCAAAACAACAACAAACCAAATTGTGTTACTTTATTATAATTCAATTCAGCTAAATGATTCTGACATGACACCATCAATATGAATGGATTTATTTTAATCACACAGCCATTGTGTGCCAGCTGCTAAACACTTCCAGGAGTATTAACAATCAAATTTAGCCAAGAAACACTTGTTGAAAGAAAATGTCAACTCTCACACACATGCCTTTATCCTAAAACCTTGACGAGAAAATGCCTGATGACAGATCGTGACTGTCAGATCATGGCTTCTGCAACAAAAATCATTGGCCTCCCGTCTCTGTAATGATAAAAATCTCTCCAACACAATATACACATCAAGCAAATTCACTTTAACAAGCTCTTTCCAAGTTCCACAGAAAACCCGAGAGTTGAAACCCTAACGTGTCCCGAAAGAGACTTGATAGGCTTAATCTGGGATTGTGGGCATGATCATGTTTCCCTCTGGGATCGGCAGGATGAGGTGAAGGGCTGTGATTTCCAAACCGAAGGGCTTCCACTTCACTTGTGTGTCGTCTTTTTTAGGTAAACATGCAAATTAGCTTGATAACATCTAACACAGAGACTCGATCTATTAGAACAAGAGCTCGCTGAGGGAAACGGCCCCTCTGGGTATTTTTGTGGCCTGTAAAGGAATTGTTTCCACTGAGTGTGTTTATGTGTGGGTGTGTGTGTGTGTTTGTGTGTTGATGTGTTGGTTGGAGAGATTTGAGTGGGTGTTAGATGTTTTCACTCGTGTTATGTTCTTGTGGAGATCAAAACTGAAATCATGTGGAAGATGAATGATTTATAGGAATGAGTGTTTTGAATAAACAAATAAGCAAATAAATAAATAAATATTTTTTTGTGTCTGCCTAAAGTACTAAGAAAGACAGAAAGAAAGAAAGAAAGAAAGAAAGAAAGAAAGAAAGAAAGAAGGAATAAATTAATGAATAAATGAAGTCTCAGTTATAAATGAGCGTTAAGAAAGAGTATGCAGAAAATAAATGAACTAATGAACAATGAATGAACAAGTGAGCTCTTCACAACAAGATAAAAAAGGAAAATGCATAGGAGTATATAAAGAAGCAAACAAACATATTATAAATAAAATTATTTAACTAATATAAAATGTTTTCTTATAATACAGTGATGTGAAGACTATAAACGAATAGGTTCTCCAGCAATTTGTACAAGAAAATATGGAAATGCAGATGCAACTATGCCAAATAAAAAAGTATAAATATTACATGAGAACATAAAGTACAGTGATATGCAGACAATAAATAAATGAATTAGATATTCACAATGGTTATTATAAAAAGAAAAAAAATGGAAATGCATTAGCAAAGATGATAAACAAACAAACAAACAAACAAGTAAGTTCTTCACAATAAAAAACCCTATGCATAAGAATATGTATAAGGAAACAAACAAACAAACAAACCTATTATAAATAAAATTATTTTTTTTGGATATATAAAATAAAATATAGTGCAGTGATGTTAAGACAATAAACTAATAAGTTTTCCTGCATATATACAAGATAATCAAGACTAATATGCCAAATAAATAAATAAATTCATTAATAATTACTTTTGGCTATCTAAAAATGTCAACATAAAGTACAGTGATATGAATAAATACAATAAATAAGATCAATCAATGAAAATCAAAAAATAAGATCTTCACAATAAATATTATAAAATAAATGGAAATGCATTAGCAAAGATGATAAACAAACAAACAAAACAATACTGGTCATGAATGAATAAAAATGTTCTGCCTTATATAAATGTAAACATACAGCTCAGACATAAACAATAACCAAAGTGATTTTTCATCCATTCATTCATTTTCTTTTCGGCTTAGTCCCTTTATTAATCTGGGGTCGTCACAGTGGAATGAACCGCCAACGTATCCAGCATATGTTTTACGCAGCGGATGCCCTTCCAGCTGCAACCCATCACTGGGAAACATCCATACACACTCATTCACACACATACACTACGGACAATTTAATCACACAGAAATGCCAACTGACCCAGCCGAGGCTCGAACCAGTGACCTTCTTGCTGTGAGGCGATCGTGCTACCCATGTGCCACCGTGACGCCCACCAAAGTTATTTTTATTTGGAAAAACAAAAATGGAACTGCGTAAGCAAAGACTTACTTATATGGTCATTCATGTTATGAAGTATATTTTTAATGTCTCCATCATGCCATATACTGTATGCTCATTCTTTGTTTATTTATTAAATGTTACAGAGGTTAAATTATTGCAGGGATCCCTGGAGACAAAGCCCTGCTTAGTCAAAATGCACAACTTTTCTTCTTTTAATGAAGTGCCTATTAACAACTTTAAATGTCATAGTATTTATGGAAATTATAAGCATTATAACTTGTTGCTCAGCAATTATATTTCATATTGCTTGAAAAAGGTTCAGTAATTGCTTTTAAATATCATCAAGATATTACAGGATTTAGATGAGCACCACAAATTATTATAATGAACAACTTTTTATTATTATTATCCTCATCCATATTCTTATTTCTCTTTTCAATTCTTTGGCTATTTTATTTATTTTTATTACAAGGAAAAAATATGGAACATTTGATAGTTTCTCTGGATTTTTGATTTAAAATTATTTAAGTAAAATAATTATGTATAAAATCCAAATAATGTATAAAATGTAATTTATGCATTATTTGGATTTTATACATAATTGTTTTACTTAATTTTATTTAAACAAATATTTGCTTTACTAGCTAAACTACTCATGACATTTCTTCTAAATTTAAAAGAACATTTTTTTTTTTCTAATTTAGAGCATTTTTGCTTTGCATAAAATAAAAACGTAGCATGTTTTCATACGTTATTTTTATTTTAGACATCACAATACCAATGTTTTAAATTCAGAGTTAAGAAATCAGCATTTGGTGAAACAACTCTGATTGTCAATCGTTCATAAAAACATTTGCTATTCTGACCAGCTGTCACTTTCTTATTTAAAAGGAATGTAGCTGTATTAAAAAAACCTGGAAGAAATGTTTCAGACCTTTACAGAACAAACCACATATTAACATTTTATTCAAATAGTTTTTTAAGGTAGTACAAATGGCCTTTACTGTTTGTTTGTTTAAACCATAGACTAATTTTGGGTAGACATTTGTATCCAAATGACCTTATTTTGGATCATTACGTGTACAGTTTTAGGTTTTGAATGAGGTACAAAACTGTACCTCCATTGCAGCTTTCTTTTACTGTTGCTGTATATTTATTTTACTGATATCAGTTTACAGTAATGAGTCCACATCGCCCTCTGGTGGAATAATATAATTATTGTAATAAACTGTAAAGTACAAAAGTATCAAATCCTTGCTCATAACAAAAACGGTTATGATGATGATAAAGTGTCATTGTTA
This sequence comes from Danio jaintianensis, assembly GCA_903798115.1. Lineage (NCBI taxonomy): Eukaryota > Metazoa > Chordata > Actinopteri > Cypriniformes > Danionidae > Danio > Danio jaintianensis. The sequence continues at coordinate 6,199,060 of CAIGQV010000001.1, forward strand.
CCTACTTTCTGTTTATGGCATCACATCATGGACCGCTCAAAGGGGCCGCTTTATCATCCAGTATCAAACGTCATAACAAAGAGACCGTAGCTGTACATTTCATTGGGTTTCTAATCTCCACCGCCAAATACAGCAACCAAGCCCCGCCCATAACGGGGATGCCCAGGCTCTTTGTAATGACGTTTGAGGTTGTGGGCGGGGTTCTGATTTCTGTGGGAGGAGCGACAGGAGCCACTGACACGTACGAATGCCTCAATAACTTGCAGGAAGGTGATACAGTTTCAGGAAAGGATAACATTCAATGCGTTTCCGCTAGTATTTGAACCGCTTTCTTGATGTTCGCTACTCTGTTGAGAAGGTCGCGCTTAAAGGAGGTGTGTGTCGCACCAGCAGTAGGAGTACAATGAGGTTTTCTATGTTGATCAGTCTGTTAAGGCCGATCGGCCCGGTTATTATCGGGATTTCGCTGGGATTTACTCTGAGTTTGCTGAGTGTGAGCTGGGTTGAAGAGAGCTGTGATGTTAATGCCGTAAGAGACGAAGGAATCGCTTTAACCCAGGATGGAAGTCTGAAGGGAGCCCGGAGACCAAACTCTATTTCCACTGGGAATGATGGTGAGGAAGAGGGGAAGGAGGATTTCCAGCCGAGAATAATCCCGTATAAACCAGTCAAACAGACTCAGCCCAAGAAACTTTTCAGGTAGAGTATATTCAAACCCAAGGAACGACTCCATTCCGTTTGTGTAGCTATATCTTGTTGTTTTTTGTAGATGTAACAGTTTTAGACGTCCTTGATGTTTAGTTTTAAAACACTGTTGTGTACGTGCAGTGGTCGAAGATGAGGAGGGGTTACAATAATAAACAATAACAATAGTGTAAAAAACAGCTTTTTCATACAATAGAAATTAGAGTGTATCTTGTTCTAAGCAAAATGTATGCCGAAATGTCATGGCAATAGTTTATATACCAAATAAATAAATAAATGAATTCCTTAGGGGCATATTTAGAAGGTATCATTTGATGATTACATATTAAACAAAATTGTATTTAAGGGTCACCTTGCAGCCACAAAATAGTAATTTTTTTATAATAGTAATTTTAAAAACTTTTTTTTTTCTTTATACTTTGCCACTGTTGTTCAAAACACTACTAGAGTTTATTAAGGTAAAGTTGGTTTTATATTTGGACCTTCACCTTCTTAATGTAATTTCAGAAAAGTATTCTTTGGAAATTCTAAATAGGGAAATCATATTAGCAGCCAATGACTATCAAAGTGCAACATTGTTCACAGTCAATTAAATAATGCTAATGTTGTCTTGAAGTCATACTTGCATGCGATTTCAGACCAAAACATTCAAAGCAGCATGTCACAAGTTCTTACTGTTTAAAAATGAACTAATGTGTGAATATAAAACCAAATTTACCCCAATCTAAAGTTTTACTAATTTGTCAGCAATACGTTTGTGTTCATTTAAAATAATAAGTTAGTGTGATCATTTAAAGTTTAAAAAAATATTTTTTAAACATTAAAATACCAACATTTCTTTAACTTGTATACTGTTACAGAAATAAGACAAATACACAAAAAAACCTATGGATTCAAAATCAATTTTAAATAGCCTACATTATATAATTAGAGTAAATATTTTTATTATCTGGGGTAGCTGTGAAGAGGTGAAGAGAAAAAAAAGTCATGTTATGCAAGCTTATTTTCATTCTTTGCCTCTGAGAGAATATTTCTCCAGTCTTTGACTTAAACCATAAAAACCCATGCAACATATCCAGTTGTGTTGTTTACTTATGCTGTAACTAAATTACAAGGTTAATCTTGAGTTAGTTGTGTTCAGATCTTGTTTTTGATTTCAGTGAAGTTAAAATCCATATCAAATGAAACTTTTACTAGCATACATTGTTAGTCATATAGTAATCAGTTAATCAGCGCAAATTCATGTACAAACAAAAGCCTTTTTGTTTAGATAATCTTTAATAAAATCTGACCATTTGCTTCTGCTCTGGAATGGCAGTACTTCTCTGATGATGTCAGTTTGTATTGAAATATGCATAATCACGCCCCTCCAACCGTTAGTTTGCTGTGAGCGAAAGATGAGAGCCAAAATAAAACCCCACCCCCTACTCAACATTCCATTTCAGTGAAAATAAATAAAAGTCTGCAGCATCTTACTGATAAAAAATTGCAACAAAATTGATAAATACATATTACATATTAATATAATTTCTACAAGATCATGCCATAATACAGAAAATACTGCTCTTTATTACTGTGCTGAGCTTTGAGTTTGGTTTGTACTCACAGTGACTCAAACATCTACTCCTCTGTTAAGTCAAATATTTACTTTTGCACTTGAAAGAATTATACGACAGGGCTCTCAATGACTCAGTGGCATTTCACAAACACTGAGAGGTGTTTAAATATTGTCTCATGGGAGTTGGATAAAAACAGGCCTGGTGGGTTTATACTGATAACTGTATTCCCCCACCCCCCACAGTCTCCTCCTCTTGATAGGTCCTACTGGGAGGACTGTAATCCTTAAGAGGGTCTCCCATGGTGCTCATTTCCTCTTTTCTGTTATCACTTACAATACTCGGAGGTAAATTAGGAGGGTTAAAGACAGAGCTGTTGTTAAATAATCCCATAACATGAAAGGATCAGTTGTCTCTGCTTATCAAGTTAGGTTCATGACACATTGACCTTGCACTAACCCCTTCCTTCACTGGTTCACAAAACGCAACCTGATAATTGACTGCTAAAATTATCCCAAACTCCTGTTTTCTTGCTCACATCCTCACATGTCATTTTCTGACTACAGTTTCTGCATTGTTTCTTCTGGTAGCTTTCTTAAATTGTAACTTAAAAGCTCACAGCTGTGACTCTATTCAAAACTTTGGGGTTAGTAAGATTTTTTTTTTTATAATTATTTTGAAAAAAAAAGAAAAAAAACTAAAGAAATAAAAAGCTCACCAAGGCTCAATTTGGTAAAAAAAACAAAAAAAAACAATGTACTGTACAAAATAAATTGTTCAAATAGCACAAAATAGTCAGTTAAAGTCACTTTTAAACTTAGTGTCAAATTGTTTATTGTTGAAACCAGTTGCCAGAGCAGATATCAAAGTCAAAAACACTATTTTAAAGTGTAAATAAATAGACAAACACCTGTGAATCGCAAGTTTTAGACCATTTCAGTGAACAAATATTTTTTATAATGTAATTTATATCTCACAAAACGTCTTCTTTTGTAATTGTGAGGGAATTTTTGTTCTTGAAAATTTTAATCTCAAGCTGTGGCCAAATTTCATGTTTTAAACTATATCTCCAAAATGACCAGTTCCTTCTTTATTTTTTACCTCTGATGTGGAAACATACTTCCATGTAATGCTGTGGTTAAACAATGCAATGAAAACGTCTTGAGTTGCGCAGTCAAGATGAGTAACAAATGAAAATGATTTCTCTGTTTCCACAGAGCGAAATACATCAGCACAGAGCTGGGAATCCGAGAGCGTCTTTTCGTGGGAATAATCACCTCCAAAAACACCATCAACACCCTGGGTGTAGCTGTCAACCGCACCGTTGGCCATCTTCTAGACAACGTCATGTTCTTCACTGGCACACGAAACCGCAAGATACCCCATGGGATGAATGTGGTCACACATGGCGATGAACGGCTCATCTGGAACATGTTCCAGACCATCAAGTACATTCTAGAACATTACATCACAGAGTACGACTGGTTCTACCTTGCCCAAGACGACACATACACGCAGGCGGACCGTATCAAGGCTCTGGTGGGGCACTTGAGCATGGACCGGGTGCTGTATATGGGCAGTCCGGAGGAGTTCATTGGAGGCGAGATGCAAGGACGGTATTGCTATGGCGGGTTTGGATACCTGTTGTCCCGCAGTCTTCTGTTGAAGCTCCAGCCCTTCCTGGAGAACTGCAGGAATGATATTCTCAGTGCCAGACATGATGAGTGGCTTGGCCGATGCATCATTGATTATGCTAATACCAACTGCGTGGAAGAATTTGAGGTGAGATTTGAAACTTTACAAATACGTAAATAGTTTACTTCTACAAAAAACTGTGCTTATAATCCCTAAAATCTGTGGTAACCGTTAATGGTGTCCTTGTAACTTAATATAGTAATATGCAGAATTATACATCCTATGTATACATACAACTAATCCTAAATCCTTACTAACTCAAATTTTGGGCGTTAGTGTAACTTCAGACATTTGACCTTGTATAAATCATGACACTGTGTGTGTGTGCGCGTGTGTGTGTGTGTGTGTGTGTGTGTGTGTCTACAGCAATGTGTGTTAAGAAACGGTTAACATGCTTTGACATGTTAAGCTCATGTGGGCGACGTAAGTTCAAGTCCATCTTGCATCATGTCCGATCCTGTTCTTTTGTCAGTTCCTGTTTTGTCATAACTTTCAAATTAATAGAAGTGGCAAAGAGGCTATATATAATATCTTTATTATGATTTTCTTTTTTTTTTCCAATGTGTAACATAAAAAAACAAGACCTTCCTTACTTTCCTTGTCAAGAAAACCTGTAGAGTGATTTTTATCTGAAAGTCTTGGGATGTCTTGGGACGTGGGATCTTGGGATTTCATGGAAAGCATGTGAAAATTTAAAGGATGTGACATTTGCAATAGAGGTCATCACAGTACCACTTGAACCCAAAAAAACAGAGGGGTTACATTTATCATGAAGTAGTAAAAAACTGTTGACGATAAGTACCCAGATGACCTACTACTTCTGTCGAGATTCTGAAGTGCGCATCTAATGGATGCTATACTATCCTATGATGCCACGCAAGAGAATTCATGATTGGGAGTAAAGCGATGCATGTGATAATGAAAAACGGCAGATGTAGTATAATTGCATTCATACTACTCACAATCATGTTATATAAAATCATACTTACTTTTTTAACGGTCGTGAAGTAAATTCTAATTTAAATGTAGTACCTAATCAAGTAGTAGGTGATTTCGGATGCCGCCTCAGTGATTGACATTTCAGCCTTTCTGTGCATACTTGGGTGTTTGTGTTATATGCAGTTTTGAGAAATGCATGTAAAAGGAACAAGCTTTGCAATCTCAAACACAACACACACACTATCTATATATAAGAACTGCAAATGGGTGTATTAAATCATGTTCAGTTTTTTAGCATTACGTGTGCATGATTGCAAGCACAAGCAAAAAATTGTTGACTGCAGTTCTCTTAACGCACAAAATGGTTGCTAATAACAAAGGTTTCAAATTCTATGTTGAATACGTTTACATGTTCACCTATAATGAAGCTACAACTATTGAGCTTCAGCCTTCCTGTCTCTGTCCAAAAATACATGACACTTGGCGTAATCAAATAAATATACAGGATTAAATACACTGTGCACGTCACCTCTGATTTTCAGAGCACGCACACAATGCTAAGGTCAGTTAATGTGTTTACATGCTAGATGAAGTCAAGCTTACAATCGCATTATCCTGCACTGTTAGTCAAAAAGCTGGTATGATTTCACTCAGATGTAAGGATTTATGGCATTTAAATATTTAACTCAATTATATGCACGTAATTCAACAATAATTTAATCTTTATGCACATTTGCCAGTAGTAAAATTATAGTGCCGGTGTTTAGCGGAATCCACAAGTTAAGAAGCCACAGATGAATCTAATTCTATAATAAGTATTATCATTGTTTTAATGCCACACATAATCATGTTTGGTAGAAAAATGCCTGTTGAGATACTAGACCTTGGCATTACTTGAAATGCTTGTGTGTTGAAAAAAATAAATACTTGGCATATTTTCAAGCCCACGTTATTTGAATGAGCATTCAGCATCTGTAATTTTCATCTCTGTGGCCTTGATTGAAATAGAGTTAGACTCTCTGTGGTAAACCTGCAGTGTTTGATGGCAGAAATCTTTATTCTAGTAGTGTGTCTCGGGAGAAGGACCCAACGGGGCTTTATTCTTGATGAAACTAAATATCACGCCCTTTCAACTCTCCAGCAAACGTATGCTACAACCAAAGACACAATTCAGATTTCTCCTTTGAAATATGCTGCTGTTCTCAGCAGAAGAGAAGGTCTCCAGTCTGCAGCTTTAGTCTGTCAGTCAGTGCAACATCTGAGGTTTCACCTCTCTTCGGGTCTTTACACTCACTGCCAGTAACTGCTGGAATTAAATTCAAGGCTAGAGACATTCTAGGCTACATTTACATGACAACAATGTAGCCAAAAATGTAAAAGTTTTCCCCTTCTGTTAAAAAACAAAATCACATTTACACAACAGCGTTTTCAAAATGATTCACGTTTACACATCTGTAAAAACGCTGTATTATGTGTCAGGTCGGTAATTGGCACTGTCACTTTGTTAGTAAACAGTACCTGTAAGGAAGTGATGACATGTCATCGACAGCTTAGTTGGCGCTGGTATGTAGATGTAGATGTAGTGGTATGTAGAATTCGCAATGTGTGAGTGTGAAGTAAATCCACACTTTGCTGATGAAAACATTTTAGCAACAACAACACTACCATGTACTTCTTTTTTGTGTGTTTGTTTGTGCTTGCACGCACATGACATCATCTAGGGCTGAACGATATTGGAAAAATCTGATATTGCGATATTTTATTTTTCTGTGATTAAAAAGATAGTTTGAATAGCTCTATTTGACAGTTTTCTGGGGAGTCTGACAGTATTTAGCTACAGAAATTGAATAATCATAAGAAAATGATTTTCTTAATTTGTTTTGTCTCGTTTCTAAAATTCTTAGACCAAGTAAAAATATTGTTTGGTTTTCACCGTCAGAAGGAATAAGTGAAAATTAAGAGTTTTTCCTTATAATAATCTTGAAATAATCTTGTTATTGCTTTGAAATGTAGATATTTGGACTAGAAACAAGACAAAAATTCTAAGTAAGATTTTTATTTTTTTGCATAAATCCATATCAATTTCATAAAAAAACTGTGATTAAATACAATTCTGTTGCTCATGGTTAGGCCCACACAAAATCTGCGTGCGCAGAAATTTACAGATTTCCGCAGATTTTTAGCCCATCATTGAGTTTATTTATTTACTTGTGTAAATGTGTGTAAATTTATATTTATTCAGTTTTTAAATTAATTTCAGTAATATTATTGACCAATATGAAAATGTTCATTTGATTTATTTACAATACAGTGTGTAAAGTAATATTTTCTCTCTTTTAGTAGATCTATTATATGAGAGACTTGCTTTGTTTATCAAATAAGTGGATCTAATTGAATTTGCGTTGTAAACATTATATAAGAGTTAAAAAGGTATTATTTTTAATTTCATATATTAAGATCAGTTATGATACTCTCAAAATCATTCCGCGTAAATCTGAAATTGTCTGCAGATTGTGTCTGGCCCTACTCATGGTCAACTGTAATTCAGACTCAATATTGCATATCTTTGTGATGTGACTATTGCGGACATTGCAATATCGATGCTGAAACAATATATTGTGCAGCCCCAACATCATCGTTTTCAAAGACGCTCATTTTCAGGTGTTTACACAGACACAACAATGGCGTCGTTTTCAAAAACTTAAACCCGTTTTCAGATTTATACAGTTTCATTCCCAAGAATGCCATTGTCATGAAATGAACAGGCAAAATGCATTAAAATGTTCACATTGTTGGCTGAAATCGTTCAACTGGAAGACAGTGACCCACTGTGGCTTTTCTCACCTGAAATAACCATTACACTTTAAAGGTTGTCCTTTATTTACTCTCGTAAATGGAGAATCTCTAAGCACCACTTTCAGTTCTCTTGTCTTTCTCTCTGGGTTTGAGTGATGTACGTCAGTCAGTGGCTTTAGTTTTGTATCCACAGATCAATGTTTGCCACGAGACTGTCTGGGAATTCGGCAAAGCTCTCAAAGAGAAAACAAGATTTCTTGTCTAAAATGTAAACAAGCTTTTAAAAAAAAATAACATTGATAAAGAAGTTCCAAAGCATGACAGATTCTCAAAGACTTGTCTTTTGCCATGAGTGTTTCACATCTGTTGTAATTATCAGTTGTTGTCTTGTAGAAGTGTCTAGACGTCTAGTGTACATGATTTTCTTCATTCAGAAGAGAAAAATTAGGGCATAGTTTACCCAAAAAGTTACATTTCCTGTAATCTATCCTAGGCCATTCAGAGAGGTGTTTTTTTTTCGGCAGTAAAACACAAACTTTTTTTTTTTTTTTTTTTGCTGAAACCATAGTCAATAAAGGGTTCTTACGGGTGCTGGAAATCCTTGATAATGCTGGAATTTTAATCTACTGTTTTCAAGGTTTGAAAGTGCTTAGATTTTGAAAAAAAAAAAAACAGCTTAAAACTGCTTGAATATGTAATTGTCTTGCTTTCATACTAATTTTTTATACTATATAAATATAAAAAATATATTTTATTTAAATGAATCATTATTACTTAGTATAAGTAGGTAATACTAATTAACATATTAAATAAAATAAATATTTTTTTGCATAAAATTAAACTCTGGATTCTGTGCATATCCCTGTAGCATGATCTGGCTGTCTTTTTTTATAAATGCAAAATGTGCGTATATTGCATTTAATAGAGTAAATGACAGTAATTCAATTTTGGGCTCGGGGCAAACCTGCTATCAAAATTGGCCACAAAACTGTCACATAATGACATTCATTTGTACATAACAGAGTTGTCTTGGTTAGGGTGCTTGCGTTACATTTAGATCAGTGCAAATTGTGGCTTAGTGTGTTCTCTTGTTCTTTTAATAGCTTGATCAGATTAGATTCACTTTTCTCTGAGTGTTGTAATCGGCTCAGGTGCTTAATGTCTGTACCCCACTGGACACTGCGCAGCTAGATTGTGTTCAGCTTTGTTTTGCACTTTGTTTTTGTTTAATTTACCGTAGTTAAATTTCTACACGAAGTGTGAAGCATGATGCAAAAGTCCACTAAGGTGCTTTGCCCTTTTATTGGCAATATTATATTTTAAATGTGTTACATCTAGCAATATTTATGGCGTTAAAATATCAGGCTGAAGCAAATTCATGTCTTGCTATAACTATTGTAAATCACTTTTGCATCCAACTTCATCACCTACCTGCTTTCTATGACAGTTGCACCAAATTGGACGGATCACACCTTCACCAACTGACAGCTGATCGATATGGAAATGCGATGGGATGTTAATATTCTTTGTCAAAAAATAATTGACTACGTTTGAGTAGGCTTTTTCATATGACAGAAAATGTCTTGTAGCATTTAGCAATGAAGACATTTTAGGAAAGATGAAATACAAGATAACTTTCTTTATTTTATTATTTTTAACTTAAATGACACAAAAAATTGAGCTGAAATATGGTACTGTCCAAGGAGAATGGAATCTCTGGTCACCCTATACCTCTGTATGAGATGTATAAATTACAGATCCAGATATAAAACAAGTTGCCTAGAAATGGACTAAATGTCTGTAATGCCAGCCTTTCATAGACCTCACTCTTTCTCTATTTTGTGGTTCGAGTAGTTCTAAAAATAAAAAAAACTATAATTTAGCTTTCTCTGTAATTCTGCAGTGGTTTTTTATTTGGCTTATATAAACACCTGATAAAATTTGTACGTTACTCTGGAAAGTAGGTTGTTACTGTTATGCAAATTTCAGACTCATACCAAAGACAATTAAAAAAAATTTAATCATCTCAAATAGCCGTTAGTATTAAAGTTACAAATAATAAAAAAGAGAGATTCTTTTTCAACATCTTATTGAGCTTTTATACCTTTGGAGCAGACAGAATCACAACTTATAATTGAAACTCACCTTTAGAGACTGAACCATATGTCACACTTTTGTTTGGAGGGGTCTTTGGTCCTCCGGTTAATCTGTTCTTGAAACCGGTACCGAGACCTCTATTAATCCATCAGAGGAGCATTGGATGTGTGGATGTCAGTGTGGAGCTACTGGGGAGGAAGAGTCAGTGAATCAGACACACTAAACATGATGTACTGTCTCCATTTTGGCATTTTGGCCAGTTATAAATCCACCTCCACTGTTACAATCAAAGCACCTCCTGTCTCTCAACACATCATTGTAATGCCTCCTACAACCTTTTATGGTGCAATGCTCCTTCAGGACCAAAAGAAGGAGCATTTACTTTGCTTAAACGTCATGTGTTGCTACCCTTAAGCCAGTATTCAAGAGAAATCAAGTACCTACATTGAACAACGATTTCCAAAGCAATGCACTAATATTAAACTTTTAAATATACAGATAAGACTGTTATTTTCAGGTTAAAGCAATAGTTCACCCATGAATGAAAGTTTACTCATCATTTACTCACATTCAAGTGGTTTTAAACTGTTATGAATTTCTTCTGTTGAACACAAAGGAATACATTCTAAAGAAAGTTGGATAAAAGAGTCCACTGACATTCATAGTAGGAACAACAAAAACTGTGGAAGTCAGTGGCTGTTTTTTAGTATATTCTTTAGTATGTCTTTCTTGGTGTTCAATAGAAGGAAAAACAAACTTAAACTGGTTTGGAACAAGTGGAGGATGAGTAAATGTTGACAGAATTAAATTTTTTTGGGGTGAACACTACTAATTGTACTAATTGATAGGCTGATCACTTATAAGCACTTTATGGGTATTGTTACCCAACAATAAAGATTTACTCACCAGTTACCCTTAAGTTCTTCCAAACCTGTATGAACAAAAGAGTAAATGATGACAGAATTTTCATTTTTGTGTCAACTGTCCTTTAAAGTGAACCTTTAGATGACTACATATATAATTCAAACAGGAGCAATTAACATGCACAATTACATTCAACAATTACAAAAAACACACTAAATGATGACCGAAGTAAGCCTCGCTAATCATTTTTTATTTTATTTGATGTTTTTCAGGGGCAGAAGTATTATTATTATGAACTGGGAAGAAATTCCGACCCCAGTAAGGAAGATAACGTGCAGTTCAAGAATGCACTGACCGTCCACCCAGTGTCTGATCCTGAGCAGATGTACAGACTCCACAAACACTTCACCGAGATTGAGCTGCGGAAGACATACGAGGAGATCGAAAAACTGCAGGTACCCTCATGCTAAACCTGTGCTGACTCGTAGCAATACCAGATTGAGACAAAATGGTGCTTTCTGTTGACCTTTTGAATGCAATGATTTATTACGTGCTTTTTGAAAGGGTGTGTAAAATTGCTAGCACTTTTTCCTTTCTTCATTTTCAAAGAAGTGCTGTGGTAATGTGCAGCATTACCAATTTTCAAATATAGTTATTAACCTACTCATCAAATCTCTCTTAAAATGTTTAATGGTTTCTCACACCTTGTTCTCTCCCCTTTTTAACAGGCGGAAATTAGAAATGTAAGTGTGGTGGCTTTTGAGGGCAACCGTAGTGCCTTGTGGCCAGTTGGAATCAATCCACCCTTTGAGCCCAAAACACGATTCGAGGTCCTTCGGTGGGATTACTTCACTGAGGATCAGGTTTACTCTTGCATCGATGGCTCTCCGAAATGCGAGCTCCGTGGAGTTGATAAGCTAGATGTAGCCGATGTCATTGAGACGGCAATGGGCGAACTGAATAAAAAGTACAAGCCAGTGTTGTACCTGAAGAAGCAGCAGCTAATCAATGGATACAGACGCTTTGACCCCACCAGAGGGATGGAGTACACCCTGGACCTACAACTGGAGGTGGTTAACCAAAAAGGACACAGTCGCTCTATTACCAAGAGGGTCCACTTAGTAAGACCTCTCAGTCGCATCGAGATCATCCCTATGCCTTATGTTACAGAAGCAACTAGAGTCCATATCATCTTACCCGTTACTCTTCAAGACCGTGATTATGTCCACCAATTTTTAGAAGTGTATGCCACAAATGCATTCGAAACCAGTGAGAATGCAATTTTGACGTTCCTCTTCATCTACGATCCAATAGAGGCCCAACAAGTCAACCAGAATGACATCTTCTCCAGCGTGAAAGCACAAATCAACTCATACGAACATCAATATCCTGCGGTCAAAATCCCCTGGATTAGCGTTAAAAGCGAAAGTCCGTCTCAAATCAAATTCATGGACATCATCTCCAAGAAGCACCCGGTTGACACGTTGTTCTTCATCGCAACTGTGAAAACCAGCATCAGTTCAGAGTTCCTCAATCGCTGTCGGATGAACTCCATCAACAACTGGCAGGTGTTCTTTCCAATCCACTTCCAGTACTACAATTCCGACATCGCTTATCACAACCAGCCTCTTCCCAGTGCATTGGATTTGGTCAAAGAGGCTGGCCTTTTCGATCGCAGCTCCTTCACCGAAGCTTGTTTTTACAACTCGGACTACATGGCGACCCGGACTCGGATGTCGTCGGATGTGCTGGAGAACGAGGAGATCCTGGAGAACCTGGATATATATGACATGTTCATCAAATACTCTGGCCTCCATGTTTTCCGAGCAGTGGAGCCGGCCCTGCATCAGAAATACAGCTACCAGGCATGTAATCCTCGCCTTAGTGAAGAAATCTACCAGAGGTGTGTAGAAAGCACCCTGGATAGCCTTGGATCACGCTCTCAGCTCGCCATGCTGCTGTTTGAACAGGAACAGGGCAACAGTACTTAAAACCAAACCCTGAAGATTGAGAGATGACCAAAAGGCGATAAACGCTTTTTTTTTTTTAAACCATTGGAGTCGCAATGCTGAACAAATCAAAAATGCTGTTGGTACCAAAAAAAGACATTAGAAATTTATTTATAGATAGCAGATCTTTGTGACAACCAGGGATTTGTGATTTACTGTCTTTCTTCTTTCAGCAGATTGGTCTATGCTGGCTCTTAAACAAAGCAGCTGTTAGCTGTTGAAACGATCACTACCGTAAAATATCTGAATCAACGTGCCTTCAAAAATATGCTGTCCTTTCACAATACGTTTGTCACTAAAGACACTTTTGCTCAGATTTGTTTTAAAGAGTTTTAATGTGTTTAACATAACAATTTTTTTAGTATGAAGGAACTTTATCCAGATTCTGTGTTCTAGCAGTGGGTTTATAATTGTTGAAATGTTCTTAATTTTTTTGTTCATTCAGTTCACATTTAAATTTACTGAGCAGCGGTAACTTTTTACATTTAAGGCTGAAATCTTTTTTTCTTCAGTGCCAAACAACTCATCAATGGATAGTTAGTCAAGAAATGCAAATCCTGTCATTTACTCAGCCTCTACTTATTCCAAACATGTTTGAGTTTACTTCTCTTTTTTTCCCCTCCTAACATTGATGTGAATGGCTACCGGTTTCCAACATTCTATTCAATATATATAATTTTTTCATTTTACTTTGTATTTATTAATTTTATGTATGTGTTCAACAGAAAAAAGAAATTTATAAAGGTTTGGAAGCAGTTCAGGGTGAGTAAAGGATTTTTGGAACTATTGAACTATCTCTTTAAAAAGTGTCCAACACTATTTTATCCAAAACATTTCAACCAGTAATTTATTCTTGAACTTTAAACAGCACAGCACAGTTGCTGTTATTACCGACACCTGGATTTAAATGCGTATAAATATTTGTACCATTGAAACCGCCTCTAAAGAGATTTTTTTTAAATGAAAGAAGTAAACATTTTAAGGTTTTTGCACTAATAAATCATTAAAACTCTGCCTTGTATATCAATAGTTCCTCACACTATGCCTGTCAAAACATTTCATTCTGTTCGCGAAAGATTATAGGGTACGTTAGTAAGTTGCTGAAGTGCAATACAAGTGCAATACAATTCAGCCTGCTGATGGAAACATTCCAGATGAGTTAAACACATTGTTGAAGATTCACCACAGAGAGCCTCCATTCAAAACCGTTCACAAATCATAATGTGTTTCTGTGGGTTAAATAAGATGATTCTGATTTATTTGTTTTTGTGGTTCTCATTTCCGTCCTTCAGAACTGTTTCCTGGTACCTGTGTTTACTGTATTAGTGTTGTGTTTAAGATAATTTTTTAATTTAAGAAATCATAAATGTAAATGCAGTACACTGACACAATTATGGACTCAGCAGAGAATGAGCGCAGACTGAAGCCTCTGTTGGCCTTTAGGGGTCAGCAGAGGATTGTGGAATTACAGCTGCTCTCGGATATTCATTCGGATATTCTCGGATTTCACCAGACTCTTTCTTAACCTTTTTTGCTATAAATATTCTCTATAAATCTATTGTATATTGTTTTAAATATTATTGTACAAAGTGTTTAATAAATCCTTTATTTTAGGGCTCAGATAAGTATTAGTGCTTGTCTCTGTGTCCGTTTTTATGAACCTGTTTAAATTGCATTTGATTTTCTTTGCTTTCTCATAACAAAGCAACCGATAAGAAACTTAAGTTGATGTATTTTTGCTGTGACCACTACTGTAGCATATAAATCAAACGTTATAAACCAAAACCTGGAAGATATGTTTTAATGAGATGATCTAAATGTTCACCTCTATTTATGTCCTCTCTTTTTTTTTTTTTTTTTTCTCTCTCAAGCCTTTAACCACACACATTGGCTTTGGGCACGCAGTGAACCCATAGAAGCAGCTGGGCAGCTGAAGTCAGCAATATCTAATTATACATAGGACTAATTTTTTTTCTGCTGGACTTTCTATCCTTATAATTTCTTTCATTCATTCATTCATTTTCCTTCAGCTTAGTCCCTTTATTCATAATCTTTTTCATTCATCAGTTATATATCCTCAACGACATTTAAATGATTTGCATCAAACAAAAACTTGGAGTTTTGTCTTACAGAAAATCTAATGAATGAGATGGATGCCTGTTCTCTTGTTTGCTAGCAGGGTTTCCTTATTGCCGCAGGCGACAGACTCTCATTTAATAATATTATTGATATTCATATATATACACTACAAATAATTCATTTTATGCTGATGATTAATTGTCAAACAAGAATTGTTTTATTGATGATTTAATTGGCTTAATTAATTTTTATTAAAAATTTTTTCTTAAACTGCACCTTTAAAAGATCATTTAGACTCAATTTACTAGGTCTGCCACACAATTAATCTCAATTATCAATAATCACACAAAGTATCTCAATTAAAATTAATCATCAGCATAAAACGAATTAAAGAAAGCGTATATATAT
>CAIGQV010000001.1:6214607-6230358 GCA_903798115.1 Danio jaintianensis
AACATCTATTATTGTGATTGTTGTTAAATCTAATTATTTTTTTTTTTTAAGGTGCAGTTTACAGAAAAAAAGTCAACCTCATTGTTTTTAACAATAGAGTGAAAATGATTGAGTAAATAATGACCATATGTAGTTTGTCATCTATCCCTTCAACAAAGGCTTTAAATTCTCCATTTTGGACCTGTGTAGTCGATACCTACATTATTAATATATTACAACCAGTGCTAGAACCACAAAAATAGTATATTATTTTGTACCTTTTGCTTTTCATTCTTATTTAAGATGTTTCTCTATCATCTGGGTCCATCGTAACATCTGTTTGTGAAAACAAAAATTGTGACATTTTCTTACATTGTAATGTGAAGATAACATTGTGGACATAAATGTGGTTTGTACTTTTTTTTAAACATCCTCATCCTCAATTCAATTTCAAAACTATTTTACGTTTTGGTGAATTTGTGGCTAAATCATATAAATGAGTATTTTTTTTTTTTTTTTTTCATACAATCTGCTTAAAAGCACAGTTCTGCCAGTAATGAAAATTCCCATCATTTACTCATCCTCCACTTGTTCAGCTCAGCTCAACTCAACTTCATGAGTTTTTTTCTCTTCTGCTGAATGCATAACAATGTATTCTGAAGTATACTGGAAGTATTTTTATTTTTTTTCCTGCTGTGGATGTATGGATTAGATCCACTTGAACGTGAGTAAAATGATGAATTAAAAAAAACAAAAAAAACATTTTGGGTGAACTATCCCTTTATACTCATTAAATGTTTAGGGCTGGATCCCGCTTTATTTTGATGGTCCAATTTAGACTTTCAGTTGAGCACTTTGCTACTGTAATTAGATTACACATTAAATTACTAGAGTACATGGTCAGATTTGGATTAGTAGATTTGAAACAAAATTTTAGTTTAAGACACCATCAAAATAGTGTAAACAGATATTAAACTGGCAGTCTATTGATAGCTATTTAAGGTAGTGGCAAAGTTATAGCAAGTGGACTTTTTCTTTAAAATCTCTAAAAAAAGGTTCCTCTAAAAATCATACATTTCTGTAAGAATCACTCTATATGAAATTGCTGACTTATATATAAAAAAAAAATCCATTCTCATAAAAATGGATTGCAAACATCATAAATGTGTGATTTTTGAGCTGTACATTTTTCCAAAGCATTTTTTCAGTCTCGTTCCAAAGGTAATTTTTGCATGTTTTTATAGGCTGAAAGACAAGTCAACATTAAGTTCACTGGTAATCGACACCATCAAAAAGCACAAAGTGTTGCGCTTATTTTTCAGTGAACAGAAGCAGAGCAATTCATTTATCAAGATTTTATTACTGGACTGTACCATCATTACATTTATAAAATGTGTTCTAACAGAAACCACAGTCATAACAGACCTCTCTGTACGAACTGTATTGTGTGTTCTCTGTCGTCTGGTATATAGTCCATTAGGTTTTGAAGTGTAATGGGTAATTAGCCTGATTAGTCCTGATGCCTTTAATCGTGTGGAAATCTCTACAGTCTGTTTGTGCTATATATGCTACTTCAGTGCCTCGTTTTATGGCCCTCTCTCAGAGCTAAATGGTGGTCAGGCTGGCAAAAACGAGTGGAAGAGAACAGCATGTCAAAGTTAAAGTGGTGTAGCGCAGATTTAAAAATACACACGGCCTCAATCAGCCTGACGTATGGAGATGAAATCTTGTCAGATGAAGTTTTCCAGATAAGTGTTACATATTTCTTCAAACAAAGCTCAAAATCCAGCTTTTTTTTCCATGATGCTCTGAGCTGCTGAACAGTCATTTGGACTGCTGATGCATGTTTTGAGAACCAAATATTAATAATTTACAAAAGTTTAATCCATGGGGTGATTTATTAACAGTTAACATATTTTGTGATTCTCTGCTGCAACAACTTTTTATGTTGACAATTGAACAGTTTAACAATTTGACATTTTACAAACATTGTATTGTATAAGAAATTAGGCCAAAAGCTTCCTCAGTCTCAGCTAATTACCATTTTTTTTAATGTCAATAGAGCTCATTACAATAAAGCTCATTACCTGTTGTTTATAAAAGTCCCATTGATAAACTTTTCAACATCCAAGTTGTTGGAGACAGATCAAGGTAATGCAATTCCAAAGCAGATATTAAAAGTAAAAAAAGGAGAGAAAACTGCAAAAATATACGCATGTGATTTCATAGAAGAGACCACAACTGCACAGTGTGTGTTGTTGTATAGCAAATTGCAAAGAAAAAGAAAATAAAGCAGAGGAACTGAACATAGTTAGTTGAACGGTTTGAATATTTTATGTGAACCGCAATTCTTAACCCTGATGAAATGTGTTTAATTTTCAAAAATGATCCACACTGTAAAGTCTGATCCAGCACATCTCAAAGACGTTTAATGGGGTTCAGTCTGAGCCTGATCAATCTTGGCATTGTCATCCTGAAATATGTGTTGGGTAAGGTTACTTTTAAAAGTAATATATTACAATCTTGTGTTAGCTACTTTTCAAGGGAAGTAATGTGAAAGTATGTTATGCTATTTATTTATTTAATTAGATATTAAGATTGCAATATACTACTTTTAAAAGTTACCTGACATGATAAAGAAATAAAAGCTATATACACTTAAAAACAAAAAAAGTTGTTGCCGCTTGTTTAAACTACTTGAATCAATACAAAATGAGCCGAATCAATACAATTCTTGAGTTTTTTGGGGGACAACTTAATTGTTTTATGTTTAATTCACTTACATTTGTAAAAACAATCAAGTTAAATTAATCAATTTGTGTTGGGACAACATGAAGGGATTGTGTGGAACCCAGTATTTCTTTACAGTCAACATTAGACTTAAAAGTAAAAATTGTTGGCAAATATGAAAAGCGATTAGTTGACTTTACCTAAAAAGAATGAGTAAACCCATTGCCCTAATGAAGTAAATGAACTATGTGCTTAATTATAAAAACGGTCAACTTAACAGTTCAAAGTTACAAGAGGTTTTCTCACTTTGTTTAAGTCAACTTGTTGCTTTGAAGGCAACTGGTTTACTCACTTTTTAAAGTAAAGTAACAAATCGATTTTTGCCAGAAACAAATGTTATTCTCTGCTATAAAATACAATTAAAAACATTTAAGTAATCGTTTACTTGTATTTTAAATGATTTGTTATCATTTGACGCTTATGATGCACATTAGGCCTTTTTTTGGTCCCCTACAGCCTTCCTTCCTTCAGTCCTTCCTTCCTAGTGCTCACTCTGGAGGATAAACATTTCATATACATTATTCTGTAAAAAGCAATTGACTTTACTTGAAAAAAGTGTGGGTAAACCTGTTTCTTTCAGAAGGTCATGATTCGCACTCATCAAATAATTATTTTGTATAGTATTTATTTTACCTTACATTCTTCAGGTGATAAAAACACAAACGTTTCGGCACAATGCCCTTATATACTATTTATATATATATATATTAATTACTTTATATATATATATATTAATACGAATCTTTAAATAATACATTTCAATATCATCCATTATTCACCTTTAAAAGATCCCATAATTTAGCAGATATGATGATAAACTCAGATATAGTAAGAAATAAGAAATCCACTTTTATACATTGTTTTCCGTGTCGAAATTGTGCCGCATGTCAGAATTTAGTAAAGTGTAAGGAATTCTTGAATCCAGCAACAGGTAAAAATATAAAAATAAAAACATGTATTACCTGCTCTACTCATAATGTGGTTTACATGTTAAAATGTCCGAGCCAAAAGATATATATAGGGAAGTCATCACGTCAGTTGAAGTTGCGAATTAGTGAACATAAATCAAGTATACGACGACAAGATAAACTTCGGCAGTTGCAAAACATTTTATAGATTTTGGACGTTAAACAACTAGAATGTATAGGAATTGAAGAAGTATTTGAGGTAATCTAAATAGAAGATTATTACAAAGAGAAGCGTTCTGGTTTCATAAATTAAAATCACTCACACTAAGAGGAATGAATGAGGAATTGGACCTTTCTGTGTTTCTTTAATGGTTTGTTGTTTAGCTATAATACTGTGAATCATGGATTTTGAACATGTAATGATACAAATAATGTGATGAAAATGTATTTTTAATGTTTTTGGACTGTCAGAGTTTCATTGCATTGATGTAGATATGAATAATGATTGATGATAATTGATATGTTGTTTTCCTGTGGAATGGTGTTTTTTGAAGGTGAAGGTAAACATTTCTTATGTGGTCAATTATAGTCTTTGAAATGCAAATGAGACAACTAATGACGTAATGTGATTGATTGTGGGATAAAGGGGTGGAGTGAGAGGATTGTGTCGAAACGTTTGTGTTTTTATCACCAGAAGAATGTAAGATAAAATAAATACTATACAAAATAATTATTTGATGAGTGCGAATCATGACCTTCTGAATAATATTATTGACAAGATTAACGCACCAAAAAAGTTTGGAAACCGCGAGCGCGCAGTGCAAACCCCATTACTAAACCGGTTTCTTTAAAATTAAGTAAATGAACTATGTGTATAGTTATAAAAGTTAAGTCAAGTCAACTTAAAAGTTACAAAGGGTTTACTCTTTTTTTTTTTAAGTAAAGAAAAGTCAACTTGTTGCTTTTAAGGAAATGAGTTAACTCAATTTTTTGTTTATAGTTTAGGGATAAACCATTCAAAACGGAAAGCAGGCAAAAACAAAAAACAAACAAACAAAAAAACAGCAGTCTAAACACTATGGTTGGGCAAAAAGTGATTACACCATACAGGAAGTAGAATCCGAATATACTAAATCGTTTCTATGGATTTCAACACAGCAGAATTCAATGTTGAAAAATTTGACTTTATGTAAAAAAAAAAGTAAACCCATTGTAGCTTTGAACTGTCAAAAACTATAGATACACAAGACATCACTCGTATAGTTTTGAATGGGGAAAAGTGTAACGTCATTATGGTGAATGAAGCCCCACCTACTAGCACAGGAGCCAATCATTAATCATTAATCATTATAGACTGACGTTTCTCCAGACGTGTACTTTTATGACAGTTTTTGTGGTCTACAAACGCACTGGAATCTCAGCGAATACTTGCTTCACAGACATAAGAAATATATCCAAATGAAGCTGGTTTTGCAATCTATAGAAAGCGAACTCGAGGTACAGTCCGTCCTGTCAAACGCACATCACATGACAGTAACTACTCAAAAGCCCCACAAACTTGTAAACAAAAAGTCGCTGTCATTTCTGGAGGAGATTCACCAAGTTGTGAATTACTTCAGAAGACCAGTGAGATCAGACAAAGCATTATCCAGAGGATGATAATGTGTAGGACTGCCATAAATGAGGTTGGTGTCGTGAACTCGTTCCTTTCGAGTGCGCATGTGCATTAGCTTGGGCAACCTGAAAAATGCCGATTTTATTAAATTCGAACATTTAGAAACGAAACATGAGACAGTTGTTGTTTAATTTTGAGCGGCGTTTCAGAAATGGCCACCAAGTGAAATGACTTGCCTTAAAGGGACTTTGAAACTGTCAAGTCGACTTAACTTATTTTTTATAATTATGTGCATAGTTCATTTACTTAATAATTTCAAGAGAATGAGTTTACTAAAGTAAAAGTCAACTAATCACTTTAAAAGCCACAGGTTTAGTCA
The DNA here is from genome assembly GCA_903798115.1 of Danio jaintianensis. Classification (NCBI taxonomy): domain Eukaryota; kingdom Metazoa; phylum Chordata; class Actinopteri; order Cypriniformes; family Danionidae; genus Danio; species Danio jaintianensis. The sequence continues at coordinate 6,220,279 of CAIGQV010000001.1, forward strand.
ACTAATTGCATTTTATATTGCATTTAGGTCCAGTTACTTAGTCTGAGGATGAATAGTGTTTAACCACAACTCACAATACTTCACAAGTGAATTTAGAATAGGAGCATTTTCCACAAGAAACACTATAACAAAATGTGGGTGATTTTCAGTCCACTCACGCACCGGCGCTACATGGAGGAATTGGACATTGTCCCAAACCACAAGTTGCTCCGGTTGTTCCTGCTGTGCCTCCGCTATTAGTTTCTTTTGCCTCTCCTCTTCCTACGTCCTCTCCTATTTCTCTTCCATCATCTCTTTCACCTGTACTGTTTCCAGAAAATGATGTAATTTGTATGAAATCACGAACAGTTTCAATCTGGTTCAGAAATAATAGTTGCGTTTCCTGCCGTAACATTGACCTCAGTTGAAAGAAATGTCTAATTTGTGTTCAAGTATATCGACATCCTCCTTCTGATGCAGATCTGCTGAAAATGCTCTATTGAAAAAAAGTTTCCACACTAATAACACGAACTATGAAAGATTTGCCTTTTTATAAAGACCTGTGAGTCATGCGCGCAATTGCATTTCAACATTTGGAGCAATTCCTTCTGCACAGGTAAGATAGGCCCCAAATGCAGAAATATACAGCTGTACAAGTGCATGAGGTTGACAGATAATGCCAAATCAAATCTGAGTGATTTGTTCCACTGCAGTTCTTGGACATGCGCTCCATGGTATGTCAGCTCTTCTGCTTTCAATGCTGACAGCACAGCTATTTATGACAGTAAACTGTATTATTATGCATAACCGGCTCAGTGTGCCATCAAGACTCTGAGTGGGAACCTTTAAAATGCCACTGTGATACAGTTTTATGAATATTAAAAGCCCATATTAGCCATGATTACTTTTCAATGGATGGACTATTTGCTTCGTGTTTTCGATATGGCAGTCAAATATGAGATGCATTCCTGAAAATATGAAAATATCCTATAGGATCATAGAAATATACTGTATATTTATAGGCCAAATACTGTATGAGATGTCCCTTTCTGCTGTTTAAATTAAATCCATTTTATACATGTAAAGCATATTAATTGCAAGAGAATGTAGTTTAATTTTCCAAATAATTTTGTGAAAATAAAATGTTGAATTATTGTTGTCATTCAGATTAGCACATATATATATATATATATATATATATATATATATATATATATATATATGAGGTATACATGTATATGTGTAAAAATTAAACAACATACTGGCCTATTAACTAAATGTTATTATATTTTTAATGTTAAAGGTTATGAAACCCTAAAACACATGTATTTGAGATATTGGACAAATATATGTGTCACGTTGATGAAAACACTATTAGAACACCTACATTTCACTATTGAGTGAAAAATTGTTATTTTGCATTGTTTAGACCACATTCGTTCTTTCGGCTTAAAAACAAATTTCGAAGCAACGTCACAGGCCTGATGCAAATGTGCAAATTCTGAGTGGTGAATGGTCAGAAACATACAGTGATGTCATCGGATTTTCAGTGTTTCTGTGCATTAATTCATGAGAAAGAGCTGTTTCGATCCAATCACCGCACACTATTACAAATGGGTAAAAGATATAGTGGATTAAAGAAGAATGGCGAATTATATAGATATACAATTTTGGGGCTGCAGTGTGTCCCTTAAAATTTGTTTAATTTCATTAAAGGTCAAAAAACAAATACTTGTTTTAAATATGTCTCACAAGAGATTTATTTGGTATATAAACTATTATTACACTGAATTACATTGTGTTGGGTGGGTTCTGTAAATCATGGTAAAAGGCATGATGCTCATTATTTGTTTAGCTCCAAAATAAAATAAAAATAAAAAGGACCCATATGGGTATTACATTATATGACATTAAAATATGACGTTTTTCACACAATGTTATAAATGAAAACCTTATACCAACATTATATGTTATAATATAATAACATCCATTACCCAAAATAAGATTTGGAAAAACCTTTAAAATATCTGAATACAAAGTATTATATGTGAAAAGCAATTAAATAAAACTGATTATTATTTATTATTTGTTATTTCAAGTAATAATTTGGGGAGCTACATGGTTGACTTACAGCAATAATATCAGCAATTTTGTAACCACCATGCAGGAATTCAATACCTGCATATATAATATTCGGACAATAAAAAAGGGAAACATTTGTACTCTTTGAATTGTCATTGAATGTCAGTGCTTGCTGAATTTTACCCAAAGAAGAGTCGGTGGATTCTGATTGAAATGCTTTGCACATCTGGCCTTTTGTCAAAGAGAGCGCTAGACATTTCACATCTAGGAACCCTGAGAAAAACTCATCGAACGACTTTTAAACATCCAGCCGCACGCTGCGGTGCACCAGATTACTCATAGTTCTCCGGATGTGCTGAGCAAACCCTGCTTTATCATTCTCCATGGAACCGATGCACTCCGTCTCATTCAAAAGCGAAACTAGGAACATAAGGTCTGTTTTATTAAACACTTTTGGGAGGTTTGGAAGAGAGAAATAGAGAGAGTGGATCCATCAGCTGATGGATGGATGAAACAAACCTTTTCCATATGGCTACCCCAGCGGCTTCTTCTTGGGCTTTACTGTACACACATCATTCGGCTCTCCATTGGGAAATAACCTCACAAGAAGATCATGTTGTTACTGCTAATGACACCCATTACCACTCACACGATACATCTCTATAAATAACATTACAAAGAAATCTGTGGATTATTCGATATACTTTAAGTTAAATTAATCATAAACCATTGGAGATAAAGGAAACATTTACCAGACATATCCAATAGAGATGGATACATGTTACTTTTCTGAAACACCTAAACTATTCTACACCGTCCCCATGATTTCGGCGAAATTCCAGAGTCTGGATCCTACGGGGGTTGATAGCCATGATTCAAATACATCATTTACATTGGTAGATTAATCTGAATTCATATATTTCACAAGATGAGAACTCACTGAATAAAACTCTAACAGCTGACAAAATAGAAAGTAAGAACGCAATGACCTGGAATATAAAGTGGCTCTAGATGTCATGCAGTCTATGCCTTGATGTAACACCAAGGTCTCCGGTGTAGAAATCGTAGAGTCCCGCAAAAGGAGTTGGGAAAGGGCAGGATTTCGTAGGGTCTCCTGCTGGACCGCGGCATCCGATCCTTGTCTGTCCGTTCGGTTAGAAGCGAGGGTTTAAGAGTTCGACTTTGGCTGTAGCTTTAACTGGTGACAGCAAGAGAGAGATTAGCGCTGAGATCTGAGGGTCTTTCATTGAGCCCACCTTCAGCGCTCCTTCTGCAGACGTCAACAGCGGCAAGACCTTCCTAGCAGGCGAAGTCTTCGAACACTCGGTGGTGGGTACGGTGATGGTGATTCGGGAGGACGGTGTTGGCGTAAGCTCCTTCCGAGTGGCTCTGGCTCATCTCGCCAGTATCCTGATGGGAGCAGAGAATGTCATTTCGGATTTGGCGAAGATACTTTAACACTCATGTTTATTCCATTGTGAATAAACCGCCTGGACTAATGCTGTGACTCATTGTTTAATCTGTGGTGTGATAAAGCAAAAAGCCACTTGAGGCTGAGCGTTACAGTGGTTAAACCTGAACGCACTGTTTTACACTAATTGAGTGCCTTATACATTAACATCATTAATACTTACAGAACATCTGGTCACACTTTACTTGAAAGGAGTGTTCATAAGACCTTTATTATAAATACATAACACGTTAAGAGATTTTATACATTGGTCATTAAGTGCCATTTGCTCAATAATGCCATTTTAAACGCAAAGGTGACAATGTTTGAGATGTCTTTGTCATGACAAAGAATGAATGATTCTGTTATAAAATAAATATATAAATATGTTATGAAATAATTTGACAGAGTATTGATACAGTTGTCATATGCATGCACACTTATGTCTTATGAACACTCCCTTCAAGTAAAGTGTTACCGAACATAATCTATAGAGATAGAACATTGATTTAAAACACTATTAAAAATTACCACAGTAATACATTTTATAATCTGGAGTCTCACATATATGTTTTGAAAAGCTGTTTATGGTCAACTACAATTTCAGTAAATGTTTTTTGGTGTTACACTACATAAAAGATTATTTGTTGGCATATTTGGAGGTTTTAAAATATTAAAACAGCCAATCCAAATTTGCAAAATAGGTCACATTACAATGAAAAGAATGATTCATTGGATTTACTACTTTTTTTTTTTAAGTAAGTGGTTGCTGAATTTAAACAATAAATTTAGTAATGTTCAACTTAATTTGTTTGTTTAAAATCCAGCCCATATAAATTGTTTGCAACCAATCTTAAAAAAACATTTAGTAAATTCAACTAATAATTTTTTTCAGGCAATTTCTGATTGGCTATAAAAGCATGGGTTGCGAATTAATAGCCTAAGCAGACACAAAGAAGTGATCTATCTGACAGATAGCAATTGTGGCATTCCACAAAAGTAAATTAAGTAAACAAATGAAAATACAACACGTTAGCAGACAATTATTGAATTGCAAATAGCTGAAGATAGTATGTGCTTCATATATGAAGAATATCCGTCATTAACTGTCTTTGTACAATAAAAGTCTTTAACTGTGCATATTCAGTAAAAATATGTACACAAAAAATGATGTGTAATTTATTTATTTAAAGAAAATAATAGTATTTTAATCAACAACAGTAAGAATGTGCCCTGAATGTGTGTGTTGCTGCAGAACATTACTGCATGTTTGGCCTGTTCGATTGAACTTATGTTTATCTATAATTTAGTGTGTTTTAGAATGTTTTCCTTTAAAACGGTGGACAGGGAATCTATATGTAGTACATATTCTACTGTATATATTCCTGTACAGTATTACATTTAGGTTATGTACTGCACTTTATTCATTCATTCATTCATTTTCTTTTCGGCTTAGTCCCTTTATTAATCTGGGGTCACCACAGCGGAATGAACCGCCAACTTATCCAGCATATGTTTTACGCAGCGGATGCCCTTCCAGCTGCAACCCATCACTGGGAAACACACTCATTCACACACATAGACAATTTAGCCTACCCAATTCACCTATACCACATGTTTTTGGACTGTGGGGGAAACCGGAGCACCCGGAGGAAACCCACGCGAACACGGGGAGAACATGCAAACTCCACACAGAAACGCCAACTGACCCAGCCGAGGCTCGAACCAGCGACCTTCTTGCTGTGAGGCGAACGTGCTACCCACTGCGCCACCGTGACGCCCTACTGCACTTTACTGAAATATAATGTAAAGGGCATATACTGAAATAAATGGGTTTATAATAGATATAAATTCCAAAGTTTTTGTCTACCAGCTTAGGGACAGCAGTTTGTAGAAAAGTTTATCTACTGTATTATAAGTAGTTTACACAATTGGGCAAATGTCCCATTAAGAAAATAACATTAAGAATGAATAGTTAATTTCTTACAGTCCCCATGAAATCATAGCCACAATTCTCAATGCAATATTTTAACGTTTTATTAAAATGTTTATTAATGTTTTTTAAATTTATTTTTTATGATTAATGTTTATGATAACGTTTATGCCATTGGAGTTTAATGATCACATTTCATCTGAACGTGTGTTTGCTGAGCTTCGGATCTTTGCAAATATTTTTCATGCTCAAACAGCAACATAATGTACTAAAGGGCTGAAGTAGGGCTGTGCAATATAATCAAATTACTGAAATATCACAAATATCCATATCGCAATATACATGTTGCAATGGTTTGTGATTAATGAGCAATTTATTACAAAAGTATCTTTGTGTGCCTGCCACTAACACACCCTTTTGAAAAACTGCTCAGCACATCAGGAAATTTAGTTACAAGTCAATACACATCTCTGAGAACAAGCAGAGTCTACATGCTGGTTTTCTTCGCCAAAAATGTGTAACAATTTTAGTATGCTGAAACATGGCCAAGAAAGCAGTAAGACTGAAAAGAAGAAACTTTACTTTATTGCAAGTGTTTTTGTTTACCCAATTGTTCTTAATGTTTCCAGAAAAAACTTTACAGATAGTAAAGTGATTGTGAAACTTATTAGATTTTTTTGTTTTGTTTACATTGTTAGAATGTCTGATTTGTTTGGTGCAACAGTACTTTACTTCTTCAGTATGCTTTACTATATCACATTATTTTGAATGGTAATCGAAATCACATTTTTTCTTCAATATCGCAAGCCCTACAAGAAATTTAAAATTGTACCCGGTCCTTTTATATTGCCCTCCACTAATATTGTCAGCTTTGGCTAACTTTTTGATGTTTTGCTCAAAATATTAACAAAAAACTGAAGATGCCGGAGTTTGTTTTTGGATGAAAATAGAGGCATTTTTTTTTTATCTTTCAGATAAATTGAGGAGATCTTATTACAGTTTTGAAGACTTTTTGATGGCAAAACCTTAATAATTTTCCAGTTCTCCAACTGTGATTTTTTATTTTGGTACAAGATGGACATGTAATTTTTCAGGTTGCTTCATTACACCTAGAAAAGGAAATGCCAAATGTAAAATACTTCAAAATATTTTGCTCATATGAATTCAAAGATGTGCCAATCATTTATTTAACAAAGATAATTGTAAAAGACTTCTCTGATAAAACTGTGCTGTGATTGCAGTTGCTTGTTCTCAATGAGAGTTGTTTTTAAATTAACATTTTGAGCAAAAGATGAAAAGGTTAAACAATAAAGACCGTTTATGGCCTTCTTTGCTTATTTTTTTTTTTTTACCAATGTTGCCAATACATACAGTATAAAGGCCACAGGTTCAAATTTAGAACTAGAACTATCAGTTTATGTAATGATGTTAGGTCAGGACCTACTGGCCTCATGCTGATCTGAATAAGCTTCAGTCATACTGGGCTTCTCATGAATATAGTGTGCTCTGCCAACATCTGTGTTCCTCTTCCAAGAACAGAAGATCGGATTGCAATGAGAACCACAGATTTGATTCAATCCTAGTCTAAGCAGACTGCCTGGCATCCCAATCACAGCTCAATATCCTGCTGCCGATGTCGTATTTCCCTCCGGGCTTTGTTCCTATTCACAGAGTTGATCTGTGCTGCATCCTAACACTAGCGCTCAAAGATTAGCATGTGGCTCACCTTAGCTTTCATTTCCTCCAGGTTTACTGTGGCGACTGTGCTGGCCTGTTGCTGCTGCTGGGTTTGCTTTTTGTCATCTCTTTGTGGCCTTAGCAAACGCTCCAACCTGTGTTTGATCACCTAGGAAAGCGAGGGGGAGTGAGGGTGAAGAGGGCAGCAGCGAAAGTAGGACAAATGAGGGCTATAAACATAGTTTTGCAGCACCAGCATTTCTGCTGCTCAGCTCAGAGGTCCGGTCTTATCTGCTCTTATGGGAAATACTGCTCATCGTGTAGAAAACACTGCAGGAGAACAGCTATGGCTCGAAAATGAATGAATGTGGAACAGGCAGAGGGCCAAAACAATGAGCGCCTACCTCATATACATAATCCAGAATTTCCAAGATGGTGAGGACGCTGGCTCCTATAAAAAGACCCATTTGCCCACCAATGTCCCCTAAAAGTAAAAGACAGACAAGGACAATCTGCATTGGTGAACTGTCATTTTTAAGTATTTTTAAATAAAATTGTTGTAATTGTTTCTAAAATGAAATTGATTAAATAAAGTTAAAGTAAAGTTTGTGGAAGATGTAATATAAAAATGAATAAAACTATTAAACAGAAATATTAATAAAATAATAAAAACGACAAACATAACATAAAAAAACGAATAAAAATAAAAGCTCATTCAAAATAAATGCTATAATTTTATGTAAATTATCCTAAAAATAAATTGTTATTGAACTAGGGAAAAAAGCAGCAATAGCATACAGTGCTCAGCATAACTGAGTACACTCCATTTTGTAAATGAATATTTTTATCCATTTCTCAATGAATATAGGCAATGTATTTTTGTGTATTTAAACAAAACAGATTTATTAAACAGATATATTTATTAAAATAATATTTTAGTCACCAAACATATTTAAAAATTGAAAGATAATACAATTAAATTCAAGCTAAATATTGCAAAAAAAAAAAAAAAAAAATACAACCATTTTTTTGCTTCTCTTGATTGTATTTAATATTTTTCTATAACATAAATTTGGGTGTACTAGTTTTTGGACCGTTATCGTAAGTTATTTTGTTAGATAAGCTCCAGATTTGGCTTCAGTACTGACTAATCTAATGTATATGCACAAATATAATATTGTATAGCTTCCTATTAAAAATATGAATTCAAAAGATAGATTTGTGAGGGGTTTACTTATATATGGTGAGCACTGTATATGGTGACTTAAAAAATGGTCTAATAAAGAGTAAGTTATCAGATGATACAAAATGAAGACAAATTATTCTTCTTAGGTACAATGTGCACCAATGAATCGCTAAAAATAAGACCAGGAACATTCATCAGCTTGAAATGATTTTCTTAATCTTTAGAAAACAAATAAATTTTTTTTTAATCAAGTCTGAGAAATGTCTGTCTCTTACGCTTCAAAATGTTCAAAGAAAGAAAGAAAGAGAGAGTGTAAGAGAGAGAGAAGTAAAAAAAAGACATATGAATCAAGCAGTTTATTCTGAATTTTCACTTCATATGATCAACAGCTTACTATGAATATTATTCATGTATAAACATTGATCACCAAACAAAAAAACAGAAGCCCAGTAACACCTGCATGACATATAAGAATAAATCTCATTGGCCCTTGCAGAAGATCAAATGCATGACATGCAAGAATGAACTTCATTGGTTCTCACACATCAAGCAATGTTAAGAGTTTCTCTGATCAAATATCAAATGTTTATAGGTAAACAAAAGGCTAAATTAAATCCATTCATTTTTCCAAGGATTTGAGTCTCTTGAGAGGGTTTATTTTGTTATCTCTTTATGATTAAGTGTCACAGTATTTGGAAACGCAATAAAATCTCTCAGATTTGATTCATAACAACTTAATTTGAGTGCTGAATATATGAACAAAACTCTTTCCATGCGAGTAATTAATGATCAAATTTAGGACAAATTAACCCTTTAAAAAAAAATAGGTAGTCAATTTTATATTGACTTTGAACTCCAGAATGCTCCAGATCAGTTATATTTTGAAGGTAAAAAATTACTTGAACAGTTAAAGTTTCTAAAGTGAACAATAAAGAGACTTACCTAATAATCCTGCGACATCGTATGCTTTTTTCTGTTCTATTGTTTCATAATTAAGTGCTTCAAAGAAAATGTCCAAAACAAGGAAGTTGTCTCTGAAACATAAGGACAACAGCAAATTATTTAAGTGTAAATAACTTATATTTATTATATACTCAGAATCCTTACAGTAATAAACGAGACCCTGGACCACAAAACCTTACAAGTGTCAGTTTTGTTGAAATAGAGATTTATACACCTAAAAGCAGAATAAATAAGCTTCCCGTGTATGTAAGTTTTGTTAGGCGATATTAGGTCGAGATACTATTTAAAAATCTGAAAAATCGAAATACTTAGAAAATTGCCTTAAAAGTTGTCCAAATTACTGATTTTACTGAAAATTACAGAATTATTGAAATTACAAAGCACTGATTTTTGGCACAAAAGAAAAATGCATAATTATTTGTATTTTTGTATATTAAATTGTATATTATTAATTGTATATTACCATACAATATGTTTTTGGGTATTGCCAAAAATATACCTGTGGAACAAAAGTTTTATGGTCCAGGGTTACATGTTTGTTGAAAACCTTCAAATGTAACCACACCTGATGTAGTCTTCGGACTTGTCGTATTTTCTAGATAGGTAGCGAGCCGAGCCCTTGCTGGGGATTTTAACCATGGACAGCTCTTTACCATATCGTGTCAGGTTACAGGGAGTCTCACAGAAACATGTGTCACCTGAACTTTTCTGCAACAGTGCTGCAAATAACACACACATGTCAGTTTGGAGCAGGAGACAGGTTTGTGTGTGTGTGTGTGTGTGTGTGTGTGTGTGTGTGTGTGTGTGTGT
>CAIGQV010000001.1:6230368-6276612 GCA_903798115.1 Danio jaintianensis
GTGTGTGTGTGTGTGTGTGTGTGTGTGTGTGTGTGTGTGTGTGTGTGCGTGTGTGTGTGTGTGTGTGAGTGTGTGTGTGTTTGTGTGTGTGTGTGTGTGTGTGTGTGTGTGTGTGTGTGTGTGCGTGCGTGTGAGTGTGTGCATGCGTGTGCGTGTGTGTGTGTGTGTGTGTGTGTGTGAGAGAGAGAGAGCAGGTGCTCCATTCCACACCTGCACACACACACACTTTCTTCATTCATCAAACTAATGTGGAGAGATAACACCAGCGCTAAATAATCATCCATGAGATGCTTGAAACACACTCAGCATGTTGTTCAGATTTAATTGGGTTTCTGAAGGGCATCCAGAACATTGCACACTCACACACACTCGACCTCCTTGAGAGGAAGCATCGTGAATGTCATGCTTAAAATTTTTTGGTAATCAATGGTTTGCTTTTAGAATAAGATTTAGTAGCATACTTTGACACCGCCTATTTGATTTATATTATTATGTGCAGATGTTACAGTGCTGGGGAAGCTACTTAAAAACGTACAATCTCCCATAATTTATAGTATCTGAGTTACAGTCATGCTAAATAAATTAATAAATAAATAAATAAATCCCTAGCTAAGCTACAGGCTAGCTGCCTACACTAAATCAATGTAAAACGGCAAAAAGCTGTAGGTAACTAGTGTGATATTTCACATAGTACCATCATTTACATGTCACTCAAAATTGAGTGTTCAAACTACATATTTAAAATGAGCTGAATCAACACAATTCTAGAGTTTTTTTGGGGGACAACTTAATTGTTTTATGTTCAATCCACTTAAATTTGTAAAAACAATTAAGTTAATCGATTTGTGTTGGGACAACATGAAGGAATTGTGTGGAACCCAGCATTTGTTACAGTAAGGGTTGTTATTTGCATTGAAAACAACAAAACAATATTTTTTTACTTTTATCACAATTCTATTTTAATATATTTCATATTTTTATTGAAAGTTACAATTTTTAAATAAATCATACATTAAAAAAATATACTTATTTCTGTCATTACTTAAGTCTTTAGTGTCACAATTCATAGAAAAAATCCAATGCTCTGAACATTCAAGAAGTGGGTACTTTCACCAATGGTTATAGGAACCACAGGGAAAAAAGAAATACTACTACTGCAAAACCCCTTTTGTAAATGTTCTAAAAATGTACAACAGTTTAGTCGATGGACTGTTCTTAAATACATAGTGCTTTATAAATTAATAAATACATTTCTGGGTGAGAAAATCAAACAAAATGTATTCAAATCAAAGTAGAGATTTTAGCCAGAATATTTGAATAGGTCAATCCAGTGAATGAGAGAACAAATATATCAGGATTTAGTTCAACTACCCGTTAAATGGGGTCGGGTTTCCTTTTGACTGCGGAGATAATTAAATTTCTGGCTTATTAGATAAGGACTATCATAATTGTACCGATACATCTCTCATCATCAACTTTTCATGAGCCGCTCCATTTACGAGTGTCATAAAATCAGTGGAACAAGACACCTACAGCGAGCGATAACGCCGCGAGGGTATCAGAGGCTAATGCACTGCAGGGATCTCCAGTTTAACATGGCCCTGTAAAGGACGTTAAAACGCTGGAGAACATTCTCCTTAATGGACAGACTGAGTAAATCCCGTGTATCCCACCACGGACCACGCGCACCACGTCTGTTTATCTAGGATTTAATTATTGTGCCCACTACCTCCAGAGATATTACACTCCAGGGCGTTAGCAAAAAAAAAAGAAAAATGCTTGCTTACCAAGTGCTTTGTCCACACATTTGATATCGCTGGGAGTACAGATATTGGCATCTCCTGAGAAACAAAATACATAATGACTCTGATCAATCACAAGCAAAATGATCGCAGTTATTTCACCGCCAGCCAAGGAAGAAAAAGCACGAGCAGTTGAGAAAGAGACAGCGTGCCTCTGCTTTGTTATTCATCCTAAAATGATGGAAGGCAGCGTGTGACTGAGGAAGATGGGTTGGTTTTCACCACGCCTCCCTTATGACCATCAGTCTACACCTAATTGCACCCAAAATACAGTGATTCAAATCCGTTGCCAAAGGCATATTTATAAAGTCTTTAAAACCCAATCTCCATCGACACACAATACCACAGGAGGTCCAACTTGCCATCCTGCATCCATCGGTCGAAGTAAATATGTATGGCACCTAAAAGCAAATGGCCTTTGAGTTAATGCTTTTGGAACAGTCTCTCTTTTCAATTTGCATTATGGGAGATTGATTTGAGTACATTAAAGTAGAAAAGCAGAGTTTCCATTAGGGCCCAGCCACCAACAGTCAAACGCTGTCTGAATTGCCACACTGATAACAACTCAGGTGTGGTGGAGTTAATTAGAAAAGAGGTTTCTCGGGGACAGAAGACAGTCCTCCGGTCCATACATCACTGGTTTTCAAAAGAGCAAACAAGTGTATTTGCTTATGCAGTGGAGATCAAAATTAGAGAACAAGCTACAGTACAACTTCCTAAATTTCAAGGTCACTGCTTAGTATATTTGAAGTTATCCTGTATTTATTTAAAGCATATATCATGAGTTACAAATATTCTATAGCAGGGGTACTCAAGTTGCATTAGAGTAAGGCCACATTTAAACCACATAATTTAATTTGCATAATAACACTTTGTTTTGTTATTTATTTTATTACTTGTTCTATTTAAGATAATAATAATAATAATAATACTGAACATGATCATTTAGAAAAATTTAGAAAAAAGTGAATTAACACCTTGAAAAAATGCATTTATACTTAGAGTATTAAACTCTGAGCATATGCATTAAGCACCATTAAATATAGGCCACTATAATATTTCAATATTGAATAATTCATTAGATCTATAGTAGCTATTATACAAATTGATACATTATGTTTTCTTTATATCTCATAGTCTGTACAAAGTTGTTGTCATTTAAAAATAAATCATACAATGTTAGTATGAGGATCACAGCGGAGATCAGCCAGCTTTCATTATTGTAACAGTTGTGCAAACTCCGTGACCTCACTGATGTGATGACAGCTCCTTTCATTGATATTGGAGCGCTTTTTGCTTTACAATTTAATACATTTGTTTTTCATGCTGCTAAGAGTTCCATTTGCGATTTACACAATGCAAAGTGTAAGCCTGAACAAGATGCCATGTCGCACCATGTCTTTAAAATGCTATATGTTTTGCTTGAACCCCTGTTCTAAAGCATATGAAACTTAAATGAGATATTTGAAAAAGAACGTTACGGTTACTAAATAACCCTCGTTCCCCAAGGGGGGGAACAGAAATGCTATGTGGAAACTTCCAGTATGGGGATTTCGTCCGAAAGCCAATCATCTGAAGAGAAATAAAACGGGCCAATGAAATGCCAATGAGTTGGCGGTGTCAGCGCACACAGCTGGCAGCAATCACAATCAGTTAGTGAATAAGAATGCCAGGTGTGCATAGCAAAAACACCTTTTCTAGCTGAAGAAGCCGAAGTACAGCTGTCAGCTAAGGCACAATCACTGTGGTGAAGGCACATAGCATTTCCGTTCCCCCCCTCGGGGAACGAGGGTTACGTAGTAACCGTAACGTTCCCCAGCGGGAGGGGAACTTCAATGCTATGTGGAAACTTCCACTATGGGGAAATGTATGGAAAACGCCACAGTGATTGAACCTTACCACGTCACTGGTAAGAGGTTTGCCAGGCTCCGGCGTGAGCGCACCATCATCACCAGAGACGCAGTCCTCCAACATGTCCCCTGGCCCTTACTTACCTTACTTACCTGTGAAGCGCTTAAGGCTTATTTATATTTTTGGGGAGTCGTAAAAAATACACCTAGTTAAGTTTCTAGGAATTTTAAAATACGACAGTACGTTGGGAAAGCGTGCAGTCCCGAAAGGGAGGACGCTGCAGAGGCCACCTGCTGCCCAAATGGGGAGACCTGGTGACAGGAAGACATATGGACTAACCCTGAGAAGGGGGAGTACACATATGGAGACACGGGCCCTCCTAAGAGGGGGGACTAAACCGTGGCTGAGTGAAGCATATGGGATCGCCAGTGAGGCATTAGGTGTCGCCCAGCCCGCAGCTCTACAGATGTCTGTTAGAGAGGCGCCGCGTGCTTACGCTCAAGAGAAGACGATACTCTTAGTCGAGTGCGCTCTCACTCCCGGGGTACGCAGCTCACCCTGGCACAGAAAAGCAAGGGAGATGGCATCGACTATCCAGTGGGCCAAACTCAGTATGGATATGGCACTTCCCGTCTGCCGATCATAACAGAAAAGGAGCTGCTTAGGGTCATAAGCTCTAATGCGGTCACATAGCGCCGAGCGCGAACAGGACACAGCAAAGAAAGGGGCTGGGTCTGCCTCCTCCGTGGGCAGCGCTTGCAGGTTCACTACGTAGTCTAGAAAGAAGCGCTGTAGGAACCTCGGGCACCTAGGTGGGCCGGGGTCTCAGGAAAACGTGAGAGTGGGCCGGCACGAATTGCTGGCACACTTCGCTGACCGAAAATGCCTCCAGATACCCGACCCTCTTGACCGATGCTAATGCAACCAGCAGAGCTGTCTACCTGGACAGAAATCTTAAAGATACTGAGTCGAGTGGATCGAGCAGACCTCTCCTAAGAGAGATCTCCAAGTGGGTATGAGAGGGGGACAGGATTGGTTTAATTAACCAGCGTCTCGCACCTCTGGGAACTGGAGGCGATGCTTTCCCAGCATGCCCCCATCCCCGCATCCTCAATCGGAGATAATCATAACGCCAACCCCTCAGTGCGGAGGGGACAGCCTTAGCTCCAGGCAGCTGAAGGAGGAAAGCATCACACTGATCTGGCATGTCCGGGGTCCTTCTCGGAGAGAAGTACACCACACAGCGAATAGACTCCACTTCAGGCCGTAGGCATGCCTCATAGAGGGTGCTCTAGCCTGACTGACGGTGTTAACCACCGAACCGGTAGGTCACCGAGGAAGAGCGAAAGATAAGAGATTTAATCTTAACTTCGTCCCAAGAGCCCGCAGGGCGGCTGGGAGTGCGAGAGGAAGGAGCCCGTCCTCTGGCACTCATGGAGCCTGTGGCGAAGAGCACCGATCTTGCGAGCTGGAAGGCATAGCGTCCCATACTGGCAGTGTTCGGGCTATCACACCCGGAGAAAGGAAAAATTGCTCTTATAAAATTTAGTAGCCATACGGCCATGAGTTAATGATATGGGTGTCCCTGGCCCTCCGCCAGGGAAAGAGCAAACCTCCTTTTCTCTGAGTGGCCCGTCTCAGGGATGCTTCGCTGTCCGTACCGGACTTAGCAGCAACCTGAGGCGGGGGGGCGGTGATCGTCTGTGAGGTGCTCAACGCTGCCGCTTAACCGGTTGAACGGACAGGGCGGCGAAGCAGATTTTGGAGCCACAGACGAGCAACCTTGGCGAGAAGCAGCCAAAGTGGACGATTTGTCGAGGAGAGCGCTTTTTGAGCCCGCCGACCGCACTTGACTTCTCTTTCACCGTAGTGAATTCCTGGGTGAACTCACCCCAGTGTCGCCGAACAGGCCAGCCTGAGATACGGGTGTGTTAAGAAAGCAAACATTGTTAACGCCACGCAAATCTGCCAGGTTTAGCCAGAGGTGGCATTCCTGGACCACTAGTGTGGTCATCGTCCTTCTCAGGGCACTCGTAGCCGACCTGGTGTTTTTAGAGCAAAGTCAGTTGCAGAGCGTAGTGCATTAAGCCTGGGTCGGAACCTTCCTCGTGCCGCTGGGCCAATGCTTGCGCCAGCCATAGCAAGCAAAACGGAAGCAGCCTGGCCTGCAGCAGTGTAGACTCTGGCCCAGAGGGACGCAGACAACCTACATGCTTTGGACGGGAGCCGAGGCTAACCACACCAGGAAGGGGCACCACACGGGCAAGATTGACCGCGCTAGCACACTCGACCTGGGGATTTGCCTCGTACCCCCTGGCTGCTCCGTCATCGAGGAAGGTGAGGGCAGAGCGCACGCATACCGGGCAGAAAAAGATGCCCTCAGCGCTGCGTGAACTTACTGTGCACCTCTGGGAAGAAGGGGACGGGAGGCTTAGAGGGTTTCCCCTTATTATTCTCCACGTAACACCCGTCTAATCGGTCCGGCGGCGAAGCAGCCCGTGTTAGCACAGCCATCATATCAGATGCCATATCCGGAGCCTCGCTTACCACCCCTGAGGGAGGAAGCAGGTCCGAATTGTCATCGTAAAACGACAGCCCACCCTCCGATGCAGCGATGGACATCTGGTCCTCTGTGTCATTGAGTGAGAGGGCGACCCTCCCGAAGGATGGTGCGCTTCTCTCACTCGAAGCTTGGATGGAGCACGCTGAGGAATGGGAGGTCCGCAAGCCCGAGGGCGGCGGATTGACCCCCACTGTGACCCTCAGATCTGCCCGAGTGCCAACCGCTACTTGCGGGGGACAACAGGGGTGGTTCGCCCTTTTGCAAGAGCGAGCCACGATCTTAGCTGCACAACAGACATGCCATCGCAGTGATGGCATGCGCTGCCCGCGAGCACCGCATTAACATGCTGGACCCCCAGACATGCAATACAGTGCTCGTGCCCATCATCCGTGGACAGGAAACCACCGCATCCAGAAACGCACGGTCGGAGCGACGTCTTTAAAAAGACGCGCTGCACGACCGTGTTGCTCTTTTAGGAGAATTGCTTAGATTTATACACACCGCTCTTGAAGTACCGGTCCAGCGAAAAGCCCAGGGACAGGAGAAACCTAGCTCAACCACCGCTGCTCGCGTTGTTGCTCGCACTGGAACCGGGAGAAATCAGCCTCAAGACGGCAGCTTTCTCTCACTCTCTCTCGAACAAATTCGGAGGATGACAGCAAAACGTCTCTTTTAGACTCCACATGAGGCTTCTGAAAGCGAAAAGGTGTTTTTGCTATGCACACCTGGCATTCTTATTCACTAACTGATTGTGATTGCTGCCAGCTGTGTGCGCTGACACCGCCAACTCATTGGCATTTCATTGGCCCGTTTTATTTCTCTTCAGATGATTGGCTTTCTGACGAAATCCCCATACTGGAAGTTTTCACATAGCAATGAAGTTCCCTTCCCGCTGGGGAACACTGGTGAGTGAAATTAGAGAACACTTTCAGATTCCTTAGCTAAATTCCTTAGCTATCTGACTACCTTTATTTAACTGGGAGTCTAACTTTTCAGTTTTTACTGACTTTGCAAAACAGTGAGCAATTCTAAAGTGACTAAAAATTCCAGACAGATGGTCAAAGGGACGACCCTTTCAGCCATAGTGAAACAAAAGAGAAGCTGGTCATTCCAAAAATCTGTGATTTGAACTCATTCCCGTGTTTATCGTTCAATCAGACCACAATTTTCATGCACAATGAGGCCCATTGTTACACAAAACAATAGATAAAATGTTACTTGAAATTGAAAAAAAAAAAAAAAATTGAAATAACGAAATGGCCAGGATAAAGTAATTCATTGAAACTGATAATCGGATAAAGCAGTTCCTTGAAACCGAAAATAAATAAATAATGAAACGGCTAGCCCAGTGTCCTGATGTAAACCCGACTAAAAATCTCTGGAAGATCCATAAATAAAAAGTTGATACATGTATGGCTAAGAAACCCACTACAGTCACCAAACTGTGGAAGTTACCAAGGAAGATTAGCCATTTGTTGTAATACAATCATTGCTGTTCTCTAATTTTGATCACAAAATAAAGGGCTTTTGTCAAAGTGTCTTGGTTATTTTGTAAAACAAAACCAAGTCTTCATAACCTGATCTCTATTTTTATCTCCACTGCATTAAACAGAACAAAACAAATCAGCAAGTCTGTTATTATCATTGCTATAATCTAGAATTTTTTTTTCTCCAATCATCAAATGCACTACCAAAGTCGTTGTATTGTGTGACTAGACAATAAGTTAATTTGGAGACTTGCATTAAGCTTTCGGCTCCACTGCTTGGACCAAATTAGATGAGAAGAGTTTATTCATTTAGTATTTTAGCAATTAGCAGAATACATTAGCACGCTGATTAGGTTGAGTGGGAAATGAAAGCAGCGGTGTAGCGTTACCCGGCATGTGCACCATCCTGCATTTGCACTCACGCAGAACCTCCAGAGTCTCGCAGCGCAGGCGGCAGGCACTGATACTGTAGGTATCGTAACCCGGGATCATCTGCTCACTGGTGGAGCGGCAGTTCCCCCAAGGCTGGGGCAGGTAGGTCAACTACACACAGAAAGGAAGAGCCATGAGAGAGAAACAGCGAAAGGGAGACAGATTGTAAGAACAAGAGAGACAGACATGGTGAATGCAAAACAGGTATGCAAATAAACAGAATTCTCAAGCTGCCCCATGGTTTTACAAAGCATAAAATATGAAGTGATTGACAAAAGAACAAGATTTTATTTGTACGTGGCATGATTTTTAGAAGGCAATCTTAATGAGTGGTGAGCTTCTGAAATAAATAGTGCATTCAGCATTCATTTTAAGCATTAGATTGATCATGTAAGCAGTTTGTTACTATTGTGAGAGTTCCAGCTGCTTTGAGACAGACTTGTGTTACATGATAGAATACATTGTTCCACGTTTCAAATTTGTTGTGTAAAAGCACTTTTGAATGCACTTTACCTTTACTGTTTTCTCAATGCATGATCTTATTGTGAAATATTTAACCTAGCATGTGTTTATTTGTTTTTGATCTCAAAAATTTTCATTAAACTCAAAACTAGATCTTTAGGTGACATAATCTTTCACTCTAATCATTTAAGTTGTTTTGCAAATAAATAGAAACTATTGCAAGTGTTCATCATAAAAATCAATGATACAATTTAAAGTTCCTACAATTCCCTCAACAATAAATGGATTGTACCTCAGAGAGGCAAAAACAAACATTGCCATGTTAGCTGGAGTTTTGAGGTAGATGCCTGATGTTTGGAACACAATAATGGTAATTATACAAAATCATTTGATGATGGACTCTTTTTGAATTATAGATGATTATGGTGCTTGAGACTGGTGTGCTAGTTAGTCCAGCTCTCCAATCATATTTATCCAATCACAGTCTTTTAGTCTATAGTAACATATACCTGAATAAAACAGAATCTGGAATGGAAAAAAAATATATGACAGGAATTGATTTCATTGTCAATTTCAATTTCATGGTGGCATGAAAGTCGATGGGTCACAGCTACCAGCCTTTTTTCAGAAAATCTTATTTTGTGTTCAACAGAAGAAAGAAACTCTTGAGAAAGAAAGAACAAATGATGGGTGAGTAAATGATGACAGAATTTGTATTGTTATGAAATTATCCCTTTAAGTAAATGTTCATATCTGTCAGGGCAGCAGTTAATATTTGTGAATTCAATATGTTCCATTGTCGTTTTACAGTCATAAATTAAATGTAGGAGACCAAGCACAACAACAAACTATTAAAAAAGTCGATAGTAATCCTCAGCAAGTGTGTTTAGATGGAGCAGAGTTTTCTACACAGAGTCATAATACATTGATAAGCTATGCAAAAATCTGTTTAAATTCAAATTCAGTTTAATCTGTCAATAATGACATAGAGATAATCAGTCTGCAATAATGACAGCTGTTTGTGTCGCTTCTCAATGAACTATGGCTGTAGTAAAAGCTGCACGTGAAATTACAACTTATAGTAACATATTTTTGCTTCAAACTCACCTCAAAACTACAGTCGAGTCTTTGAAATAAATCCTTCTCAGAAACTATTCCGTGGTGGTGTGTTTATTAGTCATGCTAAATCAATAAAAGCAATTAAATCATATGTTTATTCAGCAACTGCTTTTTTCCTCAGGGTATTTCCTGGGTTCTTTATGTGTATTTGGACAGGGTTTCCTCGAGAGTGTCCTCAAAGAACATTTACTACAAATCACATTCTGCTTCCTTGAAAAGATGCGCACGACAATCACAGCTTTGCGATTTCAATTCAATGAATTGCCCAGCCCAAAATTCAAAGATATCGATAACTCTATTTTAAATGAGTACAAAGATGTTTTTAAAAACTGAAATACACTTTGGGCTTGAGTCCAGCCCTGGAAGCTCATGCATCATTTGTGCTTCAACGTTCACAAGTGGCCCTTCAACTGCCAGTCACTTTCTCAACTCTAAATGTGTGTTTCACACTTGCAAAGAAATCCTCCTCCACTAATTGCTTCTATTTGTGTTTATTTCTTCACTTCAATCTAACAAGAAACAGCATGTTTTCTGGAATGTTGTTTTTTTTGGCAAGCGCTGTGTGACAATTTTTAAAAAATCAGCTTTTGTTTTCAGGAATAAACAGCATATGGTTTGGAAGACCATGACGGTGCGTAAATACTGACAGAGTTTTAGACCATTAGGCATTTAAAAAATATGGAGATGAGCAGCAGGTAGGCTACTGTACATGAATAGCCTGATTTCATCATAGGTGGTACTTGGTCTGAAAGGTTGAGAAATTAAGGGAAGGGTTATACCCTTTGCTCTTGACAGGATACAAAGGTCTGAAAACCCGGAGAGACTCCAAAGCCCAGCTGATGGATGTAGGGTGGCTCATCCTGACTGTGGATCTGAACACGGATTCCTGCCTCTAAAGATGTTTCATCTTCAAAAAATAAAAAGAGCGATACTGAACGAGGGTAAGAGAGCAGAACAGGCAGAATGAACGAGAACACAAAGATAAGCCTCAGATATCCTTCTATCAATACAAATGGGAAAAACAACATCACAAATAAAGCTTGAATTTAAACAGGTTTATCTTAACAGATTGTGCAGCCACACTTCTGAGAACCAGAAAATATGGGATGACTCTGCAACTTTCAGAGCAGAAATCATTTCTGTGTGACAGTATAACTCACTCGTCTCCTTCCAGATAGGCAGATATTCATCCTGCTGGATATCCAACATGATCTCCAGCCCATTTCCCATCCCACCTTGCTTTGTCTTCCTGGAGGTTGTTTTGTTCCCATTGAAAGTGTAGCATTTCCCATATCTCGTGTAGACCTATGAGAGAAAATAAAATAAACCACCAATGAGAAAAGTTTGATGACAAACTTTGATGCTGACTTTACAAATCCAGGTCTGAGAATTTAAAATAACTTGATGAAGATTGAAGTTTTACTTTGAAAAAGTTTTTATGTTGTTTATTATTTTGCTATCTAAAATTATTACATGGTTCTCTTTGATACTTGATTCTGATTTTTCAGAGATATTCTCTGCTATAACAACCACTGAAGTTAATAACACAGGCTCATCTGGGCACTAAGAATCATCTTGAATGTTAGCGAATACATTGATATTTATACAACAGTTCTGTCTGGTTCTCAAATCTGAGTGGCCATGCGATATTCCCATAATAACAGCACTCGTACAGCCTCTTCACCCTTGTGTATTACTCCGCCCACTTATAAGGACAGTGCCTATTTTAAATATTTATAATTTTGGAGATTCACAGCATTCACGGCCATCAGACTGTCATACTAAACAGAGCAAAGGCGGTTGACGTTCCGCCACAAGATGGCGACAGAGATTGCATAATAGGTCCTTAGGGGAGAAAACCTCAGCATAAATTTTAAACTACAGCTAATCAAATCATTCTAAAACAGGTAAGTGACATTCTAAGTCGATCTCTCTCTTTTGTAAGTTGTAGTGCTGTATTTATACCATAGTACTGTGGTAGTGTTTTTCTTTGGCTTTATTATTATATTATTATTATATTATTATAATTATTGTGATATCCCGATTGCAACAGAGAAATATTGGCAAAGTATTCACTTTAGATATTACTCTAGAGAATCATTCAAATACTAGTTCTAAAGTGACGTTTGTGAAGTAGCAACGGTTTCTGCTGTTCTGACCATCAGCTGCAGATGTGAATGAATGGCGGAAGAAAGTTGTTCCTCATATACAACATTTTTGAGACTCTCTGTGTTTGATTTTCTTTTTTATACACACAATTATGCAGTCGAACTGTTGTATAAACGCAATATCACACTCGTAGCAGTGAAATATGGCTGTATATCGTCACTGGTGGAGGACACTAAGGCACTCGGTCTGCGGCCTCGAGCCAACGTACGCCTTTCACAAGTGCCGATATACAGCCATATCGCACTGCTACGAGTGTGTTATTGTTCATTTTTATGCTTATTTTTGACGCTGCTTTGACCATTTGTCAGCTTTATGTTTACAGCTCCAATCGATGTTTTGTGTCTAACTCTTTAGTTTTTGTGGGATAATGTAGATCTAGGCAGTTGTTTTAATAGAATAAAGCCCTTCAATATTATAAAACAGCCTGTCAGGATTTTTTCTGCAAGAATAACTGCCTAGATGTACACTATGCCTTACTTAGCATGTTTACCACTAACACTTGTTTGTAACACCATGCTTCCATGCTTAGCCTGTCATTGTAATGAATAAGCATGTTTGAATTAGAACATATTAAATGGATGAAGGTATAATGTTTTTGATCTGGGAGGACTTATGTTAAAAACAAAGATAAGTAAGATTA
This sequence comes from Danio jaintianensis, assembly GCA_903798115.1. Taxonomy (NCBI): domain Eukaryota; kingdom Metazoa; phylum Chordata; class Actinopteri; order Cypriniformes; family Danionidae; genus Danio; species Danio jaintianensis. The sequence goes on from CAIGQV010000001.1 coordinate 6,242,894, forward strand.
AAAGACTTTTAGCTTGCTGGCTTTGTCAAAGCTAAACATGTCATATTCTGGCATCATGAAGGCCATGACAAAGAACAAACTACAATCTTTGCAAAAAATAACCTTTGCTTCTGCAAGATTTAATAGCTACAAAAATGAACCCTTTGATCCCCCAAAGAGATGCCTTTTAAAATTTATGATTAATCAGGGAAAGGTCACTTTAAACATCAAAAGTTCTGAGGCATTACAATCTTTATAGAAGGCAGTTTTCCAGCTCACATGAAAAACCCAAAGAGACATTTATTAAAAATTTCACCATGCATCATTCTGTCAGTGGACATTTGTATTCGGTGGCACAACAAACAATGTTTTCTCTGTCTCATTGCTGTCATATTCATCTTGACAAGGAAGTGAGGCAGTTCAGCAATCTGTACTGCATTATCATGCAATGCGTTCCTCAAACAAGAGGAAAATGAATCGTCCGGATCTTCAGAAACCTATATGCCTCTACAATGAAATCATCACATTAAAATAATTGCTCACCGTGGGTAATATTGATAAGAGTAAACAAAATCAAAACCAATAACTGTTGAAACTGGACTTAATATCCTTCCATAAACCATGAGAGAGAGAAAGAGAGAGAGAGAGAGAGAGAGAGAGAGAGAGAGAGAGAGAGAGAGAGCAATTTGCCTTGTCTCTCTCCTCAAGCAAAAGTTACAAAAATACTTTTATTCAGTGACTACACAGAAACTGTAATACTCTACAAACAAACAATAAATAAATAAATAGAAATGTCAGTGCAGTGTCTAATTCAACACAATAAGATCTATTGTAATTCCTATTGTGTTGAATTAGGAATAGGGACTACAATACCAGTAGGAGCTAATTTTGCTCCCCCCAAAGGAGTTGCTAGAACTAAAATAATTTCCTGTGCTGGTCAAAAAAACGGTTCTTAGTTCTAGAAATTACAAAAATGTTCTTCTGGTGCAAATTTAACCAGACTAATGAAAACATCAGCCAGAACCCCATTATAACTGTAAAAATGACCATGTTCATGTAGAATTATCTATTATTTACATGATCATTTACATGTAGTATTAGTAATTTAGTTGTATTAAAGTTGTGATAAAGTTATAAAGCACCACTATTATGATGATACATTAACAATGACATTTATGCTTAAATAAGACTTTTTTTTTCCATCAACATGGCTGACTTTAAAGATGCTTAATTTTCCATCAGCGGGGCCTGTACTGATGAGTAAGGAGCTTTTGAGGTCACACTTGTACATAACACATGGCTGTTGACTGAGCAGAGCAGTCTGATCTCAGCTGGCTGAATGCTGAATAAAAGCTGAGCTCTCGGAGCAGCTGCACACTACACAGCTGTAATTAAAGCTGCAGACAGCCAGCGTTTTCACAAGCAGACGACGGTCAAATACCATAAAAGAACAGATATAAACACCATTTTAAATAATCAAACTGCAAACAGACAACACACAAACACAACTATACAGTAGCTGCGCTGTATAATACACATAAAACACACAACTACACTTAGCTAAAAGCAAATCTGAAACCATAAAACTACAATAATTTTTGTTACTTGAAATATTTTTAGGTAGATATTTTAGGTATTTTTAGGAAATAAGGTTATGCAAGACTTGGAGTAGAAATATATATACAGTTGAAGTCAAAACTATCAGTCTTCTTGTGAATTTTGTAAAAATCTAGTAAAAATATTTCCCAAATGATGTTTAACAGACCAAGGAAATGTTCCCTGTGGTTACTATCATATTTTTTCTTCTAGGGAAAGATTTGTTTTCTTTATTTTGACTGAGTAAAATGTTTAAATATGTTTTTTTAAATAATTTTAAGCACAATATTATTAGCCCCCTTAGAAAATTAGTTTTTTCAATTGTCTTCAGAACAAACCACTGTTATCCAATGAATTGTCTAATTATCCTAACTTGCCTTGTTAGCCTAATTAACCTAATTAACAAAGACAAAATAAATGAGTAATTACAAATTAGTTAGTAAAACTATCATGTTTAAAAATGTCTTGAAAAAAAATCTTCTCTCCATTAAGCAACACTTGAGAAATATTTTTAAAAGAATTAAAATTTCACAGAAGGGTTAATAAATTTGACTTTAACTCTATATATTACATTTCCATTTGCAAAAATGCATTTAGCAAGACTACAAAATTTGAAATCCAAAGGGTAATTTTGAAAGCATATATTGCCAAACATTAAAAGTTAAAAAAAATCATACATTAACATTATTATTTGTATACATTTGTATTCATTAAATTAATGAGATTATTAGAGAGTTATTAGATTTATTTATTAGATTATTTATATATCATTATTTAACTTGCAAGAAAATATTTCAATTTTTTAATTAATGTAAATTCATATTAAATAAATAAAACTAAAGCTTTAATGTGTATTTAAATTATACATACATTTTAAAAACCAAATACGTAACAAAAATTTGAAAACACACAAAAAAAAACCAATGACAACAAAATGACAAAAAAGAAAAATAATTCAGATAAAACAAATGAAGAGTTTAGATGCAAAAACTTCTGAAGAAAAAAGAAAAAAAAATACTTTAAATTATTTCACTTTAAAGACCATGAAAGGGACTTAAAAGTGATATCACTGAACCTACACGCAGGAGCCTGATAAAAATGCTCATTTTAGAAGAAAATTTCAGATGGCATTGAAAGGTTTTTGCATCTTAATTCTTCAAATAAAAATCTCTATTAATCTCTATCGCTATTAAATATTCATATTAAATATAAAATTAGATAAAATTACAATAAATACACAATTACAAGCATAGTATTTGTGACATATGTAAACTTACAATAACGGTAAAAATGAATAAAATATGAGACATAAAAATGCTATTTAAAGTTTAAAAATGAAAGCATGATGGTGTGCAAAATCACATGAGCTGTTTATAAAAGAGGGAGCAGCAGTGGAAATGGAGATCCAGCAAAACTGCTTTCCACTGCTGCGCCAATGGAAAACCAGAGACACTGTATAGAGAAAAAGCAGAGACGTCTCACCCCACATTTCGGCTCAGAAACTTCAGTTTTCAGGGGACGGTCCACTTTGTGATCACAAATGGTTTTTGGGAGGGCAGGGGAAGCTTCCCCATCATGCAGCAGTGGAAATGGCTGCTGGCACCGTCTCCACTGCCTCATTTCTCTGCTTTAGAGCCCAGAGCGCCTCTGATTGATGGACCATTCTGTCTGCTAACATCTCGCCCAAAGTCAGCAAAGGTAAACAGTCCAGCTTCTGTCTGCTGCCAGAAACAGCCATCCAGAGCAGTATGTTACTGAATCCTCCAGCTGCACAACTCACACTACTAGCTCATGACACACAGGGATTTGGTTTATTATTTTGTACTTTTATTTAAATCTAAATGTTTTTTATCAAAGGAAGTGTGTGGTTATTATGACTAATTAAAATGAAAACTAATATTTGTTACTTTACTAGCTGGAAGAAAACCTACATTAATAATAATATATTTTAAAATATATTTTAGTTAAGTAATGGGAGTGTATGGATGTTTCCCAGTGATGGGTTGCAGCTGGAAGGGCATCTGCTGCGTAAAACATATGCTGGATAAGTTGGCGGTTCATTCCGCTGTGGCGACCCCAGATTTATAAAGGGACTAAGCCGAAAAGAAAATGAATGAATGAATGACTTTTAGTTAATCTGTTGTAAATGTTGCCTAATGCGACTTTTTTGTAAAACATAAAAAAAATGAATAAAGAAAATGACAGAACAATTAACCAAATATCTAAAATCCTGTCTAAATTTAAAATGGAAGCAGAAAAGTATATTAAAAAAAAAAACTTTTTAAAAGAATTTTTTTTAATTATTATGATTTTTTTTTTTTTTTTCAATTAAATTATCTAAATCAAAAACAATACTTTTATTAAAATGTTTATATATACACTGTTAAAATATTGTATTATTATACATGCCAAGTATCAGTTGTAGACAGTATATGTGTTCTTTAAAAGGTTTTGTTGAGCCCATAAATGCCAAAAATAAATTACAAAATGTACTTTGAGGAAAAAGTCAATTTAAAATATTTTTTCAACAAATACATATCGTGAGTGATTCTTTCAAAATGTAAATATATATCACCAAAATAATGTATACACATCACAAAATAATGCTTGTGTAAATGCTGAATTTTTAAATACACATCTCAATCTGTCATAAAGCTACCTGCAGGATGAGAGGATAATTTTGTTGTGACAAACACATTTGCTTACCTTTGAAAGCCTTTCACTAACATACAAGCTTTCAGTCGCAACCTTTGATCGAGAAACGCGTGACTGCAAAGCATTTGCATAAATCTTCCCTTTCCAGTAACACCCAAGTTAATTGGGCTTAATGTCTGGCCATTAACTGTCCTCAGCTAGTATTTCCCCTCTAAATGCTTCATTCCTTTCTCCTTCCACTCAGTTTGATGTGTCTTTACGGTCTTTCTTTCGCTCACTGAATGTCTGCATAAAGATGAAGAAAAGGCGAAAGCTTCTCATGTATGGCAGGCATCTGACAGACTCCAGCACTCGCTGTTCTTCAATTATCCAGGGAAGACACATGAGAACTTCGGTTTCTTAACATGCAGGATGTGAGTTGGTGGAGTATAAAAGAGTTTAAATTCAGCACTGGTGTTTGAAGGATTTGAGCTAACTGCCTCATAAGAAATTTGTAAGGATCAGAGTGCTTGCGAATGTAAAATTTATCAGTCGTTCCCTGGTCCTGGTAAATTGTGGTGCGGTTAGACGTGGTGTTTTTACTGACAGGATGGAGATTCGACCATTAACTCAAGAGATTTATCTGAAAGGCAGCAACTGCTTACTGAATTTCAGTTGGATTGTCAGAATCTATAGATATTGTTCTCCCAAAAATTAAAAATGTATTCACCCTCAAATTGTTTCAAACCCGTATGATAGTCTTTCTTCCGTTCACACAAATAAAGATATTTTCATGATCCCCATTGACTTTCCATATTACCTCATATTTCATCACCATGGAAGTTAATAGTTTACAACATTAAACAACATTTTTTTTTATTCATAAAATTTTGAAGATATTATCAAATCAATGATTTCATTTTCAAATATGTGCACCTAAAAAGTTCAAAAGTTAGTATTTTCTGGCCATGAAAAAAATGTTGAGTAAATGAACAGCCAAATCACAAAAAAAGGTTCATGCACCCTTAGTACCCATTGAGGTATACTAGTTATGCAGTTGTTTATACGGGAATTTGCTAGCTGTAAATTGGGACATTAACCCTTAAACTTAACTTTGCATTTATTTATTTATTTGTAAAATGAAAGCATGTAGGGTCATTGAAGACCTAAGATATGTAATCTGCCAGTATATTTTCCCTGCTCAACAATAGTTAAATCCATGACGACTTAAAAATGTAATTCAAATTTATTCCTCAAGGTGGCATTGTTTGATGTTTTACTCTTAATTACCACATAAACCTCACATCAGGGGTCGTCAATCACATATGTTTTATGCAGCAGATGTTCTTCCAGCTGCTACCCAACACTCTCTCATTCACACACATTCATACAATACAACCAATTTAGTTTATTCATTTCACCTTTGTACCGCATGTGTTTGGACTGTGGGGGAAACCCCACACAAACACAGGGAGAACATACAAACTCCACATAGAAAAGCCTTCTGGTCCAGCCGGGACTCAAACCAGTGACCTTCTTGCTGTAAGGCGACAGTGCTAACCACTGAGCCACTGTGTCGCACTACTAGATGCTTAATTAATTAACTGGAACATTGGTGAAGTACAAAGCCTGTAGCCTACATAAAAAATCACTTGTATGCAGAATATACAGAATATAAACAATCTCAGATACACCGCATTTTAAGTTGACGTAACCTAGTTACATTTGCAAATGTGAAATTCGGAGATCACGATCATATCCATTGTGGCCAAACGAAAATTGAACCGTTTTCACAAATCAGAGCTATCCAATCAGAGAAAAACAGGCCCTGCCACACTACACACATATGGTCCTTTACCATTGTTGTTTTGGTTGTCAAGTACTCATGCATGCCCGTACAAATGCTTTCACAAAATCATGTGTTTACAAAAAATCTGTATCATTTTTTAAAATGTCACTGTGCATTATAAAGCCATTTAACCCCTCCCCAAATCCTATTCCAAATAATCCAAATTGCCAAAATGCATTAAAAATGCCTTTTCATTTTAAAATGTTTCCTTGTGTGTCTTCACAAAATTCCTTTTAACCCCAAAAGAGGGCTTGTGTTAATGTAAGTCTTAAAATACTGCCTCTGTAGGCAGCTCACCAGCAACAGAGCACTAGTCCTCCTTAAACCTAACATATCAAAATCTTCAGAGTAAACGGGGGAGACTTTTAAACAGCCAGACTAAACAGTTGAGCCAGAAAGTGCCGCGTGGTGTTATGCTCCATTAGTTCAGCTCTCGTGGGCAGCCGCTCAACTCTGCATCCACGTATGGTGTCTCTTTGGCAGGCTATCAAATGCATTACATTTATTGTATCAATTCTTAACTTCATTAAACAACTGACTGGCAGTATCTATTCCTAAGCAGCTTATCCCTCATGCACACATGCAGAAAAATGGGCCACATCTCGAGGACTCATCGACACCGTTTTACACTTGTTCCGAGAGGATTATCACAGTTCTTTATCTTCCTGCATCAATCTGAGATAGAAATGTTCTCAGATCCGACACCGAAATGGGACGTATTAGTACAAAAGCGTGTCCCTCTCCAGTGAGAAGAGCTCCTCTATTGTGATTGTTCGTAACCTGAAAAATACATCAAGTAATCACAGAAAAGAGGACTATCAGTCAAAATTTTCAGGGTCTAAGGGAGCATGGGAGTGTGATAAGAATAAAATCATGAAATCCCTTCAAGATAGCATCAAAGCTTCCCATTACATGGCAACAAACTGAAAATATTGGCAGAAGACATTGGGCCTCCTTAAAGGAATATTTTGGGTTCAAAACAAGTTAAGCTCCATCGATAACATCAGTGACATGATGTCCATTACCTCAGGCAAACATTTTCACTTTTCACCTCAGCTTGTGAAAACAAGAATCCGTGTACAATAATGTACTTGAATATGTTTTTGAACTGTTTCCACTTGGTTTTAGCAGCATTTTTAGTGATCAGTTGGTATTTAAATTTTCACCTAGTATTAAGTTACACTCAAATGAGCTCTACTGCCTTACAATTACCTGTTAAGCAATTAAAAAAAATGTAGATAGCAACTATGACTTCAATTGTAATCTGTGTGTTTTGAAATACACTGAAGAATGGTTCGATTCTTCAACAAGTCCCAAAATAATCACTTGTTAAGTTAATATATACAGTAGGTGGCAGTTGGCTGTTTGAGCACATTCAACCATATTAATGTTAACATAATAAGAGCAAAACTTATACCACTAACACTTTAATTTAATGTTGTCCACTTGAGGTCTTAAGTCCAGGTGTGTGGACAGGAACTGAGCTTTGAACAAATTTCACAAAACTGACACTGTTACTAAGCTCAACACTGAAATGACACTATCGAGTCCTGCAGACTTGATGTCAAAGCATAGAAGTTTGTCACTGGTTTCCTCAAGAATCTTTTATAATAGTTTTTTTTTTATTTTTTTTTTATTCAAGAGTAAAATAAAATCAGTGGTAAACATAATTTGATGATACTTAGACAGGTTGTAGCAATGTTAATTAAACACATTTCAAACTAAAAAACTGGATTTAAGAAGCATTTTTTTTATAAGTAGATAGATAAGAGTGGACTAGGGTTCAGGATAATTGTAAAATTCCAAAGTTTACAGCAAAACTTATTTGCCTACACTACCTGACAAGTCTTGTCGGCTATCCAAGTTTCAGGAACAACAAACAATAACTTGACTTCTAGTTGATCATTTGGTATCAGAAGTGGCTTATATGAAAGACAAAGGCCTCTAGATTATGCTTATTTTATCAAAATAAAATATGATCATGCCTTGATTTTAATTATTTCATTATGACAGCAAGGTCTGACTTTGCTTAGACAAAAGTCTTGTCACTTAACAGAAATAATGTACAGTATAGAATATAAAGTCATGGTGCAGTGGAAAAAGAATTAAAATTGTGTATGACTCCTATGAGCTTGGAGGACTGCATCCATACATCTCTGCAATGGCTCAAATGACTTATTAATAAAGTCATCTGGAATGGCAAAGAAAGCATTCTTGCAGGACTCCCAGAGGTCATCAAGATTCTCTGAATTCATCTTCAATGCCTCCTCCTTCATCTTACCCCAGACATGCTCAATAATGTTCATGTCTGGTAACTGGGCGGGCCAATCCTGAAGCACCTTGACCTTTTTTGCTTTCAGGAACTTTGATGTGGAGGCTGAAGTATGAGAATAAGTGCTATCCTGCTGAAGAATTTGCCCTCTCTTGTAGTTTGTGATGTAATGGGCAGCACAAATGTCTTGATACCTCAGGCTGCTGACGTTGCCACCCACTCTGCAGATCTCTCGCACAACCCCATACTGAACGTAACCCCAAACCATGATTTTTTCTTCACCAAACTTGACTGATTTCTGTGAGAATCTTGGGTCCATGCGTGTTCCAATAGGTCTTCTGCAGTATTTGTGATGATTGGGATGCAGTTCAACAGATGATTCATTGGAAATCTACCTTCTGCCACTTTTCCAAATGATCAACTAGAAATCAAGTTATTATTTGTTGCTTTTACAACCGGGATTGACGACAAGCCTTTTGTCAGCTAGTGTATATTTAAAAGCCCTTTTAGAAAATCTTGAGGGAACCAGCAGTGAATTTGGTGGGTGTTTACATTACATGGTACTCAATTAATGCTAAAAACATTTTCCTGCATTTATTTACACAACTGTGCCTTGGGGCCTTGAATTAGGTATGCTTTTCAAAATGGGTTTGCAAATACAATTTTGTAAAAATGGAATTATATGTGTTCAGTCTACAGGTATGTGAAAGAAATTTGACAACCAAAACAACAATAGTGAAGAGTGAATAGTGACAGAAACTGTGTTTGCGCTGTTCAAGATAATAGGGGTTATCGCCTGCTACTGGTATGGCATGAAAAATACAATGTTTTGGGTCATTTTCCAAAACAGGATTTTTTTTTTTGTGTATCCTTTGTTTTATTTTGTGTAATTATAATGTTTTGACATGACGGCTGCATAATCATTTCATTATTACAGAACTTTGCACAGTAATTGAACTGAACTAAATCAACCTTTAAATGACGAGCTGAATAAAGACACTAATGTCTGTAGAGTCTTATCATGGTTACATTTTATTTTGCAGTATACATAGCCTACTTAATGTATAAATAAGAAAGTACTTGGTTATAAGGTACATTATTGTTTAGTTCAGGGATAGGTTTAGGGATTGCAGTGAATACCTATTTTTTGTAATGTAATGTAATGACTATGATATCCACATAATATGTACATGCAAAACAGTACTGAAAGGTAATTTGCTAATCTCATTACTGATTACGTTTTATTAAAGGGGCAGTTCACCTAAAAATGAATAGTTCATCATTTATTTCATAATCATGGAAGATCCAAACCTTTATGAGTTTCTTTGTTCTGTGAAACACAAATGAAGATATTTTGAAAAATGCTAAAAACCAGTAGCTACTTGCATCTATAGAAGTCAACGGCTACCAGTTTCCAACATTCCAACATTCGTGTTTAGCATAAAAATAAAAATAAACTCAAACAGATTTAGAACAAGTGGAGAATGAGTAAATCATGACATAATTAAAATTTTTGGGTGAACTACTTCTTTAATAAATGCATTCTTTGTGGTAAATATAGATCCCAAGTAAAGCACGGCAGACATGCTTCTGTAGATTTAGATGTGTTGATGTGTTTGACTCCTAGACTCTTCTTCAAGGTGGGATGTCACTGTGGCTTATTCTCAAACTGTCGCTGTCCTCCTCAGCTCTATCCCTCAGAGCTCCAGAGAGACTGAAAGCGGAAAGGATGAAATGCTGAAGTATCCCTCTGTGCTGCCGCAACATTAAAAGCACACTGATAATCTCCAGGGTCTCCAGGTAAGCTTTCCTCCTTCCTGCCTTCTTCTTTCTACATGTTGGAGCATGTCAGTTTGTAATCGAACTGTGTATTGTCTCAGCCCTCTTGACCCCAAACCACAAATATAAACTCAACAACCCCTCTTTCTAAATCCACTGAACTACATATTGTAGGCCTACACTAATGGTCAAAAGTTTGGGTTCAAATGGTTTGATTGGTTAGCTGATTAATATTAATATTTACAATGTTTCCTTTATTTTTAGTCATATAAATCCAGGATTATTTTGCGTATGATTAAAAAATAACTAAAAATCATCAACAAATCCAACCAAACAAACAAATAATCTTAGTCCAAACCTTTCAATGACAGTTTAAGCTTTACTTATAACATGCAGTTGTTAATAAAGAAAGAATATTGACATTCAAGAAACTACACTATAAAAGACATTTGTTGAGTCAACTTAAAAACGTTAATACCCCGCTGCCTACATTTTTGTTAAATCTCGTGCTAAAATAACTGGTGGAATTATTTTTTTAAGTCCAGTTAATAAATTTGCTCGATAACTAATATTTGTGGAGAGGTGAGCATGATCGAACACCCAATGAGGGGGGAGAGCATGCTCAGAGCCCGGCGGCTAGTCAGCGGGCCAATCAGAAATAATAAATAACACCTGTTTATTCTAGTGATTGGACCGGAGAGACAGGAGCAGCCGGGAGAGAAGAGAGCAAACACACACACCCAGCTACATGTGTTGTGTTTATTTATAAAAATAATTATTTACCTGAATCGCCGACCCTGTCTTCTTCTTCCCACAACAACGAACTTTACTACAGTGGTGCCGAAACCCGGGAAGAAGAAGAAACTTCACTGCCAGAATGTCTACTCGGTCTACTAGTCCATGTGCAGAAGTCATTCAGGCGCTCGCGGTTCTCCACAGAGAACAACATCACGCGCTGGTAGAACTGAAGGAAGATCTCCAACACCGTTTTCAAGTCCTCGTGGAGGCCCAGCGGGAGGACCGCGAGCTAATCCGGAGTCTGCTCGCCCAGGAGATCTGGCCCGCTCCAACATCTGCCGCCCACCCTCCCATCACTTTCCAGAAAATGGCGTCGGAGGACGACCCGGAAGTGTTCCTGGATCTCTTTGAGAGGATGGCGGAGGTGTGTGGCTGGCCGCGGGCCGAGTGGCCGGTACGATTCATCCCACTGCTGTCGGGCGAAGCCCAGATCGCTGCACAGCAGCTACCGGCCCAGGATCTCCTGGAGTACGCTCATCTGAAGCGAGCCATTCTCCAGCGGCCCGGGCCCTTCGTGTTCGCCCAGCAGCTCCGTGACGCCTGCCGCAGATGGCTGGTGCAGGATGGCCGAACCACCGCCCAGCTGGTGGATGCCATGGTACTGGAACAATTCATCACCCGCCTCCCCTCACGAACATCGGAGTGGGTCCAGTGCCACCGGCCAGACGATCTGTGGACGGCCATCCGGCTGGCGGAGGATCACCTGGTGGCGAGGTCCAGGGTCGGCGAAATAACCTCTCTCTCTCTTTCTTCTTCTTCTTTCTCGCCTGTCAGAACAGAGGGGTGGAGTCACGACCCTTGGCGGTTCCCCAGACAGTGCCAGGTCTCTCTCCGGTTCAATCGGTTGGTCTCGCTGGCCCCGAGGGTGTAGTGGGAAGGTCTGGGCCGACGCATTGGCGCCGCAGGGGCGTTGACAACGCACCAAAAAGCGGCTCAGCGAAGGAGGTGACGGGCTATACCGGATACCTGTGAGTATAAAATATACTCACAGGTACATATCAAGCCTTGGTGGATTCGGGGTGTAACCAGACCTCCATCCACCAAAGCCTGCTTCAAGACCTGGCATTGGAAACGAGCCGCACGGTAAGGGTAAGGTGTGTGCATGGGGATGTAATTCACTACCCGCTAACGGCTATAGATATCCAATTCAGGGGTAAAAAGCATAGCGTCAAGGTAGCGGTTAACCCGCACCTCAAACACCCGCTAATTCTGAGAACCAATTGGCCTGGATTTAATAGATTATTAGGGGTTTTATGTGCGGGTGTTTCTTGGAAGCTGGGGGAATCCCAAGCGATGCAGTCACGCGCTGACTCAGGGGGAGGGCCGGGAATTTCACGGTGCAAAGACTTTCCCCTGGAGCAGTCGCGTGACGACACGCTGAGACATGCATTTGAAAAAAACCTCCAGCCTGATCGACCCCTCTCTTATCCATATTTTGTGATTATTAATGACAGGGTGTATCGAGTGACCCAAGACGCTAAAACAAAGGAAGATACAACCCAATTGTTAGTACCAAAGAGCTGTCGGGAAATGCTTTTCCAGCCGGCTCATTCTAATCCTATGGCCGGACATTTAGGTCAGACGGCCACACTAAATCACCTCATGGCCCGTTTCTGTCAGCAGATGGTGCGCTGCATGCCGTGAAAACCATACCGTGGTTATGGAGATCCCCTTCGAGAGAATTGGTATGGATCTCATTGGGCCATTAGAGCTATCTGCACCGCGGGCACCGGTTTGCATTAGTCCTAGTGGATTATGCAACCCGGTACCTGGAAGCAGTAGCTCTCCGTAACATCTCAGCAAAGAGTGTTGCGGAAGCGCTGTTTTGTATAATCTCCCGAGTGAGAATCCCCAAGGAGATTCTCACTGACCAAGGCACCGCGTTCATGTCACGCACCATGCGCGAACTGTACGGATTGTTGGGCATTAAATCGATTCGCACCAGCGTCTATCACCCACAAACAGATGGACTGGTGGAACGATTTAATCGCACTCTTAAATCCATGATCCGTAAGTTCGTACACGAGGATGCGAAAAATTGGGATAAGTGGTTGGAGCCCTTGTTGTTTGCTGTGCGGGAGGTTCCGCAAGCCTCCACTGGGTTTTCCCCCTTCGAGCGACTCTATGGCAGACAGCCCCGAGGGGTGCTGGATGTCATTAGAGAAGCTTGGGAGGATGAGCCTTCAGACAGTAAAAGCGAAATTCAGTATATTCTGGACCTTAGAGCAAAACCCCACACACTGGGGCGGCTCTCTACGGAGCATTTGCTTAAGGCCCAGAATGACCAACGCCGGCGATATGACAAGGGCACTAAACTACGTAAATTTTCACAGGGAGATAAAGTCCTTGTACTGCTACCCACTTCCAGCTCTAAATTACTCGCCAAGTGGCAAGGGCCGTTTGTGGTCACACGACGAGTCAGCGATCTCGATTATGAGGTGGTTCGTTCGGACAGGGCCGATTCACATCAGATATATCACATAAATCTGCTGAAGCAGTGGAGGAAGCAGGAGGAGGTGTCGCTGGCTACGCTTGTTACCAACGAGGATGACCTGGGGCCAGAGAGCACCGGCCGGGAACGGCCGGGCGCTCTGGTCACCGGGGGCGATCATCTCTCAGCGAGCCAGCTCATCGACATCCGGCACCTCCAACGTGAATATTCTGATGTGTTCTTGCCCCTGTCCGGTCGTACTAACCTAATTCACCACCATATTGAGACCGAACCGGGCGTGGTCTTTAGGACCCGGCCGTATCGACTGCCTGAACACAAGAAAAAAGTGGTTCAGGAAGAATTGAGTAACATGCTGAAAATGGGTGTAGTAGAAGAATCCCACAGTGACTGGGCCAGCCCGATCGTCTTGATACCCAAGACTGACGACTCGGTCCGGTTCTGTGTGGATTATAGAAAAGTCAACACTGTGTCGAAATTCGACGTATATCCAATGCCGCGTATTGACGAGTTGCTCGACCGGTTAGGTGCTGCTCGATATTACTCGACATTGGATTTGACAAAGGGATATTGGCAGATCCCCTTAACTCCAATATCCCGCGAAAAAACAGCCTTCACAACGCCGTTTGGATTGCACCAATTTGTGACACTTCCGTTCAGGCTGTTCGGGGAACCGGCTATGTTTCAGGGTATGATGGACAAAATACTCGCCCCTCACTCAGCATATGCAATATTTGAGGGCAGTATTGTCAGCGCTGAAGCTGGCCGAGCTCACGGCCAACCCATGGAAGTGCGCAATTAGTCGAGTGGAGGTAAGGTATCTGGGCTTCCACTTGGGTCACGGGCAGGTGCAGCCCCAAATTGATAAGACTGCAGCTATTGCAACCTGTCCGAGACCTAAGACCAAAAAGGAGGTGAGACAGTTTTTGGGACTGGCGGGATATTATAGGCGTTTTGTTCCTAATTATTCGGCCCTCGTCAGCTCATTGACTGATCTCACTAAAAAGGAGGGACCAGATACCGTCCAATGGTCGGAGCAGTGTCAACAGGCCTTCTCAAAGGTAAAATCTATACTTTGCGGGGGGCCGCTATATATTGCACGCTCCTGATTTTGCTCTCCCCTTTCTCTTACAGACGGATGCATCCGATCAGGGTCTGGGGGCGGTTCTCTCCCAGGAGGTGGCAGGAGTGGAACGGCCGGTGCGGTACATTAGCCGCAAACTCAGCAAGAGGGGGCTGCAGGCCGGACATCTCCCTGGCCTGAGACGGGCGGTGGGGGTATGTGGAGAGATGAGCATGATCGAACACCCAATGAGGGGAGAGAGCATGCTCAGAGCCCGGCGGCTAGTCAGCGGGCCAATCAGAAATAATAAATAACACCTGTTTATTCTAGTGATTGGACCGGAGAGACACGCTTCTTAAGGAGAAGAGAAGGAGTAGCCGGGAGACAAGAGAGCAAACACACACACCCAGCTACACGTGTTGTGTTTATTTACCGAAGAAAAAATACAAATATTTATTTACCTGAATCACCGACCCTGTCTTCTTCTTCCCACAACAACGAACTTTACTACAATATTATTTCCTAGTTTAGTCAATCTAAGTCAGATTTTTAAATGGATGTGCCCCACCACTGCCAGCAATTTCAGAGCGACAATTGTTTCTATAGCATATAACAATGCAACTATTTATTTTATTTCCCAGTACTTTCCAAATATTACAGGAGTATTACATATTAGAGTCCTATCACATATGTCATCTGCTTACTTTACACACAGCGCAGCTGTAATATTTTTTAGACCTGATGATACACTCTCTGCCTGAGGGTGCTTAGATAAACCGTCTGACTCTCTGACTTGAACTCTGATAGCCTGGACCGGAGCTCAGCTGAGTGGGGGGATTTTGCAGCTGTGCTGTTTGTGTCGCTCTGCAGACCTTAAGAATTATTTTTTTATTAACCATCTGCCATATGGGCCACTTTTGGATTTATTTGTCCCCTTTTCTCCACGTTTTTAATTTGGCGCTCAGTGATTGTTGACCACGTCTGCAAATAAGCAAAAAACCCTGCCAGCTGCATTAGTCTAACTGTCGCCGGTGTTTTTGAGATGCACTTTGTTTCCTTCAGTTTTAATTAAGGTGCCGTTCGTATTAACATAAGCCTGCATTTCTCCCGCTTTTCAATTTCTCTCTGTGGACAAGCAGCACCTCAGCGGAGCTCAACCTGACTGACACCACAGAAAACAGCTCTTTTCCTCTGCATACTCCTGTGCTCTTTATTGTGACACAGCCAAAAAGGAAAGCAAAATAACTTCCTCAAGAGTTTATCAGCATGACACCATGTCCTCATTAAACTGGTAGAAAAATATAAGTGAATTAAGTACCCTGCTATCCACGTTTTTACAGCCTCTGCAATTAGATAGTACAACAAACAAGTTTATAATGTTTTAAATAGCGCTCAGAGCGCAAAGTGTGTGTGACAGACTGATAAATATTGCTTTGCTCATGTAAATAAGTCGTGCAGCATCTGATTTATTCACAAGGTGGTGCAATAGTCACAAAATATCATAATAAATTTTTTTTTGGAACATTTGGAACCATAAACGTTAAAAGGGTTTGAGCATAATTAGAAAACTTAAAAGTTTGACTTGATGTGACACCAAGTGTGAAAAATCATAGCTCATCTTTGATGGAAAGCATTTAAATATGTAATTCTGTCTTTTTTAGTGAAATTCCTCATTCCTTAAAATTGCTTGAATTTAACTCATTTAGTACGCATACATTTAATTTACACTTTCATGTATATGCTAATTAGGGCCCTGTTTAGGACCCAATCACATTACAGTATATTGGACCTGCCTTTACTTTCACTAACTCAACTCATGTAGAAAATCTGACCCGGTGATAATTGGAAATATTAGATTCTTTAAGCTATAACTGTTTGAGTCAGAGATGTGACCCATTAAAATAGTCAATTTTGTATAAATATATCTTAAGCTTAATTTTTTTTGGCTTAATTTGGACAACTTTAACAGTAATTTTCTCAGATTCCATCAGATTTCAGTTTTTCAAATAATTATATCTCAGCCAAAATTTGTCATATTTTAACAGCACATACATCAATGGAAAGTTTGATTATTTATTTCAGCTTATTTTGGCCCTTATTAAGTTGAACACATCCCGGTAATTGAGTTCATTTGCCCTTGGCTTAATCAAGGGTCGGCGGGATGCACCGACGCTGACGCGCACCTCTCTCTTTTTTTTATTATTATTTTTTTTATTATTATTTATTATGCTTTAAACAACAGATATATGACAATATAGCAAACAAAATAATGCCAGGGTGATGGAAGGTAAATAATCATAATAGTACAAAAAATAAACAAAACAAACAAAAACAAGAATATAAATAATTAAATAAAATTCTTACAATTACAAACAAGCAGGACCTTTACATTAATCAAAGATTTTGAAACTAGAGCACAAATGGACAGTTTTAATGGCCTTTCTATTAGCACTATGCTGAATAGTACAAAAGTAATTTTTCAGTTCCATATAAAACAAAGTAAAACAGGATTTTTTGTTGGAAAATGTACACTTATGAATATGGAACTTAATCAACAAAACAAATAGGTTAATAACAAAAACTTCGTTATTCAGATTATCATAATTAAAATATCCAAAAATTACATTTTCAAAATGCAAATTAAAATTAAAAAGTACCTTTTTTTGATAAAGACAGAAGCATCATACCAAAGCTTTTTAACATAACCACAGTGCCAAAAGATGTGGGGTACAGTTTCCAAATGCAAAGAACAAAAAGAGCAATTTATATCAATATCCTTTTTAGAATTTATGAATTAGTTTAAAAGATATTTCTTTTACCTTATTTGAAACAAAAAATTTGTGAGGGAATGACCAAATACTTTCCCATTTAGGAATTCTTACAAAATTTGTCCAATAGGTAATATAGCTAGGTTTGGAAACAACCTGGTTTAAAAAAAGAGAGCGAATAGATTTGTTATTTTTAGACTGTGAAAAACAAATTTTACCACACATTGTATCAGCTAGATTGATTATGGGCATATGAATCCAAGTTACACCTCTAAATAAGGAAACAATACTAGAATTAATTGCAGAGAAAACAAGAGAAAATTTCTTGGGAGTTACAGGAAAGTTAAAATGAACAAGAAACTCATCATAAGTCATAAGATACCCTTGAGTGTTAAACAACTGACAAACTAAAACAATACCCTTTTCAAACCACCTCTCCAAAAAAATACTCTTGCGTTTATACAAAATACATCTATTGTTCCAAATAAAATAACGTTGTGGAGAAAAATTGTGCTTGTAGATCAGTTCCCACGCCAACAAGGCTTGAGCATGAAAAGCAGAAAGCTTTACTGGTAATTTCTCAATCTTATAATCGCATAATAATAGAAAGGAAAGACCTCCAAGTTGGTCAAAAATAAAATTGGGAACAAAATTCCAGAGAGATGGTTTATTTAAACAAAATTTTAACCAATTAATTTTAAGAGTTTTATTAAGAGAAGAGAAATCCAAAAAGTCAAGTCCCCCATCTTTAAGGGAATTTAAAACAACAGATTTACGGATGTAGTGTACACGATTCTTCCATAAGAAATTAAATAAAATCGTACCAATGGACTTCACTATTTTATTATCTAGATATATGGTTGAAGCAAAATAGGTTAATCTAGAAATTCCTTCTGCTTTTGAAAGAAGAACTCTGCCCCTTAGGGACAAATCCCTTAATAACCAAAAATTAAATTTACTTTTTATCCTTTCGAAAACAGGATTAAAGTTTACGGAAACTCTATCTTGTTCATTTTTTTAAATGACAACACCTAAATAGTTACACCTAGATAATAGGGGGGAATTTTTTAAAGCTAATATTTCACATTTTTTGAGATTAATGTGCAAACCTGCGGCATTAGAGAACAACTGAATAGATTTGATAGCCTGATGAATCTGGTTTGAGTCTTTTAAAAATAAGGCTGTATCGTCCGCTAACTGACTAATTAAAATACTTCGACCAGCGATTTGGATTTCATCAAGCTTACTCGCCTTAATAAAGTGACAGAAGGCTTGAGCTACTATGAGAAACAGATATATAGAGGCTGGACAGCCTTGCCGAATTCCTCTTTCTAATAGAAATCTCTGTGTGGTTCCATGTCCTAATTTCACTGAACTATTTCCCCCAGCATACAGCGTACTCATCGCATTACAAAAGTAGGGCCCAAAACCGAATTTCTCTAAACAAAAAAAATGAAAGGATGCTCAATGGTGTCAAAAGCTTTGAAAAAATCCAAAAACAAAATTAAACTATCATCCTGAATAAAATCAGAATAATCAATAAGGTCAAAAGCAAGTCTAATGTTATTAAAAATGTGACGATTTTTCATAAAACCTGACTGATTTCCATCAATAATTGAGTTTGAAACCAACTTAAAACGCTTAGAAAAAACAAGGGCAAACAATTTATAATCGTTATTAAGTAAACTGATAGGTCTCCAGTTGTCTAAGAGAAGAGTGTCCTTTTTAGGTTTAGGTATCAAACAAATGACACCTTGTTTCATACTAACAGAGAGCTCAGAGCAGTTTAAACTTTCTATAAACACTTGGAGAAGGAACGGAGATACTAATTCAGAATATAGCTTATAAAATTCAGCTGTTATACCATCACTACCAGGCGACTTGTTACATTTTAAATGCAAAATTGCTTCCATAACCTCATTAATAGTAATTGGTGAGTCACACATAATTTTTTTCATCATGACTAATAGAATTGACATTACCAAGAAATGTTGTAAAGATATCCAGATCAGCTAGATTAAATTTTGATTTATACAAATTTGAATAAAACTTGGGATTGGGAAATTTCTTTGGAATTTTCAGAGACAAGCTCTCCAATTTTCAATTGACAAATACAATTATGTTTAGACCTAATATTTTCAAGCTTAAAAAAATAGGAAGACATCTGTTCACCGTATTCAAGCCATCTTTGCCTTGACCTTATGAAAGCCCCCTCTGCTTTTAACTTATATAAATTATCCAACTTGAATTGTAAATCAATTAAATAGTCCTTCTGACTATCAGAAAGATTTTCAGGCAGGATCCTGCTAATAGATGAAATTTCGCTAACAATATTAGTTTCCTCAAGACGTTTTATTTTAGCCAAATTAGCACAAAGTTTTCTGAAGTATTTCCCAATTTCATATTTTAACAGTTCCCAATTTATACCAAATGAACTTTCCTGTTTAGCTTTATTCCAATAAAAACGTATAAGTCTTTCCAGCTCTATTTTAACCTCATTATGATCAAGTAAAGAACTGTTCATTTTCCAATAAGAGCAGCCCTTGGTTAATTTCAATTCAGAAGAAAACAAAATTTTAATAGAAACAGCCTTATGATCTGTTAGTGGCGTTGTTGAGATATCAATATAAATATTCTCTTTATCAAGGTTTCTGGAGACTAACCAAAAGTCAATTCTTGAAAGTCTAGACAAATTTTTATTGCTCCATGTATATGCTCTATCATTCACATTTTTAATCCTCCATATGTCTATAAGTTCTAACCTATCCATAAATGCTTTAAGAGTTGTATTTGAATTTGACAAGCGACCAGGTGACCACCTATAAAGAGATTCATTCAGGACGATATTAAAATCACCACCAATCACTAAATATGCATTTGGGAATTTTGACTGCCAGTGCCAATAAGTAAGTTTATCTTCCAAAACAAATAGTAATTGATCATTCTCTCTGACGCGCACCTCTCAAAAAATGTAACTACACGTCGCAACGACGCGTAGCACAAGCTCTGTGATTGGTCGGCTTGGAAGCGCTGACGAGTGTGGGCGGGGGTGAGAGCCGCGCTAGCCCGATGGAGCGAATGTTTACAAGTGTCGAGTCCCGTGAAGGAGCTCTAGATAGAAACTGTTGTTTTGTGTTTACCTTATGATTAAAGTTGTTGCATGTCCGCCGGTTCCCGCCTTCAAAATGAGCGAGTTTGAGCCACTTGTACATTAAGGTAGCGTTCAAAAAAAAAAAAAAAAAACACCAGTGAAGAAACTCGACACAGAGGAACATAAAAACCTCACTGCCAACTAGCGTTTCGGAAGTGTTATTGCAGAGCAACACAAATAGCGCGCAGAAGTATAAATGCACGGCAATGCGCACTGCATGCGCCGTGGGGCACGCCGATCACTCGATGCAGTAGTAAACCAGGCTTTAGGTTTAACAAAAGGTGATTCAGCCCACAAAAGGGGAAACATTCTCAGATCTGGAATTTACCATAAAGGATGCTCTGTTACAGTATCTACTTTTACACGTTTAATGGAGAACAATATGAGTGACAATGCAGGATTTTAAATCACACTGAGTTATAATGGGAGCCTCTGACCTTTAAGGTGCAAATGTTCAGGAATGGTGTTGACTGATGAATTTGCACAAGGTTTACATTTACATTTATTCATTCTGCAGACACTTTTATCCAAAGCGACTTACAAATGAGGCCAATAGAAGTCAAGTCAAATCACCACAAACGCAACAGTATGTAGATGTTTTGACAAGTGTCATTTTGTTTAGTATTTTGTACATAACAAGATTTTTGATTTTAGTTTAAAGGTGCTTAATGTAATTTCTTGACTCTTCTAAAGCCTAAAAATACCATAATATGTTTGCAGATAGTTAAGAAGCATACATGTTTATCTGAAAAACAATGCTAAAGTCAGTTACTCTCCTTTGAAAATGCGCATTCTGTGTCGGAATGCCTTGGTTGAAAACAGTGTATTTCATTTCAGTCTTGAAGGCTGCCTCAATGTATGCGACCTCCACATGACAGTAGCATAAATGAGACTCAGATTCAGAGTTATAAAAATCCACATGAGGTGTTTTTTAATTAGAAAATAATATAAATATTATAAATGTAAATATTTACTGAGCAGCTTTCATTGTGAGGCCAGTTTGCCAGGCACGCTCGCTACTGTTTGTGTCACCAATCTGGTAACCTGTGTATGTATCTAGTCGTAGGAGGAGGGCCTGGATGAAAAAAGCCCTCTCCAATATTTTGAATTTGTACTGCAATACATAGTTCAACCTATTTAGTGCACCATTAAACAAATGAAGAACACACAAATAGATTGCATAGAAAATAAAAGGTTTTGCATAGAATAGTAAATGCTATGTTGGAGGATCAAATGTTAAGGGTTTCTTTTCAAACATATTAAAGACATATAATTAACATTTAAAACTTGATTTTCATTACAGTGGGGGTTTTAAATATGAACATCCAACTGTCCGTCCAGATCTTTCACAACTGAGGAGTCTGCCTGCATTTTTGTCTCCCTTGTCAATGAAGAGATGTATCTAGAAGTGCTGCGGTGCTATTAGTGGTGTGGAGAAGGGCCATCCTCGCAGATGTTCAACATGTGGACTCCATGGCTGCCAAATTGCGATCATGGGATGGCAATACTCCAGCAAGGCCGGTCTGAATCCTCAGAATCAAGGCTGAGTGGATGGTCAATATTCTCTTTCTATAAAGAGCAACTAATAAGCTTAGCTCTTTCAAATACACGACTGCAAAAGTTTCACACTGCTGACTTGCAGCTGCTTGATTTGCAAGTTTATCTGGCAAACATGTTTTAAATGGGTTTTTTTTTTTCTTCCTCATCCCCTGCTGAATGAGTGACAGATGTTCTTGGGATGCATTGTATGGCAAAAGTACAAGCCTCAACATCAGAGCCTCTTATAAGCTTACAAGTGAGTCCTGGAAGCAGAACAGACGTCTAAAATATGTTTTTTAAAATTCTCTGTCTTATGTGTTTCTTGCTCCAAACATGAAATAACATCTGGCTCGAGTAATGGATTTGCTCCACTCTATTTTTCTGATTAAACGTTTGCTGACATTTTTTTCTGTTTTGAAAGGAGTGTAATATTTATGTTTAGGAAGGATGCATTAAACTGACTAAAAATGACTTCAGTTTATATAAGTTTATAGTTTGATTAGTTCAGTTTATGTAAGTTTATAACAGTTTATAAAAACAAATTTATATACAAATATATAGTTTTTGTATATTATATTCACAAAACTGTTTACATAAACACTACCATTTTAATGTTTATTAACTTAATTTAATGCAATATTTTATTAATTGTATTATTATTATTATTATTATAACCATCATCATTATTATTATTATTGTTATTATTATTATGTTAATTTTTGTTTCATTTTATTTATGTTGGAAAGAAAATTTTTATTCATCAACAGGAAATATATTCATACTTTACAGACAAATGCTTTTCTTTAAGAATTCTGTATTCATAAAAGTATCCTGAAAAATGTAACTACATGGATTATTTTAACTACATGGATTAGCAGCATGAGTCTTTTCAATTTGGATATTATTATTATTATTATTTTAATATTAAAAACAGATCATCATATTAGAGTGATTTCTGAGGTATTGATTCTTAAGAGTAGATTAATGGTTGCTGAAAATATAGCTTTGCTGTAACGAACAAATTAGATTTAATTAGATATGTTTTTGTTTTAATTTGATTATTTAAACTTGTAATAATATTTCACAATATTACGGATTCTAATACTATTATTAGAATTTCAAAGTACATTCAAATAGAAATAATAGTTCAAGACTTTGCTTTGATATCAACAAAATAAAAGTAAAGAACAATCTCCTCCTTTCTTGGTCACACTTTATTTTAACGTATAATTCTCATGATTAACTAACCATTAACATGACTTTTAGCTCAATAAATTCACAATTGGCTGCGTATTAATAGTTAGATTAATAGTTGGATTTAGATATTAGGTACACTGTAAAAATATCCGTAAATTAAAATCTTTCCATATTTTGTGATTCATGTTTTATTTTATTATCATTATTGTTTATTTATGCTTTTTTAATTGCATTGTGGGACTTTGATCTTTCCTCCAACAACTTTTAAAGTTGAAAAGTTTGAAAAAGGTGTCCTTTATTGATATTTTTAATAGTTTGAAGTTATATATTGTTTGCCTTGATGTTGTAAAATACAATACAAAAACCTGTTAATAAACTGCCAGTACTTTTCTGTTATTTTACAATAATACTTAATTCTCTCTATATTATTTATTATACAATATATTGTTTCAAACTACTAAAATTTTATTAATAGTCACTTTGTTAAACTGCAGTGTTTTCAACATCAAAAGTCAAAAGAGCAGAGATCAACATCCCATAATACAATTCATAAACATAAACATAAATAGAAAACACTTGTAAATCACAAAATACAGAATTTGCTAATTATTCATTCATTAATTTTCCTTCGGCTTAGTCCCTTTATTCATCAGGGGTCGCCACAGTGGAATGAACCGCCAACTTATCAACTTATCCAGCATATGTTTTACACAGCGTATGCCCTTCCAGCCTTAACCCAGCACTGGGAAACACTCATACACTCTTGCATTCACACACATACACTACGGCCAATTTAGCTTATTCAATTCACCTATAGCGCATGTCTTTGGACTGTGGGGAAAACTGGAGCACCCAGAGGAAACCCACAGGAACACGGGTAAAACATGCAAACTCCACACAGAAATGCCAACGGACCCAGCCGGGGCTTGAACCAGCGACCCTCTTGCTGTGAAGCGAGCCACCGTGTCGCCAATTAGTTAATTAACGAATATATATATTTTTAAAGTGTAATATTAGGCACATAGAATAAGATCATGCAGAATGTGTACTTATTTATTACTAATAATCAGCTAATATTTTAATAATAGGCAGGTAATGAGTCACTAGTTAATAGTGAGAACTGGTCCCTATATCTCTCTCTTCCAGCAAATTCATGCATTAGTAACATGCATCAATACCTCTGAGCTATTTATAGCAAAGAGGGTGTCAAATGATATGCATCTGAAAAAAAAATAGCCTGTTGCTTGGCATTTGCATTCAGCACAAACATCATTTGAATTTTTCATTTTGTAAAGGTTCTTTATGACTTCGCAACGACACATTAATCCTCTGCTGGTTACTGTCCTGATTCTACCGGTGTCCGATGCAATCTGAAGGGCTGAATGTGACACGAATGCCCTCATTGATAACATAAACCTCATCCGTGGAATGATTTTTTTTTTTTACATT
Organism: Danio jaintianensis; assembly: GCA_903798115.1. Taxonomy (NCBI): domain Eukaryota; kingdom Metazoa; phylum Chordata; class Actinopteri; order Cypriniformes; family Danionidae; genus Danio; species Danio jaintianensis. The sequence continues at coordinate 6,267,417 of CAIGQV010000001.1, forward strand.
CAACGGCCGACATGAGAGAGAAGTTAATTGATTGATTCACCTCATGAGCCTCAGAGTTGAGCGAGCCGAGCAACAAGCTTCAATATCTTTCATTTGCACTGAATGAAATTAAGATTTTTTTATAAAAAATTAATCTGATGCGCCACTCAAATTCATAATGGAGACGTGAACTCAGAGCACGGGTGAGAGTCGTGCGATGTGAATTCCGGGAGAGTTTGATCTTGTTTTGATTATTTTTACAAATCAAACCTCAAGGTCGTGAAACAGGGACTAGAGAAATGGAAATGTATCTGTTGGTGGAAGAGCAGCTGACAGATTTTTCACTCCACCTAGTCGCACAGCTGAACCTAATCACAGCAGAATACAAAATATTGCGTTTCATCACTGAATGCATTAACAATTTCCCAAAAGCGCACATTATATATGTAAACAGCCGAGCGTGTTGGCGTTGAGATAACAAAATGCTGCGACTTAAGGCAAGACACTGGTGAATAGGGTATACAAATGAACTATTTATCACCATACTTCCCTATAGCTAATTGATTATATTGAACTGCAAGCAATTGTGCATTACAAGTTGACTACACTGAACTAAACTAAACTGAACTTCAACTCTGAAATCTGGACTTTACTAGAACTATGTTAAGCTGCTTTGACACAATCTACATTGTGAAAAGCGCTATATAAATAAACTTGACTTAACTTGACTTGACTAAAATGTCACGCTTAAATATGCAAATGAGGCATTGTTTAATTTAATTAATCGCATACAGTTGAAGGCAAAATAATATTAGCCCTCCTGTGAAATTTGTGTTCTTTTTCAAATATTTCCAAAGAGCTGTTTAACAGAGAGAAGATTGTTTTCCATCACATTTTTAAAAACATAATACCTTTAATAACTAATTGCTAATAACCAATTTCTTTTGTCTTTGTCATGATGACAGTACATAGTATTTTACTAGTGATTTTGCAATATGCTAATTTTTGTGCAATGTAAAGGCTTAACTAGGTTAATTAGGTTAACTAGGCACTTTAGGTTAATTATAGGCAAGTCATTGGACAACAGTGGCTTGTTCTGTAGCCAATGCATACACTTTATAGATGTATACTTAAATATATATAAATATATATCAATTCTTAAGGGGACTAATAATATTGACCTTAAAAAATATTATTCCAACCAAAATGAAAAGAAATTACTTTCTCCAGAAGAATGTTATAGGAAATACTTTGAAAGGGCTAATTATTTTGCCTCATGCATTCCATTGCATACACCTTCAGCACAAAAATCTGAACATTGGGTGAAGTCAGGTTCAAAATTATTGATTCTTTTCTTTTTCTTTCTTTTCAAATATATAGTCAAAAGTTTTTACAGACAGAACTTTTTAAATCTCATAATAATAATAAAACAAACTAAAACTGTAATCAGCCATAAAACCAATTCATCTTTACAATTTTCTGTTAAAAAATGTGTACATAGTAGTATTTTTAAAAGTATAACAGGGGAAAAATATGTTGAATAAATGCCTGAGTTAAATCCTATAGAATATAGATATGAATAAATATGTGATTTTGAGAAAACTGGCCTTAAAATTGTAATTGAAACCTACAGACACAAATTGATAAAGTGCAACAAAAGAAAAATAGTAAAATTGTATTTTTCTACATACATTAGATGCTAAAAACACTGTAAAATCCACAGATTGAAAGGTGTATGGGGGAAAGAAAAGTGATTTCCTTGCAGTGTGTTGCCTTTGGGAATGCCATCTTAATACACAGGTCCATTGTTTGTAAACAGGAAGGGCATGAGTGTATAAGTATGTGAGCATTTCGTCATTTTAACGTTTAACTGTAGCAATTAGTCTCTAGGGAATTTATTTTGGATAATAACCTTAATCAATTTCCACAGTAAATAAACAAAGGACAGAAGTCCGGATATCCATAACAATTTGATTTAGGATGCGAGACAAAATAAATGAGCAGGCTGTCAGAGAGATGCCAGCTCGTCTCTCTCTCTCTGTCTATCTCTGTCTCTTGATGTGGACGTATACTGTCCTGTAAAAGAGGAGCTGGCAGAATTTTATGTGACTGTTTGGTGGCTTGGATGAACAGCAGAATTAATCATGAGCTGTATACAGTGTTAAATTTAGGAAGAGTCCTTAAGTTCACCTTGCCTGTTTTAACATTTACTAGTCATTAATTTAGAAGGTCATCCGCTGCATAAAACATATGCTGGATAAGTTGGCGGTTCATTCTGCTGTGGCGACCCCTGATTAATAAAGGGACTAAGCCGAAAAGAAAATGAATGAATGTGCTTTTAGCAATTAGTAATACAGCTGTGTTGGGTTTGACATTATTAACAATTTTGGAATATTTACATGGTAAAAAAATATTTTCCTGTATTGTTTGTCATTTGTTTGTACTTTCACATAGCACTATGGGACTTTGATGTTGACAATAAGTTTAACAAAGTGCTCTTTTTTTATAGAAATTTTAAGTTCTTTTTTAAAGTTTTTAAGTTTGAAGTTCTTTTTTTAAATTTTAAGTTAGAAACAATATACTTTTTTAGTTGGTCATGTAAATTATAGGTAATTTATGGGCTTCCAGTACTTTTGAATTGTTTTAGAATGTGAATAAATAAGCTTTCCATTGATGTATACTTTGTTACAGGACAATATATTGCCAAGATACAGCTATTTGAAAATCTACAATTTGTGGTTTAAAAATAAATAAATAAATAAATAAAATAAATAATAATAATAATAATAATAATAATGAGAAATTTGTGCAAATTAAGCTCTTAGCAATGCATATTACCAATCAAAAATTATGTTTTCATTTTACTTAATATATTTGAATGATTTTCTGCATAAAATAAAAATCTATAATTTTGAGCCATATAATGTACTCTTGGCTATTGCCAAAAATATAATAAAAACTTTAGGTTTTGTGCTCCAGGGTCACATTATTTTAATTCTTAATAAATCTTCATCCCATGAATGTCAAGACAACTGTTAATTACCAGATATGTTATTGCAGTGTAGTAATTTTTACGGCTTTAGCTTAAATGCATTTTAATTTAATTCCTAAGGCAACTTTTTTTTTTTTACGTTTTCTTTTTACATTTTAATTTAATATTGACATTTTATTTTACCATTGACTCAATGAATGGAATAATTCTATAATAAAAACTACAACCTGAAAAGCTAAAACTAAACCATTAGAGAGTGAACAAAACTAAAAAACGAAACTGAAAAAACACAAACTATAAATGAAACAAAAGCCCAAGTTCAAAATTCAGTTTGAGATTTTTTATTTATTTTGAGTATTCATGAAACTTGTTTGAAAACAATCATTATATTTCCAATTCCATTTGCAGAAGGTAGCAGTTCAGAAACAACACTTTCCCCCTTTAAACCTGACAATCATCTAGACAGTCATGGCATCCCTGAGGTGAAATGCACAGCAATCAATCTAACTCAATGATTCTTCAAGGTCCAGGCTACACCTTGAGCTACACACACACACACGCGCACACGCACACACACACATACACGCATGCCCACACGCACACGCACACACACACACACACACACACACGCACGTGCACGCACACGCGCACACGCACACGCACACACACACACACACACACACACACACACACACACACACACACACACACACACACACACACACACACCTCTATTGATGTGTTAGTGTGTGTTGAGGTTGAAGCTGGTATGGGGACACTGAATATCTAGATCAATGAGGTCAGATTCCCTCAGCTGCTCTTTGTCTGGTGGTAATGCTTTGTGCTTGGGTGCAAACTCGGGCTCAGGGGGTTAAAGTCAGACATCTGATACTGATATCCAGGACTTTGTGCTGTGCAAGAGCTGAAAGATTCCTCATTCTGCCATGTCCACCTCCTCCAGTCCACCACCAGCAGCCACCCTCCGCTTTACTTGATGGGTCATTTTTAAACACAGCAGGGCCCAAAAAAACACCAGCCAGACTGCTGTTTGTTCATCTATCATTCCCACATTTCTCGGTTTTAGCAATAAATCTAAAAGCGCTTAACTGACATGTTAAAGTTTATCTTCATTAGCATTTATCCATTACCCGCTCAGGTACCGGAGTTTTTGTTTTCTGAATTTAATTTAAAAACAGACAAAACATAAATCTACATGTTTTAGGGTTGCTTTCTTTAAAGGTTGTTTTGTGATCTCGTATGAGAAAATTCTGTTCAAAAAGACAGTTCAGTTATACATTTATATAATGAGTAAATAATTATCCATAAATTAATTAATTACAATTATTATTAATAAACAACATGTCACCTTAGGATTAGGCACTAAACCTCAGTTTGGAGTAACTAATTACATGCAATGCCATTACATGATTTAATTGCAAAATAAATTCAGCTGAAATACGTTAAAGTTACTGAGCGAAAAAATAATCAATAAATTAAACTTTATTTACAATATAATTTTGTTTTTGCATATAAACACAATGTACTTATCACATTCAAAAACTAACTGTCCCTAAACGTGACCTTAATGTAGTCATTTTATGTATCTTAGTATTTTCTATGTACACTTTACGAACATGTTAAGTACACATTAGAGCCAACACTGAATTTATAAATATACTTAGATGTACTCACATGCAAGGGTTTTTTAATTGTTATTTGTTATATCAAATTTAGGTAACACTTTAGTTTAACTACCATTAATTACTGGCTTATTACCTTCCTATTATTACAATATTGACTGTTTATTGGTATTTATAAAGTACATAGTCTACATGATCTTATTCTGCATCCCCAATTCTAAGTAATACTACTACCATAGTAACTATTAATAAGCAGCAAATTAGGAGTTTAATAAGGCAAAAGTCATATAGTTATTGGTTTATTAATAGCAAAAATTGTACATTTAAATAAAGAAAAACCAAATAATCAATTTACACGTTCTTATATAGTAGTTAAGGACACAAAAAGTGGGGCCAACTAAACTATGTATAAAACAAAATAAAAGTTTACATTATTAACATTACTGACTTAAAAAAAAGCTCATGGTACTACTAGATGAAATATTTCTCTTTCTTTTCAAAGCACACCACCATAAATCAGTTACAGTCTACACCTTGCACCTTTTATTGTACAAACCACAGAAAGAGTTGCATCAGTCCTGCTCAAAATTAAAATGAAGTTTGACCCTTGCAGGGAAATCTCCAGACAGAAAATTAATTTACAAAAGAGGTGGGACAGGTGCGTTCCAGTTTTCTTCCTCTTTTGTATGTCTCGAAGTTCCCTGTAGGATATCAAAGAATGTGAGAGGCAAATTGGATCAAAGATATTGGACAGCCTGAACCTTTGTGTCTCCTTTGTCCGCTGTAGACACAGTAAAGGCAAACCATGAATCTCATTTTCACTTCAGAACATATACAACACCATATACAGTGGGTAAAATAAGTATTGAACATGTCACAAAATTTTCTGGTAAATATACTCTATTTCTACAAGAGCTGCTGACATGAAATTGACCCAGATTTTGGTAAAGGCCCAAACAATCCAAACATATAAAAAATAAAGAATGACAATAAAAAAATCTGAAACAATTGTTATGTGTAATAACAGTGGAATGACGCAAGGAGAAAGTACTGAATTACTGAACTGTGTTTAATGCTTTGTATAAAGGTTTTTTTTGGTAATGGCAGCTTCAGGATGCCTCTTGTATGGAGAATGGAGTCGCATACAGCTCAGGTGTGGTTTTTACCAAGACTTCATTAGAGACTAAAAAATCTTTATGGTTCTGTGGGTCTCATCTGTGAACTCTTCTTTTCTGAAACCAGTTGAGGGTTTTCTTGGCTGTGTTTGGCATCATTGTCTTGCTGAAATATCTACCCTGGTTTTATCCTCATTAATTTACACTGATGAGGGTTGTTTTATAACTACTGAGAGATTTCAGCGGCTGTCTGGACTTTCCATGCTATTCTACACATCTCTTTCTTCATGTGTTCAATAGAAAAAAATATGTTCAATACTTATTTTACCTGATGGTTTATATATATATATATATATATATATATATATGTGTGTGTACAATCTACAATCATATATAAATGTATCTCCTTTGATAAAGCTGAATTTTAAAGCATTTTGTATTTTGGCAATTTACACCGAATATAACAGATTGTGTTCTGCTGTTCAAGATTTTTCCCTTCCAGCCCACACAAAATGTACACGTATCAGTTCTAGCATGCTGTTCATTTCGCAGTGACCTCTAACCCTACACATTAGCTTACTCTCCATAAACAGATCAACAAACTCAACCCTGTCCCTTTCAAAATCCCACTTTAATTAAAACCCAGTCTGTCATACTGCAATTCAAGGTCTCCTTTATTAAAAAAAAATATCATAATGAAAAAAATAAAAAATTAAACGTGTTCTCTCCAGAGAGTCCTCCAGTCAGTGGGAAACAGTTTGCAACAATACAGTTTAATTTCCCATGAGACTTTGGGCATAGCAAGTATTTAACAATGGGAGGGACAAGCTCACAGTGTGTAAGCAAAAGGTAAGGTGTTTTTCCGCCCCAGCGTCACCTGAGAGCCATCTCTGTGTTTTACTGCAGGACTGCACTTTTCATGACACCCAAGCAAACTCTTTGGTACAACTACGAACCGTGTCCTGACATATAATGGGACCCTTTTGTGTTGGGGCGCAGTGTACAAAATCAATCTGTTTTGCCTTGTAATATATGCGCGGTGTGCAAATATGCTAATGCAGTTGGAATCACCCCCATAGTACACCAAACCAACCCCTACGTGGTCAGAGTGAATATAGTCTTTGCGACGCGGGTTTGGTGAAACGGGTTCCTTGCGAATGCATAAACTGTACAGCAAGGCTTTGCACATCAAGCACAATGGATCCTTTGAAGAGCTTTGCAGTCAGAGATTGAGTGAGATTTGGTGCTGAGGGAATAGGCTCCGTTGGTTTTGTATGCAATAGAAGCATGCAGAACAAGCTTTAGAAATAAATATATAAATATATGTGTATTATTTATATTGTGGGAGGTATTGTTTCCTCAATCTCCTTTACTAAAGGCTTAAGAGCTTCAGGACTTGGCAAAGCACTGTTCTTTGGGTTGTACCGTTTATTTATTTATTTATTTATTTATTCATTTTTTAGATCAAAATCGTATTGTTTGTACATGGAATCTGCAAAATGTGTTCCTCCTGTTGGGGGGTCGAAGTCAGCACTGGATCTGCTTTGACATAATCTTACATAATCAGAGGCTATGTTTACACCTGGTATTAAGATGTGTTTTAGTTGATCGGATCAATCAGATTGATCAGATGGGAGACACATTCCCATTCACATCTGGCATTTAAATCTGTATCTTTTGTCTACTTTCGACCACTTTTCTGATGAGGGAGGATCTATGGGTGGGTGTATGTATAAGCTTTTTCTGACCCTTTGAATATAATATATAATATAATAATATAGTGAAATAATTTACATTCTGTACACTCATTAAATAATTAAGAAAGAAGAATAAAAGAACATTGTGATGCACACTGTTATTTATTTATTAAATAATATTTATATATTAAATATATAATTTGTCCTTTCCATTGTTTTTCAATGAGTGCAGAATACACCACTTTAAAATGTATACACATCATTGCCATTTACAGTGTCTTTACAAGCAAAATAATTTTTTTTAAGTGAGGGATCAGGTAATAATCATGTGACACTTGTTTTGTTGACTGAAATTGCATCCCCGTTTTTGGTTTGCCTAAGCTAAAATCATTAACAGGATGTTACAATGATTTTATTAATGAAATAAAATGCACCAATTCACAGACGCCTGGAATGTGCAAGAAGGCTATCAAAAAACAAAAATCTAATTTTAGTCAAATACTATACTTTGTGTTTGTGGTAGAAATACTACTTTTTTTGTATCTTTTTTCACGTGATTTAAGTGATACTCAGAGATTTTATTAAGGCAGCAAAGACATTTATTATTTTGGTATTGAGAAAGTAACTGAATTCCTTTTAGCCTATATGAACATAAAAGAAAACAATCTAAAAACAGTTTGGAGAGCATCATCATCTGTTTGGTTTTTACCTTAACCAAACATACATTTCATACAACAAAGTATGTGTGGCTGTGTGGCTACTGTGCTTCAACAACACATTCTGCAATGTTTAAGAATGTCCCACCGGATCTCAGCCTTGTCATTTTGGACTTTAGTTTTCAGCAAGTGTTCAGCACTGACGTATGCCAGTGATTGTTTGTGCTGTTCACTGTATATGTTGTTTCCCGCTGCATCTGACTTCATGTTGGACGCTCTCAGGGGATTTCTTGCACAGTCTGGGGTCTTTTGTAGTGTTGTAGACCCCTGTCACTATTGATTTGGCGTTGAGCGCTTGTGATTAGTGCTTCTGTGCTTTCCTAGCACTGCTATTTCTGGTAACTGGGGGGATTTTCCAGTGTCACTTATCTTTGGCTCATGCCATGGCAAATCTGTGCTTCCCTGTCTTTACTTTTTCATTTCCACATAATTAGATAAATACAGATGAGAAATTTAGAGACGAGAGATGCACGAGCGTGTGTGAATGTGCGTGTTGACTCTGTGCAGACATTATATCAAGTGGTCTGTCTTGATTGAGTAATAGATTCTCTTTACAAGCAAGCCATTAGAATTATAATTTTTCCCCAAAAATACTGATATAAAAAAAACAGTCACTATCACTATTTTACAAGTGAGTCATTTATTTGATTAACTCAACTAATTTGGTCAAAAATATTGGTTTATTCAAGAGTAATAACAAGAGTAATTTAAAACATTCTTTCAAATAATTTGTTCAAAGCTTATAGACAATTTTGAACAAATGAGTTGACTCACTTGTAAAGACAGTATTTTGAACAAATCAGCTGACTAAATAATTCTGATTGCTCACTACTAAATAGTAATTTTTCCTCAATAAATCAGCATTTTTTAACAAATAAGTCAAGGTATTCTTACAACGAATCTCTTAAAAATGCTGAGGAGTTTATAAAGGAAAAAGTGACTATTTAGTTTTCTATTTTATATATAGAATGAAAAATGCTGATTCAAACAAACAAACAAACAAACAAACAAACAAACAAACAAACAAACAAACAAACAAACAAACAAACAAACAAAC